>CM076416.1:8995459-9591562 GCA_038363315.1 Mugilogobius chulae
TGGACCTTCCTCATATGCTGGGAGCATCTCCTCCTAGTGGCAAATGATCTCTTGCAATGCAAACATTTTTCTCCTTTAACTGGGGATCTATTTTTGGCTGTCGCCTTGCATTTGGGCACATGACCCATTATGCTAGCGACTGTCGGCTTAGATCCCCCACATTTGTCACATTTTAAAGTGACCCTTCTTGCATTGTGCGCCCTTTTACTGTGTTGCATTACCTCCCTTGGAGTCTTTAAGGCCACTTTACAGAGGGGGCACTCATAGTTGGACCAGGGATATATCTCACTTCCATCCAGACAAAGGAAGTCAGTTTTGTGCTCAGTGATTCCACATTATGCTGTCCAGTAGACGAATGAAAAGTTATATTCCCATGAGGGTCTTTTATTTTGGGAAACAGATTCCTCTTAAGTGGCTGATCCCTCATGAATCCTTTGTTTCTTGGGACCTGTTGCTCACGTGTTTGCATCCTGAGCCGGTGTAACGTCGAGATGGGAACCCCTTTACGTAATTCATTTCCGCCTGTCGAAATTTGCACCCCCTTTCTTAAAGCGCTACGTAGTTCTGCTAAGTAGCGCATGTTCAAATGTATGATACTTATCTGAAATCGTAACATTAAACTACGACAAGATAGCTTAAATGTATAGCCTAACTATTATTTTATATCCTACACAAATAATAATTAAATAAGCCTCGAGTCTCGATAAAGCTGCTTTGTAGTGTTGCCGAGGAAACGGGGAAATATTATGTGGACATATTGTCGATATTGAATGCTACTGTGGAGCCCATTTAGATGAAAAACGCTGTATTGTGCTCATTTAGAGTTTTGGCTAAACAAATTTAGACCTTCCACTATATAAACTACAGAAAAAATGAAGCGAGAACCTTTATTTTTTAAATGTGATTGTATGCCTCCAATTATTACTATATTGGGACAGATTTTTAATCTCAGCAGTACTTCTTGGTTGAAAAAAGCTTTAAGAACAGAAAAAAAACAAAAACAAAAAACTAAGTGCAAGTCACTTACTTGGTACATTCTGTCCATCTGCTGCACTGACAGTGTTAAGTCCCCAAACTGTTGCTCAGCTTCCAAATAGCACCCCAAAATATTTTGGAAACATGCATACACTATACTTTAATTATTACCCTTTTAAATGTATCTTGGCCAAGAGGCAGCAAAACATTGAAATACACAGATAATTCAGGACAAACACACATGACTGCACAATGAGAAGAAATCAGTAAGTATGTCAAAACTACCCACCCAACTAAAGTGCACCACACAACGAATCAAGCGCTCCCTGCTCAATCACAGCAGCCCACTCCACTCCTCAAGTAATCTGCTCACCTGTGTCGTCCCATTGTTGCAAACAGAGATTTCAGCTCAAAGGTTCAACCAAAGACATTACTGGTATGTAGTGATGGGCAAAGCGAAGCCCCATGAAGCAGCAAAACGTTTGAACCAAATGTTTCGAAGTTCCGAAACATGATTCGAAACCCTCCCAGCAGTGACCTCTAGTGGTGAAGTGTCATTATAAGATTCACTTCTGCGTGTGTGACATGGATGACTTTCTGTTTGTAAAATAAAAAGTTTAACAAAAGCTATAGAATATTATTTGTTGACATCTCAATAATTGTTTAGTTCCAAATAAAATAAGTTCACATAAGCTGTTTAGCTATAATTTGGTGCAAATAATCTTGGTTTTATAAACATGTTTCTCTATATTTTCCCTTAAAATAAAAACTAAATTAACTGTTACTGATGCATTGATTTAAAAAACATGAGCCTTTCATAAGTGTATAGGTTATGTCTGCTAATATCTGTAACAAAAGCACTAATTGCACTAATGCAGAAATATTATTGAATTATTCCTATTGATGGATGCTTTTCTAATTATCTTTTCGAACCCTACCTGGCAATATAGGCTACCGTGTTATGATGTGTGTCTATTGAATGTTATTACTGCCAACTGTGTTGGTGTATATAACTAAACTGTAACTATAAACTCCTAACAAACAGTCTGGCTAACTACTATCAAATATCACCGTCAAAATCACTCTCAAAATCGCTAATACTCTCGCCTCTCACAAACCCATAAAATACATCCATGGGATAGACGCTCTAACTTTTCATTTAAACCTTTGGAAGTGAGTTGGCAAGGCTTGTCCTGCTCCGTGGTTCGTTCAAAACACTGTCAATCAAACTCCTGTTCGAATCACAAGCCCCGTAGTGAAACACTCGAGAAACTGCTGCGGTTCATGAAACACTTAGGTCACATGACTGGGGTTTTGAATCATGTTTCGGAGCACTGCTTCGAAACGCATGCGCTTCAAAGCTTTGGAACTGTTTTGAAACGCCCGTTTCATTTGGCCCATCACTACTGGTATGATGACTATACATCTCTCCAAAAGGACAGTGTTGATAAATGCATTTCCTGTTCTTTTTTTTTTTTTTTTTTTTTTATTGAGTTTTGGTTCATTGAAAACTTAAAATTTGAATATTTGTTTTGCAGTATACGTATGTCCAATCTGTTTGTTCCTTGACATATTCTGTGGGATTTCACAATGATTAGCCTCATTTTTATCTTTAGTTAAAACTGTTGTTTAAAAATACAAGGATTTCATTTAAATTCATTAATTTTAAAAAAGAATTATTGTATTAAAACATTGATTAAACTGTTAAATAGTAAAAGTTTAAGTAAAAACTTAAGTTAGAAATTATCTTTGTTAAATATAAATATTTGATTAAAGTGTGTATTAAATACTTAATTGATTTCATGGGTTTAGTCAAAAATAATGTTTGATAAAATGATATTATAATATAATGTCATTCACACCTAGTCCTTTGTCTCACTTGATTCAATCTCGATACTGTGTTCCAAACTGTTTAATGTTATCTACTCCTTTGTATCTCTTCTGAGGTAACTCCATCATCTGTAAGCATTCATATGTTAAATACTATGTCCTGTTCTCACCCCTGCCCGTGTGGCCTCGACGCCCTTCTGATCTGGGTATACATACAAATGAGAAAGCCCGATCAGGAGAGCAAGGGACAGACGAGGACCCAGGGACAGCGCAGGTTAATCCAGTGCACATGCCTAATAAATCAACGCTTTTTGATTCAGACGAACTGCTTCTGCTTGTTTCACTTTTGAAGACGTTATTAAAAAATCCACAACAGTTGCACCACTGCGTTTTTTACAGGTGAAGATGGCAGTCTGGACACATCTGTCATGGGCCCACTTTTCACACAGTGAACATTGTACCTGACCAAAAAAGACAAACAAATCCAGAAATGTCATTAGAAAAACCCAACAACATTGAAACCTTTAAATTGCAGTTTTTCTCAATCACTTTGACACATTTTTTGAAACTTGGTTTAGTTAAATCATTTGTTTCCAACATTTATCTGAATAAAGGTTGAGATACGCAAAACATTTGCCACATTTTTCATTCATTCACAGTTTTCAGACTCTTTCTCTGAACAGCTCACACAGCTTTATTTCTAAACTCACATGTTTCAGCTACCTTCTGTAGCCTTCCTCAGAAGTGTCACTGGTTGGTCTGGTGACATGTCTTGTAGGCTTGTAGGCAAAAACAGTGTAAGCAGCCTACAAGACACATCACCAGACCAACCAGTGACGCTTCTGAGGAAGGCTACAGGAAGTAGCTGAAACATGTAAAGCAGGTAAAGAAACACTCCTGTCTGACAAAAAGAAAAACAATTTTGATAGACTGTAATGTCTAAAAAAAAAACATTTTACAAATCAAATTTCACAATAAATTTTGCAATAAATGTGTATTTTTGCCCAGTAAGATAAAAACACAACTCATCCAGATATAAATTGGGATTCATACTTCACACAAACCAAAGACAGACTAAACTGATTTTTAGTCACTTTGTCTCTGAGATCAGGACTAAAGCTTCTAAGTTGTAAAGTCAAATGACAGATAAAACACAACATCTGACATGTGTGAGAGTTTTGATGGTAAAACTTGCTTTAGACAAGAAAATGTAACAGTTTTGAATGTAAAACTAAATTTAGCCTGAGCTGAAATTGAGTTTTAAAAAGTTGAACCTCTGTTTAGGATTTTGTGTGAACTGTTTTACAAATTGACTTTTAAAATGGACAATGTGTTAAAGCGATTGAGAGAAACTTTAATTATACCTTACCTTAAGTCCAGCATCATTTGAAAATGAACAGACAGCACAATATTCAGCAGCTCGCTTTCCTGCCAAAAAAAAAAAAAAGTATTTTGTAACACCCAAAAGGAACTTTTTTGGTTGAGAAACTGTTAATTACACTATGTGTGCAACTTTGACTTACAGGTATGTCAAAAAATTAGAATATCAAGAAAAAGTTTAATATTTTTTTGTAAATGGATTCTGAAAGTCAAACCAGTGTAAAATTTAGATTACTGACACATGAACTGAAATAATTTATGCCTTTATTCTTTGTAAATTTTGATTCTTCTGGCTTAAGATGGTAAAAATAAAAAAAGTGTTTCAAAAAATAGAATATTGCACAAAATTCTTACAAACAATGATATTTTAACAAGAAATGTTAGATTTTTAAAGAGCACATTTCTATGCATTCATATTTAGCTGTGTCCTTGTACATGAGTTACTACATCAGTGTGGTGAGTCTGGAGGAGATCAGTCTGTGGCACTGCTCAGGTCGACCTGAAGCCCAGGCTGCTGTAGACAGAGGTCTTCAGATCATCTGGAAGGTTAGCTTTGGTGTCTCTCATCTTCTTCTCGAAAAAACGTTATAGATTCTCCTTGAAATTCAGCTCAAGTGAGTTTGCAGAGTGAGCAAACACAGAAACACTGTGGTCAGTGAGGCAGGTTTTAGTCCCTTTGTCTGTGTGGACACGAGTTAAGTCCTGTTCAAACATGAAATCAGCATCTTCACAAAGCCTGTCAGCAGACAGAAACATACTGTGCTCTTAAAATGTCTTGTAGAATGTACTACAACAACAGAAAAAACTCAGTGGACCAACAGCAGCAGATGATATGAATCCTTAAGCATTTAAAGGTTTAGGAAACATTTACAGATGTTTGGACTTCACTGCATCTTCAGTTACACCAGAACTTTACGGTATTCACCCTATTCAACTTGAGAAGAAACTAATTTCATGTTTGAGTAGGACTTAACTTGTGTTCACGCAGGCAAAGAAACCAAAAGATGCTTTTCTGACCAAAGGGGTACTGTATTTGCTCACTCTGCAAACTCACCTGAGCTAAACTTCACAAAGAATCTATAAAGTCTTTATCGGAAGAGGATGAGAAACTCCAAACCCAATCCTCCAGATGATCTGAAGGCCTCTGAATACTACAGCCTGGGCTTCAGGTCGACCTGAGCAGTGCCACAGACTGATATCCTCCAGACTCACCCCACTGATGCAGGAACTCATACAAAAGACACAACCTAGTACTGGAGCATAGAAATAAACAGACTTTTCAGAAACCTGATAGTTCTTTGAAAAAAGTTCTTGTTTGTAATATTCTTGGGCAATATTCAAATTTTTTTAAGACAAAAAAAAATTATATTTTTTGTCCTCTTAAGACAGAAAAATATGCTATATATTCACATAATAGTAGCCCCCAAAATAATCTAGCTTTGTCACTTGATTGATAGGCATGAATGAAACTCCGCTTTTAGTCATAGCAAAAACTGTAATATTGAAATTTTCAAAATTATTGACAAGCATCCTTAGTCACTTGTAAACAGGTCAATACAAGCATGCATGTGCGTTTCTGAATGAGTCAAGTGCGCCAAGAAAGATCCTGAGATATGTGTGAAAATGGTGACAGACAATTCAAATACATTTTTTAATTAAGTGACCAAATTGTGTTTAAAGCTAGCTGCGTTTCTGTCGCGTGCTCCAGGCCCGTGGGCTTTCATACAGATCCCTGTACAGGCTAAACTGCGCTTCAAGAGATGCGCAGTCTCCAGAGCGCGTCTCTTTCCACTTTGACTCTCCCGCTCAGGCGCATTACACAGGCTTTAAGTCTCTGCGTTCGTAGACTGGTCGTAGAAAATCTTTAACAAGACCATCGACCTGTCTACGAACTTACGAACGAGCTGCGAGCGCGTTTTTTTCGTAACAACGCCTCAAGAATGACGTAGGAAATGAGAAAAAAATAGTTCGCAGAGAGGTCGTAGCAGGTCGTACGGGTCATTGTGACCGTAGCTTTAGTTACATCTACAGCCTGTCCGTCCATGGGTGTGGATCCCTTCTTCACTGTGGTTCTCCTCGAGGTTTCTCTTTTTCCCTTAGGGTTTTTTTGAGTTTTTCCTTGCCGAGAAGGAGGGTCTAAGGACAAGGGATGCTCTGGACAATCATTCATCTGCTCTACTAATAATCTGCTTTGACATGCTTGATCAAATGTTTCATTTAATATGTTTTGTTTTATTTTGATTTCCTATTATTCATATTTGCTAAAATTAATAATCTTGGGAAGTCCTCAGAGACGATTGTTGTTGTGATTTTGGGCTATACAAAATAAATTTATTTGATTTGATCTTGATAACCCTACTTGGCACTCTTCAGGACTCTTCATTGACTTGAGTCTTTCTTTTGGTTTTCACAGAGATCTCCTCTTCAGCTGACAAGTACACTGATCTGCTGATACCTCACAGACGCACCACATTTGGTCAGACTGTTTTGTCTGTCCAAGGTGGAAATTTGTGGAATAGTCTTCCGTTAACACTTAGATAATGTCCTACGTATAATTCCTTTAAAGCCCAAATGAAAAACTGGCTCTGGACGAACCAAACCTGCACCCATCTGTAATCTATAGATTTTTAGTTTGTTTCGTGTATGTGAGTCAGAACGATGTATGGGTGAATGTAAATATGGGGATATGTGTGTGGAATGTACATTTCTTTTTGAATATGTGTTTGTATTGATGTGCAATAACTGTGAAATGTGCAATGATAGGGAATGTGCAATGTGTGGGATTGTGCAATGAAAGGGACTGTGCAATGACAGGGACTGTACAATGAGTGGGAATGTGCAATGAAAGAGACTGTGCAATGACCAGGATTGTGCAATGAAAGTGAAGTTATTAAATGTACATTTTTGTTGCTTCCCCTGTGACCCCGCCCGTTGGGACTACGGATGGAAATTAGCCTTTGGCTATAATCCGGTGTGTTTACATTCATGCTTTGTTTTCATGTCTGTTCATTAACATGCTCTGTCCCAATCAAATAAATAAATAAATAAATAAAAATAAACAAAACACAACTGGACATTAAAATGACTACACACAATTTAAAGGTTCAGTTTATTATTACATTATATTGCATTGTACTTTGCTATGAAATATTTCAAAAAATGTTTCTCTAATTAAAAAAAAATGTTATTTCAGTGGTTTATTGGAATAATCTTCAACTAATTTAGTATATATATATATATTTTTTTAAGAAATTATACTAAATTCATGTGCAAAAAAACATGTTTTTTGGTGAAAATATTCTCAAACTGTATCATTTGGCTTCTCTTTAGCTTCATATTAGTCAGATTTGGCAAAAAAAACTCCCATTTATGGGCCTTCGTGCTGTTAAATTAGCCGTTTACAAAATTAATAGTTAGCTGCAGCCTGTAATGCAGATGCATTAAGTCCCAAAGATTTTTTTATTTCTTTATTTTTTTAAGTGCTTTTCACAACATTTGAAGCAAGGTGTGGCTGTATGCAAATGACAATTGGCCACAATGATTACAACAAAAAGGACTTCCTACATTTTATTGAACAAACAGGACAATTGACTGACTAAACAGTGCAACCAGTGAGTGAGGTATTTTCTTGTGTTTATAATACCTTAAGGCTGACCCTTAAAAGATAAGCTGCGCGACTTTGCCCCTCGGTCTTACCTGGTCCAAACGCCGACACTTGGTTCTAGGTTTTCTTTCACGATCTTAACGCTGACGCAGATGGGCAGTACTTGGCCTCTAGAGGCTGGAGTGGGATGGTTCAAGTACATGATTGGATAGCATTCAAACCAATGACTGATAGTTATGGCATTCAAAAGTCTCACATGCGTGGGGAATTTGCAATCATGACTGCTTATCCATGCAGAGAGAGAAGCGAGCGCTTTGGTGAGGAGGAGACACTGCACCTCATGCAGGAGGTGACAGACCGTCAGGTCCAAATATACGGGGACGGTAAAGCGGCTCCAAAGCCTCATATAGTATGTATTTGTCAAAAAATAACCTTTTCTAGCCTAACAACTAACAGGCCATGCATTTAATTCCCCAAATTCCCAATCAAGCCCATATTAAGTGATTCATTTTCCAACAGGTCAAACAAGCATGGTCGGAAGTGGCAGCCGCTGTTTCCTCTTCTTCTGGCATCAACCGTACCGCTGATCAGTGTACTAGGAAGCGGTACAATGATGTCAGAACACGGGGGAAACAGAAGGCTGCCCCTAACCGGCAAGAAGCGGCGGTCACGGGAGGGGGGCCTTCTATGTCCTCCGACCTTACGCCTCGCCTCCTCCACCTTGCCTAAAGCAAGCATCGTGGGCTTCAGTGGCCTACAAATTGGAAATGAAGGTAAGCAAACCACGCACTTCACTTACGTATTAGCTATGTTTTACGCCTGGAAAATAGCACCCCTTTCGTTTATAGAGCTTAATGATATTGCCTTTTGGTTGAGCCTATTTGTTAGTAGGATTACAACAAACACACAAAGCACCTCAAATGAAAATGAAAACTGATTTATTTCTGCACCAACAGAGGCGGGATGTAGTAGGCCCCCTTCATACGTGGAGGATCCCCGTGACCGCCAGTCACCACCACCACCATCACCACCACCACAGCCGCCGCCACCAACACCACCAAGACCACCACCACCACCACCAAGACCACCACGACCACCACGGCGGCGACACCACAGGGCCATGCCAGAGGACGACCGGCGTTTCCTGGAGCAGCAGCAGAGGGGGTTTGAGATGCTGGAGCGGGTGTTGACCGATTTAAATCGCTCAACAAAGCAGCGCTGGAGCCGCTGCAGCGTATTGCGGACTCGCTCCAGCAGCTGTCTCAGGCCCGTCCACCCGCTCCGGCTGCCCGCTCACCACCGCCGCCGGGTCCTCCAGCTCCCCCCTCACCACCGCCGCCGGGTCCTCCAGCTCGCCCATCACCACCGCCGCCAGGTCCTCCAGCTCGCCCATCACCACCGCCGCCGGGTCCTCCAGCCGTCCACCACGGAGAGGGAGGAAACTTTAATTTGTTTTTTGAATTTTTCGTTTGGATTAAATGTTAGAAATTTCTAAAAAAAAAAAAAAAGTGTTGCGATTGTCTTCTGTTTGTTAAATACAGACGCTTGTGTTTTGTGTTTTATTAGTTTTTGGATTTTTCAAGTTTGTTTGTTTGATCTTAGGCCAAATAAACCGGGGAAAATTAAAACTAGGCTACTTAAATCATATATTTTAAATATTTATTTTTATTTATTCTTAAATAAGCATTTCCTATAATTATTTGCGCATAATTAATGTATTATATATATATATATATATATATATATATATATATATATATATATATATATATATATATATATATATAACTAACAAGGTCTGCGTCAGGTGTTGGGGAACCAGAGCACCCTGATGAGAAATGGGCTACTGGAACAAAGCGGAAATGGCTGAGATGCGAGAACAAGGCTCTGTTGGAATGCTACTACTCAAGTAACCCTAGTCAGAGGGGTTACATGCAAAGAATGTGGAATGAATGGTCGGTGCGAAACCCACATTCAAGACTGACAGCTAAACAGCTAGTAGTAGTTCCAACATCCACAAACGGCAACTGCTATCACATCTTGAGATTGAGGAGGTACAACACAAATACAAATGCTACGGCAAGGGGGAGCCAGGACGCCAGGTCAGAGGGGAGATTTCATCATCTCCCCAACCAGAGATTGGGTACGAAGCCCCAATGAGTGCGATCACGCTGAGCGAGGCAGCGACTGACCTGAAAGATAGAATCATGGCGAGAACCCCGACGCCAGTTACAACGGCTAAGTGAAGTACCATCTGAAAGTCTCATGGAAGATGTGAATGCTGCAGTGAGAGCGATACCTACCACGACAATCACTGAAACCAATGAGTTGATCTACACTTCAGCATCAGTGATCCTAGAGGTGCTGGGCTATAAGAGCAACCATGGGAGCCATGAGAAACAATACCCACCATGGAAACGAAGGTTGGAGGCTAAAATCAAGGCAGCTCGGAGGGAAGTGAGCCAGTTGACAGAGGCCCAGAGAGGTGCGATGAAAAGACCAGTACCCAGGAGGTACAGCCAGATGCCCATACCTGAAGCACTCGAAACTGCCAAGCAAAGGCTCCAAGCCTTGGCCAGCCGCCTAAAGAGATACACGAAAGAGAATGAAGCCAAACGAATAAACAGGCTGTTCGCAACACAACCTGCGAAAGTGTACTCTCAATGGTAGGGTAATAACAGCAGAGCAGACCCACCAAGGCTGGAAAGTGAACAGTACTGGAAAAGTATATGGGAGAGAGAGGCATCACACAACAGCGATGCACAGTGGCTGATGGATCTGAGGAAAGCAATCTCCCTGAACAGAATCTAGTGACTATCACAGTGGCAAACATCCAAGAAAGAGTCTCAGGTATGAAAAACTGGACAGCACCGGGCCCTGACATGATCCACTCATACTGGCTAAAGAAACTCACTGCACTCCATGAGCGCCTAGCAGCACAAATGAACCAGCTGCTAAGGGATGGGACTCACCCTGAATGGCTAACCGAAGGGTGAACGATCCTGATAATGAAGGATCCCTCAAAGGGTACAGTCCCATCCAACTATCGGCCAATAACCTGTCTCTCCACAACATGGAGGCTAATGTCAGGCATCATTGCGGCTAAGATAAGTGGGCACATGGATCAATACATGAGCAAAGCACAGAAGGGCATTGGTAAAGATACCAGAGGAGCCAAACACCAACTCCTGGTTGACCGAACAGTTGCCCAAGACTGTAGAACCCGACACACCAACCTGTGCACAGCCTGGATTGATTACAAGAAAGCCTATGACTCAAATACCTCCAACGAGTAAGGCAAGTCCTCAGAAGCCAGCTCAATGGCCAGAACAAGTCCTGGGCAATAAACAGCTACGCCCTGCCAGTGATCAGATACCCTGCAGGAATAATAAGGTGGCCAAAGGAAGAGATAGAGACCACAGATGTTAAGACACGAAAGCTCCTCACCATGCACGGAGGGTTCCACCCCAAATCCAGCACCCTGAGACTGTACGCTAGCCGAAAGGAAGGAGGCCGAGGATTAGTGAGCATGAGAGCCACTATCCAGGATGAAACATCTGAGATCCATAAGTACATCAAGGACAAGGCCCCAACAGATGGCGTACTCAGTGAATGTCTCAGACAGTGGGGAACAGATGATGAGGTGCTGGAGGAGGAACCATCATGGGAGGACAAGCCCCTACATGGGATGTACCATCGGAACATAACTGAAGTGACTGATCTCAAGAAATCCTATCAATGGCTTGAAAGGGCTGGGCTGAAGGACAGCACAGAGGCGCTCATCCTGGCTGCACAATAGCAGGCCTTGAGCACCAGAGCCAAAGAGGCCCAGATCTACCACACCAGACAAGACCCAAGGTGTAGGTTGTGCAAAGAGGCCCCTGAGACGGTCCAGCACATAACTGCAGTGTGTAAGATGCTGGCAGGGAAAGCGTACATGGAACGCCATAACCAAGTGGCTGGCATAGTATACAGGAACATCTGTGCCGAGTACGGACTGGAAACCCCAAGGTCTAAGTGGGAAACACCTCCCAAGGTGGTAGAGAATGACCGAGCCAAGATCCTGTTGGACTTCCAGATACAGACTGACAGAATGGTAATGGCGAACCAACCAGACATCGTGGTGGTGGATAAAGAGCAGAGGAGAGCCGTGGTGGTGGATGTGGCAATACCAAGCGATGGTAATATCAGGAGAAAGGAGCATGAGAAACTAGAGAAATACCAAGAGCTCAGAGAAGAGCTGGAGAAGGCTTGGAAGGTGAAGGCAACAGTGGTGCCCGTGGTGATCGGTGCACTGGGGGCCGTGGCCCCCAAACTGGATGAGTGGCTACAACATATCCCTGGATCTACATCCGACATCTCGGTCCAGAAAAGTGCAGTCCTAGGAACAGCAAGGATACTGCGCAGAACCCTCAAGCTCCCTGGCCTCAGGTAGAGGACCCGAGCTTGGAAAGCGGATGAGACCACCCGCGTAGGGTGAGAGGGATCTTTTTTTTTTTTTTTTTTTTTTTTTATGTATATATGCGATCGATGTATATGAGCGCGTTGTCAGACGGAGCACGTATCTGAACGTGCGTGCAGTCAATCGCACCCAGGACATTAGGGAACCTAAATTTGTGCCAGAACTAATTTTTCACTCGCCCCTGTTCTTCGGGAGACAGGGCCATTGTATGAATTCACTGGCATGTCTGACTAAGCTTGACGTCACATCGTGTATTGCCGAACTTATGGCTGATTGGGTCTAATTGGAGGCATATCTCAGACGACGTTGAAATGTCCCAGACGCATAAAACAAGAGGGCAACAGTCACTTTGGCAGCCACGGGGAGGGCATAAGGGTGGTTTGTGTTCGCCTCGAGATCAGCATGTACAATGTTGCAAACATCGTTCAAGACCTCGTCACTGAAACGGAGGAGGCTCCGGCATTGTTGGTCTGTGAGGAGGTCATAGGAGACGCGAGGGCGATGTATTCTCTGTCGCCTGCGTCTCCACATGCGCGCCGCATACACAAATTCCATTTTCTGTCACAGATAAAAGGCCAAATATTAGTTTAAGATGTAAGACGGTAAAGCACATTGCGCGCCACTTACTTGAAGCTTCTGTATCCGTTTAAACAGAAAACCCTGCCCTCTGTGTCCTATTTAAAGGACTCGGACAGATAATTGCTCCATATCAATTTTTCCGTCTCTGGTAATTTGTGTTGGTTATGTTCGTCATAGTTATTAATATTTCTTTTTTGTGTTACTACATTTTTTTTATGTTACTCCATTAATCCTGCAAGGTATGTTCTGTTTGTTAGTACACTACTTTTTAAGTTCATTTTTTCCGATTTTTCCATTCACAGAATGCACCACACCACGCCCTCATTCTGCTTCGCACCACCTTGTGTATTGCATCACCACACCTCTTGTCTAACGTTCCAAGCCCCATGCTCTCAGCAGTGGCGCAGCCACTGAGGCCCCGAACCCACTGCACGCTGCAGCGTTTACGCACGTAAGCTCGCGTAACCACAGACGTGCGTCTACGCATAGGCGGCCCCACTGCCAGCTACAACAACGCGCTGTCGCCCGGCTTGCGCGCCTCTGTTGCAACCACAAAATCATATTTAGCGAGTTATTTCAATAGAATTATGATGGAAAATGTAGCTCATTGTTGAACTGGAGTGTTCCTACTATAGTAAAATGATATAGGGAGTCCCCTGGCGCCACTGGGAGGGACGCAAAAAGAGAAATAATTAAAATCACAATGGAGTTTGCAACGACTGTGTATTGGAGACGTCTGGGCATTTGGGATAGGCGGTGGGTGTGACGAAAATGTATGTAAATACAGTTGGCTTCTACAGGTTGTAGATCAGACTTGTTGGCACTCTACATTTTGGATCAGCATTGACTTCACGTGTCTTTCTGCGGAGAAAATTTGACCAAAATAACGCGATGGGTAAGCTCGGTTATTTCAGTGAAATATATGTTAAAATAAAATACAAATGATTGAAATGTGCTATTTTCTTGTATCAGTGACATTGTGTTAGTATTGTTATGTTCTGATTCACATAAGGCACTAAAGTATAATAAACAACCATTTTACCAGTGTTTTTACCCTAATATTATGTTCTATTATTTCAGCACCAGCATTTAACAGACGGAGAGTTTTGGCAGCTATTCTTTTGCTGAGGAGATTACGAAGAAGGCGACATTCTATGTGGGTCCATCCATTGAATCAACGCAGACAGCAGTATGGAGCATACTACCACCTGGTGGCTGAACTACAGCTTTATCCAGACAAACACCGGGACTACTTTCGAATGTCAGCAGAGAAGATGGAAGAGCTGTTGTTTATTGTTGGCCAGAGATACAACGCCTAGACACCAACTACAGACAGAGCATCCAGCCAAAACAGAGACTAGCTGTCACAATAAGGTAAATAATGACACAATGTTACATATTATATTAGTTTATTAAGAAAATATGAAAATACAACAAATGCTTAAAAAAAAAATATATATATATATATATTATATATATATATATATATATATATAAATGAAACAAATAAAACACAATATCTGAAAACAAGTCTTAGAAATATAAAAAAAAAAATTAAATACAAAACAGCACTCAAAACTCCACTCCAAAAATATAATATATAAATATATATTAAAATAAATAAAGTTAAAATGAAAAATTACAGAGACTGTAAGTTGGGGTCATTCAGCTCCTCCAAAAAACTACTGTGCTGCTCAGGGAGTAATCGGTGGCCTTAAGGTTGTGAATACTGTGTCCCTGCTCGGTATGGGTGGAATCCTACAGAATGTGTCCTGCGGGGTAAGACTGGGGGGTTGTTCTCCATTTCTTCCATTTCATCCAAATTCTTAGAATTTTCATTTGTGCCTGTGAACGTCCTCTGACAGACAGATTTATCAATCTAGGCACTAAACTGAGCGCAAAATAATATAACCCTTCTGTTGCATTGGGGACATGTGGAGGTGGTATTGTGGCAGGGGCAGAGAGGATTTCAACCAGCTGTTCTTCTGCTGTTGGTGTCTGACGTCTTCTTTCTCTTGAAGACCTGGTTTGCTGACCCGACATCAGAGCCTGAACTCTTTGATGTATAGGTGGAGTTGAAACTCTTGATGTTACTGATGGAGTGCTGGCTCTGGTAGAAGAGGGTGTAATGTCCTGAGGTGGAGCGGGGGTGACAATAGTGGCTTCTGTTGTTGTTTTAGTAGTGGTGCTGGTTTGTTCCATTGCTGCGTGTCTCAAGGCTGGTTGGGAAAGATCTTCAATTTGTTGCTCCACTAAGGCCACATCCAGTCCTGGGGTTAAAATTGAACTTCTGGAACTGTAAAAATGAAAATTAGTATTAATTAAAATTATATATATATATATATATATATATATATATATATATATATATATATATATATATATATATATATATATATATATATATACAATATATAATAATAATAATTCTATCTATCTATAATTTTAATGTTTTTGTCTTATACATCATTAATACATACTGGTAGGATTAATATAATTATTACTATTAAGCCAGGCGGGATTTCTTACCTTCGCTGTTTGAAAAAAATAAAATATTTGTTAATTTCAATAATATGTACTTATTATAAAAATCATTTCAAAAAGCTAACATTATTGAAATAAATGTAATATATTGTTCAATTATTTATGTGTTGTTTTTTATTTTGTTCAGGTTCCTTGCAACTGGAGAATCTTTCAGAAGTCTGGCTTTTCAGTATCGACTGGGAAGAACCACTGTTGCACAAATAGTTCATTCAACAGTTCGTGCAGTCGAAAGGACAATGATGTCTACCCAATTCCCTCCACTGACAGAATCTGTTTGGACTGCAACAGCACACGATTTTTGGGAGCGCTGGGGATGTCCAAACTGTTTGGGCGCAATTGATGGAAAACATGTGAACATTGATGCTCCAGACAACAGTGGAAGTCTCTTTTTTGACTACAAGGGCCACTTTTCCATTGTCTTGTTGGCCTTAGCAGATGCTAATTACAGACTACTCTATATTGATGTTGGAGATTATGGACGCACAAGTGATGGCGGTGTGTTCCGAAAATCAAGTCTGAGGAAAGGGCTAGACCAGAGGAGCCTTCATGTTTCTGAACTATCTCTCGCTGTTCCTAATTACACGCCATTTCCTGGATCAGGAGTTCTTGGTCCTATGCCCTATGTCCTAATGCAGCATTTCCACTTAAAAAATATTTAATGCGGCCTTTCCCTGGACTCAGTCTTTCCCCACAAAAAGAACACTTCAACTACAGACTATCACGGGCCAGAATGGTGATAGAGTGTACATTTGGGATTTTATCCTCTCGTTGGAGAGTTCTGCTCAGTAACATTTCAATGGCACCAAAGAATGTGGACTTTGTTGTGACAGCATGCTGCATCCTCCACAATTTCCTACACAGCAGTGGTGATGGAGAGAGGTGGTGGGAGGAAGCAGTGGAAGGACGGTTGTTTATGGAGCCGTATGATGAAGATGGATCAAATCGGCCCAGCATTGCAGCAATGAACACTAGAAATAACTTTGCTTCTTTTTTAAGCTCTGAGGAGGGCTCGCTTTAAACTTTTGAGGTTGTTTTTTTACTTTTTTGTGAATTAAAAAACATTTTGTATTTTATTTAACTTTATAATAAATCTTTTTACACATCTATTCCTTTACTTGTCTTTATTGCAATAAAAGCTTATAACAATACACATACATGTACAATTCAAATGTATTATCCTTACGTTTTCTGTGGACATAAGGCTAAAATGTATTTTTAATTTGTGTAATATGCTTATCATGTACAAAAGTTTGGTATATCTACTGAATTTAAAAATTTTGTGGAGAACTAACTTTACTAAAGTGACTCAAATAGCCTACTTTATTATACAACCTTTTGAAGACATGTGTTTTATATATATATATATATATATATATATATATATATATATATATATATATATATATATATATATATATATATATATATATATATTCAGGGTGAATATGTATGTTTTATTAAAATATTACTATCACAGAACTGCCTTACTTAAATGCATGCACCATTGAAGTTCACTCTGTAATCACACAAATACTTACTTTCAAACCCCATCATTGAGGCAACAAGATCCCATGACTTTTCTTTTTTTCTTGGGTCTTTGTAGTACTTGTCTTGTGGTGAGTATAGTTCAGGAAATTGCTCAACAGCCTCGATCAATTTGCCGTCATCCATCATGTCTCTATGCTGGCACAAGTGAAAAGTCTTGGACAGCAATGACACTCACGTAACTACACCTTGATTATTGGGGGAGGAGAGAGAAGGGTGATGTCGAGGTCACAAGTGGAAAACTACTGGAAATGCCAGGTAGGGGTCACAAGTGGAAATTTACTGGAAAGGTAGGGGTCACAAGAAGAAAACAACTGGAAATCCTGTCAACTGTCACTGTCCCACAAAAACAATGAGCTATGATGAGCACAATCAATAATTGAATGCAATTCACTTTTATTAATCATTTTGAGGGAAATATTATACAGAAAATGCAAACTTTCTATGTATTTTGGCTGAAATACGCGGACAGTGGAGCCGCTCTCATTGACTCTGGCTGCTTTCTAAAAAATATGCGAGCAAACGCGAGGCATTTTATGCCCGCGTAGAGTGTTTTACGCGCGTTTTACGCTTGCGGTGGGTTTGGGGCCTGAGTGTCAGCAAATTATCCCGTTTGCGTCAATGCTGCGTTACTGTCACGCGTCACACGCTAGGTCTGATGGGGCGAGATCGCGCCCAAGATGTGGTTGCTATAATACATAAGTTCAGACAGTTAACGTACATCCGCTCTCACCACTTGCATCATAACAGTCTTCATCAAATTTGCTTGGAGACTTTGTGGCTGCAATAGTGAATATTAGAAATTAAAATGAGTTCAATGAGGGTTCTTGTGTCATCGTTGCCTTAACTTACCAGTATCCTCCTCATTCGATCTTTGTCTTGTATTTTTCTTGTTGCTCTTCATTGGTCTTTGATTAGATGAGGACCTCTGTTCTTCATCTGGTAAAAGAGCATTACACATTTGGAACATGGACTATTGTCTACATTTGTTTCTTACATTTTACATATTCAAGATTCAAGATTCAGATTCAATAATGTATTGTCATTGCTATATTAACAACTAAATTCCATTAGAGCATTCCATCAGTCAACATGGCAATGTTGTACTTAGTGCAAATGTAATTGTATATAATATTTATTTGTGAATGTTGTTCTTGAATATTTAAGGCCTTACGCATATTACACATAATATATAAAGTAAATATATGTATATAGGTAAATAGAGCTGGGTCATCAAAATAGCAGGAAAAGAATTACAAAGTGGTGCAGGCCAGTGAGCACAACTCTACATTAAAACTAAGCAAAGTCAAGCTTCCAAATAAAGAAAGTCAGTTCCACTATTAACTTATGAAAAGGGCCACTATGGAGTTGAAATACTTTTTAAAAATGACCTGGCACATCTCACTGCTGAATAGAAGTAATAACACACCACATCTAAAGGAGTTTCTTCTCTAGTGAAAAAATACAAAAAAATTGTGTTAGCCCATAAATATAATATTTTAGAATGAACCAAAAGCTTAGTATTTAACAGCCTGAGTTTGATTTAACTGAAAATTCTGACAGTGTAAAAAAAATATGTATTTAATGGCTAAGTAAGTTTATCAATGTCCAAATATACCTTTTTCAATTCAATTTTTGGATTAGGCTTTTACACCATAGGGATATTCCATGAAAGTGGCTTAACAAGTCTTGACATATCCTAAAATCCTGAGCTGAAACTAGCGTCATCTCCAACTTAAGCATCAACTCGTTCCATGAAACAAATAAGCCTGAGTCTGAGCAACGTTAATTCAAGCTTGAAGCTTAATAATCCGTGTATCATTCATTCGATTGATTTTCAATTCAAAACAAAAACAAAAAAAGGAAAAGTTAGACCTTTTTTTGTTTTGATTCATAAACTGGCGGAGACACGCTGCTACCTGGGCTTGTGTGCAGGGGAACTCGTTTTAAACTGAATGAAGGGAAGTGCGCTGCCCCGAGTTTATACCACTGTATACCGCCCGTTTGCCTTGCGTCCTTACAATGCAGTGTTACTATAAATACGGTATAAGTTCTCCTGTGTGTGATAGTGGCGAAAAGCGTTGCGCTCTCACGCAAGAGGTCTGCAGATCGATCCTCACCATGTGCAATTTTAATTTTTATGTTGTTGATTATAACGTTTTTTGTCACGTGATAAAGCTTCAAAGCAATTCATTTATTACAGTAGGACAGTTTCAGAGTTTATAGCAAAGACCAGGAGTCTCATTTCTAAACCTCCCTCTGCGTCAAAGGTGGGATTTATAAAAGCTCCACTAGGCGTAGGATTTTACTCAGCTCTGCGCAAACTGTTCCCCATGCGTGCTCTGTACGCAAAGGTTGAGAGACACGGGGAAAGACAACACTCGTGGAGAGGAGCAGAAGTGAAGAGAGTTTGAGGAAGTGTTTGATGCAGGAAATCATTTTATACAAATATTACATTTATATTTCTACCTTAAAGCAGATGTTGACCAAATACAGACAAGGGCTGTTTATTCCTCTCATTTTTATTACAACACATGTATGTAAGCCCGTGCGGACTCGTGCACAAGCTCGTGGCACTCATGCGCGCGCGTGTGTGTGTTGATTATGGCTCTAATACCAGAACTCCTCCCCTCACATTCTTTACACCAGCGAGGTTTTGTTAAATAAAGAAAGCATATCGGACAAGACACAGGTCCAACTTATTTACGCAGCACGTAGATGGGCAAAAATGATCAAACTCGCACCACACAGCCTGCCCGAACTGCTGCTGAGTCTCCCTCTGACTCCTCCCTCTTTGCCTTTCTCTGTGTGTCAAACCCACTGATTATCGCCTCATGTCTATTAAAATATTATTCATGTGTCACTTTGCATGGCCCTTTCATGGTGAATTGGAGGTGTGAAGAGGGCGTGGCCTGACGTGGCTTCACGTGCGCAGATTCGAGAGGCAGGTGGGACCTATAAAGCACAGATTGCGTGGAGGAGAGCGCACGGTGGCTTTTATAAATATGGAGTTTGCGTGGCGCATGCCACCTGTGGTCACTAGGTGTACGCACTTGCTCAGCAAAAATCCTACGCAAACCTTTATAAATGAGGCCCCAGGTCTCGTCACATTCAGCAGAGTAAAGCTCAAAGCTCAGATTAAGCTTTAAGCTTGAAATATCAGTGTTCAGACCCAGGCTTACTTTGTTCATGGAATTACTTGAGGCTTAAGTTGGAGATGAAGCTAGTTTCAGCTCAGGATATTAGGAGAAGCCTTCGCTTGTTTAGTCACTTTCATGGAATACCCTCAATGTTTTAATGTACTGTTCTTTTATAATAAATTAATAAATACATCTTTTTTTTCTCATGTGTTTTATTTATTTGAAACAGATGAAAACCTTCAGCCTCACACACAGACGTGGTCTGATCAATGAGAATTCTTCTTGTCACATACAGACGCTATCACATTACAGTAAGATGAATGGGAAACCCTGAGTCACACCAGCCCGGTCTCACAAGAAAGCGTACATTTACCACGACATTACACAACATGCAAATTACGTATTATTAGCACGAGTTCACAGCTGTTTTGTGTAATTATAGTACGTGTCACAGTCCCCGTTCATTTCAATGGTGGTTGTTAAGACGTGTTCTTATTTATGAATATTAATGAAATCCTGATTCTAATCTTAACCTACTCCAAGCCCAACCCTAATGTTAACCATTTTAGTAACTTTATGCCTGAACTTACCCGTTTCACCTGAAGAAAACGTCTCCACGTGGCTGCAACCAAAACTCGTCCTATTTTAACGCCGTGAAATCTCGTGTCATTTTTACACTTTTTCATATCGTGCTAAACGCACGGCGTAACATAAGTACTAAAAATAGCTGTGAAGTCGTGGTCAGAATACGCTGTTTTTGTGTCGTGGTAAAAGTACGCCATCTAGTGAGACTGTGTTGGTCACACAGAGAGCAATTTGCTTTGCATTGAAATGAATGTGACTAAACAGAGTACTTCATGTGTTACTAGGTGTGTTCAAGAGAGTCAAGACAGCCAAGGCCGGACAACTAGTGATGGGGAAAATGAAGTCTTGTGATTCACAAAGTGGTTCAGTATGAAATCTTGGTTTACTGCCATCTATTGTGGATTTTTACACATTAAAAGATTTTGGTTTACTGCCATCCATTGTGGATTTGTACACATTAAAAGATTTAACAACACAGCACACTCTTTCCTTACTTGTCTTGTGTTGTCTTAAGTTATAGCCTAAGCAATTGGTACTTTGTGGGTTTGTATTAATGTATTTACACTCAAATACTTTAGTAGGCCTAAATATGGCCTATGAGGCAACAAATGCATGCTTTACTGATTTTATTTAAAAACACAATTTCTTCTGGAGTTTTTGGGTTTAGTCTGTTCCTTTTTTTTGCAAAGCATTTCTCCAGCTTTTGAGAACACGATCTCATAAGGGACAGATGATGCTGGTGAACACAAAAATATTTTAGCTAGTTTGTACAGATGTGGATACTGTCGCTTGCAGCTGGTCCAGTACAAGTGGATCTTCCTCTAGAAGTAGATGGACCTCGGCTATGTTGCGGTCAACTTCAATATTGGCATCTTGATGTGTGCTGGCTTTGAGAACTGTGGTCCAACAAAGACCAAAGATCATCTACAACAATACAAGGAAATACAGTGTAAGTTGAGTAATTACATTTACATAATTAAGATTACATGCTCAACTTGAATTGCCAGACAGATCCAGAGGGGCAGGTTACACCGGGGTGGAAGAAGAGGTTCTCATCATTTGGACGCACTCATTTTTTAAACGTGCAACAGCTTCTTGGGCTTTAGAAGCACTGACAAAAGCAATTTGTTTAAAGCGTGGATCAAGGAGTGTTGGCATACTGACAGATTGAGGGTGAGTGTTTTTGATGCAAGGGCAAGGTGAAGCAAGATCACTCCATCGCTACAAAGCGATGATGCATGATGGGAAATGTAGTGCTGCAGACTGACTGCTGATTTACTTTGATTAAACGTGATGTGCTGCAGTTCCTCCTCTGTCTGTATTGTACTGTGAACCTTTAGCCCCTTTCACACATACACCCTTACACGTGAAAGTTCCTACTATGTGGTCAAGTGTGAAAGTCTCCCCGCAAATAGGCCAAGAATCCTTCAAATAAACCTAAAGAAATTAACAATAATGATCCAGTTAAAAAAAAAAAAAAAAAAAAATTTAAAAGTGGAAAATGTGCTTTATAGGCGAGTTTCTGCCCAAGGAATTTCCGTGTTGCCGGGTCAGATGTGAATGGTGACGACACTGTATTGTTCCAGAATGATTTGCATATGTGAATGTGGGCTAAAGGTGAAGCATACCGGTAAACAAGACACGGTACTTTTACGGATTCAATGTGTGAAAGGGGCTTTTTATAACATTACACAAGTCAGAAAAGACCAAGACTGTTGTACATTACAGAAGCATCAAAGTCTTTTTTTTTTTTTTCATAGACAATAAAGTGTGCAAACTTTATAATTAATTATTTTCTCTGGTGATGTGTGAGTGAGTTTGTAATGCGTGAAAGAAACACAAATGCTTTTACAAAGGTGTCTATAGTTTTATTCAGTGCAACAATTCAAACAAACACGACAGCTGTTCTGTCTACGTGACTCGAGCTCCAGAAGTGTCCGACTTGAATCACCTCCCCTTTGGTTAAGCCGTCTGATCTCAATTGCAATTCAGGCAGAGATTTTCACATGTTGAAAAAACATGTCACATTTCACATGTTGACTTCATCTCCACTTTGCCACACTCAGGTCGTCTGGATCGCTCCGCTCGTCACTTCCTCATGTCGCCTTTTTTCACCAGCCTGCAGAGGAAATGAAAGAACTGCTTCAAGTCACTCCAGTCTCCTCTGGTGTGAGTCTGCTGTTACAGTTCTGTCTTTTGCTTTCCCCCCAAGGCTTCTGTTAGCCAATCAGAAGACAAACCTTGCCTTACTTTCTCTGGTAAAACAAACACATCTTATTTTATTGAAGTCTTCCTCAGAACACTTGCCCCTCCCTCATGTGTGTTCTGCTGCTTCATTATGAACACTTGATGCAGCTGTGTCTTATTCCTCTGAAGTCTGTTCCATTAGACTCAGTTTGAGAAAAGTCACTTGTCTTGGATTAAAGCTGACTTTGGAGGAACTGATTTTGGAGGCAAAAGCAAGGCGAAGTACCTAGTCTTTGGGAAACAGCCTCTGTATCAAAGCCACAGCTGATCTGACCTGACTGTGATTGGTTTAACTGACTAGACACACCTGGAACCTGATTGGCTCTACAGAAGCTCTGATGGCAGACTGTGTGAGGACCTGACCATAAAACACTCTAAATATGTGACGCCAATGAGCACTTGCTGCATTCATGCGCTCATGTTTTACGGGAAATGAGATGACAATCAAAATAAAAATAAAAATATATTAATTCACATTATAATTAATATACGTCTTTTTTTTTTTTTTTTTACTGGAGCCTATCCCAGTGACTTTGGGCCTTAGGCGGGGAACACCCTGGACATTGGCCAACTTGCCGCAGGGTCAGACAGACAACCTTTCACTCTCTCAGGGAAATTTACAGTGCCCAATTAACCTAAACATGCATGTTTTTGGAGGTGGGAGGAAACCGGAGTACCCGGAGAAAACCCACGGTGACACGAGGAGAACATGCAAACTCCACCAAGAGAGATCGTGAGATGTTGATATGGTCCGACCCGGGAGTCGAACCCACGACCTCCTTATTGGGAAGCCAGAGCTCTAACCACTCTGCTACCGTGCACCCCCACGACCCCTAACGGTACTAAGCGGTAGAAAATGAATGAATGAATAAGTCTTTTTTTGTGCTCTGCTAGCTTAATATCAAGAAACATTATGTTTCTAACTGTAGCTAAGATTAAGCTCATTTGTTTTATTTAAGGCCCTAATTTATTGTGTTTGTATTCGTTAAGTTAAATTAAATTTCTGAGGTCTGGTCTTCACTGCAATGTAGAAATGTCTGGTCTACAAATAGGTATACAATATATATAATAGTGTACATGCAGGTGGACTCAAGCTACAGTTACACTATTAGAATCCAATATCAAACACACAGAACCTGGTCAAAGATCCACATTTTGTTACAAAATGATTAATCTAATCCGAATAAATGAGTTGCTTCTAAAGACGGCCAGTGTGTGGAGCTGTTCACCTGAGGCAGAGAAGCTGGCTGTAATCAGCAGATGTGTTTTTCATTAAACACAATCTTTTTCGACTGTTGGAAGTTAGTCTCAAACATCTTTACAAATGTGAAGCTGTTTTTCCACGGCTCCAGCGGCTGGTTTTCAAAGTACTGAACATTTGTATCTACAATCGGACTTGAATGGAAGATTTTCACCAAATGTGGGCGGGTACAAAAATGCTTTGTGCTGTGACACGGGGGATAGTCCATGAAAGTGCCTTAACAAGTCTAGACTTATCAGAACTGACCAGTCAGAGCAGAGGATGTGTGGACGGGGTCCGATGCTGCATTCATGTTCCCCGGGGAAACTCAGAGGTGTCTACGTAATGATCGAACTTACCAAAATCAGAGCGTTCATGACAGCAGCTTGTGGAACACTCGTGGAGCAGTGACACTAACAAACATTTGCTTCACTTCATCTTGATTTTCTTTGCGGATTCGTGAAAAAGTCATGTGAAAACTCTTATTGTTGTAACTCATGAACATACTGAGGAGCCGTGTCTTTTCTTGTTGGTAAAAGGTTGATAAATAAATGATTTCAGGCATTACCTGTTGAGGTGCATTGATGTAAACTCATTTAGTCTGCGTTAAGAACTTTACTGGTGAAGCAGAACTCTCAGTGTTGAGTCCGTGCTCTGCTCTAATCTCATGTTGTCCTACTGTGGGTCCTGCCCATGCTCTTGTCATTTGACGTAAACTCGAGAACTCTGCTGCCAACACTTTCCGAGAGAACATGAATGCAGCAACTGACGAGGAACAGAGATGTGATGAAGCACTTTTGTGACAAAAGCAGCAGCATGACTCCACGGCTGCTCTCACACTTCAGTCCAGTTTTTATTGCTTCATCCTTTTAGAGAAACAGCTGCATGTACTGTATGTGCTAAATCCTGAGTATTCTAGATGCACCTACAAGTTAATTTTCCTGTGGCACTTTGTGAAGCCATTTTGACGTTTGCTCTCACAAATACTTGCTCCACAGCGAGAGCAGCTCAACAACAAAGAAAGAAACAGTGAGAGTGGCTCTTTGGTGCCAAGGCAAAGTGAATATAAAGTGACTTTATGTGTTGGGACAGACAGATTTCACACAACTGTGGAAGTGAGCAGAATAAACATGTGATTTAGGTGTTTCTTTAGACGTTTTATGAGACAAAGCTAAAATAATCTTGGCAGTTAGACTGGTCCAGACCAGGTTTATGTCTGCATTCTTATTACTACGGCAATTTTTAGAGCCAACTCTAGCTAACCACGTTAGTGGAATGGAAATGGAGATTTCATAAGCCTAGATTGGCCAAATTAGCCAGGCTTTGACTTTATCTCGCTTCATGGAAAACCAGCCAACGACACCTGTTTCATTAATCATTAAAGTGAAGCTCACCCCCTAAACCACACCCACAAACACTTTTCAAACACAGCAATCTCATTGAAATGTATTGGGAAAAGGACAAAGGCGGGGCTTAGAGGAGAGCAGCAGTGTGATTGGACTGACAGCAGGTGTCTGCAATTAGTGCTCAGGTTTGAGTGGAAAACACACACTGACGTCACAGAGTCTAGAAGTGACATGAGAGACACAGTCAGTTTGTGGCCATTTTGACCAGAAACTTGTAAATTTGCTCAGTTTGTAATAAAAAATAACTCAAGAAAATAGGCAATGCATTTTAAACACTAACAGTTTAATTTTTTTCAGTTTAACAACTGAAAAAAGTTTATAGAGGTTAGCTTCATCTTTAAAGAGAAGCTCACCCCCTAAACTCCACCCACAAACACATCAAACTCATTGAAAAGCATTGGGAGAAGGGCAAAGGAGAAGCTCAGAGAGGAGAGCAGCAGTGTGATTGGATTGACAGCAGGTGTCTGTGATTAGTGCTTCATTTTGAGTGGAAAATACACGCTGTGGTCACATGGAACCTGGAGCTGACATGAGAGACACAGCCAGTTTGTGACTATTTGGACCTGAAACCTGCTAATTTGACCAGTTTGCACTGAAAATGCCAAAAAAATGACTCAGAACAGTAGACAATGCTATTTAAACACCATATACATAGTTTAACAGTCAAAAAAAATTATTTTAGGGTTTAGCTTCTCTTTAACAAGACTGTGGGCCTCTGTGTCAAAGGCCCTGGTCAAGTCAATGAGAGCTGCTCTCATTTATCTTTTTGCTCCTTGCCTTCATCTGAAAGAATTTGAAGCACACCCTGGTCCTCGATGAATCCCCTTTGTTTAGGTTTACAAGCTTCATTTAGTTTATTTGTGATTATAGCTGAAGAGCAAATGCATCTCTCAGCTCACCGAGCTGAGCTGCCACTTACTCTTCAGTTTCTGCTTTCTGGAGGAATGTAACCTTTCACCAACCAACCTCCTGATGAACTCAATCCCTCACCCTTGTTGAAGAGGGTGAGGTGGGGTCTCTTAATGCCATCAGGGCCCGACTAATAAGACCTGTGCACAGGCAGTGGGTAGAGGAAAGGTGTATTATACAGCTGGGAGGTTACCAAAATGTCTCAGGCCCTGGTCTGTAATAGTCCACGTAGTACTTTTGTGGGTTTAAACGAAGCTCCTACACCTCGGGCCATTGCCTCTGAGCACAACATCCACCAAGCTCTTCTTCCTCTGCAACTGTTGCCTAAAAATTGGAGGTTACTTCTTTGGCTCTTGCTGACCACCTCCCATACCAATTGTTTTTGTCTTCTTCCTTGCCTATAAATATATTTGTTGATTGTTTGCAGTTTGTGCTCCCTGATTAGGCCACTCCCCCTACCAGGTGGTGCACTTCCCTTAATCAATAAACAAGGCTGGTGGATTGCTGAGAATCACACTCTGAAGTCTGTTATGAGCTGCTACGTGTGGGAAGCAAATCAGCACAAGCTTTTAAAACAAATCATATTTTAACAATGAATGAACCCAGATTAATAAAGCCTTTTTAAACTTTTACTGTATGAAGAGTGCCTTGGGTTTTGCTCCTCTTTGTGTGACATTATATTATCGTTTTATACACTATTTAATGGGGGTATTCCATGAAGCGAGCTAAAGCCAAAGCCTGGCTTATTTGGCCAATCTAGGCTTATTAAATCTCTATTTCCGTTCCACTAAGGCAGCTAACCAGAGTTGGCGCTGAGTTGCCGCAGTAACAAGCGTGCAGACATAAACCTGGTCGGGACCAGGCTTTGTTTCAAAAAACGTCTAAAAAACACTTAAATCACATGTTTATCCTCACACACTTCCACAACTGTGTGAAATCTCTTTGTCTGTCACAACACAATTTATAAAGTCACTTTTATTCACTTTGATTTACTTGGCATTGGCACCAAAGAGCTGCTTTCGCTGTTTATTTCTCCTTTTTTTTTTTTTTTTTTCTTTTGAGCCGCTCTCGCTGTGGAGAGACGCGTTTGTAAGAGCAAACGTCACATTGGCAGCACAAAGAGCCACATATTTAACTAAAAAATTAACAACATGTGCATCTAGACTACATAAGATTTACCACAGACATGCAACTGTTTCTCTAAAGCATGAAGCAATGAAAGCAGGACTAAAGTGTGAGAGCAGCCGTGGAGTCGTGCTGCTGCTATACATGCTTCCCATGTGACGTAACATGCGGGAGAATTTAAAGGGATCCGCCATTTTGGAAGGATCGCTGATGCTGAGGTACGCTATTTAAACTGGGATTTTAGCCATATTTTCATGTAAACATGCTGAATACGTGTTAGGTAAAATGCTGTTCAAATAAAGCCAGTGGAAAGGCAAAACTCGCTTTCTTTAAAATTCCAAAAGTCAGGCTTGCAGAGAGAGTAGAAACAAAGAAACTGGCAGAGGAAAGGAGACATGTGTGATTAGCTAACATCAACCTCAAAGACGCACACTCACGGACTTCAAGGATCTGTTCTGCACATTTTCTTAGCGGTATGTTAAATCTTTTATAGCGTGTTCATTTCGAGTAAATACCTACTTGTTGGAGCTATTCCATTAAGTGCCGACTTATGAAATCACTTCTTTCTAACTTAACTAACAAAAATAACTAGTTACTGTAATAGATTCCCCTTTTCAGTAACTAAGTAGTGTAACTCATTACTTATAAAAATGTTGACAATATATTACTAGTTACAGTCTCAAGTTACTTGCATAGAAATTAATTGCTTTTATACTCTATTGAAAATGACACTTCAGGACCAAAACACCAGTAAAATACTGGGTTGGCTTAAAGGTGAATAAAATATGAGGAAAAATGAGTTGTGACAACACATTCAATCAATGAAATCAGTAATAAATGTAACATGATTAGTATTGGACAATGGTTTAATAAATGTGCGATTAGCTTAAAGTAACTCACAGTAGTGTAACTCAGTCACATTTTTGAGACAGTAATATTGTAATACAAATGTATTTTTTTTTTCCCTGTAACTGGTAAAATATAATGTATTACAATTTTACAGTAACTTACCCAATACTGGATATAGGTAAATGCAATTGATATGAAAAAAAAAAACAAAAAAAAACATTATTTGTAAATGTTTTGAAATAATCAAATCCTAGTTATGATTATGAGTAATGAATACAGTAATACAGTATTTTATTTTTACTTTCCATAGCAATTGTGTGATCTGATGACAGGGTTACTGCTTAATCATATATTCAAACTCCAGAAAGAAATGTACCTCTTCACCTCTTGTCCGAAATGTCTTAAATTGTTTTGTATTTCCGGGTATAACCAAGGAAGAAAGGACATTCCACAAAAAAGAAACACAAGGCCAGCTTGGATTGACTTCATGAACCCCAGCCGTCTCATATCTTAAACATGATCCATATTAGTTTGTGAAACTAGGAGCAACTCAGAAAGTTAAATGATGACGTTTCTACAGTTGAAAATACACTGTGTGAAAAATCCAGTCAGATTGAAAGGAAGGCCAAAATCACAACTGCCACCTGTTGAAGATAAGACAGTTCTACCCTTTAAAAACAGAAAGACATGTATGAATATTGTAATATTTTATTGCAAAACTGAACATTGTTATCCATGAGGAGGTAGTATGCCGCTGTCAGACTGTACAATGAACAATGTTAACTCTGGACATCATTACTTTAATCTTGTGCAATACTGTGTTACCATGGAAACATTTCTGTTACCTCATTCTTTACCTCATATTTATTACTGGTTATTTATTCTGTTCATCTGCTGCAGTTGTACATAATCCTAGTCATATATTGTACACAATACTCAATACTGATGCCACTTGTTTTTTGTTCTGTGTCATAGCAAACAATTATTGTAAATAAGAGTCTTAACTATTGTAACTTTATATATATTTTATCCTTTGTATATATTTATATTTGGCTTTACTGAATTCATTTTCTCATTGATATCAGTAATAAAGCAATAAAGGAATACAACATTGTGCATAACTTTTGTTTTTTCTAAGAATACACAGTAAAATTTCTATGGTCTGATATACATCAGATGCAGCAAGTCTATAAAAGTACTCTATTCTATTTCCATTTGCACATTTTT
This sequence comes from Mugilogobius chulae, assembly GCA_038363315.1. Taxonomy (NCBI): domain Eukaryota; kingdom Metazoa; phylum Chordata; class Actinopteri; order Gobiiformes; family Gobiidae; genus Mugilogobius; species Mugilogobius chulae. Next base: position 9,025,107 of record CM076416.1, read on the forward strand.
ATAACATAAAACATTACTTATATTTTAAAATGGATGAAATTACAAATTATTTATATCCATGGCATTTGCACTTACTGTTGACAAAAAAAAAAAAAAAAAAAAAATCCTGTTATATAAGTTAAGTCACAGTAGGCAGGCATCGTCTGTCACAGAGGACGTTCCCATTTCATATGGATCAACTTTTCCAATTTAGCCATGATTTTGTTCATATCTTGACTGAGTGACATTAGGCTGACGAGACGTTTGTTTACTCACGAGGCACACTGCAGATAAAGAGCGATATTAAAACTTTTCACAAATATTCACGCTGTTACCCTACAAGCTATCCTTCCAAAATGGCCGACTTCCAGTTGTTGCGAACTGGGTGAAAGGTCGCGGGAAATATCTATTGCTGCTGCTGCTGCTTTTGCGCACAGAAGCGCTTCATCGCACCTCTTTCCCTCGTCTCTGACCCTGTCACACCACGTCCACACATCATTTTTTAGTGTGGGAGAGAGAGATGCAAAAAAGCTAAAAAAAAAAAAAAAAAAAAATCATATACTGCACACAAATCTTCCATTTAAAATCAAGGCCCAGCTCAGAATAGGTCATATTTTACTGTCAGCCTGATACATAGTGATCCATTACGCACGTGAAAAAGCTAAAATACAGTTAAATTATACACTGCACACACATCTCCAGATGTAATTCAAGGCGCTGCTCAGAAAATGTCATGTTTTGCCGTTTAAATCCTTTAAACAGCCTGATACAAACAAGTCCATAGTGATCCATTAAGCCTCGAGAACTCGCAATAAAGCTAAAATACATTCCAATTCATACATGGTTCACAAATTTCTCAGTTTCTATCAAGATCCAGCTCTGAATGTGTCATTTTAACATTTAAATCCAACAATCAGCCCAACACACTCGTCTCTAAAGCCATCCATTACACAATCAAATCAAAATCAAATCAATTTATTTTTGTATAGCCCAAAATCACAACAACAGTCGTCTCTGAGGACTTTCCAAGATTATTAATTTTAGCAAATATGAATAATCAAATATGAAAATCAAAATAAAACAATACATATTCATGAAACCATACACATTCAATGAAACATTGAACATTCAATGGAACATTGGGCACGTACCTCGCACATTAACGCTTGCTCACTCTCGCATCAGACACTGATCAGAGAACTACTTGCTCGTGTGGTTGTGGAAGCTAACATGGAGAATCGGCATTCTGCATTTGATTTTCGGAGCTTAGTAAGCACAAACCAATGCTAAAAGTATCAGAACTGTCATAGTTGTTAATATGAGAGACAAAACGTTTATTAAACTCTTAAGATTTTGAAGTTGCTGACTGCTCACGGAAGCTGGGAAACCCCATAGCCTTGTTAGCACATGCGATACTGCATTGGTGAGTCCCATACACAATAGCTGCGTCCCAATTCAGGGTCTGCATCCTTCAAAGACTGGTTTGAAGGCTGGTTGCGTCACTCCTGCAGCGACAAGTGCTGTCCCATTTCATGCAGCCTGCAAATGTGGCCCACAAACCGGCCTTTTGTTTCCTTGGAAACGCGCTGTGAATGAAGGATACATCTGAGCACACTTCGTGGCCTCCTATATCCCAGAATGCTTTGCGCGGTGTGACGCGTCCTCTCTCCATTGTTCACTGCATTGGAATGCTGAAGATGTGATGGTGGACCTCCTCTTGCTGACTGAAGACCTATGTCTGCATCAAAACACTCACCTTACAACACTTGACTAGGGTGGATAAGCTACAGCAGCAATGTTTCAGAGAAGTTTAAAGTGCATATGACAGGTTGCTTAAATGTTCATTTTTTAATATAATCCACCAAGAATATATTCGTAGATATGATAAATATTCATTTTGTTCCATAAAAGTTGCTAAAAATTATAAAAAAAACTTGATAAAACCATGCACTTTCTTGTGTTGTTTATCCGTTGCTAGGGCGCCCCCTGGAGCTGTGAGGATGACGTAGACGGAGGGGAGTTCTTGTCAGTTCCGGCTTTACATGTCAAACTAAGCATCTTTTTTATCAAATATCTGCACTGTCGCCTGGATTTGTAAAGAGCTGGTGGCTATATATAGTTAAATTAGATATCAGAGTGTTATTTTGTGTGTTCACCTTTAGTATTTTTTTATATAGTTTATTGTTAAAATGGTTAATTATTGTAAGTGGACAGACTAATAAGAGTTTGCCGAGTGGGCACATTGTGTATTGTTTTCCAGACCAGAAAATAGGCTGTAGCTTTTTCAAATGAAGGAATAAAGAAACCCAGCCTTCCACACGTGAATACAAAGCCCAAACACAGCTTCATATGTGAATCACATGTCAGAGGAGTGTTACCCCGGGCTCACACTGCCTCCAGTCCAACTCCGGTGCAGCCACCGGACCGGTCTTGCTACGGTGGTTTGCAGTCCTGCTGCAGCCACAGGCTCTGCTGCTGACCTCGCGAGACCCCGAACTCACGGAGGTTCACACTCAACGTGGGAGAATACACGATCGCTGAGCACTTTTTTTTCTCTCTCTCGCTTTCGCTGAGCACATGTGTATGTAAACAAAGAACACGCGCCGAGTTTTGGGCTTATTTCACGTCAGTTGATTTTCTGTTGGATTTTTCGCCGCACAGTGGGTAAGTACGGGAGGTTTATTTACATTTTATGTGTTACATAATCGTGTAAATGTCGTATTTTGTATTATTAGCGGTAACGTAATGATTTTATTTTGAAAACTACCGGATTCACTTCACCCGCGCTGGCTTGGTTTCCTGTATATCGTGTCTTGTTTTCACAACTTCACCAAAAAGGGCTCCGGTGCGCTCCAGTGTCCGGCCAAAATTTGAAACAAACGAAATGGATTCGGAGCGCCGGATTGGCCGTACCGGAGACACCGTGTGAGCCACTCTCGGACTTTTCAAGTTAAGTAAAGACTCCGGTGGCTGCACCGGAGTTGGACTGGATGGAGTGTGAGCCCGGGGTTATTGTACGCCCCAGATAATAGACTGACACGGGACACAATTTTCACTCCCGTCCCATCCCGCTCCCGTGAAAAAAATCCTGTCCCGTCCCAATCCCGGTCAAAAGTACAAAAAAAAATCCTGTCCCGTCCCGCTCCCGCCAAATTCAATCCCACTCCCGTCCCACTCCCGTTCAGTAGCCTATTTTTGAAGGCAAAACAATGATGTTGTATTTTTACAAAATGTTTCATTTTTGAGGTGATTAATGCAAACAGACTTATTTAGGAGCCAAAAGCTTGAAAAATGCATTAAAACAAAAACAGACCTGGTTTTAATGGTCAAAACCCCCATCATATGTAGTGTAACTGGGCTATAAAAAGTCTACATCTCCCTGAAATGCTTGTTATTATTTGTTATTTGTAGAATCATTTTAGCTTGAGCGCCAGTGTATTCTTCTCTCATTCATAAGGGAAACATGCAGACTTGTGATTGGACAGAACTACCTGTACAGGCAGTGCCTGATGATCAACAGCTTTAGCTTCACTTTTATCACAGAAACTACACCCCCGCGGCTGTTTTCTGCTCAAAAACAGTGGTGAGTGAGTTTATAGACGTAACGCTGCGCGTTTTACTGAGCAACTTCAGCGAGTAAAAAGGTCTCGGAGGAAACGAACGGAGCGGTGCGATGACGAGCCTCGCGTGTCCGCGTTTTTTATTACATCAAAAGCGGGTTGATTCTGAGCTTCAGACAAGTGTGTGGCAGATATTAGAGATGTCCGCGGGTTGCACTCTGCACTGAGCGCGTCTACAGACACAGAATAAGCACGGACACAGCCAGAGCGCCCTGAGCCCAGCCTGCCTGCTGCCGCTACTGCGGCAGAGCAGAGAGGGGCGGGGCGGAGCAGAGACAAGGGGAAAGAGAGAACGGCTCATCTGAGAAGTGAAACGAACGTGTTTTGGTAGTTGTGACTACAAAATAACTTTGGTAAAGTTGCATTCGCCTCACATTAACAAGAAAATTCTGGTTGCAAGTTTTCATATTTTTTTTAGAAGGGGCTAAACTCATTCCCGCTCCCGCCCACTCCCGACCATTTTTTTTCCTGTCCCGTCCCGATCCCGTGATTAGTAAGGAATATTGATCCCGTCCCGCGGGATTCCCGCGGGATTCACGTGACCCGCGGGAATCCCGTTAATTTGTCAGTCTCTACTGGGAACGCATCACAGCTCAAAGCATTTGTGCAGAGAAAGAAAAAAACGCAACACTACGGACTATCTAGCTTCACCTGAAACACCGCAAAATGTATTTAAGCCTTCGGGGGACAATCTCAGTCACAGCAGCAGCAGTAACAACAACCACAAACCGATTACGCACTGTCTGTCAGATGCCCTTCCGCGCTCGCCTCTCAGCCGCACGTCCTTCGTCTATGGGCCCCAGCACCTCAATACTCCCTCTCTGCACTGTCTATAAGCTGTTTGAGAGAGTGACGATCAACATGGCACAGGCATCTGCCAAATTATAGCTACAACAACACAACACATGATCTCCTCCTCCAAGCTTCTCATAAGAACAGCGCCTAGCTGGCATGATTACGCACGTGTCACAGCTAGGGATGGGCGAAATGAGATGAGATCCTGAGATCTGTACCGAACAAAAGTGGGCGTTCCCAATGGAGACTCAGACGAAAGCGTGCATCATGAACAAGGCGATCACGTGATGAGATCTCATCTAGAGCAGGTGACGTCAGAGTGGTTTACACTCATCCAGCGCGAAGCAGTTTGATTTTGCAGCGCCACTCGTGTGGAGATGTCGGCGTTTGTAGAAGTTATTATCAGCGAGTTAGTAAGTTTGTCAGTTAGTGAGTTAGAAGTAGGTGAGTAAGTTGGTCAAGTAGTGAGTTACTGTTATCGTTCATTGTCTTGAGATGTAAGCTAAAGGCTATATGTTTAAACTTTCAAAGTGCTTTTTTTTTTGTTTATTTATTGGATCCCCATTAGCAACAGCAAGCTGCTGCTATTCTTCCTGGGGTCCATTTACTTTTAAAATACAATTTTCACAATATAAATATATAGAATACATAAATTCACAAAAATAAAGTTATATTACAAGGTATCATAATTATTGTTCAATTTGTAACTTCTAAATGAACAGCTGTTCTTCCACCACGCAATGGTCCTTTACATGACCACATTAACAAGTTGTCAAAATTAATACTTATCCTTTTACATAATTCTAAAATGTTTGTGTCAGGCAGTACAAAAGAAATACAATATTGTACAATACAGACATATAACAAGTATTTATTAAAACATGCTTCAAAAGTTTGTTTGCTTTTTATAAACTGTTTTAATAATCTTTTAAACTGGAGATGACTTTGAATTAGGCTACTATTAGATGCTTAGGAAGCCGATTCCATTCACACATTCCTCTGTAACTGAAAGTTTTTTTTACGTAGTCATTTACTCTGGGTAGCATCAATTTTTTTGTCAGAGACATGTCTGGTATTATGAACGTTTTCACTAAACACTAATTTTGCAAATAAAATCTGTGGAGTTTTTGTACAATATTTTTTTCTAAATAATGCTAGTAAGGCATAAAAGTCTGTCTTGTATCAACAACCAGTCTAGTTTTTGATGCATTAGTTTCACACTGGTAAAATAATCACAACAGATAACCATCTTTTGTACAGTTTGTAATTTTTGTGATATTTTCAGATGCAGTATTGACCCACACAGTCGGACAGTAGTGAAGGATAGATATTATCAGAGCTTGTGCAATTACTTTGATCACTCTACACGGCAGATAATAGGCATATTTCTTTATCATTGTGATGGTTCTTCCCATTTTGGCACACATTCGATTGATATGTCCTGACCATGATAATTTGACTAAATGTGGGTCTTTGTGTTACAACTCACGCTGGAACTGTGACACTTTTGAGATGAGCAGCTAGTTTCAGTACTATTTCGTGTGTTGCGAAATCAAATCCATTTACAGATACAGTCATCAAGAAGGAAATCCTCCACAATGTGGGTACACTTTGTAGTGTCTGGCCATAGTAAGTTGTGAATGAATTCATTAATTAAAGTTTAACAATCTTACAAATCAGAAAAGAGTGAGGCACTCAAAAAGTACATATTTATTTCTGTATTTTCTCTGCGGACATATCCGCTGATGTCCGGGGGAAGCTTAAAACACGTGTCTGATAGACACATGGTGGAAATCCAGCTGTTCCTATCCACATGACAGGGCTCTTCAGATCAGCGCTAAAAGTCGCTGTCCTGTTTCTTTCCGCGTTAAATCCATTGGTTCAGACGCATTGTCTAAATCCACCAGTTGAATAAATCCAGCCTGCATTTCCAGCAAAGCATTTGCGTTTTTTCTGAGTCTGAAAGCCGCAGTGAAAAACATGCTCCGTACAGTAAACAGCCGCTGGAGTTGCTGCTCCGCGCTGCAGACATAATCTTATCGTTTTGAGCGCTACGAAAACAACTTTCTCTCCAAAAACAGGTCCACAGAAGTTGTTTGCTAAGTGGACTTCCCGGTACTGTAACACGTGATCATAACATAAATGTGTGAGACGCTGAGAGGATGAAGAGAAGGAGAGAGAGGCGGAGCTCCAGCTGCTGCTGTGTGTCTTCGCGTCTCCAGATTAAAGTTAACTTTGCTCATTTATTTAACACACATAAACACATTTCAGGCGATTCTGTTGATAAATTACAGTGTTGCCTAAATACTGAGGGAGTTGAAAATGTCCTAGCAGGAAAAATAAGACTGGGAAACACTCATGTTTATAACATAAAAATACATTCAAGTCAATGGAGAATGACAGACGTTGCAGTCAAGTTCCACTCCGCCTACGTCATCGCTCACTTACATGTTCTAGGCGGAAGAGAATTTAAATTTCACAATAAAACTGTATTTTACTGCTAAACAATAAATAATTATGTGAAACAAAGACTAATATCTTGGTAAGCATTGCTGTTGCTATGGTTTCTTGAAAATGGTAGCTAACCTGTCATACGCACTTTAAGTTTTGACGAAGTGAAAATTGCAACTCACCTACACTGCAAAAACACCAATCTTATTCTAGATAATTTATCTTATTTCAAGCATAAAATGTCTTACTATACTTATTTTAAGAGCAATTTTGCTTACGTAAACTCAATAAGACAAAAATGACTTGTTTTAAGACAAAAAATCTTGAAGAACATCTCAAAATGTACTTCTCATGTACATTAACATCATGCTTCCCTGGTGATACATTTTAATTCTCAGAGTCACAAGGAGAACTTCAGATGGGTTTTTGACACATAGAGGCCATGAGCCCATTGGTCTGTTTGTGTACTTTTATATAATTATCTCTAATCAGGAAAACAATTCAACTGGAGTACCTTACATTTGTACACGACTAGTGTCTTAAATAAAAAGATTTTGTATCCATAAGTAGTCTATATTGCAATTTTGAAAACCACGTAGTTTCAATAATTTAATAATAGGCAATTTAAAAAAAAAACTTCTTGTGTCTTTCAAACAAAATCTTGCTTAAATTAATTATTACACAACAGTAAGTATGGCAACATCTTATAGTCCATAAAAGTCCATATATTCAGTAGAAGTAAGGCACATGGCTGGGCAATATTCAAAAAATATCTACATTTTAGAAAAATACAATTTTTGTGAAATACACAATTTAACAAAATATTTTAATGTATGGTTGTACAAGATAAAAATTCAACATTTCAGAAAATATTTGTGTGTATGGTTATACACAATAATTTAAAACATTCAGAAAATATAATTTTCCTGTAATCACAAGAGTCATAAATCACCTTTTAGCCTTTTCTTGCATTTTCAACTGTATATACAGCATAAACAATGAAGTCAATTGATTTTTGCATATCTTCATTAAATTCACAATATAAAGAATGAAACACATTTGTTTTTAAATTAAGTAAAATATGTCCACAGCTTCACTTTTGAACTTATTCATTTGAACGTTTGTATTTCAACTAAATTATTTACATTGACAAATGACGTGCAATTGTGTCGATTAAGTTATATTTCACTGGAATGTACCTTCTATCATTGAATGTGACAAAATAGTATGAGTGTGATCAATTAGACTGTCAGCATCATCAAAAATATTGGCTTGTGCACAGGGAACATCAACCTCATAGGCCAGATGCGACTCACTCCACTGCAGAGTTGCCAAAGGCTGACATTCAAACTATTTCCCAGAGCTATTTACAATGTAAATGTTTTTCACTAGAGCAAACTCTGGAATGTTTTCTGTAAAGCTAGAAATAACTTAAGTTTTTTCAGACTTGTTATTGGATTATGCTTTCTGGAAATAAATACAAGTGCATCAACTTTTTGTATTCCGAAAAAGTCTTTTAGTTTTGTCATCACATATTTCTGTTTTTGCTCAAAAATTGGACCCATTTCCAAAGTATGCGTAAAAATAGGATGTGTGCCGTGGACATTCTGGCAGCATTCATACAGCTGGTTGTGCTTCAGAAGGGATTTACATATATTCTTAAAACTACTTTTTAAAGTCCACTGTTTGGATTCAAACCACATGCACATGTGCCTCACTGCAGGACCAAGAGCTTTAATTTGTGAAGGAATATGCAGGAGGTAATGCTGTTTAGGTATGATACTGGAATCAGAAAAGAGCCGTTTGAAGTTTTGTATATGTTCCTCTATTAAGGACTGGAGTCTTGAAACAGAGAAAAGCGCAATAACAGGTGAAAATATAATTTGAACAATCTTCAACAACTGTAAAACATTTAGCATAATAATTTTCCTCACTTCTGTCAATTAAAAAAGGCAACATTTAAATAAAACCAGCATCTGCCCTGATGACTGTTTCAATCGATTGTCATTTGATAAAGGTGTGCTAAGAGATATTGGACATGGCTTGTCCCGAATATCCACAGGAGATAAAGGGAAATACTGTACATCATAGCATTGTTAAACTGATCCAAGTCCATCTGTCCTGAAGTAGTGCCTCTTTACTTGGATCCAAAGTCACACATAGTGCTGTCAAAGAGCCAGACTTAAGCTCGGTGCATGTTGGGGTACAGGGGGGAGGGTGAACACAGACCATGTAACCAATGAGCGACCACTGGGGTCAACTCATTGGTGTGTCCGTGCCACAACTCCCCCACTGCAGGACTCCCCAGTCCCACCTCCTGGATCGAGCGAGGTCTTCCCGGAGGTGATCCGGTTAAAAGCCTTGCACATGGCGATGGTTCCGAAGAGTGCCTTAAGGGAGAATGTCTTTGCCAGAGAGAGGATTCTGCTGTCCGACAGCCCAAGCGCCCTCAAGAGGTTGGATTTTGGTGGATGCCATTTCCCCCTCGCTCCCAGGAGGAAACCCCAGACACGCACAGTCTTTGGGATTGAGGGACTGAGTTCTTTAACCGCACTTATGAGGGAAAAGTATTTCTTTCTTTTGTGAAACTCTATGTTCACCAGTATCTCTTTGTCTGATTCCAGGCAGACAGCAACGTCAATTATGTGCGCTTCACCTCCCCTCTAAATCACAATATCAGGCTTCCTCACCCCGCCATCTGCTTTCACCAGTTCGGGCTCCGAATGGCACATCCAACCAAGAGATTGGGCCGTCCGGAGCAGGATCCTGCAGATGGCGTTGTGTCACTCCATCCTGTTGCTCTTGAGGGTGGGACAAGCACTGATTATGTGACCTAGAGACTCGGAGCCCCTGGAACATAACCGACATTTCTGGAGGGCCCAATCTCTCTTGCTGCAGCAGAGGGGAAAGTCCTTGTTCTTACTCTCAGGGCAAGAATGAATTCTGACTCCGAGAGTCGATCCGAGTCCGGGCCACTCAGCCAGCAGTTTGAGATCTTATCGTCCTGGAAACAGGTAGTCCTCCTCCCCTGCCACTGAAGGTGGGCCCACCTCTTGAACTCGTCAGCTTTTGCTTTTTGGGAGTTAACTGAACTGAAGTCAAGTTCTTCAAGTGGGCCCTCCGGCAGGGTGCCGGTTAGATGCTTCCAAAGATTTCTTATCATGCTTTCTAGTTTGAGTCCTTTGGCCATCCCACTTGTCACCTCATCCTCAGAGAAGAGGAGGGAGACACACCTTTTCAGCTGGATCCGGGCGATCTGTTGACTCAACCTCGGGATGTTGAGGCCACCATCTCGATGTCTGGAATAGAATAAACCATCAGTCACGTGGCTCTCGAGATGGAGCCATTTCTTAAAAACGTTCCGCACCAATCTGTCCATCTCATTTAATTTGGATACGCCCACATTGCTCGCATATATAAATTATTTTGGGTAAGATGTACTGTTTGAAGAGGGTTACTTTCTGACTTGGTTTTAGTTGGGCTGCCCCGACTTTCGAGATGAGGTCTTCTAGTTGATCCATTGGGTTTCCCGCGATAACACCTTTCCAGGGGTCAACCAGGATCCCTAAGTATTGGATTACTTCACCATGCTCGTTCAACTGAACCTCTTCTCCCTGAAGGATCAGGGGAGCCCAACATTGTTTAGGAAGATAGTGGGGACGTTCGCACTCCTTTGAAAGTCCGAGTAGGATTCTCCCAATAGGACCAAATCGTCTGCATATGCTATGGAGGATATTGCTAAGTCTCTCCCGAACTGGACCCCTAGAACCTCTCTCTCCAAAAGGTACATGAAGGGGTCCAGTGTGAGATTGAACAGAATTGGGTATAGGGCACAGGTGTCAAACTCAAATGGTGGTAGGGCCAAATTGATCAGAGTCAGAGTTGGTCGAGGGCCACATTTTAAAATATAGGTCCCTCTGTGTTAAATTCAAATATGGCAAAAGGGCTGTAAAAAGCAAATATAACACATTTACTGTATATTCAGAATTATATTGTGTCACATTACATTATGTTGCATACATTATATTGCTCATAATTTCATTACAACAAAACTTTGGACAGATTGTATGCTTTTTGCTGCATTCCAGTGCATATTCCATTTAATAGTCACATCTCAGTGATATAAGAGGCCACTATCAATAATAATCTGAAATCATGCTCAGGGGCCACATAATATCATCTTGAGGGCCGAATTTGGCCCCCAGGGCTGAGTTTGACACCCCTGGTATGGGGGTCCCCTTGCTTGACACCAGATAGGATAGGGATAGAGGCTGTAGATCCCCAAGGGTTTTAACCATGGTGTAGGCTTCTGAATATGCACTCCGAATAACATTGATGAGCAGTTGGTCTACTCCCTTTCGCTCGAGAACCTCGATTATGAGCTGATGTGAGACTGAGTCAAATGCTTTGGATAAGTCAATAAAGGCGGCTCCCAATGATCTCGCGCGACTTTTCTCTGCTGAGTGGAGGCGATTTATGATGAGGATGTTTTCTGCACACCCAGGGCCCTTTGCAAAGCCCCTTTGCCTGGGATGGGGGGGGGGCATGCTTCGAGGATCCTTTCAGCAAGAATCCCCATGAAGGTTCTGTATATCACAGAGCCTACAGAGATGGGTCGCCAGTTCTTTAATGACCGGACTGCAGTCTCATCTAAGGTTTTAGGGATCAAGGTTGTCAGCGCACTTCATGATTTTTGGGACGTACCCAGAGACCAACCAACAGCCTAGCCAGTTTGATGCCCCGCTTGTCATGGAGTAGTAGATGAGGCCTTTTGATACCGTCTGGACCGGGACTGCTCTTGGCCATCATTCTCTTAACTACTGTTAAGACTTTGCTACCGGTAATGGGGTTTTGGAATGGGACATTTTTTGCTGTGGGAATGTGGCCAAACTGGCCAAGTTTCTTGGAAGGTCCGGGTGGTGCTCCAAATGTTCCTGTAATATATCTTGATTTCCTCTTTAGGGATTTTGCATTGAGGGAGGCCCCCAAGAGGATGAGAATGACCAATGATCTTTCCGCTTCTTCCTCCACAGCAACTGGCACGTTTGGTAGTTGGCTCTTAAAGGCTTGGCTCTAGAGCTGCATACAGACTTCCTTTTTCCCAGACCGAAGAACCTCCCGATAGCCCTGACCAGTGTACGAGTATCTTGCCGGACCTCCTTTTTGGTGGGAGCCTCCTCCCAGCCAAGCGAGTCCAGGAGTTTACTTTGGACCTCGCACACCGGGTTGGACAAGCCTCTCCCTCATCACGTCAAGAGGCTCCAGAGTGGAGACAGGACAAGCGCTGGAGGAGGTGCTGGCTTGTTCAGCACTTTCTTTTAACCATTCCGCATGCAGTCTAGGGTGAGCTAGCCTAACATGTTGGGTCAAGCCCCTTGGAGTCCTGAAGGTCCTACCACATGCAGAGCACAGGCAGCTGCCAGCGAGAGACATACTCTTGACTTTTCCAAAGCAGGACACGTGACCAGAGCAGGTGGGGATTGACTTCTTAGACACCCTGCAACATCTACACAGAAGAATGATTCTCATAGCCCAGTGCCTTTTATGGAAGTGGGAGTACGCTTTGCCGAGAGACCTTAGTTGCATCCTGCAAATAGGGCAGAGTGAGATGGACCGAGGGGCTCTAAGGCCCACGGGGCAGCTTTTTGGTATTGCCTTGGAGGTAGGAACGCTTGCCATAGCCAAGGAAGACAATGTTAGGAGGGGCATCATAGTCTCTGAAAATGATCCTGTTTGGGGTGGGGATTCTTCTAGAAGGGGTGGGAGGAGAGTGTCCTCCCACACCACTCCCGCCCTGTTTCGGGCTATCCTTTCCAGGAGAGAACAATCTCCCAAACCGAGGGTCTTCGATTTTGCCCCGTCTCGGACTCCTAGATCCTGGCGAGAACAGTCTCTCAAGCCAAGGTTTGGACCAGAGGGCTCGACAGCTCCGGGACCACATAGCGTACAGGTTTCTCCTCGCCGGAAGGGAGCAGCTCCTTGGAATACGCAGGGGGGTGGAGGCCATCATGGGAATTCAACGTTTTCACCAGGGCTCGCGAGAACCGGACTCAACTCTGCAAGAAACAGAAAAGAGGACGGGTTAGTTTCAGGAAGAATGGCCTCAGCAAAAAGGACTGAGACAGGAGTCTCAGCCCTCCTCCCGACCAGTTGATCTTCCACTTTAATTGGGACCAAACCACAGTTGTAAGTGGGTTGCCACACCTTACACCATTTCAGCGCTTGAGTATTTGAGATAGGTACAGACAGCCGACAGATCTGCTACAGGCCCAGACCCAATCAAAGCGCCCCGTGCTGGCATCAGCACAGGGCTGGTGCAACCGTCACACAGGATTGCCTTTACAGATCCTAGATGCAGCCGATCAGGGCATGTCAGACCTCAAGTCAAGACCATCTGCAAAGAGCACAGATGGCCCAGCGTCGTGCCATGTACTGTGACATAGTCTGGGTCCAATGGACTGGCACCAACCCGGGGGGCTCACCGGCAGCCGCGCCCAAACCGCGCAGTGGGAAGGCCAGGACACTGCGGGTGAACTCAGAGGTGGGCAGGAGCACGGATGTCAGGTTTGCACTTAGGGGGACGAAGCGCGGGTCGCCCTCCCGCCCGGAGGCAGGCCTGGCGATGGCCGCGCTGCGTCAACCCCAACTGCGGGAGAGTTAACTCCCGATTGATGGCAAAGCGACCCTCAGACAGGCGTAGCCCTGGGAGGAACCCGGGGCCGCAATGTGCGTTCGAAGTGTCGATGATCAATGTGTCCTGCAATTCACATTAGTTCTCGCAGCTAGCTGCGTTCTTCATCAACGCACGAGCCGAGTGATCCACCGCTAAGAGTTGTTCAGTTTTGGAGGCATCGTTCTGAGACAAACTCTTTGCACAACCGGGGTATGGAACGGACAGTAAGACAATTGCGGGCGCTCCTTTCCCCGGAGGGATGGGAGACATTAAAACCCCCCACCAATCCCCGGAGGGGAAAGGCAGGTCGGGCCCCGTTGATCCGCCCGCGTACATCTGACGCCCAGGGACATCGGACTGGCGCAGTGCCCCAAGCCCATAGAGGGGCTAAGCATGGCCGTCGCCCGATGCTACCCTGAGGCGCACTGCTCTGCAGGCGGGAGGGGATGCCGTCCCAGGAAGGGCAGAGAGCGGGAGAGAATCAGAGGAGAAAGACGGAAGCGGCGCCCGCAGCGGGCGCCCGCTCCGGTGCAATGGAAGACAGTGCCACCCGGAACTCAGGACACCGTGTCCGGACCTGGAACCGGGCTCATCCGCAACCAAAGACTGAAAGCGTGTGTGACCTCCTGCAACCGAACCAACCCATTAAACTACTCCACGCTCAGAAGGCGGCCCGGGGCTGCAACCCGCTGAGACACCCAGGAAACCTTGTTACGACTTTTACTTCCTCTAGATAGTCAAGTTGGATCGTCTTCTCGGGCTTCCATGGCTGTGAACGACCCCGGCGGGGCCGATCCGAGGACGTCACTAAACCATCCAATCAGTAGTAGCGACGGGTGGTGTGTACAAAGGGCAGGGACTTAATCAACGCGAGCTTATGACCCGCGCTTACTGGGAATTCCTCATTCATGGGAAATAATTGCAATCCCCAATCCCTATCACGAGTGGGGTTCAGCGGGTTACCCAGGCCTGTCAGCCAAGGGTAGACACACGCTGATCCACTCAGTGTAGTTACCAGTAAGTACCTCTGGTACTAACTCCAGAAGTACCAGTAAGTACCCCCGTAGTCACCTATTAACTAGCGGGCGGTACTTAAAAGTGTTACCGAAAATCCTAAAACAAACGACCTCAGCCCTTCAATAAAAAGTTATTAAAATTATCAATTAATTAGAACATTGTGTGTTGTTGTTAAACAAGTCTAAGTGATTTGGACATATTCTAATTGTTTTTCCTCATATCAATAATAACTTTTAGACATAAAAATATCCTAGTCCATATTTCAGTCATAAATAGATATATTTTTGTTACTCAAGTTGTTGAAATGTATCTCTTTCATGACTTTAAAATGAATGCTAAAATTCATAAGAGCTCAAAGTTACTATAAAGTAGACTTGGCAACTGAGGCAAACCGAATTATGTTGGGTAAAAGAATTGTTAAAATTTGAAGAGACAGATGCATTAAATAGAGAAATGCAAAATTTCATCAAAAAAGATGATTATCATAGAGCTAAGCTCACAATACCATTTTTATCACGATATTGCCATACCTAAATCAAAACATTTTTAAGACCTAGAACAGACAATTTAAGACTTTTCTATTTCTATTTTAAAACTTTTTTTTGACTTTGTAAGACCCCAAAGAAACCCTGGATATAACAATAGCAGTAAAATATATGCATACATCACAGCAGAACTAAAAACATAATTATGTACAGTTTCGCAGCACTTGCTATGTAAAATTATATCCCAGTGGAACAACGTTTTTGCACTTAAAATACAAAAATACATTTTATTCTTCATAAAAAAAATAACTCTTGAAACTTTGAACTGTCTAAATCAAGAAAGAATATCTTGATCCATTAACAGATCATTTTACTTGACAAGACAAAATGTCATATGATTTCAAGAAATCTTAACTTAACTAATTGATTATTCAAAAGAA
The DNA here is from genome assembly GCA_038363315.1 of Mugilogobius chulae. Lineage (NCBI taxonomy): Eukaryota > Metazoa > Chordata > Actinopteri > Gobiiformes > Gobiidae > Mugilogobius > Mugilogobius chulae. The sequence continues at coordinate 9,040,567 of CM076416.1, forward strand.
TAAACAAACAGAATAATCGATAACCAAGCCCTACAACAGGGCTTCAACTAATTAACTAATTCAACTAATTAAATCTGGTCGACAAAGGATTTTGAAAATCAAAAATTTGTGTCACTAATGGAATGGCAATTTTGTTGGTCAAGTAATTTGCATTTTCCCCATCTAAATCAGATACAGTTGTAGTTATTTCATCATTACTATAACAGATCTTGTATTCTGGATATGTTCAACCCCAAATTATGTTTAAAGTTATCGTAAGTTGTGCACACCTGGCTTTTATGACAATTTTAGCACTGTTTAGTTTGAACAGATCTAAACAGTCAAATCATAAATCTTCAGTTTGCCCATTCAAAGTAAAGATGATTTCAAAAATAGTTTCAAACAAATAAAGCTAGTCAGTTGCTCACACATTTGCATATAAATAATGAAGGTTTACAATTGTGATATTATTTGATTACATAATCACTGAATTCATTGGTTTGTTATATTAAATACTCTTTTGTATTCTTTAACTGAACTTAAGTTGACCTAGAAAGTCTCATGTTGTTCAGAAATACTTGGACATAATCATTCACTTTTATAGCTGCAGCTAGGATTATATGGAGGATTCAGAGTGCCACAATTCAATATATAAATACACCATTAAATAATTAATTAAATATGCCATTAAATAAATATATTTTGAAATAAATAAAGAAATCAATTATTAAATGTACAATTAAATATTTAAATGAATAAAAAATATTTATATATTTAATTAAATAATGTATTGTACAAATAAATCATTAAACACATTATTAAATACTTAAATAATTAAATAAATAATTAAATGTGGCAATAAGTATATAAATCATTTATTAAATAAAAAAATAAATGTGTCAATATATGTTTAAATACATCTTTAAATAAATAAATGTGTCAATAAATATTTTAAAGAAACATTAAAAATATATATTTATTTATTTCACTATTTCATTTTACATTTCATGATGGTGCTGCGATCTTGAAATAAATCTGTCATTCTAAACTCATCAAGCTCAGTGGGCGGGACATCCTCTGGTCTGGACCAGTCCATTTCATACGGGGGATCCTCCGCACAGTGCCACTGTGACAGTTGCTAGTTGCTAGTCTCTTTACGGCACTTAAGGGCACGTCAAGTTTCTTTTTTCTTTTTTGGAAAAGTCACTTGTGATAATTAGCAGTCGCAGGTTGCATTTTTTTGTTCTTCACTTCATAAAAAGGTAATTTTTGGTTGTTTTACAATTTTGAGCCATATCAATGTTTACCCGCTAATAGGGCTGAAACAACTAATCGATTTAATCGATTAAAATCGATTATTAAAATAGTTGTCAACGAATTTGGTCATCGATTAATCGGCTAAAAACTTTTGCGCTCAGTCCGCTGTGATCCAGCGGCTTTGAGTGGACATCAGCGGCTTTGTAGAGCTCTCCTTCGACTCTCACAAAGAACAGACGAACAGAAACCTTGTGCCTGTTTAGCGGACCTTTTAATCCCATAATAATAGCCGAGAGTAACCTTCCGGAGGTGGTGTAGGCTATAGCTTAATCTCATAAAGTTACGAGTTTGTTATTTCTCCGCGGGTGAGTCGGCCGCTTTCAGCGCTTAGACTCGCGGTAACTTTCTAGAAAAGTCCCGCGGTAAATCTAGCGTCTTTTTGATTTGTCTTTGCTGTTCCACGAGCTCCTGCATGTGCTTTTTGTAAAGTTTTCTCTGATAAAGTTAAAAGCCGTCCACAGCGTCGCTCTCCTCCTCTCACCAAAAAAAGCAGCAGCCAGCAGGCCCCGCCCCTTTCCCCTCCGTAACCATGGCGACGCAGTTTGAGTGACAGGAGTGAGAGCTGAACACTCGCAAACTTAAAACTTTTAGATATGAAACAAAACAATCATAATGATGATCTTAACAGGGCCTAATAGATACAAATGCTAATAACAGTAGGCCAGGCCTATGCATTAGATGCAGCAGCAAACACTTATAATTAGTTTTAATATGACTTAAAACAAGTTAATCTCATTGGCTCATTCTTTATAGATGCTTTAAAATATTATGAGCTCATAATAAAAAGCAGCAGTCCAAAGGTCCAAAAAATTGAGATTTTATTTTTTGGCCACATTGCCCAGACCTATAATAACCACATTAAAAGAAGTAGCTAGATAGCAAAATCTGGTTATTCTACTTTATTTTTGTATTTTCTTTTCATTCAAGAAAAGCCCAGTGTGTTCATTAAGTGCACACAAGTTGTCTTTTGCATAAATACATTTAATAAAATGCAAAACACCTTATATTTATTATTTTGTCATTTTTATCCGATTAATCGATTAATCGATCCAATAATCGACAGATTAATCGATTATCAAAATAATCGTTTGTTGCAGCCCTACCCGCTAACCACTACTTGTTTATCTCGTAGCAAGACATGGCTGCGGCAGCTGTTTGGTCCGCTGATGATAGACAGGTGTGTAACCTGCTGGTCACAGGAATTTTGGAACTCGCCGACCAAATTGAAGCTGCCGATCCACAACATGTGGTAGAGAAAATTTAGGAATTTTTGGAAGTTGTTGGAGTGATTTCTTCTATTTCTGATCATGATATTGACCCAAGGGTCACAAATAACCTCCAAGAAGTCCTACAAAGAATGGCACCGCAGCTGCCAGTACAGCAGGGACCTGGGCGTGTGGTGATTGAAATACCAACAACTGCGACATTATATTCTTTCTGGGGTCCCTATCAGTGAAATTGCTGATATGTTCGGTGTGTCCGTAAGGACCATCAGGAGGCGCTTGGAACAAAGTGGGTTAAGGTAACAACTACTAAAGTGTTCAAGACGTGAAATGTGAATGTCACAAGAGGCATTTTTTATATTGCGCTTTGCTATGAAATATCACTACATGATAATATTTACCTTTGGAACTGATGCAAATATTGATATATATTTATTGCACAGGACTGTCTACTCCTGTATGAATCGCCGATGTCTGTAAAAATATTGGTAGTTTGCTAAAACAATAAATGCTACCCTCATGTACAAATTAAAAGCTTATAGTCAACATCGTTGATTTGAAGTTTTAAGACCTTTTCAAGGTTATTATCTCATACATAGCCTGTTAATTCATCTTGTGATTTCTGAGGTGAATAAACCCAATGACCTTTGTTTTTGTAGTGAAATAAACTGCATGTAAAACAGTAACCTTTAGCTACCTTACATTTGATTGAAATCAAAGTTATATGTTTCTATACAATTAATACATTACTATGGTGCCTCACCTTCTGTATAATTCTGCATGTATACAGAAGGACTGAGCTCTATTCATCACTGTCTGATGAGGAGTTGGACAACATGGTCAGTGAAGCGCACAGAAGACACCCAAACAGTGGGTACAAACTGATGTGGGGACTTCTGAAAGCAGAGGGTGTGCATGTTCCATGTAAGTATACCTTCCCTGTCTTTTAGCACAACTGAAAAAAGTGTTTATCAGGCAAAACAAAAACAAAACGCAAACGCAAGTTTTGTAAAACGTCAGAGTAAAATGTAACAGTAAAAGACCAGTCTTCTACAAGTGTAAGGAAACAAATTCCAATCACAGACAGCAGAAATAATAACCTAATTAGCTGACATGCACAATGTGTTATACCTTCAATATTGTGAGGATGATGATAAAATGATGCTCTGAACCCAAGCTATTGCAGTTGAGTGGCCTGCAGCCGGTTGCATCCGTGGCAACTCAGTTGGACCCTAATAGGGTGGGGATTGTAGGAGGTGAGGGAGGATGGGGGGGCTGATGTAAGGTTTTATTTTTTTCCGTATTGTATAATTTAAACATTTAGTTTGTGACAAAAAGTTTAATGTATGTATTACATCAATATTATTATCAAAGCCAGATATGAATTGATTATAAAATTGACATAGGAATTAGATACTCATTTGAAGTACCTGAAATATAATGCAGAAAAACAGAAAATAATGCAGCCTTTTTGAACAGTTTTAGAAAGATTTGCTCCAACTACGTATGTATAAGAATTATATAAGACCTAGTTGTTTATTCAATTCTTTTGAGTTAAAAATGTGTAAAATCTTGACCTGAAGACCATTACTAACTGTAATCAAAATTGGTGACAAAATTACAATATTTTTCTTGGTATGAAAACCAAAATCGAAAACTTGGTATCGTGACAACTACAGTGGTATGAAAAAGTATGTGAACCTGAAATTTCTCACATTTCTGCTTAAAATCATCATCAAATATATTCTGATCTTTGTCAAAATCACACCAATGAAAAAACAGTGTCTGCTTTAACTAAAACCACCCAAACATTTATAGGTTTTCATATTTTAATGAGGATAACAGGCAAACATTGACAGAAGGAGAAAAAAAAGTAAGTGAACCCTTACATTTAATATCTGGTTGCCTTTGGCAGCAATAACTTCTACCAGACACTTCCTGTCGTTGCAGATCAGTCTGGCACATTGATCTGATCAATTTTGGACCATTCTTCTTAAAAATTCCTGCAGTTCAGTCAGATTCTGGGATGTTGGGCATGAATTGCTGTTTTGAGGTCATGCCACAGCATCTCAAGTCTGGACTTTGACTTGGCCACTCCAGAATGTGTATTTGGTTCTTCTGAAACCATTCTCAAGTTGATTTACTATTGTGTTTTGGATCATTGGGCCTCATTCATGAAAGTCTTCGTAAAATCTGTGCGTAACTTCCACTTTAAGAAGCTGGTGCGAAAACTCCACATGTGATTCACGATGAGTTCGTAACGAGCCAAATTCCTTCCTAACAGCCTTTACGCCAAATTCACCAAACTTCAGCTACGAATGGTTATTTACATAAAAATGAATAATGCATACTTCCTTATATGGCAGAAAGGGCGGGCCGCAGCGCGTCACCGACAAGACTTGGAGCTGGGGAAATGATCAAGGAAGAAGCTACAGCAGCGCGTCTCCCACTTTCGCTGAGTTCATTCTTCAGCGTGTTTTAAAAATGTCCAAACACACATGAACACACTCAGAGGAAACAGATTCACATCACAAATGGGCTTTTGCCGTTTTTATCGCATTTCACGTTGCGGTAGAAAGCGCGTGTGGGGGTGCGGGGGAGGGGGGGCAGCGGCTGCTGTAGCGGGGGAGCACAGTCAAAGCACAGAGGCTCTGGTCCTGGGGGGACACGGAGCTCAAGTCCTGGGGGTTAGAACACAGAGGCTCTGAGGCTGGGACAGGCTGCTGCAGGTTTATTAAAAGAGACATTTTTTGCACAACTGAATTTTTTTTTTCGTTTCTAAAATTATTTTATATACAATAATTTGCAAAAATACATAACCTACAATCATGTAGGAAATAAAATTTTTGACTGAACTATATAAGAAATAAAAATCTGAAACAGCTGATTTTTTGTTCTTACGAGTGCTCCTCGCGGTTCTAAGGGAAAGTTGGCGTTCGGGCTGTGCGGCTTGAATGGAAACGATACCGACAAAAAATCCACACAGCCCCATTCGCCCGCAGTGCCCTCCGTGAGGGGCAGCAGCCCGTTCTGAGCAGCCCTCGCGGAGATTTTTCTCCGAGGGCTGTGTCCGACCGCGCCTCCGCCCCTCGGCCACTCGATGGCGGTGTGGGGCAAATTTCACCACCGGCTGTGTATTTCTTCAGCACGGGCTGTGTGCTCCGATTGGCCCGAAATTCGGGGGGCGGGTCCCGGGCCGATACCCAATAGGACTGCTCCGAGGATTTCGGGGGCGGGGCGATGGAGCTCCAAACGGGCTATCCGCTGAATGGGGAGACACAGCCCGCGCCGACCCGACTTGTCTTTTCTGTCAAAAATATGCATTTTTGCACAAATTTGTCAATTTTTTCGCACTGTCGCTCGTCAGCCGCCCACGGACAGCGTACACGTCGAGTTTTGAAGTCGTGGCTCAAATCGTTTTTAAATGAGAGCCGAAAAGACACTCAAACGTACAACTGTCCAGGGACTTGTTCAGAAAGGGCTGTTGCACACAGCCCGTACGGTAAATTCCCCACATTTGCTTTCCTCGCCCCGGGATGGATTCCGACATGTTACAGATCTCACTTTTGACTATGTCGCATGTCTTGTGACGTCATTTTCAAATCTTTTTGATTTTTTTCAATCCGACCAATAGGAAGCTAAGTAGCCAACCGTAGGTCCGTCAGAGTCCAAACTTTACAATTTAGTTTAAATCCCAAATTCTTGACAATGTGCAAAGTTTCAAACAAGTGTGACCAAAATTAACCCTTTAACGGGCCTATAATGGCGAAAAAGGCGCCAACTTTTAAGCCCCGCCTATCGAAAACCGTACGTCCGACAGACGTCAAACAGATACCGTTGGACTCGACTCATCCCCCCCTACAACATACTTTCGGGCCAAATCCGTAAAACCTGTATGAAAGAAAGTAGCCCGTCAGAAGTTGTTTGTGCAAATGGTCTCAGGGTCCAAGGATCCTACAGTGTCTGCGACAGCTGGATTTGTAACAGCCAATTAACTCCCCTGGGGGTCGTGGACCAAATCTAACGATGGATTCTCGTAGAGGGTCCTCCGGACATGTGACGTGCCGATTTTGGTGACCCTGGGGTCAAAGGTCAGGGCGCTGCGCCCCAAAAAAGAAAACCCAAACTGGCTGTGTTGAAACAGCCGACTCTAAAATGAATGTCTTATTGTGTCTTTTTCTCAAAAGAAGGTGCTTTAACATAATTTTTTGCAGTTTTTTCACATCACCGGCCATCGCCCGCACCGCGAGAGCGCGCGTGGCGAGTTTCGAGGCCGTAGCTCAAACTATATGCACGAGGGAGCGAAAAAGACACTCCAATTGTGCATTTAAACCAGGGCTGTGTGTAAACAGCCCAAGGAGAAACCCTTACCCTAAGTTGAATTCTGGATTTCTACCAGGGCTGCTTTCAAACAGCCTGTCAAAAAGGGGTCCGGTTGTAGGTGGCTAAGTAGGCGACCGGAGGTCCCACGTAGTCCGAATTTGAACAGTTGGTTTGCAACGGCCAACAGAGATGGTGTAGAAACTTTGAGGTCAATACGTGATCGTTTGCCCAATTAACGGGCCTTAATTGATTGGTCATTGGAAAAGCCATGGGTACGCGCTGGGCTGTGTGAAAACAGCCGGTGGTGAAGCCAGAGGAGCCAGAGGGCGAAAACGATTTTTGCTTTCGCACGGGCTGTGTATGTTTTTTAACGGGCTGTGTCAACCAATTAACCTAAAAACCGGTTTTTCCGGTTTTTGGCGCCATTTCCAGACGGGCTGCTCAAATGGTTTCGGGGGATGGGCACATCAGTTCTCTACGGGCTGTGCGGACAATGGGCGGACATACCCGACAGGGAAACGCTTCGACTCGACTTGTCTTTTTGTCAAAATTACTCATTTATTCATATTTGCATACACATTTTTGACATGGCTAGTCATCGGCCGCCCTCGGACAGTGTACGAGGCGAGTTTCGAGACTGTGGCTTTTACGGGAACCCGAAACCCAACCCTAACCCTAACCCTTGGACTGCCAATCTGTCCAAGGGCTGTTTTTACACAGCTCATTTAGTAAAGGCTGTTCGAAAAAGCCCGTCTACACATTTACGTTAGGCCCCGCCTATCGAAAACCGTACGTCCGACAGACATCAAACAGACGTCGTTGGAATCGGCTCACCCCCCTTCATGACATACTTTCGTGCCAAATCTGTAAAATATGTAGAAAAGATAATTGGTTGTCAAAAGTTGTTTGTGAAGGTGGTCTCAGGGTCCAAGGATCCTACCAGGTCTGCAGAAGCAGAATTTTGACAGCCAATCAACTCCCCTGGGGGTCGTGGGAAAAATCCGACACTGGATTCTTGTAGAGGGGCCTCGGGACATCTGACGTGACGGTTTTGGTGACTCTGGGGTCAAAGGTCAGGGCGCTGCGCCCCCAAAAAGAAATTCCTAAAGGGCTGTTTTGAAACAGCCCTCTTAAAAAACAGGCCATATTTTCTCTTTTTCTCAAAATGAGGTGCGTTAACATAATTTTTTGCAGTTTTTTCAAATCACCAGCCATCGCCCACACCGCGGGAGCGTGCACGGCGAGTTTCGAGGCCGTAGCCAAAAGTATATTTATAAGGGAGCGAAAAAGACAGTAAGTCTGGATTTCTGAGAGGGCTGTGTGGAAACAGCCCGAGGAGAAAGGGTGAAATGTAACTGGTACACCGTCTCTGAGTCGGCTGTTTGCACACAGCCCGTGCAGAAAGGGAAAAAGGCATATGGTACACCGTGTCTACATAGGCTGTGTGAAAACAGCCTATAGGGAAAATTGGACCAATTAACACCTCTTTGATGCCTGGCAAGGCTGTTTGTACACAGCCCGTCCAGAAAGGCTAAAAGGCACTTGGTACACCGTCGCTCAACGGGCTGTTTGGACACAGCCGAGTCAGAGTTTGTATCTGGATGGGCTGTCTGGACACAGCCAAGTCAGAGTTTGTATCTGGATGGGCTGTCTGGACACAGCCAAGTCTGAGATGGTTGTCAGGGAGGGCTGTCTGGACACAGCCAAGTCTGAGATGGTTGTCAGGGAGGGCTGTCTGGACACAGCCGAGTCTGTGATGGTGTCTGGATAGGCTGTTTGGACACAGCAAAAGTCATAGAAGGTGTCTGGAAGGGCTGTTTGTACACAGCCCGTCCATAAAGACAAAAAGGTACTTGGTACACCGTCGCTCAACGGGCTGTTTGAACACAGCCGAGTCAGAGTTTGTATCTGGATGGGCTGTCTTGACACAGCCAAGTCCGAGATGGTTGTCAGGGAGGGCTGTCTGGACACAGCCGAGTCAGAGTTTGTATCTGGATGGGCTGTCTTGACACAGCCAAGTCCGAGATGGTTGTCAGGGAGGGCTGTCTGGACACAGCCGAGTCAGAGTTTGTATCTGGATGGGCTGTCTGGACACAGCCAAGTCTGAGATGGTTGTCAGGGAGGGCTGTCTGGACACAGCCAAGTCTGAGATGGTTGTCAGGGAGGGCTGTCTGGACACAGCCGAGTCTGTGATGGTGTCTGGATAGGCTGTTTGGACACAGCCAAAGTCATAGAAGGTGTCTGGAAGGGCTGTTTGTACACAGCCCGTCCATAAAGACAAAAAGGTACTTGGTACACCGTCGCTCAACGGGCTGTTTGGACACAGCCGAGTCAGAGTTTGTATCTGGATGGGCTGTCTGGACAGAGCCAAGTCTGAGATGGTGTCTGGATGGGCTGTTTTGACACAGCCAAGTCTGACCCTCGACCTACGCCCCACCCCCTCGACCTAAGCCACGCCTCCTCGACCTACGCCACGCCCATAAGAACTACGTCCCGCCCCCTCGACATTCGCCACGCCCATACGACCCACGTCCCGAGCCCTAGACCAAAGCCACGCCTCCTTTACCTACGCCACGCCCCCTCGACCTTCGCCACGCCCATACGACCTACGCCCAGCCCCCTCTACCTTCGCCACGCCCATACGACCTAAGCCACGCCCATACGACCTACGCCACGCCCATACGACCTACGCCACGCCCATATGACCTACGCCCCGCCCCCTCTATCTTCGCCACGCCCATACGACTTAAGCCACGCCCATACGAACTACGCCCCGCCCCCTCGACCTTTGCCACGCCCATACGATCTACGCCACGCCCATACGACCTACTTCCCGCCCCCTCGACCTTCGCCACGCCCATACGACCTACGCCACGCCCATACGACCTACGCCCCGCCCCCTCGACATTCGCCACGCCTCCTTTACCTATGCCACGCCCATACGACCTACGCCCCACCCCCTCGACCTAAGTCACGCCCCCTTGACCTTCGCCACGCCCATACGAACTACGCCCCGCCCCCTCGACCTTCGCCACGCCCATACGACCTACTTCCCGCCCCCTCGACCTAAGTTACGCCCATACGACCTACGCCCCGCCCCCTCGACCTAAGCCACGCCCAACGGACTGTTTGGACACAGCCAAGTCTGAGATGGTGTCTGGATGGGCTGTTTTGACACAGCCAAGTCTGACCCTCGACCTTCGCCACGCCCCCTCGACCTAAGTCACGCCTCCACGAACTACGCCACGCCCATACGACCTACGCAACGCCCCCTCGACCTAAGTCACGCCTCTTCGACCTAAGTCACGCCTCCACGACCTACGCCACGCCTCCACGACCTTCGCCACGCCCATACGAACTACGCCCCGCCTCCACGACCTACGCCACGCCCCCTCGATCTACGCCACGCCCATACGACCTACGCCCCGCCCCCTCGACATTCGCCACGCCTCCTTTACCTATGCCACGCCCATACGACCTACGCCCCACCCCCTCGACCTAAGTCACGCCCCCTCGACCTTCGCCACGCCCATACGACCTACTTCCCGCCCCTCGACCTAAGTTACGCCCATACGACCTACGCACCGCCCCCTCGACCTAAGCCACGCCCAACGGACTGTTTGGACACAGCCAAGTCTGAGATGGTGTCTGGATGGGCTGTCTGGACACAGCCAAGTCTGAGATGGTTGTGTGGATGGGCTGTTTTGACACAGCCAAGTCTGAGATTATATCTGAATGGGCTGTTTTGACACAGCCAAGTCTGAGATTATATCTGGATGGGCTGTTTGTACACAGCCAAGTCTGAGATGGTGTCTGGATGGGCTGTTTTGACACAGCCAAGTCTGACCCTCGACCTTCGCCACGCCCCCTCGACCTAAGTCACGCCTCCACGAACTACGCCACGCCCATACGACCTACGCCACGCCTCCACGACCTACGCCACGCCCCCTCGACCTACGCCACGCCTCCACGACCTTCGCCACGCCCATACGAACTACGCCCCGCCTCCACGACCTACGCCACGCCCATACGACCTACGCCACGCCCCCTCGACCTAAGTCACGCCTCCACGACCTACGCCACGCCCATACGACCTACGCCACGCCCCCTCGACGTAAGTCACGCCTCTACGACATTCGCCACGCCCATACGACCTACGCCACGCCCCCTCGACCTAAGTCACGCCTCCACGACCTACGCCACGCCCATACGACATTCGCCACGCCCTCTCGACCATAGCTCCGCCCCCTTGTGCACTGCCTTTTCCTCTTAAAAGAAGATCACATTTGTGTCACAGGCTGTGCCACACAGCCCTCAGACACATCACTTTCTGACCGGGCTGTGCCACACAGCCCTCTGGCACATCCCTTTCTGACCGGGCTGTGCCACACAGCCCTCAGACACATCACTTTCTGACCGGGCTGTGCCACACAGCCCTCTGGCAGACCTTTTCTGGTTGGGCTGTGTCCAGACAGCCCTTTGGTGCAACTTTTCTGGCTGGGCTGTGTCCAGCTACCCCGTGGAGCACCTTTTCTGGCTGGGCTGTGTCCAACTAGCCCTTTGGATCACGTTTTCTGGCTGGGCTGTGTCCAGCTACCCCGTGGAGCCCATTTTCTGGCTGGGCTGTGTCCAGCTACCCCTTGGAGCACCTATTCTAGTTGGGCTGTGTCCACACAGCCTTGTTGTGAGGGAAAGTTGGACTTAGTCATATCTGAAATTGGTCAGTGTCCAAGAACCAGGCCTCAACTGGCCAAGGTTGACTCTGATGAACCCCAAAATAGTGTCTCTTAACTGGGATAGAAAAACACGATCAGCAGCCTAAAAGTTACTCATAAGCTCCAGGTCCTGACCCAAGTGTCCCTCTTTTAAACCCCAAAATAGTGTCTCTCTACTGGGATAGAAAAACACCATCAGCAGCCTGGAAGTTACTCATAAGCTCCAGGTCTTGACCCACATTTCCCTCTTTTAAACCCCAAAAAAGTGTCTCTTTACTGGGATAGAAAAACACAATCAGCAGCCTGGAAGTATCTTATAAGCTCCAGGTCTTGACACCCACGTTTCCCTCTTTTAAACCCCAAAATAGTGTCTCTTGACTGGGATTCAGATGCACGATCATGCAGCCTGGAAGTCCAGAACTTTCCCTTATTTTCTTATCACAGGTGATGGCTGTTTGACACAGCCCTTTCACACAGTGTCAGGAAGGGCTGTCTGGACACAGCCAAGTGTAATATTGTGTCAGGGAAGGCTGTGGGACACAGCCAAGTGTAATTTTTTTTATAGGGAAGGCTGTGGGGACACAGCCAAGTGTAATATTGTGTCAGGGAAGGCTGTGGGGACACAGCCAAGTGTGATATTGTGTCAAGGAAGGCTGTGGGGACACAGCCAAGTTTAATATTGTGTCAGGGAAGGTTGTGGGACAAAGCCAAGTGTAATATTGTGTCAAGCAAGGCTGTGGGGACACAGCCAATTTTAATATTGTGTCTTAGGGGTATTGAACTGATGCAGCATGACCTGCTCTTTAACCCTTCCAGAGTCTGATTCTCATTCTTTACTGTAACAGCAGTAAGTTCCCTCCTCCATTTGGAAGACTCCTGGCTTCTTCCCCGCTCTCAGGTTTCTCAGTCTGTCTCAGCCAATCAGAGGCCGGGAGATTTTTGTCACCTCCCCCGAGCATGTGTCACAGCCGGTCCCAGCCAATCAGGTTTCAGCTGCAGAGTGCAGCATGCAGTCAGGCAGTCAGGCAGGCAGACAGACGGTTGTGGTTGGTGTTGTTGGAACATTGTCTTTGTCCCCTGCATCTTTTTGTTCACTTTTGTCTTTTTTTACTCTCAACAGAAATAAAAGTAAGTACATGATTTATGTCTTTATCATTTTTTAATTGATTGAATTCCTGTTTTTAATTCCTGTTTTGTTTTACAGATGACCAAGCCTAAGAGAGGACACCGATGCCCTATCTGTTCAAAGTTTTTGAACAATGTTTCACAACACCTGAGAAACATCCACAGGGTGAAGAACAGTGAGGAAAGGAAAATACTGAACGACTTAGCTAGTGGCTTCACAGCCATTCCCCCAGGGCTTTGTCCTGAAGAAGGATGCAGCTCAAAAATAGGTCATGTGGCTAAGCACTTGAAAAGACATAAGGACATTTCCAAATCCAAGATGGAGGAGCTTCTGGAAACTGCCCGCCGAGAGACTGCAATTAAGTTGCTTTCCAACCTGCGCTCACCCAACCAACACCTCCCAGCTATAGCTTTCACTATTAGAAAATGACATAAGGACATGTTCCACAATCCAGGATGGAGGAAACTTCTGAGAGACTGTCTTCAGCCTGTGCCGAGAGAGCTGCAATTGAAGCCTTGCTTGATGCAAACCTGCGCTCAACCCAACCAACTCCTCCCATGGTGTCCAGACTGGACGCTCTTTCACAGCCCTGTGCTGAAACTCTGCCTGCTCTCCAGAGGGAGGAAGACATAAAGACATTAATGCAGAGGAATCACCATCTGGAGGTAAATAAAATATATTTTGCTTTCATTTATAGACTATTAGTTATTATATATTAATGACCATATGTAATAGGTTAACCAATGGCTTGAAGAAAGTTATGTTATAATACATTAATTAAATAATAATGTTATTACAGAAAGAACTTGCTGAACTCAAACGCAAGATGTCTTCTCAACCCTCCATGACTGAAGCCCCCATTCAAAACACAAAGGCTACACAAAATACAAACGATGAGGAGGAAGAGAAGAAGAGGAGGAGGAAGAGGAGGAGGAGGAAGAGGATGAGGTGGAGGAGAGGAAGAAGAAATGGTGGTGGTGGAGGAGGAGGACTGCAACAGTGATGGTCAACAGCAGCTGCAGGATCAAATGGAGACACTGACATATTTGGTGAGTAAACATTTTAAGTTGGAAAATAGAATTTGTATTGTAAATGTATGTTTTGTCACCTGACCCATCCATTCTCATATTTGTGTATGAGAACATATACAATTTTATGTATGTATTTATTTTTATTCTTTTTTATGTAACAGGGTCAGTGTTGGCTGTCACCTAACTTGGCATCACCACTGATGTTCATTTGTCCGCCTCTACACCAGGGTCTCTGCTCTCGGACTAAACTGAGTGGGCAGTCTCTCCAATGTCAGGACAAAGCAAAAGGTCCTGATCCAAAACTGGCCTGCACTTGTAGCTGCTCTGACCAGCCTATCCAGCAGGAGTAGACTTTTTCTTGGTAAGTAATTTTACAAGGCATTTCGTTTTGATATTAAATTGTAAAATCTTTGATTTCAAAATAAATGCATTTACTGACATCTCTTCCTTTGCTCTTTCAGGGGACAAGAATTTGCACCCAAAATGCCAAAAATACAGCTGCAGTCTACTACAGAAAAGCCCTCCTCCAGAGAAGAAGTGGAGGATGATGTTTGCTCTTTGTTTGCTGTTTTTTTTAAATCTTTGATTAATTATATTTTTGTAAATACTGTATAATTTCTTTTTTCTATAAAGTCAATATAATGCCTAATTTGTCTCATTTCTTGTAATTAGTCTTTGCAATAGCTATTACTATTTGTGTTGTCATATAAGGTGGTAATTACACTTTTTCATTTATTCAAGCATTATTTTTTCTTCCCAAAATTGCATTAAATTAGTTATAAGTTTTAGGATGTATTTTGAAGTATTGATTCAACTTTACATTTGAAAAAAAAAATCTTTAAGTGTACTTTTCACCACTAAATGCTAGGATAAATTATTTTTTATTAATTATTTTGCATTATTAGAAACATTTTTAAGTGTTGATTCAACTTTAAAAGTCAAATAATTACACTAAGTTGACTTTTCAACACCAAATGCTAAATTCTAACTTTAACTTGATAAGTATAAACCCCATTTATAATCAAACACAAACATATAAAATAACCATTTAAATTTAGCTTTAAACACTCAAAGAATTTAAAAACAAAATTAAACACATTTATCATAAAACACAAAAAGTGACCATTTAGCATTAGCTGTAAAACACTCAAAACATTTAACAAAAGTAAAAAATAAAGAGAAGAAAATAGATAAATTTCACATAAGAATGTTTATTGAAAAATAGAAAATTACATACAAATAAGACATTAAAAATACACTTTAAAAACTGTAAAAAAGCAAAGTACAAACAGAATAAAACTTAAAAATAGCAATAAGCACACAAATCAAACATAAAAAGTGACAAAGTGCAAACAGAAAAACGGTAAAAAAGCAAAGTACAAACAGAATAAAACTTAAAAATGGCAAAAAGCACACAAATAAAAGATAAAAAATGAAAAAGTGCAAACATAAAAACTGTAAAAATATGCAATGTGCAAACAAAAAAAAAACATTAAAAAAAGAAAAGTCAGTGTAAGAAAATGTTCAAATCTTTAAGAAGTTCAAATGTCCAAATGTACAAGAGTTCTTATTTTTTTTCAAGAGTTCCAGTGAGCCTGCAGATGGCGCCAAATCTTATGGCCAAATCTTGATGCTTTAAAGAGTTCCAGTGAGCCTGCAGATGTCCAAAAATGGCTTTTAAGCCAAGTCTGTGTTCAAACTTGAGGTTTCAGGCGCTCCAACCGGACTTCAAGGCGTGTTTTGATCAGTCTTTTTCTCAATTCCGGTGTCCTCTGGTTAGGGTCAACCGCCAGCCTTTTCCCCAGGGTGCGGTTCTTCAAAGGAGACAGTTTGTTTTTGATCTTTAGAGCCACCTCAGCTGACAAGGGTTTCTTCCACTGCAGACATAAAAACATAAAAAAGCAATTAATACAATGCAATTATGATGTTAGTTTCACCCTAACCCAAGTATTAAAAAATATTTTTGGCAAAGAAATGTTTTACTCACTTTTTTTATGTTTTTCTGCAATCTGAACTCTTTTCCTGGCAGACTCGGTCTTCTCTGATGGCTCACTTCCCTCTGTCTCCTCTGCTGTCCTGCTCAGCGGTTCTGAAGGCGGATCTGAAGGTTCGCTGTCACTCTCATCTGCTGCTTTGAACTCCTCGCTTTCCTCCGTGTCAGTCTCCTGCCGTTTCCTCTTTTGTGAAGGCCACAGGTTTCTTTTGGCTTTTTCCACTGGCATGTCAGAATCTGCTGCTGCTGCAGCTGCAGATGTGGTTGGAAGCGCTTTGGGTGACTTGCTGTCCTTTCTAGTTTCACAGCTGAGGGCAATGAAAAATTGCCTCATTTTTGGGCAAGTTGGACAGTTTTATGCAGGGCATAAAACTTTTCCTGGATTTTGTCGGAATGGCACATGAAGTTGGAGAGACTGGTCCTCTGGCTGATGTCCCGGTTACTCTGGAAGTTCTTAAAGAAAAAAGAGAGAAAAAAACAAATGTTAATTAAATATATATATTAAAAAAAAAAAATTAAATTAAAAAAACAACAACAAAAACAACAACAACAACAAAGAGATAAATAAATACTTACATAAGTAGCCACAGCCGTCCGAATCGTCATGAAAGTGGGGACAGGCTCCCCCAGTCCCATTTCCAGCCAGGCTTTCCCAAGCTTCCGTTCAAGTTTTTGATAGGCCCCCGACCAAATGCATTAAAAAATAACCATTTGATGGCACAGTACGATTGAGTAGTGCCAGCCATCTAAGGCACCAGGCGTACTCTTCTTTAGTCAGATACACCTGTGCATGCCCGTAGGTCTGCACAGTTTTGTGCTGAAGGACCTGAAATCAGAAAGAAGGGCACAGTTAGTTAAAAATGTTAACAATAAACAATAGATAGAAAATGGCTGGAGGGCATTTAAAAAAAAAACAAAACAACTTACGTTCACCAAATAGCCAGTAGTGTCGTTTCCGTATGCCTGCCTGACCTCCCGGCATGTCATTTTGGTGAGAACACATGGCCGGTGGCCATAAATGCACGAGATGTACGCGGCCAAGTGCCCTAGGAAGCGGAATCTCGTGGCTCTGTCTCGTGGGGGTGCCTCTTCTAAGTCATCTACAGAGAAACACAATAGTTACATAGTAACAATGACAAAAGATAAAGAAATTCAACTAAATAAGTGAATATTTCACATATTTTGAGGTGGAAACTTACCAAGCAGTTGTGGCATCTTTTCCCCAGCCTGTTTGATACATGAGGCAAGCGTCTCTCGAGGGATAAGATTTGCCAACTTCTTTCCCTTCACCGAGAGCTGGTACGCTGCCAGCGTGCGTCCCAGATCCCTGTTTAATTTTTGAGCTCCCAGTAGACTTTTTGCTTCTCGTCTGCTGTTAGACGGCTTCCCGGTGGGTTGTGGGAGTTTAAATACTCCACAAAAGTCATCGTCTGGTGGAGGTAGCCAGTGATGGTGTTGTATTTGAACCCCACAGCACTGAGGACAACCTGGAAACTGAAAACAACATTTTGACTCATTATTACATCTATGCAAGAAATGATATTAAGCATTATTAAACAAATGTATGTTTTGTACTCACTTGTGAAGGTGAGGTATGTTGAACATAAACCTCCAGTCCCAATGGGGTTTTGGACTCCCCATCATCATATAGCTGGTGAAAATTTTGGCCCGTGTTGATTGGGTTACACAGTTCTCCTGCACTTTGGAGGAAGCATGGGGCCGGAAAATGTGCTCCATGTACTCCTGTAGATACTCTTCTACAAGGTAAAATAAATAAAAAGTAGAGTTACTGTAAAATCAAATAATTAACAATGAATTTAAAAATGCATAATGCTTAGTAAATGTCCTTACCAATTCCCTTTGGAAAGGTGAACCTGTTTGTGCTCCCCCTGGTCCTCCCTGTTAACAGGCTGCTTATTTCCGGGTGGATCACTGGCCAGATGACCCCCAATGCACCTTCCTGTTAAGATGAGAAAAAGTTACAATTTTAGAAAAATATAAACTTATAATAATAATAATTAAATATTTCCACTTCACTTACCCTGTCCGCCTTGTGTGCTGCCCCATCTCCTCGATGTTTCTGAGGACTCCTTCCCTGTCTGGTTCTGTGGGGTTTACAGGTTCATCCACCACCTCGCTTTCCTCACTGGAGTCCTTTACAGTTTTTTGTTTTTGCTTTTCTCCTTCTTTGGGGGGGGTGGCTGATTCTTTTCTTTCTCAAGTTTCTCCTCGTCGGACTCAACAATGGGATTGGTGTTTTTGTTTTGTTTTTTTGAGTTTTTCGGGGTGGCTGACTTGATGTCTGCTGGCCCTCCTCCGGTTTCTGGTGGCCTCATCAGCTCTTTTCCTCTTTTTTACATCAGCTGCTTGGGCTTCTTCAGACTCACACAAATCCTGGCAACAAGAGGGACATAAATATGTTATTTAAGCGTGTCAGGCTAAAACAAATCTTTACTGTGATACTAGGTTAGCATAAAATATTACATACCAAAACAAAAAAAGTTTGATTAGAATGTAGACTTACCGAAAGTGAAATCCCTGATGTCATCTCAGGCTCACTGGTCTGGGCACTGGGCTGAGCACTTGGCTGGGATTCACTGGGCTGGGCACTGGGCTGGACACTTGGCTGTGGCTCCTCCGGCTGGGGCTCACTGGTCTGGACACTGGGCTGGGCACTTGGCTGTGGCTCCTCCGGCTGGGGCTCACTGGTCTGGACACTGGGCTGGGCACTTGGCTGTGGCTCCTCCGGCTGGGGCTCACTGGTCTGGACACTGGGCTGGGCACTTGGCTGTGGCTCCTCCGGCTGGGGCTCACTGGTCTGGACACTGGGCTGGGCACTTGGCTGTGGCTCCTCCGGCTGGGGCTCACTGGTCTGGACACTTGGCTGGGCACT
Organism: Mugilogobius chulae; assembly: GCA_038363315.1. Taxonomy (NCBI): domain Eukaryota; kingdom Metazoa; phylum Chordata; class Actinopteri; order Gobiiformes; family Gobiidae; genus Mugilogobius; species Mugilogobius chulae. The sequence goes on from CM076416.1 coordinate 9,059,167, forward strand.
TGGCTGTGGCTCCTCCGGCTGGGGCTCACTGGCTGGTCACTCAGCTGGGCACTTAGCTGGGCACTTGGCTGGGGCTTCTCCGGCTGGGGCTTCTTTGGCTGGGGCTTCTGGCTGGGGCTTCTCTGGCTGGGGCTTCTTTGGCTGGGGTGGGGGCCCTTGGTTATCCTCATTGTCATCATCGTCGTCGTCGTCATCAGCATCATCATCATCATCACCACCACCTTTGCCATCATCGTCATCATCATCAGCATCATCATCATCAGATGATGAGGAAACTTCCGCAGGTGGAATCACTGAAGATGACTGTCTGCTTGTAGAAGGTTGTTCTCCTGGTTCTTCCTCTCCAGGAGGTGCACCCTTCCCCCCTCTGAGCACCCAATTTTCGTGCTGTAATCAAAACAAGAATACATAACTTAAGTATAACACAGATCAAAATTAGCCTATGAATACTATCTTGCACATGTATATAATTCTTATTTTTTTTTTACCTCCAGCTCACGGACTCTCTTAAGAAGGTAGTCATGTGCCTCATCTCTCAGGACACAAGAAGGGTTCTGACACGGATCGGGGTTTTCGTGTTGAAGGTCGAGTCTGGAGACCATTTCCGGCTGGGGATTAGAAGCCCGCAGGTCTGCCAGCATTTTCAGTGCAGCTCTCTTCCGTTCAGTGAATATAAGGTGGTCCTTTGTGGCCTGAGAGATGTCCGTGTGCCTTAAGATGTGCTGGCGCAGATGGGTCACCCTAACAGAACATCCCCTGGCAGGGCAATTCCTGCAGGAATTTGAGTATTCCCATTGGCCATGTCATTGAGAATTTTTCTCTCCTGAGGCAGTTTAACCTTATGGAAATCCCGAATATGCTGGGAAACATTATTCAGGTATTTATGGCAAATAGGACAGTGGTGTCCATCTTTTGGTTTCGTCATCTGTAAAATACAGAAATAAGAAGTGTTATTATGGTTTTCTTTTTCTTCTTACATTGGTGTTCTTAACATAAAAGCTGTCAGTAAAGATCATATAAACTATAAAATTACTTACTTTGCTTGAAAAAAGGCCTTGTTTAAAAAAAAAATAAAAAATATTACCAAAAAATGCAAAAATAATGCAGTGAAAAAGTCCGTCTTCCAAAATCGTAGTCAGTATTCCAGGCGCAAAGTCAAAAATCCAGGCGTGCTAAAAATGCAAAAACAAAAATGTCAGTGACGATGATCCTGTGATCCAATCTCCAAACTCCTGTCTGCTCCTAACGCACTACACTTTTATAAATGCCATTTTTGACCAAACCCCCAGCCACACATGATTCGCTAACACAAGTGCTCAGGGAGGTGACAAAAAATATGTGGTCTCTGATTGGCTGACACTTGAGAAAAGACGGTTGTATCTGAGTTAGCTGCTTTTCAGGCAGCCATGTTGGAAATGTATTATTAATTTTAAAATTGTAACTCCAAAAAATGTTTAACTATACTTATCTTTTAAGAAAAGATACACAAGTGCTATAAATGTCGAATGTTTACGTTTTTGTAAGCTTATAAATAGTTAAAAAAAAACATTATCTAAATGGGCTGCTTTTCTGACAACCATGTCCACTAGTTGCTGACTTGCCTGCTTTTCAGGCAGCCATCTTGGAAATGTAATAATAGTATCAAATTCGTAACTTCAACAAATGTTTAACTGTACTTATCTTATAAGAAAAGCAACACAAGTGCTTTAAATGTCGAATGTTTACAATTTGAAGCACAAATACAGTAAAAAAAAACAAAAAACTAAATCAGCTGCTTTTCAGGCAGCCATCTTGGAAATGCATGATTCATCTCAGAATCCAATCTCCCAAGAATGTTTAACTGTACTTATCTTTAAGAAAAGATACACAAGTGCTATAAATGTGGAATGTTTACGTTTTTGTAAGCTCATAAATAGTTAAAAAAACATTATCTAAATGGGCTGCTTTTCTGACAACCATGTCCACTAGTTGCTGACTTACCTGCTTTTCAGGCAGCCATCTTGGAAATGTAAAAATTGTATCAAATTCGTAACTTCAACAAATGTTTAACTGTACTTATCTTATAAGAAAAGCAACACAAGTGCTATAAATGTCGAATGTTTACAATTTGAAGCACAAATACAGTAAAAAAAAACCAAAAAACTAAATCAGCTGCTTTTCAGGCAGCCATCTTGGAAATGCATGATTCATCTCAGAATCAAATCCCCCAAAAATGTTTAACTGTACTTATCTTTTAAGAAAAGATACACAAGTGCTATAAATGTGGAATGTTTACGTTTTGTAAGCTCATAAATAGTTAAAAAAAACATTATCTAAATGGGCTGCTTTTCTGACAACCATGTCCACTAGTTGCTGACTTACCTGCTTTTCAGGCAGCCATCTGGAAATGTAATAATAGTATCAAATTCGTAACTTCAACAAATGTTTAACTGTACTTATCTTATAAGAAAAGCAACACAAGTGCTATAAATGTCGAATGTTTACAATTTGAAGCACAAATACAGTAAAAAAACCCAAAAAACTAATTCAGCTGCTTTTCAGGCAGCCATCTTGGAAATGCATGATTCATCTCAGAATCAAAACTCCCAAAAATGTTTAACTGTACTTATCTTTTAAGAAAAGATACACAAGTGCTATAAATGTGGAATGTTTACGTTTTGTAAGCTCATAAATAGTTAAAAAAACATTATCTAAATGGGCTGCTTTTCTGACAACAATGTCCACTAGTTGCTGACTTGCCTGCTTTTCAGGCAGCCATCTTGGAAATGTAACAATAGTATCAAATTCGTAAGTCCAACAAATGTTTAACTGTACTTATCTTTTAAGAAAAGATACACAAGTGCTATAAATGTCGAATGTTTACGTTTTTGTAAGCTCATAAATAGTTAAAAAAACATTATCTAAATGGGCTGCTTTTCTGACAACCATGTCCACTTGTTGCAGATTTAACACTTCTGAAACAGCTGATTTCTTAGGCAGTAGCCATTGTTTCAGTATGGATCCTAGACACACCATTTCCCCATCAGAGGTGCCACACAGCCCTCAGACACATCACTTTCTGACCGGGCTGTGCCACACAGCCTTCAGACACATCACGTTCTGACCGGGCTGTGCCACACAGCCCTCAGACACATCACTTTCTGACCGGGCTGTGCCACACAGCCCTCTGCCACATCCCTTTCTGACCGGGCTGTGCCACACAGCCCTCTGGCACATCCCTTTCTGACCGGGCACAGCCCTCTGGTAGACCTTATCTGGTTGGGCTGTGTCCAGACAGCCCTCTGGTAGACCTTTTCTGGTTGGGCTGTGTCCAGACAGCCCTTTGGATCACATTTTCTGGCTGGGCTGTGTCCAGCTACCCCGTGGAGAACCTTCTCTGGCTGGGCTGTGTCCAACTAGCCCTTTGAATCACGTTTTCTGGCTGGGCTGTGTCCAGCTACCCCTTGGAGCACCTATTCTAGTTGGGCTGTGTCCACAAAGCCTTGTCGTGAGGGAAAGTTGGACTTAGTCATATCTGAAATTGGTCAGTGTCCAAGAACCAGACCTCAACAGGCCAAGGTTGACTCTGTTGAACCCCAAAATAGTGCCTCGTAACTGGGACTTAAAAACACGATCAGCAGCCTGGAGGTCACTCATAAGCTCCAGGACTGGACCCCCATAAGTCCATAATGTTGTATCCGACAATAGTGCCTCTTAACTGGGACTGTAAAATACGATCAGCAGCCTGGAGGTCACTCATAAGCTCCAGGACCGGACCCCCATAAGTCCCAATGTTGTATCCGACAATAGTGCCTCTTAACTGGGACTTAAAAATATGATCAGCAGCCTGGAGGTCACTCATGAGCTCCAGGACCGGACCCCCATAAGTCCTAATGTTGCATCCGACAATAGTGCCTCTTAACTGGGACTGACAAAGACGATCAGCAGCCTGGAGGTCACTCATAAGCTCCAGGACCGGACCCCCATAAGTCCCAATGTTGTATCCGACAATAGTGCCTCTTAACTGGGACTGAAAAATACGATCAGCAGCCTGGAGGTCACTCAAAAGCTCCAGGACCGGACCCCCATAAGTCCCAATGTTGTATCCGACAATAGTGCCTCTTAACTGGGACTGAAAAATACGATCAGCAGCCTGGAGGTCACTCATAAGCTCCAGGACCGGACTCCCATGAGTCTCAATGTTGTATCCGACAATAGTGCCTCTTAACTGGGACTGAAAAATACAATCAGCAGCCTGAAGGTCACTCATAAGCTCCAGGACCGGACCCCCATAAGGCCCAATGTTGTATCCGACAATAGTGCCTCTTAACTGGGACTGACAAAGACGATCAGCAGCCTGGAGGTCACTCATAAGCTCCAGGACCGGACCCCCATAAGTCCCAATGTTGTATCCGACAATAGTGCCTCTTAACTGGGACTGAAAAACACGATCAGCAGCCTGGAGGTCAGTCATAAGCTCCAGGACTTGATACCCACGTTTCCCTCTTTTAAACCCGAAAATAGTGTCTCTTTACTGGGATTAGGATGCACCATCATGCAGCCTGGAAGTCCAGAACTTTCCCTATTTTCTCATCACAGGTGAGGCTGTTTGACACAGCCGAGTCTAAGATGGTGTACCAGATATCAATTCTTCTTTCTGGACGGGTTGTGGGCACACAGCCGAGTCTGAGATTGTGTCAGGAAGGGCTGTCTGGACACAGCCAAGTCTGAGATGGAGTCAGGAAGGGCTGTCTGGACACAGCCAAGTCTGAGATTGTGTCAGGAAGGGCTGTATGGACACAGCTCATTCTGAGATGATGTCAGGAGGGGCTGTCTTGACACAGCCGTGTTTAAGATGGTGTACCAGATATCAATTCTTCTTTCTGGACGGGTTGTGGGCACACAGCCGAGTCTGAGATGGAGTCAGGAAGGGCTGTCTGGACACAGCCCATGTTGGGATGGTGTCAGGATGGGCTGTCTGGACACAGCCAAGTCTGAGATTGTGTCAGGAAGGGCTGTATGGACACAGCCCATTCTGAGATGGTGTCAGGATGGGCTGTCTGGACACAACCGAGTCTGAGATGGAGTCAGGAAGGGCTGTCTGGACACAGCCCATGTTGGGATGGTGTCAGGATGGGCTGTCTGGACACAGCCAAGTCTGAGATTGTGTCAGGAAGGGCTGTCTGGACACAGCCAAGTCTGAGATTGTGTCAGGAAGGGCTGTATGGACACAGCCCATTCTGAGATGGTGTCAGGATGGGCTGTCTGGACACAACCGAGTCTGAGATGGAGTCAGGCAGGGCTGTCTGGACACAGCCCATGTTGGGATGGTGTCAGGATGGGCTGTCTGGACACAGCCAAGTCTGAGATAGTGTCAGGAAGGGCTGTCTGGATACAACCAAGTCTGAGATGGTGTCAGGATTGGCTGTCTGGACACAGCCAAGTCTGAGATTGTGTTAGGAAGGGCTGTATGGACACAGCCCATGTTGGGATGGTGTCAGGATGGGCTGTCCGGACACAGCCCGATCAGAGTGGGCCCCACCAGAGGGCTGTTTGGCACAGTTCATGGAAGTGGAAGTGAAAGTCACGCCAATATGACCTAAGCCACGCCCCCTCGAAAGTCGCCACGCCCACTCGACAGTCGCCACGCCCATACGACGTAAGCCATGCCCCCTCAACAGTCACCACGCCCCCTCGAAAGTCGCCACGCCCATACGACCTAAGACACGCCCCTTCGACAGTCGCCACGCCCATACGACCTAAACCATGCCCCCTTGAATGTCAGGACGCCCATACAACCTAAGACAAGCTCCCTTGAATGTCACCACGCCCCCTTGAAAGTCGCCACGCCCCCTTGACAGTCGCCACACCCATACGACCTAAGCCACGCCCCTACGACCTAAGCCACGCCCATACGACCTAAGACACGCCCCCTCGAAAGTCGCCACGCCCATACGACCTAAGCCACGCCCCCTTGAATGTCGCCACGCCCCATTGAAAGTCGCCACGCCCATAAGACCTAAGACACGCCCCCTTGAATGTCGCCACGCCCATACGGCCTAAGCCACGCCCCCTTGAAAGTCGCCACGGCCATACGACCTAAGCCACGCCCCCTTGAAAGTCGCCACGCCCCCTTGAAAGTCGCCACGCCCCTTGAAAGTCACCACGCCCCCTTGACAGTCGCCACGCCCCTACGACCTAAGCCACGCCCATACGACCTAAGACACGCCCCCTTCGAAAGTCGCCACGCCCCCTCGACAGTCGCCACGCCCACTGGAAGGGCCCAATCTGACGGGGCTGTGCCACACAACTCTCTGGAAGGGCCCTCTCTGAAGGGGCTGTGCCACACAGCCCTCTGGAAAGGCCCACTCTGACCAGGCTGTTCCACACAACCCTCTGGAAGGGCCCACTCTGACCGGTCAGTGCCACACAGCCCTCTGGAAGGGCCCACTCTGACCGGGCTGTGCCGCACAGCCCTCTGGAAGGGCCCACTCTGACCGGGCTGTGCCGCACAGCCCTCTGGAAGGGCCCACTCTGACCGGGCTGTGCCAAACAGCCCTCTGGAAGGGCCCTCTCTGAAGGGGCTGTCCCACACAGCCCTCTGGAAGGCCCCACTCTGACCGGGCTGTGCCAAACAGCCCTCTGGAAGGCCCCTCTCTGAAGGGGCTGTGCCGCACAGCCCTCTGGAAGGCCCCACTCTGACCGGGCTGTGCCAAACAGCCCTCTGGAAGGCCCCTCTCTGAAGGGGCTGTGCCGCACAGCCCTCCGGAAGGCCCCACTCTGAAGGGGCTGTGCCAAACAGCCCTCCGGAAGGCCCCGCTCCGACCCGGCTGTGCCGCACAGCCCTCCGGAAGGGCCCGCTCACACAGCCCGATCCCACCGGGCTGCCCGCGGCGGGCTGCTCGGGGCAGCCCTGCCGGAGGCAGCCCCGGGTCCGGTGCCACCTGGTGACTTTCAGGCAGAGTCGCGCCCGGCCGCGAACCTTCCCTGACGGTACGTAAAATTTGTTTTTACAGACGAACATTTTCCGTTAGGAACAAATTTTGTGAATGCCAAAAATGTTCGTAAGGAGCCCTTAACAACAAATTTGTTCGTAAGAACGTGTCATGAATGAGGCCCATTGTCTTGTTGAAGCTTCTTTCCTCTTTTAAGCTTCGACTGTCTGACAGGCAGCCTCAACTAACATCTGATAAACTTTTGAATTCATTTTTCCACTAATGATTATACACTACTCACAAAAAGTTAGGGATATTCACCTTTTGGGTTAAATTTCACGACAAGCCTAAAATGTATTCAAACTTCTACAGGTCAACTTAATGTGACCTTCTCTAAGCTTTTGAATGCACATATCCAACTGTTGAAAAGTTTCAGTAATTTTGCACAAGTTGCTGTTCTCTAACAAGGAGCTTAATAGCAAAAATCACAGAAGGTCTGTGATCCTTGAATGACCAATCAATGTCCTGGTTCAATTAGAGCTGGTGTTTAAACAGTCGTCCTCATCATGCTGTTCACATTTTGACATCATGAGACCAAGACGACACCTAACAATGGGTCAACAGTCCCTGACCATTGCGATGCTTCTAACTGGACATTCTCAGACGGAAGTGGCCACTGAGCTTGGAGTGTCACAGAGTGTCATCAGCAGGTTGCAACAGAGATATCGAGAGACTGGAAGAGCCACAGAAAGGCGTAGAAGTGGACGTTCTTTGGCCACATCTTGTGCTGATGACCGCTACATTGTGAAAACTGCCCTGAGAAACCGGATGATGAATGCCATTCAACTCCAGGCACGTTTAAGAGAGGTGAGAGGCACCCAAGTGTCACGTCAGACCATTCAAAACCATTTACATCAGTGTGGTCTGCGTGCTAGACGACCTGCACGGCCCGGGTACCTGACCACACCACAGGCACAGGCATCATCGTCTTGCATGGACCAGGGAGCATTTACGCTGGACGAGGGACCAGTGGGCCACAGTGCTGTTCTCTGATGAAAGTCGAGTCACGCTGAGCAGAAATGATGGCCAAAAACGATGTTGGAGACGTCAGGGAGAGCGCTATGCATCAGCCACTGTTGTCACCAGGAGAGCTTTTGGTGGTGGCGGTGTTACAGTGTGGGCAGAGGTCTCCAGTTGGTACAGAACTGCCCTACACTTTGTGACAAGCCCATACTACCTGAATAACATCATTAATCCAGTGATTGTGCCGCTACATGAACAACACAGGCCTAACTTCATCTTCATGAACGACAATGCTCCTGCTAATCGAGGTCGCATCATCAGGGAACGGCTGTTGGAGACTGGTGTACCTCAAATGGAATGGCCTGCACTTTCTCCAGACCTGAGTCCCATTAAAAACCCGTGGGATCAGCTGAGTCACCGTGTAGAGGCTCGAAGCTCTGCACCCAGACCCTCAGTGATTTGGGGGCCGTCCTTCAAAAAGAGTGGAATGCCATGCCTCAGCAGACAATAAGTTGCCTATTGAACAGCATGAGACGTTGTTGTCAAGTTGTAATTGATGTTCAAGGGCACATGGCGAGATTTTGAGACATGTAAATTTTGCGCTGTGATGTAACTATCATTGTTGTTACCTTTTGTTTCAATAAAAATTTTGAAATGAGTAAATCACCAGTGCATCCTTCTCCTTAAATGTGTTACTTTCATGATATGATATTATTGTAGCATTAACTTGTTGCATTTTCCATAAATTTCACCTGAAAGCCAAATATTCCTAACTTTTTGTGAGTAGTGTAGGCCCTGAGGCGGAAAAACAGGCCTAAACTATAATTTTCCTTCCACCAGGCTTCACGGTGAGGATGGGGCGTTGGTGAGCTGTTTAATTTTTCCTCTAAACATGACATTGCGCGTTTCTCCCAAATAATTCAATTTTAGTTTCATCAGTCCACAAAATATTTTGCCAGAAGTTCTGTGGAGTGTCTAGGTGTTTTTTGCGAACATTAAACGTGCAGCAATGTTTTTTTTAGACAGTAGTGGCTTCCTCTGTGGAGTCCTCTAATGAGCACAAATCTAGACTGTTGTTTTACATGTAGTCAGTGTATGCACAGAGATATTGGACTGTGCCAGTACGTTCTGTAAGTCTTTAGCAGACACTCTAGGGTTCTTTTTTACCTCTCTGAGTCATTTGCGCTGAACTTTGGGCCTTATTTTTGTTGAAAGGCCACTCCTCAGGAAAGAAGCAACAGTGCCAAGCTCTCTCCATTTGTACATAATTTCTCTAACTGTAGACTAATGAACATCCAGACTTTTAGAGATGGTTTTGTTACCTTTTCCAGCGTTATACAAATCTACAATTCTAGATTGGAGGTCTTCAGACAGCTGCTTTGAGCGGGCCATGGAGAACAACAGACATTGCTTCACATTAAGGCACAGTGCTTAGCAGGAGTGTCTTTTATAGTGGGCAGGGCAGCTTTAAGCCATTCCTCAGTGATTGGACACACTCTGACTTAAATTGTTTGGTAAAATTGGGAAATAATTGCTTCATAAAGTCTCCTTAGGCACAAGGTTCACTTACTTTTGCTTTCCCCTTTTGTCAATGTTTGCATGTTATCCTCATTAAAAAATGAAAACCTATAAATGTGTGGGTGGTTTTAGTTTAAGCAGACACTGTTTTTTCATTGGTGTGATTTTGACAAAGATCAGATCACATTTGATGGTGATTTTAAGCAGAAATGTGAGAAATTTCAAAAGGTTCACATACTTTTTCATGCCGCTGTATATTGGTGCACATATTACATACATATACACTGTGGATCATAATCTTAAGACCGGTTAAAAAATAGCTGTAATTTACCTTTTCCTCTTTTGGATCTTAATGAGGTTTTAAGCAGATCTACAATATGCAATAGAGTGAGCCAAAAAGAACATTGTTCTGTTGACAAAACCAGCTGTTACCACACAGACCAGGGCCTCAGTCATGAGGGATGCTCCTGCAACATCTGCACCTAACCAGCCGCCGTTTGACGCCCCTGCAACACCTGAAGCTCCAGCGTTTGACCTGCACCACCTGAAGCTCCAGCGTTCCATTGAATGAAAAAGCAGCCCACATGATGACGGAGCTCCCTCCACTGTGCCGGTAGAAAACATCTCAGGTGGATCTCCTTGTCATGTCAGTAACGTTGGAAGTCATCTGGACCGTCAAGATACATTTTTTTCTCATCAGAGAATAAAACTTTTTTCTCTTTTCAGTGTCTCATGTTTGCTGCTCCTGGCAAAGCAGCATGGCGGAAGCTGGAAAAGGCACGTATGAAAGGCCTTGCTTATGCAGCTCAATGATCCGACTACGTTCAAAAAGAGAAAGCTTCTTAGCTTTTACCAAGACCTTGTGAATGCCTGGCAGAAAATGAAAACTTTAAGCAATTTTAACTTTTAAAGCTTGTGGTCCTAAACTTTGGATCAGGTGACAAACAACCCATTTCAGTTTATTATTATTCTCACTCTCCCTTCTTGCTTTTGCATATTGTAGATCTGCTTGAAACTTAATGAAGATCACAATGTGCAAAAGGTAAATTCTAGCTCTTTTTCAAATGGTCTTAAGATTTTGATCTACAGTGTATATGTATATATAGAAAAGCATATGACATCTTTGTTATTACCTCATATCAGGCGTCAACTACAAATGGAAGTGCTTTATTTGTTTGCATAAATTATATATAGATGCATACATTTTGTTGTGGCCTCAGTTTAGATTCTTGCAGACTCAAGGGTGCAAGAGTCTCTGCGAAGAGTGGATGGAGAGGGAGTGTTAATGAGACGCTTGAGGCTGCAAGTATTGCAACGGCGACAGTACTCTGTGTCAGGGTCAAATTCTTTATGGCATATAGATGGCAATCACAAGCTCATCAGGTAACTTTTATTGAACAGACGTAAGTGACACAATATTTTAAAATGTTTTTGTTATTGGCTCTGTGCAGTAGCCCTTGTAGTAATTTTTCATCAAGGATGAACTAAAATATATACTAAAATATATGTTTTATTGATGTAGTCAAATCAAAAGGGAGAAACATTTATTTCAAAATTAAGTGCAGATTACATTACAATTATTCAAATTTGTACCATTTCAGTAGTAGTACCTTCTTGTGTCTTAACTCATTAGCTCTAAAACTGAAGTCCTCTTCATAGGCACCTCCTTCACTATCTCCAAATCTAAGAGGCTGCACTATCTTTCCTTCCCCTCAGGTCAAGACCTTGGGTGTCATCCTCTACATCACATCAATAACATCACCTGCTATGCCTACTTTAACCATTGTACTATCTCTTGTCTCCACCCTACTCTCACTCCTGACACCACTGCAACAATTGTTCACCAGAACTCCATCCTTCCACACCACATAACATCACATCACATGACACAAAACAAAGAATCAACTTTAAAATTCTCCTCACTACATTCAAAGCTGTCCATAACCTGTCTCCACCTTACATCTCTGACCTCCTTCACATTGCCGCTCCTTCTACCTCCCTCAGCTCCTCCTCCTCTCTCAACTCTCTGTCCCATCTGCATGTCTCATCAGCATGAGGGGCAGAGCCTTCAGTCGCTCTGCTCCCCAGCTCTAGAACTCTCTCCCTCCAGACTTGCGCAACATTGATTCTCTTCCACTTTTCAAATTCAAACTCTAAGCTTACCTGTTCAGACAATTCTGAAACACATTTATTACATGTTATGTTATTCATCTGTAATAAATGTGTTATAGATAGTGTTATTTTTTACTGTGCAGTGTCCTTGGGTGTCTTTGAAATGTGCTTTCAAGTAAGATGTATTATTATTACTTTAACTTATTATTATTAAAACAATTTTATTTTTATATGTGTAAATGACTGAACATTAGGGCCATCTTAGTAAGAGTGAGACTTACCCAGTGGGCTCCTAGCTGGTCTTATTATGTTTGACTGAATTTTATTTAACCTTTATCAGGTAAGTTACTATTTACTTTTACACTATTTATTGCAGTTATTGGGTATTAAAATTACTTTTACTGTGAATGTAAAATGACTGTGTAATTCACATACATTTTGGTCCTTTTACCCTCTGCTTGGGTTCAGTTGTCATAATGATCGTCTCAATTGAAAAAGGTTTCAAAAATGGGTGAATAGTTGAATGAAATTTAATTGGCTGCATGCACTTTGTATTGTCTACTTGCAGGTGGAGATTTGTTGTACACGGTGGCGTGGATGGATTCAGTCGGTTAGTGGTCTACTTGACTGTTGCTGGAAACAACAGATCGAGCACTGTTCTTGACAGCTTTAGCCACGCAACTGAGCAGTATGGGGTGCCATCAAGAGTGCGTTCAGATAAAGGTGGGGAGAACATTGGAGTTGCAGAATTCATGATTCGGACAAGATTACCTGACAGGAATTCACACATTACGGGGAGAAGTGTACACAATCAAAGGTTGGCAAATGTTATTGTCACTTATTTACATATTTATACATTTAGGCTGTCAGTTGACTAGGGCTGAGCAATACTTATGAAAATGTATATCTCAATATTTTGGGGCATTTAACGATTACCATATCAAGGCAATCCAAAATACATTTTTAGAAATGTAATTTTTTCATTTTTTTTCATACATTGCGTTTATTTTCTAGATAGAATATGCTGATGTAATTAGTCCAGGTGGTGGACTAATGACTCCACAGCAATCAGCAAAAATAACTTATTTTTCCATGAATTGTGAAAGATCATTTCACACATTTTCAACTTGATTATTTCTATGACTGACTAGACCCATTCACTTTTACATTACAAATAAATAAAGTAAAAACTGCCTTTAAACAAAAATCAATTTAACTGCCAAAATTCTGTGGTGAATTTTAGTGAACTTAAGAATAACTCACAAAAGTGCAAAAAATACTAAACCTAATTTCTAGTCTTGGTTACAATTCACAATATTCATCTTTACTTTAGACCAAATAAGAAATTGCTTGCATGCTGTAGCACATTTTGCATGTTTCAAAACATTTCTAACTCTAAAGTTTAACTTGAAACAATTTTCCATTGGGGTAAGTAAAAATATCTTACTTTATTGGCAATATATGTTGACTTGAATCAAAAATAAATGTACTGAAACAAAACAGAAACTCTATAAAACAAGGTCCATAAAGAAAGTACATCTTAGTGAAAACACAACACATTTCAGTTAATTATGTTTTAGACTTTTTGACTTTATAAAAACATTTTATGTAGTATTTATCCTTTGCTGAAAGTTTGCCACATCACTTTCTTATATCTAACTGGCAACTGGGTCTTTATAGTAGTTTTAGCTATGAGTTGTATACTCTATATTCAACATATTTTGAAAAGTGTCCACAATATTATCAACAATCTTATAACTTGCCCACCCCTAAAGATGACTGACTACACCACTTGCCCTTGATGGATTCAGACTATGACTTAGCTGTAGTAATATTAAAATACTCATTATGCTCCTTTAATTTATAGAATCGAGCAGATGTGGAGAGATGTGTACCAATTTGCTCTCGATCTCTTTCATGGCGTCTTCACATCAATGGAGTATCAGGGAACACTGAATCCAGACAATGAGGTTCATCTTTTTGCACTGCACAGTCTTTCTTCCGCACATTCAAAAAAGCCTGGACTCATTCAGAAATACTTGGAATTGTCATGGTCTCCGGACTGAACGTAATCAATCACCACAACAACTATGGAGCCGATACAGACAGCAAGGCCCGTTGCAGGATGCTACAGAGGTTTGTTGATTGTTTCTATAAAATTCCAAAAGTACAATTGATTTCTTAATTACATCTCATAATTACCCGATTGGTGTTGGGCAAGTTGATGTAAAATTGTTAAAGGAATAAGAGGTAATATTTTTATTAAATTTTCTGAGTTGAAAATGTAACTGGGTTACACTTTGAGTTACTTTGAATTTATCACACATTTGTGTTATGTTAATACACTACTAATCCTATTACATTACATCCTATAACATTCACATAGGCGCAGCGGTTAGTGCTCTGGCCTCATAGCAAGAAGGTTCCGGGTTCGACTCCCGGGCCTTTCTATGTGGAGTTTGCATGTTCTCCCGTGTCTGCGTAGGTTTCCTCCGGGTACTCCGGTTTCCTCCTACAACTAAAAACATGTCCATTGTGCCTCCCCTACCCAGAACTACAGATGGAAATTAGCTGTAAGCCACAATCTGGTACAAGCATCTCTGCCTTTGTGCTTAATGTAATTGTACACTGTCTTTAATAAAACCTTACTTTACCTTACATGTATTACAAATTAACCTGTGTAAATGTGACAAAAGTCATATTTTATTAATCTTTGAATCAAGTCATATCACACAAAACATGGAAATTTCTACACCTCAGTTGTGATCCTGTAATGTTTTTATCGGAGTATTGCTACTATTGATTGAATTTTGCAAGTGACTTGAATTACTTAAATTGTAACAAATATGTTTTCAAAAATTTTTCCTAGTAATGACTCACACAAATTACTTACCGAAAAAATGAATATATTACAGGAGTTACTTTTGTTATGAGCTACTAAAAACACTGTACCTCATACACAGTGTTGATTGTGTTAAAGTGGGTAAACTAATAGAAATTCATCTAAAAATATTTTACTTTTATTTTTTAATTAATGTTACAAGCCCAACTCGTGTACTTATTTTTATGGCCAAAAAATATTTTTTCCCACCTGCATTTTGTACAACTTTACATTTCAGGTTCATGAGGATTACGGGATTGACTGGAACGGACCCCACAGCAATCAGCAAAGAGTGGCAGTACCTGAGATTCAGCTAGCACGGGAATTATCTAACCAAGAAATTGATCTTTTACCAGGTCCAGGATTGGCTTTAAGTGATGCAATTGAAGCACACTTACAAACAATTCATGTTTTAGGAAACCTCTTATGAGGGCAGGGAATGATTGGTGAGAGGGATCAATAAGTCTTGTTTGGTGGTTTGTCTATCTGTAAAGAAGTAATTAACCTGTTTTTAAAATGTTAAGACAAACTACAGATTTTTTTTTTACTTAAAAAAAACAAAACAATAAAAAGTAAAATGGTTCCCAATTGTCATTATATGCATATGTACAGATACTATAAAAATGACTTAAATACAGTACTTATAAATAAAAATATCTTTGTTACTTGCAATTTTTGTCTTTTTTTTGTTTTTTTTGAGGGGGAAAAATTAGGTTACTGTGAAAAGTTATTTGACAAAGTTTCTTTAATGTGGATAGAAAATGAACCAGCTCAAGAAATCTACAGTAATTTACAACAAACATGTCTAACCTGACCACAGGCCGTTTTCAAACCTTCACAGAGATTTACAAACCTTTTAATTTCCTCAAACAAAATAATGTTAAAATGATGATGTTTGATTTACAAAGGCACTGTGAACTTGCTCACAACTGATGCCAGGATAAATGCAAATGTTCTCAAAAAATTTCAACTTGTCAGCTCAGAAGCTACACGTGTTGTAGTAATGACTTATTACAATGACTAGAGAGGGCATGGGGCCTGTTGTAGTGACAGCCATCTTGCTAGGGTTAAAAATTCTAAAAGAAAATAATGTAAAAACAAGGTCAGATAATTCATAGAATAAAGAGGGTAATTGAATATATAATCCCAATCTGTGTCAGATCATTTTACCTCTACATTGTGTATATAAATATTGATCCTAAAACACTGCACAGGGCTGGATTTAATGTACAAATACAGTATTTTTGTGTCATTAGGCCTATATGAAGTCAAACTTTCATCATTGTTGTGTTTACTTCACAGCTGTTATATTTAAGAAGATTGAAGATTGTATGTTGAAGTATGTTTTTTCAACAAATTTACTTTTGAATTTTTTTCAGCCAAAAGTTCTTGTTCCTATTAGTTTGTTTGAGATCTTTAGTAGACTTTCCCCACAGTAGATGGCCGCCGGAGCTGAACACTTGTTGCTATGAGACGAGTCATTATAATAACTCATTCAGTCGCCTTAGAAAACATACACAAAGTGTATTATTTCCCCAACAGAGGAAAACATAAATACTTGCAAAACATTTGACTTATTCAAAGCTGTACAAAAGAACTGAACTAGCATTCATTCATTTTCTACCGCTTAATCCCGTTAGGGGTCGCGGGTGACTGGAGCCTATCCCAGTGACTTTGGGCCTTAGGCCCAAAGTCACTTTTAACTGTTGCCTTTTAACTGTCTTTTAATGTATGTTGTAATGTTATATGTAAACTTGTTGTAAGGCGACCTTGAGTGCCCAGAAAGGCGCCTAATAAATAAAATGTATATTATTATTATTATTAGGCGGGGAACACCCTGGACAGTGGCCAACTTGCCGCAGGGTTAGACAGACAAACATTCACTCTCTCATTCACTCACTAAGGGAAATTTACAGTGATGCCCAATTAACCTAAACATGCATGTTTTTGGAGGTGGGAGGAAACCGGAGTACCCGGAGAAAACCCACGGTGACACAGGGAGAACATGCAAACTCCACCCAGAGAGATCGTGAGATGTTGATATGGTCCCGGGAGTTGAACCCACGACCTCCTTATTGGGAAGCCAGAGCTCTAACCACTTGGCTACCGTGCACCCTGAACTAGCATTAACTTTACATTGTAGGTTTTCTTTCAACGAATTTAAACTAGCCCAAAACCTGTATTACAGCTGTTAATAGCAGCTGTAAGAGCATTATCAAAGTCTCCATAATTAGAGAAATGAAAAGGAAGTTTAAGGCCCTGTCCCAATATCCACCCTTCCACCCTTGTGGCCCTCAGAAGCGCGTTCCCGCTGTGGGGTGGGAGTGCGTAGTGCGTCCTAATTGTCACAAACGGCCTTTAGCCCCGCCCACTTCACGCACTTTATCTGCACTTCAGCCAAGCCCGCATGGAAGCGGACTTGGCTGAAGTGTATTACCCAGAGTTCTTTGCTGCGTGTAGAAAAATGACGATGTCAGTTAGTTTGATTTTATTTAGTTTGTGTAATAATTGTACAGTTGTAATTTTGTTTAGTAACTATCAAATTGTCCACAGTATGATGTATTATTAATGAAAAAATAAATAAAATAAAAAAGTTAGTTTGACCATCAGAGCGCAAGCTCTCTCTCTCTTAAAGTGACAGTAACGTAAAAATATAACAAACATTAAATAATATCCAGAAATCAAAGTAAATACAATCAAATGAATTTTGATTATTAATACAGCTCAAAATATGTCTGTATGAATGTAATACATGTAAAACAAAAATATAATATTAACAAAATAACAACACTTTTAATAGAAACACAGGCATTAATCCACTGACTTCCACAGCACTGCACTTATTTGTTTTAGGCAAAATCAGCAAATGATCCAACTAAAGTGAGCTGTGGCAACAGTTTAATAACACAGCTGTTTGACTTGATCACATCAAGTGAAGTGAGGACTGTCCCATTTCTTACATTTACCTGTCCTGCACACTTGTGGAAGTGCACACTTGGCGCACTTTCAGAAAATGCACACTTCAGTGAAGTGTGTAGTGTGTAGTGTGAGTATTGGGACAGGGCCTAAGAGTTTCAAAGCAGGTGGCCGATGTAGGGAACTGCCCTCCTGAAATCTTCACAATGAGCTCAGATGGGATTTTTTTCCCAGCCGACCCAGAACTTCAGCAGTTTGGACAATGTGATGGGGGACGCTAAATACATATAATTTGAACAGGTTAAATACATGTGCAAATGTTATCAAAAATATTATGAAATACTTGATTTACTATGAAGTACTTAATAACTGTTATGAAATATGTTACCTGATTGAATGTAGGCTCTAAAAAATGCAGTGACCCTGCATTTTGAGTCTATGTCACATTCAACCTCGTCGTCACTTCCATCTTCCACAGGTCAAGTAATTCGGTCTAGGAGCATCTGAGGGGAAAATAGTGAAGATACAGAATATTGAAAATACAATTAAGTATTATTAAAATAGTGTGTTACATTTCTAGCTAATTATTTTGTAATGAGCTTTTTGTCACAAGTGTTGTAAAATCATTACTTTACTCAAACTTGTATTATGTCTGCAGCAGAAAGACACACTATCAGTCTAGTTGGCTGGGTAAAATTATTTGATAAAAAAACAACATGGGACAAGAGCTTGCTGTCTGGATCTGGTAGGAACCTGGCAAATGTGAATTGAAGTTTCACAGTAGCCAGGCTACCTTCAATGTTATTCTCTGCATTTCACCTGAAATGTAAGTCGTAAAGATAAATTTCATTCACATATGTTGATTTAGCGGCATAACTTTTGATTTTGCACAGTGATACACTCAACAGTGCTGGCTAGTGTTGCAGCTACAGCTTATGTCAGTCGACTGTGGCTGTTTCTGCTGTCAGGCTGTGCATGCATTCCCTGTGTTGAGAAACAAATAATCCCTCAATTAATAAATCTTAACAAATGAAATCATTTCTTGAAGTACTAACTTTGATTAATAATAATAATAATAATAATAATAAATAATATATAAATATTATTATTATAAAAAAATATGTCCTGACACTAAAACAGCATGTTTAAGGAAATGTCATTTTGCACAGACTACAGTAGTACTTCAATAACCATTAAGACTTATTTATTTGATAGGGACAGTGCATATTAATGAACATCTGTAACAGTTACAGTGTAAATATGCCAGATTATAGCAAAGATGCTAATTTCCATCTGTAGTCCCTAGGCAGGTACACAGATAAAGACACAACAAGAATACAATAAAAGAAGAGCTAAAAGTGCTCACAGGCTTGGTTTTCCTTCAGCCACAGTTTGAGTTGTAATTTGAATGTGGCCAGAGAGGCACATTGTCTTATTGTGAGAGGAAGACTGTTCCAATAATGTGTCCCTTTAACAGAGAGCACTGTTTGTGTCTATGTGGTACCTCACAGTCTCCTCGAGCTGTGGCCAGTGGGTGCCCATCCCACTCACTGTCTTTAGTTTGATAAAGTCTTTCAATGGAGGAGGAGCGAGTCCATGCAGAACTTTAAAAATAAAACATGCATTTTTAAAACGTACAAAATTATCAAAATTCAACCAGTTATATTTTTCTAAAACAGTGCAATGATGAAATGAGTTAGGCTTTATGGTTCTCCAATATTGTAGTGTTAAGCTGTAAGACAACAAATACTCAAAACATTAATGAAAATGGCAGCATACAAAAAAGGAAATTAACCTGGGCGGTTAGCTCTATTTGAGCCACTCTTGGGAACAAAATGTTTGCAACATCAGATCTGGTTTCTAAAAGTGGCCAGATCATGGTGTCCTTGAGCCCTTTTCTGAATTGCTTTATTTGCCTTGCAATTCTCCCAATGACCTAAAAGAACAAGTACAACTTACAGGTCACTCTTAGCTAAATCTATTATTCTAGTGGTACTGGTAGTTAGTATTTTATTGATTAGTCGACTAGTCCAATATTTCATTCCATTGTATATTTTTTATTCTTAGAAGATACAGTTGTGTGCAGAAATGTACAAACCCTAGCAAGATTAGTGACTTCTTTGGACACATCTCAGAGAAAGTAAAATACAGCACAAAACTATTTTTGTTCACTTATGACTAGTGGTGGAGTGAAGCCAATTATTACATTTAAAAAAACTACCTCTTGAACTATATTAAAAGAGTAAAGTATAAAAACAGACAAACAAATAAAACAATGAACAAGACCTATAATGAAAGGTTCACAATTTCTACTATGAAATAAATAGGTGATCAGTTTTGGTTACTTATGAGGGACAAAAGCCCTGAAAACTTGGTCGGAGTTGCAGGTTGGGTGAATGTGCATGTTAATAATAATAAGAAAATGGAAAAAGATTTGCATTCATCAGCACAGAAGATGCACATGGGATGTACTTAGACACTCCAACATGACAAAGAGCAAAAACCCAAGGCCAAGTGGATCTCTCTTTGGCAGAGATGGCAAGTAACAAAGTATTTTAACTCAAGTACTGTACTTAAGTAGTTTTCTTGAGTATCTGTACTTTACTTGAGTATTACAAAATCTGGTGACTTTTTACTTTTACTACTTACATTTTTCAAAAAGTATCTGTACTTTCTACTCCCTACATTTTTAAACAGCTGAGTTACTTTTTAAGTACATAAACATTTTTTTTTCTCTTTAAAACCAGTGCAGATCTGCTGCTTCTGTGTAACAGCTTTGTGAACAAATTAACAACTGAAAATTTAGCAATTACATACTGATCTCATGGTTTATGATTTCTATATTGGTTGAAAAAAATCTGGATTTAAATTTTTTGTGTTTTTTTTCTGGATAAGCTGGTTTTACTTGATGTACCTGCATTATAAGACTTGTTTCTAAGTGTTTTATTTGTCCTTATTTTAAGCCAATTGATTTGCCAGTGAAGTAAGACATTTTACTCATTTCACTGGCAAATTTGAGTCCAGCTCAAATCTCTTTAAAAGCGTCAGAAATGTCTTGAAACAAGTGAAATAAGCTGACAAATTTCTAGTTTTAACCGAGACTAGAGAATAACCTTTGGCAGTGCGATACTTTTTCTTTTTTTACTTAAGTAAATGTACGCATGTTTACTTTTATACTTTATACTCAAGTACAGCAGTGTCAGCAGGACTTTGACTTTTACCAGAGTTGTTTTTACAAGAGTAACTGTACTTTTACTTGAGTAGTGAGCTTCAGTACTTCTGACATCTCTGCTCTTTGGCTCCAGCAGAATAAAGTGAAGGTTCTGGAGTGGCTCAGTCTTCAAACTTTTAAGTGTTTTACCAAAATTATAAATAAACAATATGCATATTGCACTTGTAGCTTGTAATTTCTTTTATAGTAGAGTTCACAAACTTTTAAACACATACAGCATGGACAAGTAGTTTGCCATGTAACCATTTCTTGTTTTCGGTTGTCAAATGTGGAAGATCCCAAGACATTGCAAGTGTGGAAACTGTATGACGTTGTACCTCTGACAGTTCGTCAAGTTCCAACTAAAATAAGAGAGAAAATAAAATTAAGGTAGGTACACTACCCACCATAGGTGGATGTCTCTCAAGTCTACAGATATACTGTCCATGAACCTTCAGCAAAATTTTGGGATATCAACCAAGGTGGCAAGGGCTAACATTAGTCTACATCTGAGCTTGAGCTTGCATGACACTTTTCTGAGTTTCAGAGATATGACAGTTATCTGGGCCTAAGGTGCACAAATCTGCTGTTGCAAAATGCACTTTTGCCAACAACTTCTGAAATTGTTCCCTTAACAAATGATTGCCATTTTTCAATAAGCTGTTTGCTGTTTCACAGAAAGTGTAGCAACATGATAGACAGAAATGTTATATCAATTTTTTTCTTAATTCCTATCACCATTTGCACATTCACATGCACACAAAAGTGCAAACTCACGTATTTGCTCCTGGTAATAGTTACTGTGCTGTGGAAGTGCTTGTCTGTCCTGTGAAAGCGATTCTAGAACAAAGGTGGGAGGGTGTGTTTCAATTATAGCAGGTTTTACTTCTAGTTATTAAAAACATTGGACCAGCTCTATACTTTACATTGGGTGCTCTGAGTTTTTGAGTGTTGGCCCAACCAATTAAGAAGAAAATAAAAATATATGACAACCTTTGCCACCTAAGTGATACTGAAATGAGGCTTAATTATGAATGGATTCCTGACACATTAGTCTGTCTTGAAAAAAACAACAGCAAAAACTGTGAATATACAACAGAGTAAGACAAACTGAAAATTAAAGAAAATACCATTTGTATTACTGTCCGTATATCAATGTCTGGACAATCCTGCCAACAAAGGACCACCATGGAGGAATGAATGGCCTAGCATGCGGCCAGCTACCCTGAAGAGGTTGCTCTCCAAAAGTGTCTCTGAAGCGGCAGGGACCAAATGGTCTGCCTCGCCCTCAAATAGCATGGTACAGCCCATTCCACCTATGAAAAGCCAAAATAAGTTAAAACCTGCATTAGATAGGCCATTAGACTGTGCATACAATTCTGACAATCAAACTACGAAGTAAATGTAGGGGAAACTGACACAGTTAAAAGTAGTGATGTGTCGGTCGCGAATGAAACGGCTCTTGGAGCCGGCTCTTTGAAGTGAACGACGGGAGCCGGCTCCTGATTGCGAACCGTTTTTTTGTTTTTTTTCCGCTTCTCTCCCTCTCTGTCTTCTTAACCCTCGCTGTCACACTCGCGCGTGTTCTCTCTCTCTCCCTCTCTCTCCTTACTTGCGCTCTCTCTCTCGCTTCTCTCTTCCCTTCTCTCGTCGTCTCTGCCTACCTCTCTGTCCCACTCGCGCGCGCGCTCTCCCACTCTTCAAGCCGCACTTGATTGGTCAATATGTTGGCATGCGCTGTATGTGCAGGAGGAGGAGGGTCAAAAGGTCAGCTCGCACTCGCGCAGCATTAGCAAGAAAGCGTCAGAGACAACAATGAAAGGTAAAAAAAAACATGAACAAGACCAGGAAAAGAAGTAAAATTTGGAACCATTTTAATTTCATTGATGATACAAAAGCTGAATGTAGACTTTGCAAGAAGAGAATTTCTTATAGAGCTGGCTCCACAAACAACCTGCACAGGCACCTGAGAACTGTGCACCCGTCAGTGCAATGGGAAGAGAAAATGCACACAGTGGAGACTGGTATTAATGAAAGTGCCACTGTATCTACTGCTGCTGCAGCTGCTGCAGCTGCTCCTGCTCTATCTACAGCATCATGCAGTACACAAAAACAACCACCTAAGCATACAACCCAGAGCTCTATGAGACAATTTTTGCCGAAGCCTATGACCACAGCAAAACAGACCACCACAGATGAAGAACTGGCTAAAATGATTGCACTTGATTTCCAACCATTTTCAATTGTGGATGATAGAGGATTCAACAAGTTTGTTTATGCACTCAATCCAATGTATGCTCTTCCAAGCAGGAAAACACTCTGCCAAAAAATGATCCCAGACCTATATCACAGACAACAGGAATCACTGCAAGAGAGGGTCAAAAAAGCCACATCAGTCTGTCTAACAACAGACAGCTGGACATCTCGAACAACAACATCTTTCTTGTCAGTTACATGCCACTTTATTGAAAATTATAAAATGGTGTCCTGTCTTCTCGATTGTTTTGAGTTCAGTGACAGACACACCTCTGAGAACTTAGCAGAAGAGCTGCTCAAAGTGGCAAAAGAGTGGAATGTGGAAAACAAAGTGGTTTGCTGTGTTACTGACAATGCAGCTAACATAACAAAAGCAATTAAAATCTTGAAATGGATCCACCACCCATGTCTTGCGCACACAATTAACCTGGTTGTAAAAGATGCTCTGAAGGTGATTAAGGCAGATGTGGATAAAGTGAAGGCAATAGTGGAATTTTTTCACAGGAGCACAACCGCCACACACAAGCTCAAATCTACCCAACAACAGATGGGCATACCCGAGCTAAAGCTCAAACAAGAATGTATTACAAGGTGGAACTCCACCTTTCATATGCTTAAGCGAATTCTGGAGTCCAAGGATGCAGTCATCTCTACCCTTGCCGTTATCAGTGCACCAGTCGACCCTCTGAGCCAAGAGGAATGGGAGGTACTGCAGGAGGCATGCATTGTTCTGGAGCCATTTGAGCAGGTTACTGTGGAGATCAGTGCAGAAAGGTGAGTGTACAAATGTTAATCACATTATTGTTATTTGTTGTTCCTGTTGCATTACTGGTATGAAAAGCATATTTGACAAATACAGAAATATTAAAATATAATATTACATTCTTTTTCAGCCATGTCACAGCCTCCAAAATGTTAATCCTCTGTAAGGGTCTGCAGAGAGTGACAACGGAGAATCAGACCAGAGTAACCACAGGAAAAATAAAATAGTTTGTAAATGCTCTCTGTGCATCCATGGACAGAAAGTTCCATAGAATGGAATATAACAGTGTTCTCTCTGAAACCACCATTCTTGATCCACGATTTAAAAAGCTGGCCTTTAATGACAACAGAGCAGTAGATGAAGCTCTTCAGAGAGTTACTACAGCAGCAGCAAGAGCCAGCCAACCAACACCAGGGGGCCAAGAGGGAGAAGAGGCAGAAGAGGATGAAGAAGAGAGGCAACAACCATCTGCTGTTTGGAGGCTCTTTGAAGAACGAGCAAGTGGAGACACTACAAGAAGAAATCCTTCAGCAGATGCAATTCTGGAAGTGAGATCCTACCTTGATGAGCCTCTTTGCCAGAGAAGTGCAGACCCACTCAGCTGGTGGAAGACCAAAGCATCAGTTTATCCACGTCTTACGCAAGTGATGTCACGGAGACTGTGCATTGTGGCAACATCAGTCCCGTCAGAAAGAATCTTTCCTAAAACTGGGCAGATAATTACAGAGAGAAGAAACCGGATCAGCTCCTCAAAGCTGAGGCACTTAGTGTTTCTAAATGCCAATCTGGAGTAAGGTGCTCTTTTGTGCTTGTTTTGCTTATTTTTTTGTTTTGGTCTGGTTTTAGTTCTTAATAAGTCCGACTTTAGTCCAGGTTTAGTCTAGTTTTAGTCCTGGTTTAGTTTAGCTTTAGTCCAGTTTTAGTCCAGTTTTGGTACTGGTTTATTCCAGTTTTAGTCTGGTTTTAGTCATGGTTTTGGTCCAGTTTGAGTCCTACTTTAGACCAGTTTGCGTCCTGATGTAGTCCAGTTTTGTCATGATTTAGTCCTGCTTTAGACTTGAATGTAAGATTTATAAGGATGCAAAAAACAAAATAAGTGACCCGTATGTGTGAAGAGAAAATTGGCCCTGATTTGGAACAGTGGGGTTGAGTTCATTTACATTTATGTTGTATTGTGATTTACAGTTTTATGTGTTGATTCATTTTAAATTTGTTTAAAAAGCTGAAAAGTTAAAATTGTTCAAAGCTGAATTGTAAATGCCAGATTTTTTTATTTATATTTTATTTTTTGCATTTTCTATTTTTTATACAACTTTATATTTTATTTTTACATTAAATAATGGCAGGTTTACATAATAAAGTATTCTAAAAACAGTGTAGTAGTCATTATTTTGTATAGTTAACATAGCAGTTTAAATTAATCAACTTAAACAAAAAACAATCTGAAGAGCCGTTTGGGGAGCCGAAAGAGCCGGCTCTTTTTAGTGAGCCGAGCCGAAAGAGCCGGTTCTTTAAAAAGAGCCGGACTGCCCATCACTAGTTAAAAATATTGTCTACAACTGCACTTCAAACCTATTAACATAAGAGTTGCAGTGAACAAATAGAAAGAGTACCGAGAGAGTACTTGAAAAAACATCTATAACACTGTTATGCTAGAATTAAAAAAAAAAAACTAAGGTGTTTTTGATCTGCTTCTACTACTTTCCCCTCTGAAGATAACAGTTTTTTTTCCTGTAGCAATTTGATGTAACAATAAGCGCCTGTATTAGGACTTTTTATTTTGTGTTGCTGGCATCTTTGCACTTTGCACAGGGACTACAGTTGAAAACTAGCATAGTTATAGAACTGTTAAGTAATGTTCACTGCCCTGCTACAAATAAGTCATAAACAACAAACATTGTTTCATTTAGTAAATGTACCCTTTGCTTGGTACCTCTTGCTGCACAGTAGTTGATGTATTGTTTATACACTTCAAAACATTTTTTATGCTTACCAAGATTGAGTGTGAATCCAAACTGCAGTTTTGAAATTATCGTAGACATGAAGTGTCTTGTGACACCTTCCCCAATAGCCGAATCTCCTGCAGAAACACACACGCACCATATATACACACAGGTATTGTCCAAAAATTAGAATATAAAAAAAAATATTTGTTGTTAAAGTCAAGTCTGAAAGTCAAACCAGTGTATAATTTAGATTTGTGACACATGAAATTAAATAATTAATGCCTTTGTTTTTTGAACCTTTGATTATTCTGGCTTAAGAAGTTACAAATTACATGTCTCTAAAAATTTGAATATTGCACAAGAATATTACAAGCAAGGATATTTTCCAAAGACAGATCAGGTTTTCTATGCTCCAATACTTTTAGTCCATGGGCCTGACCAAAAATGGAGCTCAACAAAGGTGGCAAGGGCTTTCATACATTTTTGGAAAGGTCAATATCTACGCTTTATCTTTTAGCATGATAGACTTTTCTGAGTTTCAGTGATAACATAAATATCAACCCTTGAGGTTTACAAATCGCATGTTAAAAATGCACTTTTGACACTGGTCCATATTATAGTTTAGACCTTGTACTGCCCATCAGATAATCATGTAAACTATTATGTTTGGTATCATTTTGAAGAAAACAATCTTATCTGTCATGTAGGTGCATTTGTATTTCTTTTTGATAATTACTATGTTAACTACAGCTTTTCAAACTGTAACATGAGGATAATTTTTTATCATGTTATCCTGAACTGTTTTGCTAAGCTTCTCGCTATAAGTTGTAAAAGTTGTTCTCACACCTAAATTGTAAATCATTTAATTAAATGTAATTAAGCTTATTTTATAGATTGAATATTGAAAAATTACACATTTTTCAAGGCACACCTGGCAGCAACTCAAGGCACACTAGTGTTCCAGGGCACACTGGTTGAAAATCACTGCATTAAACATTCTTAATGCACGGTAGTTAGCATTGGCATTCTCAATGGTGGTATAAATAAATAAATAAATATATATATATATATATATTGTATATTATTACTGTTGAGAACCGTGTCATAAGTACGGTAATAATGAGATTGTTGTCATTGTTATTTAAGAGAATCATCTATTGTTTAGTAGAACATACCTTTCAGCTTGCAATCAAGTGGACCAGCCCACGCCTGCTCTTTTTTATAAAATTTGAGGAGGTCTCGCCCCCGATCCTCCTCAGTATCTCTTAAATCCATCTCCAAAGTAGGAGATGGATTTGTAGAATGGTCACGTAGGAGACTATTTCGAAAAATGTTCGCTGCCTTGGAGACATCCTGTACCATTCTCCAATCTAGACAATTATGACACATTATGGGAAAAATGTAATACCTTAGTTTGTATGTTGTGCAATTGAAATTGAAAGTCAATAAAGCCATAAGAAAAGGTTAGCAGCAAACATTTTCTAAGAAAAATTAATATGACAATACAAACCACTTGCAGACTCCTCAACACTGCTTTCATGCGACCTAGCTCCAGAGTGAGTCGATGATGCCCTTGAAAAAAATCATAATACATTGGTCAGATCACCAATCTCTAAACAGAGTGTCAAGACGTTTATTCCGATCATCATTTTCTAAATAGATACCCGGCACAGTTAAGATTGTGTAACCTCATTTGGGAGGTTGACACTTCTGTGTAGCAGTTGGGGCACTGTGTCACAGCCTCTTCAGGCACAAGTTCTGCAGCCTGACAAATATTCATTAAAAAATACTTAATTTGTAAACCCTTCCACTTTAGCAGACGAAAGCGCCAGCATTTGGTAGCAGATTTTTTATCAATACGTTTTTAACAAATTTTAAACTTTTTTTTTATTGAGCTGACATGATATTGTCCATTTTTATTGCTGAGCTGCCCCAGGTCTGCTTACTATCACCGATTGGGGAGGCAAGGGGTTCATCTCACTATAAAGCGCTTTGTGACTGAAAAGCGCTATATTATAAAGATTATTGTTACCAGTTCCAATTAAATATGACTGTTTTGTTTCAAAAAAAAGTAACAGCTTGATACTTGACTAGTTAATATTAGAGCTATTTTACTATTTTGAAGTGCATGAAATTGGAAGGACAATACTGAAAAATTTTAATTTCTGGCTAAATAGGTTATTTTGTATTGCCAACATTGTTTGTGTCATACGTACATTTCTAAGGGGAAGTAGTGAGAGTACAGCAAAATTTTACTGATGTGAGCCATACTTGGCCCTGGTATGGAGCCTTTCCACAAACCCTGGTTCTAAACAAACCAACTCATACATATTTTTTATCAGTCTGTAGCTGCGTTTTCTTATTTAAATAGTGTTTTAAGCCATAATATAGGCTCACATGGAGTCAATGGAGCGATCATTTGATACTACATTTTCGACACTCACTGCTGACATGTCATAGAATGCTATGATGTCACCTACAAAGCCTCTATTGCAATATCAGAATACTGTAAATATTGTATTAAGTCCTGTATATTGTGATCATATCATACCCTGAAAAAATATTTTGTGTAATCAGGAATTGAAATAAAGACTCTAATATATTCTCAAAATATTTGTGTGAATTGTTAATAATTTAATGGATTAGTATGAGAAAATATTCCTTTATTTATCTTACAATTGGGCAAATTGTACTACCTGATGAACTTGTGCTGGCCCACTTTGAATGTCCTGTGCCTCAGCTGACTTCACACTCACTTGACCTGATGCTCTTTAAAGTAAAGGGAAGACATTGATCATTCACTGTTTGGCTGGAAGAGATCCACCAAGAGATCCACTCCCATTATGAATATGAAAAGTACATACCCAGTGCAGCTCTGTCTGTGTTCCCTAATTAGGGACATGGGAACCCCCTCATGGCAGGTCAGGCACTGAATGACAGGGCCACTAGCTGGAATCTCCGCTGCCTATTTAGAAATAGTTTACAGTTATGTCTTAAAAATAAAAAAAATATCAAGAAAAAAAAGTTCAAACCAGTATATAACAATAAGAAAGCTATGTTTATAAGAATTATGTTAATTTATTTGCACTAATACGGTTTTGGTGGTGTCTTTTACATGAATTAATGAAGTATAGCACAGCTAGGTTTGGTGTTTCTTATCGTACTTACAAGACTCAATACTAGCTTCTCCATGAGTATCTGGTGAATTTGCAAATCAATCAAGCATTGTTACACCATGGTCGTTGAACCAGCATTTAGTCCCTTTTGTTGTGTGGTCAGGAGCCAGGTCCTGCTGAAACATGAAATAAGCTATTGCACAACTTTGAATAACTTAGATACTGAAGGGAACCTATTATGTAAAATGACCTTTTCTGATTTTTGAACCATGTTCTAACAGTGTTCTTTCACAAGTAAATTAAAATTAATTAATGCATTTTAAAGTGATCTATTTGAAGTGCTCAGGAAATTTCTGTTGTCATCTACCACCTACCCCTGCGCACTTGTCTGTCTTTACTTGTGATCACTTAAAAAAAAAGCATGTCTCAAGTATATTATGTTAGGTTCAATATTGTCATACAGTCACTTTCTAACATTAAAAACAAGTAATTTAAAATGACCAGCTTAGAAACCTACAGTTTTCCTACAAAGAGGTGGGGCTTCATGTCAATATATATATTTTTTTACAATGAGGTAATTACTGACCTGCGTACATCACAGTTTATTACAAATTACATATTAAAAACACAATATGCCCTTAAATTATGGTGTTACAGAAGATTCAGTGAGTTTCAAACACTTTCAAAAGTTTCATCCTGACACTTAACATTCTGTCTGACCTGAACTGTGTCTTAGTGCTTTAAAGTCCTCTTTTCAGTTCAGTTCAGAATAAAGTATATATATATATATATATATATATATATATATATATATATATATATATATATATATATATATATATATATATATATATATATATATATATATATATATATATATAAATTGAGTGACAAGAGTTGGGATAAAGGGTGTAGAGACTCGGATCTCACAATGCTTTAAGTGTAGTGATAAGGTTCCACAATTGATGAGAGATGATGTGCTCCATCTGCTGCTGTTTGTTCAACAAGTTTCAATGCAACATCACCTCACATGTCTTTTTTAAATAGCATAATTTTTTGTTATTATTGTGAAATAGTCGATGGGTCTCTGAGGTACGCAATTGTGTTCCCTCTAGCAGGGCACGCGAGTACCCCTAGGTTGCGGCTTCTGGTTGAGCCTCTTATTTTTAGAAGCTCAAATCCACCCGCGTTTACTAATTTAGGATACATTTCCATTAACTTATCGGTAATAATTTGAGGATCATTTTCATTGCCTGTAAACAAAAAGGAAAACATTATAGCTATGCAATTACATAGCAGCTTAAACATCCTTGCATAAAAACAATGCATAAAAATGTCAATTAATATTAGAAAAGATAATCAAAAACAATAAAGGTTAAGCACAAACTTTTTAGTTTAGAAATGCTCCTTAACTTTCTGATCGAGTGACAAGATACGAACACATGGTAAATGTGCTTAATAGTTTTTAAATAACAAAGGTTGTCCTCCATAGAGCGTTTTATTATTATTATTATTATTTTTTGGAGTGATTGGCAAAAATATAACAAAAACAGCGTTTCTGTGGTAAAGGGCAACAGTGTAGACTGAAACTAAACAAAACTATCTAACATAAATACTAAGGGCAGATTTACTGTCTTTCACTTGTCAAATGGATTTTAAACATCTTAATTACTCTGAAAAGGTAAGAACTTTCATTGTGCATGATCCTTAAAGTCTGTGTACGTGAAAAATGTGACAGATATTACCAGATATTCTCTATTTAAACATACAATACTCCGTATTTAGCATTAGTTGTGGTTGTTGTATACTTGTATATATTATCAGTCTGTAGCTGCTTTTTCATATGTTAGTGTTGAAGAATTTACTGTTCATTCTTGCCACTCAGTGCAGACATTTAGAATATTGTGATGTCATATGCACAATCTCTATTATTGAGCTACTTTTATCATTACATCATTACTAACCAGAAAATGTGACCCTCTGCTCTCCAAGCCCTGAAGCTTGTAGCAGAGCCTTTAAATCGATGCTTGGAACCATTGACAATGACTGGTCGGCCAAGCAGAAAAAAGAGTGTGTATATGTGCGAGCAGAGGCATTCGCATTCTGCCCCCCACGCCTGTTGGTCGCACTGTAGGGTGCAAACAGTCGAGATACTTCAGCTGCAACATAGCAAAATACAAAATGAATTAATTCACTATATTGGGTAAATATATAATAATAATACAGGTTTAATGTCCAGTTCATACTCCACGTTGTATTGAAATATTCAAAGAACTTCATTTAGTAATAACTACAAATGACTTAAAACACAAAGTAACACCTTGTACTCGTCTACTAGATAAAATATTTGTATTAGAAACTTAATGTGTAACTTTTGTATACACATACTTCTGTGTGTTGTGTATTTATTTGTTTATTTAAATTTCACAACATATATTTGCCTCATGTTATGAACCTTTTTGAAAAATAAACTTCTTCATGGGTATTTCAATAGGAAAATAAAGTATTATATTTCAATCGGCATTTGCTGCTTCTAATGTCCCGCTTGCACTACTGATCTAGATAATGCAAACTAGCACTCTCTGCATTGGGATTTGCGCATGGTGCCCTGCGGACAACTAGTGTACGTTGTAATTAAGCCAGACTCGCTTTCTGTCTACTTATTTGTTGATGAAACATGAAAAGTTGTGGGAAAAGTGCCGTCTCTTCTGTCGGCTGCGCTTGCTCTGCTTCGGCAGCGAGAATGAGGTCCAACAATAATAGAAATTGGACAGCATGTCGAAGAAGGGTTGTCACTCTACAAATCGTGGAGATGTCCCTCATCCACTGTTTAGTGCGTGAAGCAGGAGCTTCGTAATCGGATCATTCTTCCGTGACTTTGATCTAGTCAGTGGCTCGTTATTTTGTTGATTAGACTATTATTCTATTAACAATAGGCTCTGGCTGAAATGTGGGACAGCTCTGTTCCGATACAGACGAATAAAAAAAGGCCATATAGCCAAACCCGGACGTCCCGCCAAAAATCAGGATGGTTGGCATGGGGATCAATAGAAATGATCTTAGGAGACAAGAATCAAATATGGCCAGTTTAACAAGTCTGACGTACATAATCATATAAAACATATTAGCAGCAGTAAGTTCACTTTTTACGTACCTTGAACAGGATGCCTACGCGGCGTTTGATGTGGCTGCTGCGGTGTTTGCGCTCGCGCAGGCTGTTGAATAGATGGAGCTAGCTGTTGCTGCTCTGCTGTTGGAGTTCTTCGTAAAGCTTCTGCGATCAGCAAAACTGCTTCACGGAGAAGTTCGGGGCAGGATCTGCTGTTTTGGTTTGACATGTTAACATCTAACATGTACAAGTGACAGGCGGGCTCGAACTTCTTCTGTGGGATTTAAATCGATAGTAACAATAGCGCCACCCCGAGTCACTGAAGATCTGTACATCAGGAAACCTGGATCCCCCCATATGAAATGGACTGGTCCAGACCAGAGGATGTCCCGCCCACTGAGCTTGATGAGTTTAGAATGACAGATTCATTTCAAGATCGCAGCACTATCATGAAATGTAAAATGAAATAGTGAAATAAATAAATATATTTTTTTAATGTTTCTTTAAAATATTTATTGACACATTTATTTATTTAAAGATGTATTTAAACATATATTGACACATTTATTTATTTAATAAATTATTTATATAATTATTGCCACATTTAATTATTTATTTAATTATTTAAGTATTCAATAATTTATTTAATGATTTATTTGTACAATACATTATTTAATTATTTATATAAATAATTATTTATTCATTTAAATATTTAATTGTACATTTAATAATTGATTTCTTTATTTATTTAAAAATATATTTATTTAATGGCATATTTAATTAATTATTTAATGGTGTATTTATATATTGAATTGTGGCACTCTGAATCCTCCATAAGAATATACTGTATATTTGTTACCCTTCAAAATGCAGTCTGCAGGAAAAACATATTTTGAACTATTTCAGTCTTTTATTTATTTACTAAATCAGTTCACAAATATACAATATACAAAATACATCCATATTCACATTAGGCTTTTTTGGAGTATAGTAAGTAGGTCTTGTCAATTTAGTAACATGTTTTTGTGACCCACCAAAACGCACATGCGCAGATTATGTTTATGCGCGCCAAGCAGTTTGTGCCTGATTACTGAATGGCGCCAGTAAGAACAATAGCACTAACTGAACATCGACACAACCTAGACAAAACTACA
The DNA here is from genome assembly GCA_038363315.1 of Mugilogobius chulae. Lineage (NCBI taxonomy): Eukaryota > Metazoa > Chordata > Actinopteri > Gobiiformes > Gobiidae > Mugilogobius > Mugilogobius chulae. The sequence goes on from CM076416.1 coordinate 9,092,086, forward strand.
CACTAGCGTTCTTTATATGCATTCTGTCATGGCAGACAGCTGTCACTCACCGAACACAACGGCAGCACTGCAGCCTCAAATTCCGGCTCCTTTCTTGTCAAAAACCTGTTTTATTTGTCTTAGATAACCGCCTACATTCAAAAAATAAACTGAGAAGAGGCAAATGCGCTGCTGATAAACTTTTTCAGTAGTTTTGTGTAGCAGTGTAGTGACGTCGCAGCTTTGACCCACGGTGAGCAGGCGGACATAAGCGAATGCTGCGCTTTGATTGGCCGTCTTCGAGGGGAAACGTAAGCACGTAACTGTAGTGACATTTGCATATTTAAAGAGCCCCAGGCCTCTGCTATCAGATGCCGTTTGAATGGTGTTGTTAGCACATTTGGTTACGAAGATAAACAAGTGTAATGACCGTGAGGGCAGAGCTATCGGCGCCGATAGCTCCGCCCTCACGGTCCAGAGGGTTAACTGAAACACCCACAAAAGTGTGTCAGAGAAGTGTGAAAAAATATGCTAATGCCGCAAGATCGACAATTAGACATCAATTGGGGGGACATTGGGGGATGTCTGAGGAGAGGCATGTAGCCGGCTTGGGAAGGGGGCGTAACTGGGCGTGGCAAAAACTAACTCATTTGCATTTATAGAGATAGTGCCAAAACGAGGCGCTCCGAGACGCACCTTCAAAAATGGGGAAAAGAGACGTCTGTAGAACTAAAATTCTGACCTATAGGTTGTAGTTATGGTTTATTCAGACCCCATGTTTTAAATAAGAACAAGAGATCAAATAAGCATATGTGTTCTTAAAAGCTCAGGAGACAAAATTGTGATTCTCATTTTAGTCTCATGGTAGTTTTAAGTCTGTCTGACGTCTTTCTCATGTGTTTCTTCTAAAATCACTAAGAGCAATAAGACAAGTTAAGCAAAGACAAGAAATGGAGTCCCAATTGAGACAATAGTGAGAAATAGCTGAATTGCTCATTTATTTCTACCATGGAGCTACTTACAGGCACAATATGAGAAACAAAGGAGAAATACATTTAATTTAGCTAAATTTCTTTTATTTAACTCACCTTTACATATCTAACAGCACAAAATAGATATTTAAGGCATCTTAAAGTTTGTAAAAGAAATGTAAATGTACTGTCCTGCCTCTATGTAGATCAGCAGAGTCACATTAGTGACATTAAGAGTCAATGTGGCGACAGCTTCCACTTTTCTTCCTCAGCAGATTTTCTAATTGGTGATTAGTCCACATTTTAGGTAAATATAACTTTTATGCATGAGATCATTGTCATCACATTGGAACAACGAAAGTTTCTCCCCACACTGCCTAAACCACCCAACAGAAAAACACAGAATGTCTAAAATACAAAGCTTTACTATATTTTCAGTTACATTTAGTAAAAGTGTAATCTTGTGATGGGTCTAGTGCCTCCTCCAGCAGTCCTGTTCCCCCTCCCTTCTGTGTGTCCTGTCTGTGTGGAGCTGGGTGGAGCCGACACAGCTGGAGCTAATCACCAATCCACTACTCACCTCTTCAGCATACAGACCAGTGCCACTCTCTTCTCCTCGCCGGATTGTCAGTTAACTACGCTTGCTCAGTTTATCATTTTTGCTCAGTTTTAAACAGTTCTTGCCTCTGGATTCTTCTGCTAACACTTACCGCTCCTCTGCACAGACCTCAGCTCCAGCTCCAACTTCAGACCTTGCTCTTTATCCAGCTGTCGGCATCACTTACCTGATCCTTTGGAAAAATAAACTTTTTCCTATTTGCCTATATGTTTGTGTCTGTTTAAGGGTTTTGGCCTAGACCTTAGGTGACAGCTGCTGATAGAAAACAGGACCTTAACATTTAAAAGACCTTAAAATGACAAAAGGAATTTATTTTTCTCAATCGCTTTGACACATTTTTTTAAAACTTGGTTTAGTTTGATCTCTTGTTTCCAACATTTATTTGAAAAAAGGTACGCAGAACATTTGCTACATTTTTCATTCATTCACAGTTTTCAGACTCTTTCTCAGAACAGGTCACACAGCTCTCATTTACAAACTACAGACCTGTTCACACACGATAAAGGACTTTTGTCATAACACCGCTAGTCTTTATCTACAAACTCACACATCACAGCAAAATCGAAAATCACATGAGCAGAACAATCCAAAAAATAAAAATAAAAAAATTGACAATTTCTCTCTGAGATCAGAACTAAAGCTTCTGGATTCTCATTTATGAAACAGTGGGTGGAAAAAGCAAGCTGCGGCAAAATCCAACTTTCATGTAGGCCTACGTAAAGTAAAGTTGAGATTTACAAAAGCCTCCGTACGCACTCCTGCAGGTCATTTCCTCGTCATTTTTCTTCACAGTTGGAACAAAATCTGCGCACCAAGTCCCGCCTCACGTCACGCCCTCTTCATGCCTCTTTTCACCATAAAAGGTCCATCCAAGTGTTTTGGGGGCTCATGCACATATTTATGAACCGATAAAGAGTGAGGTTGTTTGACACACAGAGGGAAAGAGGAGGATTCTGAAGTGAACTCTGCTCGTCTGACAAACTTATGGGCCGGTTTTAGATGTGACGACTTTAGTTTAGAACTGTGCTTTACTGTTAAAGCTCGCACAACAACGGCATATAATATTTCATATGCGTGATGTTATAAGTGCACGCCAAAGTTTGAGCGTGCACATACGCGCAGCTGACGAGAGACTGGGATGTGCTGTGTGTGAGACGTGAAGATGAAAGGAAGAGCGAGTGGAGCTGTAGGCTTGATGTTGTTTGTGTGCGCGCGTGGAGTGAGATATTATCAACAAAACAATGTGAATCATTCGCTCCCGTGCACGTATGCACAGCTTCTAAATGACAACACTTCATTAACCACAAAATTAGATTAAAGCCATTATGTTTGTTGGAAATATGAACAAAAGTCATGTACCTCGTGCACTAAACACAAACCTCCTCAGACTGTCTCCTCTAAACACAGATGTCCTCCTGCTTCATCTCTGAAAGTGTGTACGGTAGCTCCAGAGCTTGCAGTTCCACCCGCAAAATCCCACGTCAAGTCTTCTTTTCATAAATCCCAAAATTGACGAAGCTAACAACAAGCTAAACAAAGATGGCTGCTCTCGTGGATGTGTTGTCTGCTGCTTTTAGTTATCTCTTTTTGAAAGAAGAGCAGTATGTGTGACACGTACTTGTTCTATCCCACGTGGACATTGGATACACCATTATAAGTTGTTGCTGTGATTGGTTAAGCTCAAATAAGGTAAGCCCCTCACCCAATCAGCTCGAAGTATTTCACTAAACGCCCCACCTTTTCTTGAGCGCTTTCAGCGAGTCAAGTCCCAGATGGATATAGTGAGAACTCTGATAGGAGTTTAACATATCCATCTGGCGTGGTTAACGCATGTAATCTCCCATGTACTTTCGACCCATTTTTTTTTTTACGTACGCAGGCTTCATAAATGAGATCCCAGAGCTGTAAAGTCAAATGACTGAGAAAACACCTGAGAAATGTGAGTTCTGATGGTAAAACTTGCTTCTGAGGGGAATATTTAACTGTTTTACATTTTTTCTTATTCGCTTTGACACATTTGTTTTAAACTTGGTTTAGTTTGATCACTTAATTCCAACATTTATCTGAACAAAGGCTGAGGTGGTCAGAATATTTTCAAAATTTTTCATTCATTCAGTTTTTTCTTTGAACAGCTCACACAGCTCTCATTTATAAACTCACATGTTCAGTGAGTTTAGTTTGTTTCTCCATCACCACAGACCTGTTCACACATGATAAAGGACTTTTGTTTTTATTTACAAACTCACGCATCACAGCAAAATCTAAAATCACATGAGCAGAAAGATCGAGCAATAAAGAATCAAACAGAACAAAGGACTGAGCAGAAAACACAGACTGTAGGAAAATAAATATATTTCCAATGTAATTGTGTGACATTGTGTGTTTCTGTTTGATGTTTCTCAACTATCTTCAGCAAAGTGTAAATATCTAAAGATAAAATATATTTCACAATTCAACATTTACAATGTTTTTTTTTTTCCTCACCCAGTACGATAAAAACACAAGTCATCCAGATGTAAATTGTTTTGTGTGAAGTGTGATTGAAGTGGAGCTTTGGTGACTTTGTCTCTCAATCAGAACTAAAGCTTCTGATCTGTAAAGTCAAATGAGAAAACACATAAAACACCTGAAGAATGTGTGAGAGTTTTGATGGTAAAACGTGCTTTTTACAGAAAAATTTAACAGTTTGGAATGTAAAACTAAATTTAGCCTGAGTCAAAGCTTAGTTTTGAAAAGCTGAAGCTCAGTTTAGGCTTATGTGTTAACTGTTTTGCAAATTAACTTTTAGAATGGACAAGTATGTCAAAGTCATTGAGGAAAAACTGTAATAGTAAAACTAAATTTAGTCTGAGCCAAAATTTAGTTTTGAGAAACTGAAGCTCTCTTTGGGATTCTGTGTGAGCTGTTATGCAAATTGACTTTTAGAAGCTCAAACTGTATCCAGTCCAACTCCGGTGCAGTCACCGGAGAGGTCTAGCTACGGTGGGTGACTCACATTATCTCCGGTGGTCTGCAGTCCTGCTGCAGCCACAGGCTCTGCTGCCGACCTCGCGAGACCCCGAACTCACGGAGGTTAACACTCAACTTGGGAGATTACACAATCGCTGAGCACATGTAGCCTATATGTAAACAAAGAACACATGCATCAAGTTTTTTAGCAGGACAATGGATGAGCACGGGACGTTTATTTACATTCTATGTGTTATATAGTCGGATTCACTTCGCTAGCTTGGCTAGTTCCGGTGTGAATATACCATTATATATATCGTTAGACTCGCTCAAATGCCGTAAACTAATTGAAATAATAATTGACACAAACTGGACAACAAGTGACAATCATTTGCAGCGAGTTCAGAGCTTCACATACGAGGTAAATACTTCACCATGTGTTTATAAAATGTGCCGTTTTGTCTCTGAAGCTAATGTTAACCTGTATTTAATTTATTAAAGGGACTGTACTCGATTTTTTGCAACAAGATAACTTAAAAGCAATTTCCCCCTAGCACTGATGCCTTGTTAATGTATCTATTCAGGTGGAAATTAGTCCCCAAAGTCCTGTCTATGTCTAATAAAATCCCGTTTGTGTGCAGCTTTTTCTGTTTTTGTTTTTAGCATTGTGGCTAACTGTTGTTAGCATAGTGACTCACCTCGCTGTTAAAAGCTGTGAAAAAACATTAAAACTCATCATGATGAACAATTCTGAAGTTCAGAATGCATTAGCTACGTGAGGAAATCATGTCAAATCAAATCAATTTATTTTTGTATAGCCCAAAATCACAACAACAGTCGTCTCTGAGGACTTCCCAAGATTATTAATTTTAGCAAATATGAATAATAGGAAATCAAAATAAAACAATACATATTCAATAAAACAATACACACATGTAGACTGAAGGAAAAAGTTAAAATTAATTATTTCTGTTTGTTTACATTTTTAGGATGCAAAAATCAGGTACAGTCCCTTTAATGTTAAAATAATTCTACAAACTGAACTAGCTTTATATAAAAACACTTGAACAAGGATGTCATGTATTTTTGTCAAATTGTCTGCTTTATACTTGCGCTAATTTATTTGTTAGCATTTAGCATTGCGCCAAACTTACGCACTTTTATAAACACACAGTCTTTCTCTGGTGAATTATTTACCTCGTATGTGAAGCTCTGAACTCACTTATCTAGTTGAAATCCACTCTCTGCTTTCAATTTTTTAAATTTTAATTAATATTAGCGCATCTCGGCAAATTCCCCAAAAAGAATGAATGGGACAAGAAGAAACTGTCCACAGGTATCACGCAAACAGGAGCTAGCATAGCCGCTGCGTGAAAAGGGCACTACATTTCCCAGCATGCATCTTGATCTTGTAGTCATTATGCGGTGAAGTCAGGCTGCAGTTGCTTTTTCTCGCTTCCACAATCTGTCAAATCAGGTTGAGCCAGATTAATCTCTTGAGATTACCGTGGCCTGTGTATCGCTGTCATCAGACAAAATAGGCAAATATTTTTTTAGAATATACATTATATATATATATATATATATATATATATATATATATATATATATATATATATATATATATATATATATATATATATATATATATATATATATATATTAGGGCTGCAACAAACGATTATTTTGATAATCGATTAATCTGTCGATTATTGGATCGATTAATCGGATAAAAATGACAAAATAATAAATATAAGGTGTTCTGCATTTTATTAAATGTATTTATGCAAAAGACAACGTGTGTGCACTTAATGAACACACTGGGCTTTTCTTGAATAAAAAGAAAATACAAAAAGAAAGTAGAATAACCAGATTTTGCTATCTAGCTACTTCTTTTAATGTGGTTATTATAGGTCTGGGCAATGTGGCCAAAAAATAAAATCTAAATTTTTTGGACCTTTGGACTGCTGCTTCTTATTATGAGCTCATAATATTTTAAAGCATCTATAAAGAATGAGCTAATGAGATTAACTTGTTTTAAGTCATATTAAAACTAATAAGTGTTTGCTGCTGCATCTAATTCATACTGTTATTAGCATTTGTATCTATTAGGCCCTGTTAAGATCATCATTATGATGTTTTGTTTCATATCTAATAGTTTTAAGTTTGCGAGTGTTCAGCTCTCACTTCTGTCACTCAAACTCCGTCGCCATGGTTACCCACACACAGAGGGGAAAGGGGTGGGGCCTGCTGGTGCTGCTTTTTTTGGTGAGAGGAGAAAGACGCTGTGGACGGTTTTTAACTTTATCAGAGAAAACCTTACAAACAGCACACGGAGCAGCTCGTGTAACAGCAAAGACAAATCAAAAAGACGTTAAATTTTGCGCGGGATGTTTCTAGAAAGTTACCGCGAGTCTAAAGCGCTGAAAGCGGCCGAATCACCCGCGGAGAAATAACAAACTCGTAACTTTATGAGATTAAGCCATATACACCACCTCCGGAAGGTTACTCTCGGCTATTATAATGTTATTAAAAGGTCCGCTAAACAGGCGCAAGGTTTCTGTTCGTCTGTTCTTTGTGAGAGTCGAAGGAGAGCTCTACAAAGCCGCTGATGTCCACTCAAAGCCGCTGGATCACAGCGGACTGATAGTGAAAGTTTTTAGCCAACTAATCGATGACCAAATTCGTTGACAACTATTTTAATAATCGATTTTAATCGATTAAATCGATTAGTTGTTGCAGCCCTAATATATATATATATATATATATATATATATATATATATATATATATATATATATACACAGTATATATATATATATATATATATATATATATATATATATATATATATATATATATATATATATATATATATATATATATATATATAATTATTTTTTTTTCTAATGACCTTACCAGACTATTTACAAGAGTGAACTATTTACATTTAAGGGTGTGCTTGATTTTCAGGTGTGTGTGCCTGTTAGTGTCCTGTACAGCCTGCACAGGCGCACTGTCCCAGTTAAAGCCAACTTTGAGAAAGTCTCTGCTTTCTGGCTTATCTCTGTTCCTGATAAGCCTAGGAGTTCCAGGGGGAAGCCATTTCCGGGGTGCCACTTCCCCCTTGCTCCCATTGGGAAGCCCACAAAGTGTACCATTTCCAGTTTGAGGATAGAGAGCCCGCCGTCTTTGAACCTGGCATACAGGAGTCCGTCACAGGTGAAATGGTCCAGGTGCAACCATTCCTTGACGAGCTTCCTTATACGCCTGTCTGCTTCCATCAAGACTGTGGTCTTGACTTCAGCGTAGTCCAAGACGTACAGGAGCCTTGGCAGAGCGTACACCCTCAACAACTCCAATTTCTGGGATGGTTTGAGGGGCCACCTTAACCTTGTTCAGGATTCCATTGAGAGCCACCAGTGCGTCAGGCGAGCAGACCCCTTTTGTTGGCTCGAACAAGACGCCCAAATACTTTACGTGTTCGCCGTGCCCCACCTGCCTGATGGGTTGGCCGCCCAGTTCCCATCCACCACAGTTGTTCAGGTGGCACTTTCTTCTCACAGTTTGCAAGAAGAAGCTAGCACATTTCTTGGGTTAGTCTTTAGCCCAGACAGTCTTGAGAAGGCCTCGACTATGGCCAAGTTCCTGGCCATGCCATCCCAACCGTCGCTCAGCAGTACTAGGTCGTCTGCGTAGGCTAGGGAGGTCACAGTCGAATCCTCCCCGAACTCAACACCCTTCCCCATCTTGTCCAGTGCGTACAGCAGCGGATCCAGGGAGAGGTTGAAGAGGGTTGGGGAGAGAGGGTCGCCCTGCTTAACTCCCAGCTTTATTGCGAACGGCTCGGTCTGCCCGTCCTTCGTCTTGACCCGCGAATGGCACCCAGTGTACAAGTCCTCAATGAGTCTGACGATGCCGCCATCGACAGCCCTCCTTTCCAGCGAGGCCCTTATCAGCTGGTGGGACACTGTATCGAAGGCTTTGGCGAGATCGATGAATACCACAGCCAGATCCCTCCCTTCTCTCCTGGAGAATTTGATTAGCCCGCTCAATACTGTTATATTCTCAGAGGCTCCCGGTCCCTCGATAAAACCTCTTTGCCTTGGGTGGACCGGGCAGGCCTCTTTGAGTCGAACACGCCACTCATCTTGGAGTGGGGGCAAGTTGGACAAATGACTATGTAACACACCCTAGTGTGAACACGCCACCCAACTTGTAGTGGAAACAGGCTGGACACACATGCCTGAGTAACACTTCTAGTGTGAGTACGCCACTCACCTTGCAGTGGGAACAGGTTGAACATGTGACTGTGTAACACACCTCTAGTGCGAACACGCCACTCACCCTGTAGTGGGAACAGGTTAGACATGTGACTGTGTAGCGCACCTCTAGTGCGAACACGCCACTCACCTTGTAGTGGGAACAGGTTGGACATGTGACTGTGTAAGGCACCTCTAGTGCGAACACACCACTCACCATGCAGTGGGAACAGGTTGGACATGTGACTGTGTAGCACACCTTCTCCTGGAGCAGGCGGGATTGCCTGAGGTGAGCCGGCTGAAAGTCCTGAACTGCTGAATAGGCTGCCTTCTTATGACAAGGGTCTAGATTATGGGTGGGAGGGCGACTCAGACCTGATGACCGAGAGCTTCCACATGGGACCTCTTTCGGTGTATCTGCGCCACAACTCCCTACCCAATTCTCCAATCTCATCCCTAGAAAGAACCATATTAGCCCGAGACAACAGGCAAGGTATTCACTCAGCGATGGTTCCAAAGAGGGCTTTCAGGGAGAACGTCTTTGCCAGGGAGAGGCTTTTGCTGTCCGGCAATCCAAGCGTCCTCAACAGGTTCGTATTCAGCAGGTGCCATTTTCCCCTCGCTCCTAAGGGAAAGTTCCAGACGCGTACGGTCTTGATTGAGGGGCTGAGTTCATTCACTGCATTTATAAAGGGGAAGTATTTTCTCCTTTTGTGGAACTCCATACTCAGGAGGGGGCTCTGAGGCCGGTAGCTGTTTGCCTGGAATTGTCTGATTCCAGGCAACAGCTACGTCAATGATGTGTGCTTCTTGATCCTTCCAAATTACTAGATCTGGCTTCCCCACCCCGCCATCTGCCTTCAACAGTTCAGGCTCCGAACGGCACATCCAACCCAAAGATTGGGTCGTTCGGAGTAGGATCCGGCAGATGACATTGTGTCGCTCCTCTGTTCCTTTTGAGTGTGGGACAAGCACTTATTAAATGCCCCAGAGACTCGGAGCCTCTGGAGCATAAGCGACATCTCTGGAGGGGGCCACTCTCCCTTGCTGTAGCAGAGGGGAAGGTTCTTGTTCTCACTCTCGGGGCAAGAATAAATTCCGACTCCGAGAGGCGATCCGAGTCTGAGCCACTTAACCAACAGTTTGAAACTTTGTCATTTTCAAAGCAGGCGGTCCTTTTTCCCAGCTATTGAAGATTGGCCATCTCTGGAACTCCTCCTGTTTTGCTGCACGGGAGTTAACTGAGCTGAAGTGAAGTTCCTCAAGAGGGCCCTTTGGCAGGGTACCACTCTGCTGCTTCCAAGACTCCTCATCACGCCGTCCAACTTGAGTCCTTTCGCCATTTCGCTAGTCACCTCATCCTCTGAGAAGAGCAGGGAGACATATCTTTTGAGCTGGATCCGACTATCAGTTACGTGGTTTCAAGGTGGAGCCACTTTTTCATGTGTTTCGCACCAATCTATCCATCTTTAGCTTGGATGTTTCCACATTGCTGTGGTCACATATGTAGATCATTTTGGGCAAGATGTACTGCTTAAGGAGGACTAACTTTTGACTGGGTTTTAGTCGAGCCGCCCCGACTTTCGAAATGAGATCTTCCAGTTTGTGTATCAGGTTCTCTGCAACTACGCCTTCTGGGAACAACCATGATCCCTATGTACTTTATCGCTTCACCATGCTCATTTAACTGGATCTCATCACCCTGAAGAATCAGGGGGGGACAGGGATTGTGGAAGACTCGACCCCTTTCAGCTTTCAGCACAAAAGAGTGGCATTTTGCAGGATTTGCAATTAATCCAAAGCTGTCAAGGAAGATGCTGAGGATATTTGTACTCTTTTGCAGGTCCAGATAAGACTCGTCCAGTAGGACTAAGTCGTCCACGTAAGACATGGAGGATATTGCCAGGTCTTTTCTGAACTGAACCCCCTTTGCACTCAAGTACTTTGATAACGAGTTGATGAGAGACGTTATTAAAGTTATGCACTGTTTACAGCAAAAGTTCTAACTATCAAAATAAATGTTTTTTTTAAATCACAAACAGCATATATTTTATTGTGTTTTTTATAAAGAAATAATATATGTGGACTTATATGTTTGAATATAGAAATATTGTAAGAATCATTAGACCAAAATTATATGAAGAAGTAGAAATTTATCATATGGTAACCTATTAAAAACATAGTAAAATCATCCTAAATCCATATATGTAAACTGTAGGATATGAAAGTGATTTTCGATAAAAAACTTAATATATTCATATGTGGTGTATGTGTTATTTCACTTAAAATACTTACAAGAAGAATATAATGTTAAATATAAGATATGTTTGTATAACTTATACTATTTACATAATAGTTTGTAAATCCTCTATAAAACTTTGATGTTCCTTTTTACATGAAAGTGGCCATAATCGGTCTAAGAATTTATAAGACATACAGCTGCATGAAAAAGTATGTGAACCTTTTGAAATTTCTCACATTTCTGCTTAAAATCACCATCAAATGTGATCTGATCTTTATCAAAATCACACCGATGAAAAAACAGTGTCTGCTTTAACTAAAACCACCCAAACATTTATAGGTTTTCTTATTTTAATTAGTTTAACATGCAAACAATGACAGAAGGAGAAAAAAAAAAGTAAGTGAACCCTTACATTTAATTTCTGGTTACACCCCCTTTGGCAGCAATAACTTCTACCAGACACTTCCTGTAGTTGCAGATCAGTCTGGCACACCGATCTGATCAATTTTGGACCATTCTTCTTAAAAAATTGCTGCAGTTCAGTCAGATTCTGGGATGTTGGGCATAAATTGCCGTTTTGAGGTCATGCCACAGCATCTCAAGTCAGGACTTTGACTTGGCCACTCCAGAATGTGTATTTGGTTCTTCTGAAACCATTCTCAAGTTGATTTACTTTTGTGTTTTGGATCATTGTCTTGTTGCAGCTTCTTTCCTCTTTTAAGCTTTGACTGTCTGACAGACAGCCTCAACTTTTCTTGTAAAACATCTTTTGAATTCATTTTTCCACTAATGATTACAAGTTGTCCAGGCCCTGAGGCAGCAAAACAGGCCTAAACTATAATTTTCACTCCACCAGGCTTCACGGTGGGGATGGGGCGTTGATGTTGGTGAGCTGTTTCATTTTTCCTCTAAACATGACGTTGTGTGTTTCTCCCAAATAATTCAATTTTAGTTTCATTAGTCCACAAAATATTTTGCCAGAAGTTCTGTGGAGTGTCTAGGTGACTTTTTGCTAACTTTAATTGTGCAGCAATGTTTTTTTAGACAGTAGTGGCTTCCTCTGTGGAGTCCTCTGATGAACACAATTCTAGACTGTTGTTTTACATGTAGTCAGTGTATGCACAGAGATACTGGACTGTGCCAGTACGTTCTGTAAGTCTTTAGCAGACACTCTAGGGTTTTTTTTACCTCTCTGAGTATTTTGCGCTGATCTATGGGCGTTATTTTTGTTGAAAGGCTACTCCTCGGGAAAGAAGCAACAGTGCCAAGCTCTCTCCATTTGTACATAATTTATCTAACTGTAGACTAATGAACATCCAGACTTTTAGAGATGGTTTTGTAACCTTTTCCAGCTTTATACAAATCTACAATTCTAGATTGCAGGTCTTCAGACAGCTGCTTTGAGCGAGCCATGATGAACAACCAACATTGCTTCACATTAAGACACAGTGCTTACCAGGAGTGTCTTTTATAGTGGGCAGGGCAGCTTTAAGCCATTCCTCAATGATTGGACACACTCTGACTTAAATTGTTTGGTAAAATTGGGAAATATTTGCTCTTAAAGTCTCCTTAGGCAGAAGGTTCACTTACTTTTTCTTTCCCCTTTTGTTAATGTTTGCATGTTATCCTCATTAAAATATGAAAACCTATAAATGTTTGGGTGGTTTTAGTTAAAGCAGACACAGTTTTTTCATTGGTGTGATTTTGACAAAGATCAGATCAAATTTGATGGTGATTTTAAGCAGAAATGTGAGAAATTTCAAAAGGTTCACATACTTTTTCATGCCGCTGTATATTGGTCTTACAAGGATATTAGTATACATTTTATGTAAGGAAAATCTATTGCTTGCAATACATAAACCATGTAATCTTTTTTCATATGGGAGATTTAAAACCTAAATCGTGTTTGTCGTGTAAAAATCAGCTAAGCCACCTTTAATTGTAGACAACAAATGTGTTATGTGCTGTATTATACAAACTAGTGCGATGCAAACTTGTCCTAAACATTTTCCAATGTGTGCTCCCGAAAAAGTCTGAAGCTCTGCAGCTTTCAATGGGCTATATGCACGCACCACTTGCACGTTCTGTGTCAGATTGCTTCGGAGTTTCCGGTGCGGCGAGGCGGTAGAGAGAGCGCGCTGTCTAGCATGATTGCAGTCTTCAAAGTGTACCTTGTGTTTGCTGAAGCTCTCAAAAATCAACGTTAATAAAGTGAGGTGAAGTCATCTAGCTCAACTTGTCAGAGCTTACTGGAGGAACGGTTCAAATTTGATGTTTGTTCTCCAGATATGGAAGGTAAGTAAGTAAGTTAGCTGAAGTTAAAGCTAGTGCTAACTAGCATTGAAACTTGACAGAAAAATGTGTAACTTTCTTTTACTATTGTTATTTAAATTAATGCAGTGATGTTTTATCATGTTGTGTTTGTAATTTTAGTGTCAGGTAAAAACTGTCTGACGGGGGAGGAGGTTAGAGCTCAATGTTAGCACCCAGTGTTAGCTCATTGAAGAAGTCCGAGGCTCCACACAAACTGATCAGGGTAAATATCATTATATTCCCGTTGGAATCTTTTGTCTGTTGTTTTATGTTGGTACAACATGTTCAAAGATTTCATAACAGCATGTTTCATTTTATATTGTGTCTGCACTGCTTTTTAGCAACTAAAAAACTCTCAGAGCAGCAGTGCAATGTCAATGTATGCAGTTATTATAGTGGGGCAAGCCCTAATGAAACAATGGTAAATGGACACGTATCTATCATTTAACGTAGTGATATTTAGTCTTTTTATTTATTAGAGCATGTTTTAAAAGGCAAGATTGCTGCTAAATTACAAGTTCACTGTTTTGTCTAACTAATAATTCATTTCAATTCAACCTGCTCAGCTGCTTTTGAAGACTTTGAATTAGATATTTTCAGCTACAAATACACACTCTGAAAGTTTGTGATTGTTGTAGATTACACCACATTTATTTAACCCAACACACAATACAAAAACAACTCAATAGAGTTTTCAATGTGGCTTGGAATTAAGTGTAATCTAACATTATTGCCTAAACTAATGCAACTGTGGTTGTTGTTAAGGCCAAGCCAGGTGCTACAGCAACAAATAAGGTTAATTAATTTATTTGATAGGGACACTGAATTTATGAACAGTTATAACTGTGTTTGTTTTAGAACAAAGACATGACAAAACATTACCAACAAATTAAATAACTCTGCTGATTGACTAATTGTTTTTGCAATTTTTATTATTCATAAAACAATTGTCAGTTATAAATTTAGGTCACAAAACATGTCACATGGACATAGAAAAAACTAACAATCATGCACTTTTCTCATTTTTCCCCCCATGCTGTACAAGTTTAGTTTACTTTTCTGAATTTGAAGAATGAACATCTCAATCGGCAAACCACTGGGACACAAAGTGACCTTCAATCAAGAGGAAAGAACTTCACATGGAATCAGAAGCTATAAAAGATTTTGCAGCCACGAAGAAGCTGAACATGTCACAAAGCAGGCTGGCTCTACACCCAGATGCACTATGGTTAGAAGGTGTCAGTAGAGGAGCTGCTGTCTGGTCCTTCTCAGGGGTATCCAAAATGCTCATAGAACATTTTCTATCCATTAACAACATGAAAATATTGGAACAATAATGTAAAATATGTAATTATAAAACTGAACAGTAAAAACACACAAGTAGATATTAAAAAAAACAATCACGCAAATATTTACAATTTAAAATCAAAACAACTACACACACCCCAACAACAACAACAACACCACACAAGTAGATATAAAACCAAAAAATCAAGCAAATATTTACAATTTAAAATCAAAACAACTACACACACCCCAACAACAACACCACACAAGTAGATATAAAACCAAAAAAAAATCTGCAAATATTTACAATTTAAAATCAAACAAAATCAAACACAAAAAACTATTTCGATGTAGATTCAGTCATTCGTTCAACATTAACCCTTATTTCCTGCCTCAATTTGTCCCTGTACTGTCCAACCCGCTTTAAAGGTGACTGTTTGCTGATACTTTTTCGAGCACTGTTTTTTTTTTTTTATTTTGATGTTTTTCTTTGACTTATTTCTGGCGACTCGGGTGGAGTGGTAGATTCCGATGTTTTTGGAGTAGTCTTGGGCGACTCCTGGGGACTCTCTACCTTACGGGACACCTGTGAATATATTTATTTTTAAATTAAACTCATGAAGTCAGCTACACTTTCTAAATTGAAACTTTATGTAACGAGTTACAGACCTTCTTTGGAGGGATATCGTCGTTGCCAAAAAGCTTTTTCACTGCCCTCTTCTGAGGCAACGTAGGTTTTTTAGGCGATGGAGGTGGTGTTTTCTTAGGCGACGTAGGTGCGTCCACACTCAACGCCACGAAACAAGCCCTCATTTCTTGGGCATGTTTGACGGTCTTATGCAGCGCTCAAGATTTTTCCTGGACACGGTCACTGTGGCACATAAAGTTCGCTATTTGTTCCCGCAGCGCCGGGTCCTTGTTCTTTTCGTAGTTCAAAAAATAACAAAAATAATACATTATAATAATAATACATTATTTCATTAATAAATAAATACAATGTAAATAATTATTCTCCTCAAGTAGTATCTGGGTAACTTTTGTCCAAACTTACATAGGTGGAGACTGCTGTTCTTAAATCAATAAATGTCGGAGCAGGGCCCAGGGCCATATGGCACCATGCCCGGGCCATGTAGGATCGCATGTCCTTTATTGGGCCAGCCCCTGATGAGCTCAGGAAATACTTGTTGGCTGTTGGGTGCTTTTCCAGAAGTTTGAGCCATCGAAGGCACCAGTCATATTCGTGTTTGTACACGAACAGCTGAGCAACACCGTATGTTTGTGCCGTTTTATGCGACATCACCTGCAATGACAACAAAAACATGCCATTATGTTCTGGTTAACCACCTTCTGAGTATGCCCTACCCGACTCACTCCATACTTTCCTGTTCTCCCCAGCCCGTAACATGATTGTTTTGGGCTAGGGAGAGCAGAAAAGTATGGAGTGTGTTTGGCAGGGCAGGTAAGGTAAGTATGGTTTGGGCTGGAGAGGGCAGGTAAGTAAGTCGTAGGAGGAAAAGTAAGGCAAGTATGGTTTGGCTAAGGAGATCAGGTAAGTATGGTTTCAGTCAGGAAGGCAGGTAAGTAGGGTGTACTTTGACTTAACAAAAGTATTTAATCTACTATTACACTTACATCAATGGTGTAACCCATATCCTCATTTCTGTGTGCATTTGCCACCTCCTTCTGCGTCATGTTTGTAAACACATTTGTTCTATGGCCATAAATACTTGCAAAATAAGCAGTAAAATAGCCATAGAACAAATTTTTCCATTTGTTTTCCATGGTTGGGGCCTTCTCCATTTCATCTAAACATAAAAACTTTGATTATATGTGAAAAGAGCGGTGATGTGCCATAAATAATTAAAGAAGACCCTTACCCAGTATTTTTGGGATTTCTTGTGCGGCCAATTGCTGGCACTTTTGTAGTTTTTCTTTTGGTATCAATCTGTCGAGTTTTTTGGCTTTGGTGACCTGCTGATGGGCTGTAATGACACGCCCGCTGTCTTTTTGAAGCTTTTTTATTTCCCATTGGATGTTTTTGATTTCAGATTTTTTCATCCTGCATGTTGCTGGAGGTTGGTCAGCAAAATTTTGTAAAAATGCAGAAATGTTTTGAAGGTACCCAACGACTGTAGTTGGCACCAAGCCAACTCTGCACAGAACAGATGGGAAACTACAAGAAAACAAAAGTAAAGAAAACATTTTTAGTAATCAGCATCAAAAATATATCCACATATTTAAAATGTTCAACTTACGCTCGAAAAAAGTCCACTCCCAGTGTGGCCTGGGTGTGGCCAATTTTAAATATGCCACGAAGATTTTGGCCCTAGTAGCAGCACTTATGCAATTCTCCTTTACCTTTGTTGTCCCCTCAGGGCGGAAAATGTGCTGCTGGTACGTATTTAAATATAATGCTGCAGGATACAGAGAAAGTTTTTAATATATGACGCCATCTGTCAGTGAAATGAAACAAGGGTTCTTACCCATTGGTTTTGAGAAATCAAAATTCTCAGTGCTCCCCTTCTTTCGCTCTTTTAGTAATTTTTCCAGGGCCGGGTGCACGTCAGGCTCTGAACCTACTTCCCCTCGCTTAAAACAATTGGAAAACATTAAGTAAATAGTAGATTTGCCCCATCAGCAATGTCTTGAGATATTAATACTCACTTTTTGAGCCAGGTAGTGCTGATATATCATTTGAATGTTCTGTCTAATTTCAGATTCCATGGTCAATTCATCTTCTTCAGGGCCCCTGCTGATTTCTTTAGGCTCCTGCTCAGTATCCACAACAAGGTAAGTGCACAGCATTTTTAACAAACTATGCTTACCTGTCCTCCCTGACACACTCCACACATACTCATGTGTATATGGAGTGTGTCAGGGAGGACAGGTAAGTATAGTTTGGACTTATGTAATGTTTTATCTGTAATCTTTGGACAGTTCCTGTCACCTTAGGCTCTGCGGGCTCTTCCTTTCCATGCAATTCTGGAGACATCTCATGCTCCTCATCTGGCTCTGGGGACATCTCTTTTTCACTGTCTGACCCTTCAGACTGTCTTGGGGACATCTCCTCTTCACTGTCTGACCGTTCAGGCTGTCTTGGGGACATCTCCTCCTCACTGTCTGACCGTTCAGGCTGTCTTGGGGACATCTCCTCCTCACTGTCTGACCGTTCAGGCTGTCTTGGGGACATCTCCTCCTCACTGTCTGACCGTTTGGGCTGTCTTGGGGACATCTCCTCCTCACTGTCTGACCGTTCGGGCTGTCTTGGGGACATCTCCTCCTCACTGTCTGACCGTTCGGGCTGTCTTGGGGACATCTCCTCTTCACTGTCTGACCGTTCAGGCTCGGAGGGCTCGTCTTCATATATGTCAGCAGCAGCTTTCTCCGGTATTTCTTCATGTTCCTCATCTATTTCACTTTCTTCCTACAGGCCAAACAAATTATTGACAAATTTATTTTCAAATTATTAAAGAAACATTGATACATGTAAGTGTCCAAAAATAAACAAAAGTTGCACTGGTAAGTATCATCTCAGTAAGTATAAGATCAGGTAAGTATGGTACTTACCTGCCCCTCCCCTCCAACCATACTTACCTACCCCCGGGCAGGTAAGTATGGTCGGAGGGGAGGGGCAGGTATATGTATATTGTTAGGTCTAAACCTAATATTATTGTTAGGTTTAGACCTAACAATATGGTCTAAACCATTTTAAGAATGAACTCACAGCATCCGTGTTCCCTTCTACCCGAGGGCCAGAGGTAGACGTGGACTGCCCGCCGGTCAGTTCCTCAATCTGCCTCTTCAATCACAAAACATATTGTTATTTTGACATATTTATTCATCTTGTTTCACTACTGACCAACCTTCAGCGAGGCCACTTCTGCCTTTAGAGAGGCCACTTCTTCTTCAAACTCTTTCAATCTGTCAATGCACTCTCTCTTTGTGCAAGAATACTGGCTGTGGGATGTGATGTCTAATCTTGAGGCCATTGGAACTTCGGGGTTTGTTGCCCTCAGTTCCCGAAGCAGCGTGATTGCTGATTTGTATCTCAGCCTCGACATATACACCTCACGCTCTTCCCTTTTCACTTCTTTGTGGGTGCGAAGATGCAGCCTGAGGTGCTCGACCCGAGGAAAACACCCTCTTACCGGGCATTGCCCGGATAAAATTTCACGGTACCATTTGCAAGGTTGTTCAGAATTTTTGCCTCCTCCTTGTTTAACACACCATGATTAAGTCTCATGTGCTTAGCTACACACTGTAGCGTTTTCTTGCAGAGAGGACAATCTCTGGAGGTTTTGGTTTTTGTCATCTGCATATAGAAATAAATAGATGTTAATGAAAATGTGTCTGTATTTTAGGATGTATGTATATATATATATATATATATATATATATATATATATATATATATATATATATATATATATATATATAGTATTCATACAGTATATATACAGTATTGCAGTATACAGTATTCAATTTTTAATTAATTAGCCCCCCTGCGGTGCTCTTGCCTCTAGATACGCGCACGAGATGGTTTGGCACATCACGTCCAGGGCTCAGTACGCGCACGAGATGGTTTGGCACATTTTAGCACTGTGTTAGCATTGCTTTACGCGGCTGCACGCAAGGCCCGGCCCGTTGCGCACGGAGCCTTCTAGCCAGAAGGCCTGGACTGAGCCGCGGACTCTCGTTCCGACCCATTGCACGTCCAGGGCTCAGTCCAAGCCTTCTGGCTCGAAGGTTTTGCGCGCGCGGAGCTCTCATCGCTAAATACACGCACGAGGTGGTTTGGCACATTTTAGCACAGTGTTAGCATTGCTCTATACGCAGCTACACACTCGGCCTCCATGCCACGGACTATCGTACGGACCTACACACCGGTGCGCAAATAGCCGTGACTGTGGATGGCGACCAAATGTGTAAAAGTGTGCCAAACATCGTCCCTGCATGTACATCCAAAAGCCTAGCGCACTCCGGTTCTACGAGCTAGCGCGTCACAACCTAGCTCAATTATAACGAATGGGTCAGACCACGTGGCACGCACATTAGCGGCTAGGTCTGGGCCTACTAGCTGTCCGGACTTAGCCGCTAATGTGGTCAAGGTCAAAGCCCCGAGAATAGTGCGTAAAAGTACAAAAGTCACAATAAACATATGCTTGCCATACACACGAGTGCCCATAACAAATTATTACATTTTCTCCGCAATAACACAAAAAAAGTTAGAGAAACTACTCACCGTGCCTTCTCCTGACCTGTCCAGACGCGAAATGGCGACCCGAGCAAGCGCAGTAGAGAGAGAGCGCAAAATGACACGTGACCTGTTTCATAACTATCTAATTAATATTTTTTTTAAGCGATTATGTTATTTAAGGTTATTAAATTGCAAAATGTATCAAAAGACAGCTGGAGTGAAAAAAAAAACCGCAAAAAAATGACAGAAAATCCATAAATGAAACCTCTTCGAAGGGAACATTTATTTGTCCCCTTCAATGAGGTCTTTTATAGGTTTTAAGTAGGTGGAATAGGTGGAGGTAGGTTTGTTGAAGTGGTAGGGGGTAGAGAAGGTGCCAAGAATTCAGCTGAATTGAAAAAAAAAAACTATGCAATAACTGTCAGGAATTACATAAATAATAGACCTCATTGATGGGGACATTTTTTGTCCCCATTGACGAAGCAAACCTATGTGCTTGTAATTGAACAACTTTTCTTTGGAATTGATTTTAGACTTGAATTTTAACTATGTTGTATAACTTTCAATTGAGATCTTTTCGTTTCAACTCTTTACCACATGCGGAAAGCTAAGTAGCTAACTGTACATCGGTTACTGTTGATTTTTAAATATGTATTCAATTACCCAATAGAAAGATGGTCTACCAAATTTGGCGCCAATTTCAATTAATTTGACCCTTAAATCACTTTTTTTGGCTTGAAAATGACCACACGTCCGAGGACCGTCGTTTGAAAACCGTAGACCCAGGAGAGGTCAAACCAACGTCATCCGACTCGGCTTTGGACCCTCTTCAACATATGTCAGGCTCAGGTCTGCAATCCAAGTAGAAAAAAAAAAGCTGTCAGGTTCCATCTTTGGCCAAGGATGGTCTGAGAGTCTATGACCCTGACCCCATTTTGAAAGTCTGTTTTGAGAACAACCAATTAAGGATTCTGGGGGTCGTTGACAAAAACGGACACCAGGTTATTGTAGAGCGCCTTGAGGACATTGTGTGTGTGCAAAATTTGGTAACCCTAGGGTCAAAGGTCAGCGCGCCGTAGCCAAAAAGCAACAGGTCCCCGTTGTTAAAATTTCTGTCCCCGCTGACGAGGGCACTCGTGTCTTTTGTGTTCCCATTTAAATGTTTTTAAAGCTACGTTTCCCAAATTTCAGTATGTATATCAGCATTTAGTCATTAGGTTAGCATCAGGGCTTTTGTATAGGTTAGCTTTAGTGTAGTTTTCCTGTTGTTTGTACATTGTGTTGTCTGTTTTGTTGTGTATTGTTGATTGTTAGAATGGGAGGGAAGAGAAAGTGTATAGTGGTCGGTTGCCAAAGTATTGCAGGTATACATAGTTTTCCTGCAGACTTTCTGATTAGGTGGGAGTGGTTGCGCGCAATTGGTTGAGTGCAGTTGTTTTGTTTTGGTTTAAAATACTACATCCTGTACATACAACGACTTCCTGTTCAATACTCTTCAATGAGGTTTTCACTACATCAGTTTAAAACTAATAAATCCTCTTTAGATCAGACAGTTGTGGTGAATGTTACAGAAAACATGTTAAAGACTTTACATATCAGAGGAATGTTTCATCAGAGACACTTGTGTGTTTAAAAAGAGACATAATTGTGTCTAAATGCTAACGCTAACAGGAAATGGTTGTATGTACAGATGTTAGCATTTTTGAACAATCGCAAACCAACTGAAATTCCGTGCACACAGCCCATTGGCATGGCGGAGGACCGTGAACTCTCAGCTCGTGCTGGAGTTTGCGACCTACATTTTACGCACGAGTCCTTCTCCAACTTCACGGAGGTTGAGCTGGGCTTTCTGGAGAACGGAGCAGTACCCACCCTGGCTCTTCCACGAACGAGGCCGTCTACATTGCTGCCCAGCCCTCCTGGAGCAAGTCCTCTGACACAGCAGCCTACTGTTCACGGAGGTCTCCGCAGTTTAGAGGTTTGCGCCAAATCTGTATCTAATTAGACACAATGAAGATGAACGTAGTGTTAATTTGTTGTCATCCGTATATGTAGCCTTGTTGCGTGTGAGCGCGCGCGTCTGTCCTTTGACCTTTGCGTAAGTTTTATAAGAGCGGTGCATTGAAAATATTATTTTATGTGTGTGTTTTCAGCCTAAAGGGACCCGAGAAATTGGTTGCCAGACGGATCCCGTACTGACAAAGTATGCATGTGTCCAGGCCAACTTGAAGCCTCCAAGGAGAAGTAAAGGTTTGTGTTTTATACACTTGACAACTCACGGTTCTCCTAAGTTTATTTACTTAGCAGGGCTGGTTAGGTCATGTAAATGTGTGCTGTAAAAAAAAAATATAGGCCTAAATAATGTTGGTTTATAATTAGTAGTTGTAATTGATGACTTTTAATGCAATTTAAAGCAGTTAAACTGCATTAAATATCTTTCAAGAATAATTTAGAACATTTATCACATAAAACCAAAGTTCTCAAATGAAAATGTATTATGACTGTTATCAGGGTGGGCCACTCTGCTTGTACAATGGAAGGGAAAACACTGCAACTGTTATTCACTTTAGATGGTTTAGATGTATTTTATGTGATACTTGCAATTGTTATGAGGTTGTTGTGTCTTTTTGTTCATTTTGCCCAGCGGTCCAGGCTCGAGCTCCTAATCGGAGTGTGTCGTGTGACACCGGGTCCTTGATGGATATCCCTTTCCCTGAAAATCCCTCTGCAAGCTCTACTCCTCTCAAAGAAAGAGGATGGATTTGTCTGGAGCATCTGACCCAAGCTTCCATTTGGATGGAAGTGAGAGGTCCATGAACAGTACAATGTAAGACCTTTTTAGAACTTTGTTTTTAATGTAAATATAATGTGCACTATGTGTTGTTTTATTTTTTGTTATGCTATGTTGTAATATAACATTTGCTTTTTATTATTATTATTTAGAAACCCCACTGCCACTGAAGTTCCTCCACACAAAGGGAAGAAATACATTGTCCAGGAGGACAAATTACTGGAGCTTTTTGAAAGGTTTCCCATTTGCACGCGACACTGTGTCATTAATACAGTTACAGTTGGAACTCTCCTGCGTGTGAAACAACAGTGCAGCCACTGTGAGCACTCCAAAGAATGGGACAGTCAACAGATGTTGTTGTCCAACATTCCTGCTGGAAACCTTCAGCTATGTGCTGCAGTCCTTTTCATGGGATCTTCTTTTGCTCAATTTCAAAGGTATATGGTGGTTCATTTTTTTTATATTTTTTATATTTTTAATTTTTTATTAAAATACATTTCATATTCTTGTCCTATTTGAAAGTTCTTGGAGGCTTTTAACATCCAGGGAGTCTCTGAGCAATGCTTTTATAAGCATCAAGCTAGGCTTCTCATTCCGACAATTAATTGGCAGTGGAAGCTTGAGCAGAACAATTTGATAACGAAGGCAATTTCTGATGGGGCTGTGACACTGGGTGGAGACATGCGAGCTGACTCACCAGGTAATGCCCCCTCCCCAAGTAATATATAGGTAATTTTCAATCTGCTGGTTTACATTTATTTGTCATTCTTCAGGACATTGTGCAAAATATGGAGCTACACAATGATGAATCTCAAAACTAACCAAATTCTTGACATTCAGCTAGTTCAGGTAAACCACACATTCTTATGTTTTTGTGCTTTGTGCATTGTTAATTTTTTTATTTTGATTTGCAGAGTAATGAAGTTGGAAACAGTGTGAGGATGGAGAAGGAGGGTTTTGCTCGGAGCCTTTTGAGTCTACAACAAAGGGGCTAAATGTAAAAGAAGTAGTGACTGACCGACACACCGGAGTCCAAAAATATCTCCGGAGGAACACAAAGGCATCACTCACTACTTTGACCCTTGGCATATGGGAAAGGGTATGTGTTAATTTGTAATTTTTGTATTCATATTGTATTTTTTAAATGCTTTTCATTTTGTGTTGAAAGGGATTGGTAAAAAGATCGACGCTTTGACCAAGTTGAAGGGAATGAAGGATGTTGGAATGTGGAGAAAGAGCCTAGTCAACCACTTGTACTGGTCAGCAACAACCTCTGCATCAGGGGAAGAAGTGGTAGCCAAATGGATCTCAGTGGCAAACCACATTCAAAATGTGCCCCTGCTGTCTGCATGAGCCTCTGGTGGGTGAAAAGGAAAGGCAGTGGCTCAAACCAAGTAAGTATCCCATGCTGTTTAAAATGTATTCATGTAATTAATAATTGGTATTTAATGTTTCAAACTGTATGACAATTTTAGGCACAGGACCTTGTGAAAAAGTGTGTGCCATTTTACTGGCACCTCATTTTGTGAAGGACGTACACAAAATAAGTCCCCATTTTCATACGTCATCCTTAGAGGCCTTTCATAGCCTGATTTTGAAGTTTGCACCAAAGAGCCTGGTGTTTTCATTCAAGGGGATGCTGGCAAGGTAATGTGAAAATAAACTCAAACTTTCAAATTTTGAATGTTTTTCAGAGCAGTCTAAATGTTTTGTTTTGCAGACTGCAACTTGCAGCATTACATTACAATGAAAATGCCATCAGGGCACAAGCTGCCACAGCGTCCGGAGAGCTGAGGTGGTCCATCAAGTACCCAAAGTACAAGCATGGCGATTACACCGTGAGGGCACTCAAGACCACTCCCACTTCAGGTAAGTCATGCAATTCTCAAAACGTGTTGGAAAAAACGTATTCTTATATTATTTATTAATATTTACAAAGGATACGTTGATACACTGATGGGACTGCTGTTCGAGGAAGTGGTGGGCAATCCTCAACAGTATCAGGACTTCTCTGAGGAGACGCCTGTGCCTGAACACTTTTGTGCTCAATTTGTGAGGCCTGACAAAAAAGAGGCTGTGATGAGGCACAGGTCCAGATTTTTTAAGAGCACTTGAGGTAAAATTAGCTTTACCAACACACTGATGTAAAAATAAGTAGAATTTTGATTATAAATAAATGAACAGCATTTAATTTACTATGTGGAAAAGCTTTATAGACAGTGTAGTGGGTGTCAATGTCTAGTATATATGCCATACAAATTGATGTTTCTGATTGTCACTTTTCTTTTTTTATGTACCGGTATTTGACTTTCATAATTTCTGAACGAACTTAGCCATGGATAGCTCAAACAAGAACTGTGCAACAAGAGATGGAATAAACGTTACAGACATTTGTATGCTACACAAAAGGTATACTGGTGGGTAAAATTAAAACACAAAATAACCATTTGGTAAGATACCTAATTTAAATATTGACTATTGCAGTGATGCATGTTAAAGGAAATAACAGATTCAGGTCCACTCTGTTGTGTCCGATGGAAAATGCAGGACATCACTGACTAAATTATGAAGGTAGACTTTTGCAATGTTTTTGTGTGTGTTTATAAAGTTTTGAGTTTTTTGATTGTTTCAATGCAAATTCATTTTGTTTTATTTGAAAAGAACATATGTGGCCTAACCATTTCTCTTATTTCAGTTCTGCGTGTTAAAGAAAACAGTTCTGATCCGCTCTGTTGTGTTTGAAAAAGCAGGAGGAGATCAATGACAAACAGTAAATATACATTTTGTTTTTTACCTGCTCTGAAAACAATTGGTTTATTCAAAACAGATTGAGATCCTATAAACTTGAGTGTTGGGCCCTTTCCGAAACCGCCTCCCCTTCCTTTTCCTACGCACTATTCCTCCTCTTTGCGCGTTCCCGCGAAGGAGCCGACAGGTAAGTGCTGTTCGAAACGGAGCGAGGAGGGAGGAAAAGTGTCTTATAAGCTCCTTCAGAGCGAGTGGGCTGTCACTGCACACTAAACACGTGTGTGTAACACCTGAGAGCAGCCCGACGTGGACAACACACCACACGTTTAGTTCCGCGTTTATTCACAAGAACAAACAACTTTATTTGTGCATTTGTGAGAGACTGAAAGGCTTTGATAAATAATGAGAAGATCATGCCTAGACACAATTCGACATTATAAATGTATTTTTATTTATAGGATCTACTTTTAGCAACAGCAAAATCACAACATCAGTAATGCAGATTAAACAAATAAACATGCGTGCATTATGTGTCGTCTAATTTAGGAAATTAGACGTTTAAAAACATATTATCAATTCATGTAAACACAAGAAACACTGAGAAATATTGCATATTTTTTATTTTAATGACAGTTGCCTCATTACAAAGCCGTTTTTTCATGTTTGTTATGGTTGTTGACAGTGTAAATCCTTATGGCATGTCTAGTTAAATAAAAAAGTGTATTTTGACCAAGTCAGTGCGTTTTGAGAACTGGGATGAATATTAGTCTGGAGTAGGATATAGTGCTAGTGTCAATATTATCATCAAAATGCCTCTTAATAAGAGTCAATGCTCTTTATTTGAATCAAACTTTAATAAAAGTGCGTCAGTAGGGGGCGTGTCTCTTCAGTTTGAGCGAGGAAAGTGCAGTTCGAAAGCCACAGCTCTTAGCGCTCTAATGAAGCAACCTCCTACAGCTGTGAAGGAGTCCTCAGTGAGGAGTTAGCAGAAGTGAGGAGGAAAAGGGAGGAGGAACTGGTTTCGGAAAGGGCCTTGGAGAGGAATATGTATAAGTCATGACTTTGACTTGAGTCACTATTTTGATGACTTGATCTAATAAAATGGACAAAGATCTGGACTTGAACGTCAGTGACTCAAAACCTGACTTGGACTTAAAAGTCAATAACTTGAATAAACTTGATATTTTCCTCATACCCTCTGTTATGTCAAAACTATATTCTTTTTAACTTGTAATTGTATGGTTACTTTGTTAAGGGACCAACCTACCTCATTTTTTATTTTTTTCTCTTTTTGTTACAGGAATTAGAAGAAAGTTTTTGGTCATCAAAATGCATAATGCTTAATTTAAAAGAAAAAGAACTTGCACCAATTTCTCACAATTATCAATACTACAAATTTGTGTTACAACATCTGACAAAGGTCACAGTTTCTTCATGAGTTTCACCAGCATGTAATTGCTGTACATGGACCGCTGGTAGCATTTTTAGATGTAAAATATTTTAATTTTCTAAAAGATGAAGATATCAGATGGGCTTGTGTCAGTGACAAAATGACAGTATTATATTCTTATGTTATTATATTTAAATGATTATATTTGACAAAGGTGGGCCAAAGTCACTGCTTTGCAAGTCGCTAGTAATTCTCAAGTTTTTAGCCTCAAGTCAAAGTGAAGTCCCTTGTCAAATAGAGACAATTGCACTGGTGGGTCACTACTTTTGTAAGTTTATTCCAAGTTCACAGATTTTAGGTTCAAGTCTTTGTCAAAATGTCAAATACATTTTTGTTTTCTACACTTTCTTTGAGTTGGGTCCTATTTTGTTAGATTGTAAGAATAAAGAGTTAAGTTTGACTTGAGTCCAAGTCACTGATTGCAAGTCCATTTCATTATATGTGTGCATCTGATCGACTAAATCTCATGCATTTCTGTTCGAGTGTACATTTACATTATAATAGCATTTGTTTTCTGTTGTCTTTTTGCATCTATTTTTGGTTTCAGAAATATATTGCAAATATGCTAAGACCGCATCAATAGAATCATTTTAGAGGATAGTCCTCAATTTTTGAGAATGCAGATATTTGAATAGGAATATTATTAAAACAATGATACATACTCTTGTCAAAATTATTTTGTCAATGTTAGAAAATATAAAAAAAATATATATATACTGTCTATATACACTATATGCATATTCGCACTCACCAGCTTTTATGCATTGACCCCAATCTGGTCAATGCTGAACTGTACAGCCGACAGTCAGCATTTAACCGCTGGTTGTCTAGGTGGTGTCCTGAAAACAATGTAGTCTTTGTTGACAATTGGAGTGCGTTTCAGGGGAAGCCTGGGCTCATTCGTAGGGATCGTGTCCATCCGACTTTGGCTGGCACATCCCTTTTAGCTCGGAATTTCGCCAATAGTCTTAGTCGCCTAAATTGACTAAGTAAACATGAGTGCCAGGCGCAGAACAGCTGTGTAAAGCACTGTTCTGTTACTGTTGCTGGGCTCTCGCCTGCACTGTCACAAATCAAGTGTTCAGAACCTAGACAGATAGAGACTGTGTGTATCCCTCGCAAAAACAAAAATAGAAAATGCATCGTCCAAAATGCCAACTCAGGTGTTAGACCACAAAACTTAATAAAAATACCAATACGCGATACTAGTAAATCAGTAAATAAGTCTGTAAAATGCGGATTGCTAAACATTAGGTCAATTTCCTCTAAATCCCTTTTAGTTAATGAATTGATTGCTGATCACAATATTGATACTTTAGCTTTGACCGAAACATGGCTTCAACCTGATGACTATGTAAGATTAAATGAGTCCACACCTCCAAGTCACTATAACTTTCAGACTGCTAGGAGCACAGGCCGAGGTGGAGGTGTGGCAGCTATTGCTCACTCTAGTTTACTTCTCTGCCCAAAAACTAGTAATGCATTTAAGTCTTTTGAAAGCCTTACATTATCTATAGCTTGCCCTAATTGGAAAAAACAAAAAGGTGTGTTATTTATTATAATTTATCGACCTCCTGGTCCTTATTCTGAGTTTCTAACAGAATTCTCAAATTTTATATCAGGCCTAGGGTTAGGGTATTAGACTGGGACAAAATAATTATACTCGGAGATTTCAATATTAAAATAGACCTGAACGATGACTGCCTAAGTAAAGCTTTCAGCGCTCTTCTAAATGACATTGGTTTCACCCAGAATGTAAATAAACCAACACACTATCACAAGCACACTTTAGATCTTGTCCCTACATATGGTTTAGAGATCAGTGATCTAAATGTCCTCCCTGAAAACCCAGTACTATCAGATCATTTTCTAATCACTTTTCAATTTATTCTAAAAGATTTTCCTGCTCCTCAGAATAAAATAATAACAAAACGGACCATATCTGAAAAAACAGCTACAAAGTTTAAAGAAATAATAGGGCCAATATTCAGCGACATGTCATGTGACCCAGATGAGGATAGACTTAATCCCAATATAAGTGACCAATTTGTTGATAAAACCATGGACTCCTTGAAAACTGTTCTTGATACTGTAGCTCCTTTAAAACAGAAGGTTGTTAGGCCAAGACAATCGTCTCCATGGTATAATGAAGAACTGCGTGCACTTAAACAAAAGGTTAGGAAACTAGAACGACCGTACCGCAGATCGCACACTGAGCAGTCTCTAGAAGCATGGAAAACATGCCTCCTGTCATATAAACAGGCTCTGCGTACGGCTCAAACCAAATACTACTCAAATCTAATAGAAGTAAATAAAAATAATCCTAGGTTTCTATTTAACACTGTAGCCAGGCTGACTAACTGCCACAGTGCAGTAGAACCATCTATCCCGGTTACTTTTAGCTCTGATGATTTTTTGACATTTTTTAATAATAAAATAATTAATATCCGAGATAAAATAGATGAAATAACTCCTGCTATTAGCAATGTACTAACTCAAGCTGTAAAAGTAGGGTCTCTTTTAAATCCACCTGTTATTTTAGAAAACTTTGTCTCTCTTAGCAAAGCAGATTTAACCTTAGCTTTTATGTCTTCGAAAACCTCAACTTGTATTTTAGACCCAATACCAAGTAGGCTTCTCAAAGATACTCTCCCTCTTATAATAGATCCTATTCTTCGTATAATAAATACCTCTCTGGTAAGTGGATATGTTCCACAGTCTTTTAAATATGCTGTAATAAAACCTCTCTTAAAAAAGCCTAACCTTGATCCTGATGTTTTAGCCAATTACAGACCTATTTCAAACCTTCCTTTATTTCCAAATTACTGGAGAGAGTCGTAGTTAAACAGCTTTGTCACCACTTACAGGAGAATAATTTATTTGAAACATTCCAGTCTGGTTTTAGAGCATATTATAGTACAGAAACTGCACTTCTTAAAGTCACAAATGATCTGTTACTAGCCGCTGACAACGGACTGATTTCAGTCCTAGTTCTGCTGGATCTCAGCGCAGCGTTTGATACGATTGACCACAATATTTTATTGCAGAGATTAGAATGTGATGTAGGTGTCAGAGGAACTGCTCTGAGCTGGTTTAAATCCTATTTAACCGATAGGCACCAGTTTGTTAACGTTAATCAAAGGTCCTCACAGTGCTCTAAATTAACCTGCGGTGTGCCACAGGGCACATTATTAAAAAACATGGAATCGATTTCCATTGTTACGCTGATGACACTCAGTTGTACCTATCGATGGGACCAGATCAGACCAGTCAGATAGAGAGACTTAGTGTCTGTCTGAAGGATATTAAAACCTGGATGAGCTTTAATTACCTCCTTTTAAATAATGACAAAACAGAAGTGATTTTGATAGCCCCTAAACATCTGCGAGACTCTTTAACAGACCAGATAATCACCCTGGACAATGTGACTGTCGCCTCTAGTTCGACTGTAAGAAATCTTGGAGTCCTGTTCGACCAAGAACTCTCATTTAAAGCACACATAAGCCAGACGTGTAAATCGGCTTACTTTCACTTGCGAAAAATAGCTAAAATTAGAGATCTACTGCCTAAAAGCGATGCTGAAAAACTTATTCATGCTTTCGTGACGTCGAGGCTAGATTATTGTAACTCCCTGCTTGCAGCCTGTTCTAAAAGTTCAATTAGAAGCCTTCAACTTGTCCAAAATGCAGCAGCGAGAGTTCTAACAGGTATTAAAAAACGCGAGCACATTACCCCAGTACTAAAACATCTTCACTGGCTTCCTGTCGAGTCTAGAATTAAATTTAAAATCCTTCTTTTAACTTATAAGGCCTTGAACAATATGGCTCCTTCTTATATCAAAGGGGAAATAATTCCTTATCAGCCTAGCCGTGCACTTCGTTCCCAGGACGCTGGACTTATGGTGGCCCCTAGAGTCTTTAAGAGCACAGTTGGTGGCAGAGCATTTAGTTATCAGGCTCCTTTGTTATGGAACCAGCTCCCTGCTCATGTCAAAGAAGCTGGCACAGTTTCGACATTTAAGACTAGGCTCAAAACTTTCCTCTTCAAGTTAGCCTATGGTCAGGTCAGTTAGGGGCTGATACTAAAACTAAAACCCACAGTTACTGGGGCTTTTATAGCGTGGCAGCTTGGGCGCTGTCCTCTCATTTCCCCTTTTCTCTGTTAACATTGTTTAATCATTAGTTCAATCTATAAGCCTACCATATGTTTTTGTGTAATGTCATATTAAGTTGATCTTTCCTTTTTCTTTCCCTCTCTGTCTGTCTCCCCTTCTCTCTGCTCCGCTTTGTTCTGTCCCCTGGAGTGTCTGTTCTCTGACTTGCCGGGTGCCTGCTTTGTGCGGCGGGCTCGTCTGGCCTCGGGTTGCAGCCGTACCCACAGGAACTGAAATTTCTTTTTAATTAAAATTATGAAAATGGTGATCATAGCCTCTGGCCTATTTGGTGCTCCTGTAGCCGGGCAATTTTAATGCACTTAGACACTAACACCTCCCTTCCCTTATCCAAATCAAGAATAGGAACAAGTGTGCCCGGAATCTGTTGGGAAGTTTCCACTTTCTGATAGACTCGACCCACTTCTTTTAATGCATTACACGTAGAATAGGGTACTTTCAAAACCCTACACATGAGGGACTGCTACGGCTACAGGAGCAAGAATAATTATTTGTTGGGTCATTTTAATATGTTTTTTATTGGCAATTTTATTTTTGGTTCCTGTTGGCTCTGGCTGGGACCTGGGACCCGTGGGCCGCCGTACGCTGGGGGTGTCTGGTGGCTTGGGGGTCGAATGGTCTGGGGGCCGGGATGGGGCGTGGCCGGGGATTGGGGGGCTGACGGGAGGAGAAGTAAGGAAAGAAAACTTTTTTAAACTTTTTTATCTATTTTAACTATTACTCATTTTATTTCTATTTTATAATTATTACACATTGAGTAAAATTTTATTATTACCTTGATTTATCATGTTTTCCTTCTTTTATTCTCTGTTCTTACTTTGACCTTCCTACTACATTTTATCTTAACTTTAGTGACTATTTTTAATCTTGTTTAGTGACTATTTTTAATCTTGTTGCTCCTGTCCCACCTCCCATTGGGAGTGTGTCCTAGGATGTACCAGTGTCGAGGCCCCCCTGGTTGTCAGGACCTGGTCCCTCCCCGCGTGGACTCCTGTACATCTTTCCTGTGAAGTCCTTCGAGATGACGTATTGTCGTGATTTTGGGCTATACAAAAATAAATTGATTGATTGATTGATTGATGTTAGGCCAACATGTTTGTATGTGAGTAAAGCTATATGTTATTCAACATGGTGTGTCCCTGTGTAGGACTGGTTGTGGGTGCAAATGTAATTTGTAGCCTTATGAACCACCAAAGAGACATTTTGAACTGTATTTTTCCATCATCTTAGAGGGACAAAAGGAATGCCGTCCTCCCCCCCAAAACTGATCAAGTTTTACGACCCTCTGTGTCTTATCAACAAATGGCTATTGACTCTAGCACCAAAGCCCTGCTGTGACCTGTTGCAAAGACTTGCAGGACAAGGACTTTCATTATAACTCATTTACTTTCATGGGTATTTTCATGTGTGCTCTCATGTCTATAACCTTGTCGAAATATGCATTTGGAAATTTTCTGTTCTTTGTCATTGCTTCATATATTTGTGATTGCGGCAGTTATGCTCAATATCCCAATTGAATTTCACAATTGAAAATGTAACAGTTTGAGATGTCAAAATGATTCCAATTGCATGTATGTTCTTGTTAATTGAATAAGTGAATAATAGCTAACTATTTACTGATTTAAATTCAATTAAGGACATAGTAAGCCATAAGCCACTCCCAGCCCATGAGAGTCCGCCCTTCACAAGACTCCACAAGACCACCACCTGGTCACACACACACGGTGGGACACACTTCTACTTGGAACTTCCTGGCTTCTTGACATCTACCTCCTTCACGTGCTGAACGGGGGTTGGAAAAGCCGTGAGGGCCTCTGGCCCTTGGTGGCCCCCTGCGGGGGTCAGCCGCCCTGCTGCAGAGCTGATCAGGCCTTTGGACAGTTCTCCAACCAGCGTCAACATGCTACAAAATGGGACTCTCCAACTGCTGCTAAACCCACTGGACAACAGTAGCTGCACCTTCTGATCATGACCCAAATGAGGAAAGGCTCCAACTTCGAGGAACACCAAGGAGCACCACATCTCCAGCCTCAAATGGGACGCGTAAGACCAAAATGGTGGCTGAACAGAGTGGCTTAAGGGTATAGTTAGGAAAGTCTTGTTACTCCTAATTTAAACCAAATCAGATCTTACCATTGAAACTAGTGTTTACTGTAACTGTTTGGAAATGAATGATGAATGTTTATGTTTGTTTTTGTTTATTAAACCACACAAAATGTTACTGGTTATGATCTTATAATTAGGACTTTGTCACTGTAATGAGAGAGCGCGCCTTCAGACAGACAACGAGGAGAGTGTAGGTTTTATTAAAAATTTTGAGTTAGACTTTAAATGTTAACTCTGGTGCCCCAAATTGATTAACTTTATTAATCGCCTACACAATATAATAACTAATAATTAGCAATTAGTGCGCCATGCCACAATTAGCCGATTTTTTTTGCATATTATATTAAAACAAACCACTACATATCTGGTGCCGCGTGAGGCTGGTATCACACTAATGTAGTAATAAATAAATCTGTTACATATCTGACGCCCCGTGTGAGCCTCAATTCAAACAATTTCTTAATTACTAAAATCTCTAAACTAAAGCAAAATCTGCATTTAGTCATTCCCTCCAAAATTAGCCAGTAGCACTCGCTCTAGTGGTTCGTGCTAATTTGTGTTGCCCTCTTTCCTCTTTGTATCCATGTGCTTTGACCTTATTTTCAATAAGGCCTTGGTAGATAAAACGTATTACTGCCTGCGGTACTCCAGAGTAAATACTTTATCTACACAATATTTGCGCTTTTCTTAAATTGCAAATATGTACAAAATAATTATTAACAGTAAAAACATTGCTGCGTTATTCCAGAATGTTTTAGTCTGTTGAAGTCTGTTGTTTCAGCCTAGCTAACTGAAACACAGGCCGAGCACCGATGCCGCCCAGGCGTCGTCGTGTCTATTGTTTGAGCTGCACTGTACGTTAATGCTACATGCAAATGCTTGAACTGAAGTGAACCAAATCACTTCTTTAAACGTGACCCTTAAACCGCTCCAGGTACAGGCCGTTTTAAAAGGACTAACCATGTCCAATTGATGTTCTTTTACCAGAAGAGCATGCAAACTAAGGATTCGACTGAGTCTTTCCTGAGTTTTAGACCTTATTCACTTTAACCGGTTAAGTAAAGGTCGTTCGTGTGTTGATTACCGCTTTCAGGTGACAGCCACATCTCATCACATGTGTACCTACCGCTCAGGTGAGTCACATTGTGTAGTCAGTATATGCCTGTTCATACACTGTGTTTATGGTAAATAGTTAAACTGCGTAGAGTCCAGTCTTAACATATTATCATATTTAAACTGCTTTGCTGCGTTTGAGTCCAGCTTAGACAGGATAGTTGCAACATATTTAAACTGTTTTACTGCGTTTAGTCCAGCTCAACAGAATTGTTGCAACATACTCAAATTGACCAAATTCAAAACTTTGGGTTTTGGTAAAAAAATGCTTCTCCTCTCAGTCAGCCTGTGACTTGCAAAACCACAGCCCACCTGCTGACTTTATGACTCTTTTGTTCTCAGAGTAACATCTCCTCACAGAGTCAAATTACGCTGAGCTGCAGCTCTGGCGCTGCTGCTTCTCCCCCGCTCACAGCAGGAACAGGAGAAGAGAGATCGTCAGCTCCGAGCTGACTTTTGCTTTCTTGAAAACAAAATAAACTTTGTTTTCTCAGTGTCTTCTCACGAACTAAATTTTCTCTAACTTGTCAATCTGCTCACCTCTTCGGATTGG
Organism: Mugilogobius chulae; assembly: GCA_038363315.1. NCBI lineage: Eukaryota > Metazoa > Chordata > Actinopteri > Gobiiformes > Gobiidae > Mugilogobius > Mugilogobius chulae. Next base: position 9,126,837 of record CM076416.1, read on the forward strand.
ACAAAGTTGACTTTACAGCTTGTTTATTGTTCCACATTGCAAGCTAATCTTTAGCCAGTTGACCTTGCACCAAACTGAATTTAAAAATTAGGAAACTGAATGCCCCAGCACAAGAATTCCTAATCCCTTCAGGCAAGAATCAACAAAATAGTTTACATCAGCGCACGATGAATAGCCCTGAGCTGTTGATTATGTAATGTAAATTATCACTGTTGGTGACGGTGACATTTTTTTTTTAAAGCCTTTTATAGGTAAAGATTTGAGCAATCAAATCATTTTGCTACTGCAAAGTTGCATGCTTTTACCTCAATTTTTCCCTTCTCATCTTATTTTTGCCAAGGCATAAATTGAGATTTAGGTTAAAATAACATGTTTTGACACATTGTCACCACTGAAAGCAGAGAGTGGACCCCAAGAGAGAGGGTGCCCACTTCAAAGGTGACATGTTCAAATCCCTCCCCCTGCTGCTCCATGAGAGACATGCAGATGTTTTGAGAGCAAACCATCAGATCTCTCAAAGTTTTCTTTATCATAGGCTGATTTGGGCCTCAAGTACCAATGAATCAGTGATTGATAATGTTTTGTTAAATTTGAAATAAGAACTTCAATTTTAGCAACAACATAATGTTTAAACTTTGGCTATCAATTCATGACCACATTAATCAAAGCCTTATGCCACTAAGATTAAACAACTAAACTCTTAGACTTAATCTGAAGGTTGTGAGTTCGGATTCATATCTGTTTCATCACTTTTAGATGCTGAGGTTAAACATTGCCTCGTCTTACTACAATCGAACTAGTTAAAATGCTTCTGTTTTACCAGTGTCTAATGCTTTTAAAACTAGTTGCTGCGTAGTTGCGTTAGAAGTCATTAACGCTATCTCCAAACTAACATCTCGTACTCATGTACAATAACCTGCGCCCAGATTATTGTGACATGACCAGACAACAAATAAGAACATTGTTGTCACTTCCTCGTTTTGTGTTATTAGAGTAGTTTGTTAAATGACTGCTTTTTGTCTCGTCTGTTTTGTCGTTTTGTTGTTAGAAACGTTTATGTTTTTATTCTTCTTTTAAGACAACTGGAATATCTTGTGTGGTTTACCTATTACCAAAAGTGCTAGATAGGCTAAACAGATCTCCAGATGTTAAACTCTGTGCCACTTTGTCTTTGGTTTCAAACCTGAGGACTTCTGGACTTTGAAAACTATTTTTTCTTTTGGAATAACAGTCTCCAAAGAGAGAGGGATATGTAGCCTTATGAACCACCAAAGAGACATTTTGAACTGTATTTTTCCATCATCTTAGAGGGACAAAAGGAATGCCGTCCTCCCCCCCAAAACTGATCAAGTTTTACGACCCTCTGTGTCTTATCAACAAATGGCTATTGACTCTAGCACCAAAGCCCTGCTGTGACCTGTTGCAAAGACTTGCAGGACAAGGACTTTCATTATAACTCATTTACTTTCATGGGTATTTTCATGTGTGCTCTCATGTCTATAACCTTGTCGAAATATGCATTTGGAAATTTTCTGTTCTTTGTCATTGCTTCATATATTTGTGATTGCGGCAGTTATGCTCAATATCCCAATTGAATTTCACAATTGAAAATGTAACAGTTTGAGATGTCAAAATGATTCCAATTGCATGTATGTTCTTGTTAATTGAATAAGTGAATAATAGCTAACTATTTACTGATTTAAATTCAATTAAGGACATAGTAAGCCATAAGCCACTCCCAGCCCATGAGAGTCCGCCCTTCACAAGACTCCACAAGACCCATCCTCCGGGTCACACACACACACGGTGGGACACACACTTCTACTTGGAACTTCCTGGCTTCTTGACATCTACCTCCTTCACGTGCTGAACGGGGGTTGGAAAAGCCGTGAGGGCCTCTGGCCCTTGGTGGCCCCCTGCGGGGGTCAGCCGCCCTGCTGCAAGAGCTGATCAGGCCTTTGGACAGTTCTCCAACCAGCGTCAACATGCTACAAAATGGGACTCTCCAACTGCTGCTAAACCCACTGGACAACAGTAGCTGCACCTTCTGATCATGACCCAAATGAGGAAAGGCTCCAACTTCGAGGAACACCAAGGAGCACCACATCTCCAGCCTCAAATGGGACGCGTAAGACCAAAATGGTGGCTGAACAGAGTGGCTTAAGGGTATAGTTAGGAAAGTCTTGTTACTCCTAATTTAAACCAAATCAGATCTTACCATTGAAACTAGTGTCTACTGTAACTGTTTGGAAATGAATGATGAATGTTTATGTTTGTTTTTGTTTATTAAACCACACAAAATGTTACTGGTTATGATCTTATAATTAGGACTTTGTCACTGTAATGAGAGAGCGCGCCTTCAGACAGACAACGAGGAGAGTGTAGGTTTTATTAAAAATTTTGAGTTAGACTTTAAATGTTAACTCTGGTGCCCCAAATTGATTAACTTTATTAATCGCCTACACAATATAATAACTAATAATTAGCAATTAGTGCGCCATGCCACAATTAGCCGATTTTTTTTGCATATTATATTAAAACAAACCACTACATATCTGGTGCCGCGTGAGGCTGGTATCACACTAATGTAGTAATAAATAAATCTGTTACAAATTGTTATTTAAGAAATGAATAGATATGCTACAAAAATGATCAAAGTTTTATTAAAATAAATATGCTGCAGGTAAAATTTAAACAGATGCAAAAACAAGGGGTGGGAGGAACCCTCTATATTCCCCATCTTCTGGATATTCCTGCCTGATGCGGGTCACTACACAGGATGGGATGACAACCCGCACATGTTGTCCCAGTAAACCCCAGCACCATCGGACAAAATTTCGATAGGCTAGGTGTCTGTAACAGCTGAAATGGATATGTTGTAATAATTTTTTATCATTATTTTTTGGCATAAGAACATAAAAACATTTCTGAAATTAACTTGTTTATAATTGTCTATTGCATCTCTCCAAAAAGCTGCACATAGGTGGCATAGACTGCCTGCAGCACATAGGGGTTTAGAGCCACAGGCTCAAATCCAGGGTGTGCTGTAATGCAGGCCATTCCCCCGACCTGCTCACATCTGCGCATTACCTACAACACAAGAGGGTAATTTTGTTTATTAATCTATAATTGTAGTGTTAATATCTATATAATATGTATTAAATTTTGATTCATGGTTACTCTAAAATCCTAGATCTTATAACGTTACTTCACACCTTGGGTGTCTCCCTACAGCAGATGTTCTCAACCGGAGAGAGTGAGCTGCAGCAGTGGTGGAACGTAACGAAGTACAAATACTTCGTTACTGTACTTAAGTAAAAAAATTGTGTATCTGTACTTTACTTAAGTAAATTTTAAGACCTGTACTTTTTACTTTTACTTCACTACATTTTTACAGCAAATATCTGTACTTTTACTTCGCTACTTTTTGAAACGTGTCTTGTCTTGCGCGTTACATTTTTAGTCTGAAAAACTGGACCCACGCCGAACCAGTCGAACTGTAAGCGCGCTGCCCCATCTGTCTGTTGTGTCTATGGAGGCGCGTCTCATGAACGCGCGGTCATCTACGCTGCCGTAGCTGACCTCCGCTCCGTGAATTTGCTTTAGCTAGCGTAAACAGGCACATTTTTGTTACCGCGTGTGCCCAGACGCACTGTTTAGGACCCGTTTGAAATCGTCAAACGCACAGACGCTTGGAAAGTTGACTTAAGCAGGCTGATTGTGCAAGAGTTGACCTGCAGCACGAGCGCGCTCTGGACGTCTCTCCAGGTAAGGATCGCTGCTTTGCTCTCACAATCCTGATGCTTTTCTCTCGCAATGTATGAGGTGGACGAAGTCATTCACACTGGAGCTACATTCGAGCAATTACTGTAGGCCTACTGTGTTTGTCAAAAACGTGGGACTGACCCACGCGCCTCCTCATCTTTCGCCTTTTTCCTTTCTCACGCTCAGCTTAACACGTGCAAAAAGCCTGCAAAAGTTTTGTGCCATACAGTAGTCTGTTAAATATGTCCACAAATAGGCCTAATGTATACCTATTACATGACGTTCAGGCCACACACAGTTAAAGCTGACGAGCACTTGGACCCGACCCGCTCGCACCGCTGTAGCCAACTTCATCTGATTATTCAACCTGCCCTAAACCCTCTCTTTACATCACTGATATGAAACTCAGCTGTTGTTGAACCATGAATACAGTATAAGATGGCCTTTGGAGTTTAGCAGAAGCTTCTAGAATAGTAGAATGTGATAATGTCATGTCATAAGTCCAGATGATGGGAAAAAGATTTCAGATACATTCAGTAGGAAAAACACAACACTGTCCTACACTGTTAGTTAGTGTTATTAGTAAGAAAAAACACTAATAGAAATATCTTAAAGGTCAATTCACACCTTTTCATATTAGTGACTAAATCTATTAAATTTTTATTACAACAAAAATGCATTTAAACATGATGATTATAGCTGCCAAACATCTTAAATAGCCTAATATCTGTCTATAATTTTAAATTTTTCTTAGAATTTTATTGCCTGATGCTACTCAAATTAATTGGCCCTTGAGAGATAAATAAAGTTGTCTGAATCTGAATCTGAATATAAAGGTTGTGTCACATTAATTGAACCTAGGCTATTGGTCTGATCTGACTCTCTATTGGGGGTTAAATAGAGCTTGTTGTTGTTGTTGTTGGCTCAGTTCACAAAAGCAAAAACGAATGTAACTAATAGAAAATTTAAATCAGAGCCGAATACTTTTACTTTTTACTTAAAAGTAATTTTTAACCCTGTTTACTTTTGTACTTTTACTTAAGTAGATTTTTTTCCTTAGTACTTTTACTTTTACTTAAGTAATTTTTTGGAACAATTATCTGTACTTTTACTTAAGTACAAAAAGTGAGTACTTCATCCACCACTGAGCTGCAGTGACCGCAGGTGCACCTGAGGATGCAAAAAATCATAGTAGCATAAACGAATACAATACAGCCAGTACAAAAAAGTGGATCTTGAATGCACTGTTTGTTAATTTTTATATATATTTTTTTATTATTTGTAATACGTTTTCACTGACCACTCCGACACTGCTCCGGTTCTTGCGCCTGCTATCTCGGGCTCGGCAGCTTCAGCACCACCGGTTGCTCCGAGCTCGGACATTTCCCGAGCCAGCGGCTCAAATTGGTACGGGAGAGGGTTTAGCTCAGAATCATCGGCTGCATCAGGTGACACCGGTGGAGAAAAATCTTCCACGTCAAAGCTATGCTCTGTAGCAATGCTATTTTCGCTATCGCTCTCCATGGCTAAATGTTATGAATCTGACTACATGCGATTGTTGTGGACGTACAGTTAGCTAGCTGTCAAGTGTAACCACGCCCCTTCACCCGCAGATCAGCACCCCCTCCCCATCTCCCAAAATCACCCGGCCCCGCCCTCTTGGATGCATTTTTCAAATTCGGCTCATGGGCGGAGAACACTCTATTCTGGCCATTTAGTGGCTCTTTAAGTCAATGTAAACTAGCGTCTTGAGCGTTTAAGCGAATTTTCCGCGCGTATTGACGTCTGGGGCGTCAGTTGACGCGCGTTTTGGCTTCTGAAAACGCGGCGTCTTGCGGATTAGAAGCTGGAAGCTGCGGCGGCCGCAAATTCGCCCGAAGCTGCTAAACAAGCAGGAGCTGGAAGTGCTTTGGGGCGTTGAAAGTGTCTTTTTGTCCACCAAAGCTTTGAGGCGGGTCAGAGCAGCTTAGAAACTTATTGAGGCGTCAACAGCAGAAATAACCGGCGAATTTTCGCGCGCGTTTAGGCGAATTTAGACGCAAATAAGCTGTCCGGTGTGAACGCAGCATTAGGCCGTCCAGGCCGGGGCTGCTTGCCTCCTTCATTCTTTTTACAGAATCAACAATGTCGCTCGCCAGTATGGGGCGGTAGAAAGGCACGTTTGATGCTTTAGGCAGCAGCCCAAAGCCACCAAGGCCCTTGAACCTGTCCCCAGCCCCCCAGACGCTCTGATAGTGATCTGCTATTTCTTTTTGACTGATCGTACATTCCGGGCTTGCACCGTCCAACACCACCTTTGAATCAGAATCAGAAAGAATTTTATTGCCATTGTCAGTGAACAAACAGAATTCACAGACTAGGAACTTGCTGCAGTGCTAATGTGCAACATGTAACACAGAAAACACAAATAAAGATAAAAAATCTAAAGAGTAAAAAATATCAAATATAATAAATATATTTAAAATATATAAAATCAAATATAAGGGCATGCAAAAATAGGCCAATAATTAGGCAATAAAAATATACACAGTAACAGAACAATAGTGCAGCTTGAGCCTTTTTGTTCTGAGAGCAGGATTGTGTCTGGGGCAAGTACCCGTCAGAGGTCTCGATGCGAGGCCCGAGGTCCTCTTGAACGCATTGACCAGTCTTTTAGCAGATTTGTTAACCTCCTTTCTTGTTTTGGGAGGCACGATCCCATACACTTCAGTCAGCCTGGAGGTTAACTCAGAGGGGCCGGAAACTGGGCCGTGAGGGTGGCGAGGGCTGCCCTTTCTGTGCCTGCCAACATGGTATTGTCTTTGGCTGTCTGCAAGTCCCGGGCCCCAGGGTGTATCCTGCTCATGTGCTGCCCAAGCCCACGCTTTGTTGCAAACTTTCTTGTACAAAGACCACAATGCACCTCGAGTTTGACGCTTGGAGGTGTTCCCTTAACCCTGCATTTTGCAGAGTGTCTGATTACACTGGCTGCGTCTTTACCCGAGGTCCTGCATATCTTACAAAGGAAGAGTATCTTCCTTGCAATGTGAGTCCTTGCAAAGTGTGTCACCTTTGTGATTTGATCGTAGCTTTGCACAATAAGCAGCTCCCCGGGGCCCAGGGACAGCGCAGACCGACACCCCCCCATTAAAGAGCCACTAAACTCAAAAATCACTTTTTTAAACTGATAAACTGTGTAAATGGGTCTAAAATAGATATGTATACACATTCCTGGCGGTATTTTGTCATTTTAGTGCATATTTGTTGTAAAAGAAGGGGTCCCGCACACTGCTAATCCTTGCAAAATTAATTTATTTACAGTGCTGCAACGTTTCGGCCATGCGGCCTTCTTCAGGCAAACAGTTTGCCTGAATACACACATACATATAAAAGAATAAGATGGCTTTCATTGTATAATATTGTTTTTTATTCATAAAACAGCGATGGCAGTTCTTTGAATATTTCAGCTGCATCAAGAGGACTTCTGTGAGCTTCTAGGAGCAGCTGAGTAGAGCTACACAGTAACACCAGGTATGATATATAGAAAATGATTTGTATAATGTTCTAAGTGTACTAGAGCTGCATACAACACCAGATATACGACATAGTAAAGATTTAAATTATGTTATCAAAAATGTAACTACACTTCAACCTTGTAGAAATTGATGACATCTTTTGAAACACCCATGAAAATGCCTATTCCATTTCTAAAGGACTAGACCTCATTGATGGCTGATTAGCTGCTAATGACATTTGTTAACAAAATTATCTCTCTTTTTTTTAGATGGCAAACTGAAGAGCTGGTCTTTGTTGTCCTGCTGTACATCTGGCTTCAGCTCCTTTCTGTGGCTTCATCTTTTGTGACCAGACATCTTCAGATCATCTCAAATACAGACTGTGCACACGAACATTACATCACAAATATAAAGCTCAATAAAATTAAATAATACTGCAGAGTTTAAGTAATACATTTATTGCATTTGTAAAGTTGGCACAAACATGTTGACATGAATGTACAGTATTAGTTTAGTTCACAGTAAGTCTGGAGTCTGTAGAATAAACTCTTCATCACAAGTATTGTTATTTTGTCATTGTACTCACAATCTAAAAATAAATTGTGTTATAATGAAACATGTATTTAGACTTTTTTGCCTGAAGTGATAAACTGCTTCAGAAATTATTGCTCAGTAATGAACATGAATGAATAAAATATATTTAGACTATTACTTTGTGTCTCTATCATATTGCAAAACAAATGCTATAATGTTTGGAGATTGCAGAGCCACAGAAGTGCAAATGTACATATTAAAACAATGTTGTAGCTGCTTTTGTTTGTAACATATTTTTACCTGTAAAAATATTGATTGATAATAGCATTAACATTACTGACAACATTTGTTTTCCTTTGAACGAACCTTCAATGCTATGCTTAGTAATTTTACACTATAAACATCTGAAAGCAGCCAAACCTATCTATCAAAATACAGTATATGGAGCATTGGTAGCTTTAGCATTAGCTCGGTGTTAGCGCGTTAGCTTTTAGCGGCTGCTTCAGTCTATTTGGACACTTGGCTTTCATCCAGCGGCCTGTCCAGGCTTCACTCGGGGCCGTCGAGCTCCACGATGTCCCGTCGGGTCCGAAAAAGAGGGATGAATAATCCAACGCCTCCGCGGACACACCCCCGCACTCCCCCCGCACCTCTCTCTAGAGAGGACAAATTTCCCTACGGGGACAATAAAGTGTACCTTAACCTTAACCTTGACTTGCAAGAGAGAATGGAGTTGTTTTATGACTTCTGGCTCAAACCATTAACTCGTGACCACTCGCGTGACCTCAGAACCACCTCTCGATAAACATATTAAAATTCCGGTCTCCTAGACTAAGCCAAAGATGAATTATGATCAGCGAAGGCATTTTTTCCCGCTCAGAGCGGGGGATGGGACCAGGTTGTTTATTACTTTGATGGGTCATTGAAGGGTAGCCCAAAAGTAAGCTGTTGCCAAGATGACATGAGGTTGGCACGTCGTCGTGACCTGTTGCTTTTTTGCCCTGGCGCGCTGACCTTTGACCCTAGGGTCACCGAAATTTTAACACTCAATGTCCTCGATGCTCTCTATCATAATCCAGTTTAAAATTTTATCTACAACCTTTAGGGGAGTTAATTGGTTAGTTAATTGGTTATTTCCTGTTTGAGAGCGGGGAATGGGCAGTCACTTCATTTATTCGAGGGGTCATTATAGGTGACCCAAAAGTATTACACGAGGGAGAGCCTGTTGCTTTTTTGCCCTGACGCGCTGACCTTTGACCCTAGGGTCATCAAATTTTGCACACACAATGTCATAATACATGACCTTGTGTCCATTTTTGTCCACGACCCCCAGGAGACTTAATTGGCTGATTTTAAACAACTGATTTAACTTATCACAGCGGTATTACTATGCCACAAAATAGTTCCTCACAACATTTTACTCTTTTACGAAGGCATAATCCAGATTAATGTCTTTTAAGTGTTTTACAATAGCTGACTTTATTCTATTAAACATATATTGCTCTATGTCACACAGTAGCACCAATAAGTTTCTAGTTTGTGAGTTTTGTTCACTGGCAAAGAAACTTTCTGATTCTGATTTTGACTGAGTCGGCTGTTTCCAATGGCAGTGAAGCTAGGGCTCTGCCAACACCTGCTGCTTCCTCTACCTCCCCTGCTCCTAGTCCCTCTGTCTCTCCTGCTGCACCCACAAGTGTGTATGTGTGTCAAAGTGTAAACCCAACCAGTGAGCCTTGAAATTTAACCTTGATGTTTATGCTCTAACATTTTACAGGAAGAGGACGTCCCCGGTAGTCTTCATCAGAGGGGGAAAAGGCACTACTGGATCAGCTGCGTAACCAGCCGCCTCCCAGAGAATTCACCTCTGATGAATTCTTCCTCCTCGGCTTAGCTCCTGCCCTGTTTGGCAGGAGCTAAGCATCATGAAATGTAAAATGAAATAGTGAAATAAATAAATATATATTTTTAATGTTTCTTTAAAATATTTATTGACACATTTATTTATTTAAAGATGTATTTAAACATATATTGACACATTTATTTATTTAATAAATTATTTATATAATTATTGCCACATTCAAATATTTATTTAATTATTTAAGTGTTTAATAATTTATTTAATGATTTATTTGTGCAATGCATTATTTAATTATTTATATAAATAATTATTTATTCATTTAGATATCAAATTGTACATTTAATAATTGATTTTTTTATTTATTTTAAAATATATTTATTTAATGGCATATTTAATTAATTATTTAATTGTGTATTTATATATTGAATTGTGGCACTCTGAATCCTCCATAACTTTGGACCTCTGAAAGGCGGACTTTCACACCAGAAGCAGCAGAGGATCATCCAGTGAAAATACTTTGAATATTGGGATTTTAACCACCTTGAGATGTTCAACAGACTTAATGATTTTGTGAATTGAGTTGTTTGCCTTGTAACCATGGAGATGGGACATGAAGCTATGAATGCAAACTTTGGACATCTGAATGGTACCGAACCTTTACTTCTGCTGCAGCAGAAGATTTTCCAGAGAAATATTTTGAGGGTATGGCTTTATCACCGACTGAAACAACAGAAGTTTCATCTGATCCACCTGGACCTGTGTCAACTGTTCTCTCACTTCAGTCTCCACCTCCAACTGCGTCTGCTCCTCCAGCTCAGGCCCTGACAGAGCCAAACACATCATGGAGATGGTCTCTGAGTGCTGTTGTGTGGACAAAGCTCCAAACCTGGGGCAACAGAGCCTTCTCCATCACTGCCCCACCCTCTGGGACAATGACAGCACCAACCTCACCACTTTTAGGAAAAATGTCAAGACCCATCTGTTTAAATCTGTTTTTAATGATTGATTAATGTTGTGATTACTAACTGTTTTTATGTATTGTACCTGGCTTTGTTTAACTGTCTTTGTCTGTAAAGCGTCTTTGAGTGTCTAGAAAAGCGCTATATAAATAAAATGTATTATTATTATTATTATTATTAAATATGACATAAGTGGAGGGGAATCTACAAATGTTACCTAGCAACCACATTGTTAAATCTGGGCCAAAATCAACATAACTAACCCAGAAGTGACAACGTGACAAAGTATTATAACTTATAAGACTTTAACTGTGTTCCATTATTGCTTAAACTCCCAGTGAAAAGTGTTAATAGTGTGTATGTCTTTGTGATGACATATGTGGAGGGATTCTGTTATAGAACTCACATTATTTCCTCTCATTTTTACCTTTTGTTTGTCAATTTCTTCATAAATTGCAACTTAACTGCTGTAAAACTATGATCAATATTTACTACAAAGACTAACACACCAAACTAAGTCAAATTTAGACAAATGTGTTAATCTGTCATATGGGCTTAAAGTTTTGAATAAGTTAAATACAACCCACCTAAGTTTTTTTTTTTTTATCAGATCAGAATTTTAAAGTTTCATTCTTTTGATCAGTGATAATTAGTAATTTGGTGAGATGATGCAAAGCGTATTACTAGTAAAAAAAGAACTCAGTTAAAAATCATTATTGAAGAGATGCACTATAATCCCTTTCCAGTTACTGTCTGTGATGTGTTTGAGTAAACTTAACATTTAAAATGACTATCATGAGCAGTAGCTACTAGATGGTACAAAGCCCACTGTATTAACACATTTAAAAGTATATTTTGTGAAACACATGACATATAATTAACAGCAGCTTAGAAAATATAATAGTGCTGACACAATAAACGTGACTAGACGAAATCTACAAGTATCATTTAAATGCACAATTCAATAAGTAAATGGCAGAATAAAAAACCTTTTAGTTTGTACAGAAAAATACAATGTAAAGTTTTGTCTTACTCGTGTTTACACATATGTCAATTTTGTATTTGTCAAGACTCGCAATTTGTTGGTTTCATAAGGATTTTGAGTTTATGATGGGAATAATTTGATGTGTCTTCTGATCAATTATTGATTACTTAGCACTGGAATTATGTGGTAGTAAGGTCAGATGCTTAAATTCAAACATTATAAAATAATGTAATCTTTTTTGGATTACAGTAAAAAGCTAATGTGAGTTAATTATGAGCACAAGAGTCAATGAAACGTGTGGGTTTTATGTTTTGTAACTTGCTTACTGTACCCGAAGTTCTTATTTAATATATTTGTTAAAAATAAACCTTTTTTAAATGCAAGTGTCTCTCTTTATAGACTGACTTAAATGCGCATGTCTCGCTTATGTCCCTATTAGCGTATTTTATAACGTATTTATTAAGTTGAAACTAAGCTATTTTACAATATTTATTTATCAAGAACTACTTTTCTCAAACCATAGCACTTATGAGAGATTATCCCCTATCTCTAGGATTCACTGAATATTTGCGCTTTGGTGTGTAATGTTTTTATTATGGTTTTTATGCAGCCATGTGCGTAAATATGCGGAGTTGCGTGACGTTAGCTTTTGCGCGCTAGCATAGCAGCGCGTCTCCGGTTGCTACAGCAAACGGCAGCGCTGCGAAGGCTAGACCTGTCCCATTTCGACACGGCCTGTGCGGTCCACGGAGGCCATTCAAGAAGCAGCCTCCGTCGGCTGGGTCCTTCAAAGGATGCAGACCCTGAATTGGGACGCAGCTTATGTAAAAAATAAACAACGAGGAGCCGTGCGTTATGCCGCGTTCATGTGGTCCTCGGGAACTCGGGAAAATTTTGTTCCGAGTTGAAAAATGCACAGCATATCAGTACAACTGCTCGGTAACTCGGGACAAACGGAGCTGCCACATGGAGACTGATGAAAATCAGTTAAAAAATAAATACTAATAACCTTTAACGTTAGTTTTTGGACAGGCTAGCATCAGATCTCACTGTTAGGTCTATTAACCTCTGTTAAAAGTGCTGTGTCATTTATTTATTATGGTTAACAACAACATCCCGATTTTCTGAAGTAAAAAGCACATGAATGCAAACTAGGTCGGAAACGAGAGCACCCGAGGACCACATGAACGCAGCATTAAGCAGTTTTAACGCACGACGTGGAGTTGTTTATTGCGCTTATACCACGCTACAAAGTGGAATAGCTCACATGTGAATATTAATATTTAGTTTATGATATGTTAATGTCTGAGATATCAGTTATTTCTGTGTTTTACACAAATCTAGTTCCTCCACATTGACAGAAGTTGTTTACGTAAGCAATAAACAACGAGGAGCCGTGCGTTATGCAGTTTTAACGCACGACGCGGAGTGCGTTAAAACTGCATAACGCACGGCTCCAAGTTGTTTATTGCGCTTATACCACGGCTACAAAGTGGAATAGCTCACCTGTGGACATTAAAATTGTGCTTATGATATGTTAATGTCTGAGATATTAGTTATTTCTGTGTTTTGCACAAAACTAGTTCCTCTACACTGATAGAAGTTGTTTACATTTGGTTGCCTGTTGTTATAGTGATAAGCCCTGCTTAATGAAATTATAGCAACTGTTGCCATGAAAAAAAGAATGCATAAGTTGTTAATTTAACAACAAATGTATATTAGTTCTTCAAAATTTTGATGGTAGAAAAATATTAAAATGTACATTGAAATCAACCGTATTTATGGCTCACTTTCTCAACTGGCAGCATTTATTTACTCGTTGTTATGGTGACGGCCACAGAGCAGTGATTTGGAATTTGATTTGGCTGTTGCCTGAACTACCTGTGCGTTATGCATTCTTAACGCACGGCAGTTAGCATTGGCATTCTCAATGACCGTGGTATAAATACTGTTAACCTTTAAATTCCCCATGCACACAGCCTTTAGGCTCGATGATTGGACCAGAGAAAACACAGGTTCAGGGGACAACCAGACGGAAAAGAGCAGAAACATGAAATAATGTTTCTCACCTAACGTCGACTTGAACCTGTGACAAACCGCCGCATTTCACTGATGAAAACTTTATTTGTTTCTTCGATAGACTTTGCAAAGCAAAGCTAGCACATTAGCATCAGCTTTTTCCTGTTTGACAAAACACTGTAAAAAATGTAAATCCTGTGTGTAATGTGTCCAACATAATCCAGCCTCAAAGCATTAAACAAAACATGCTTAATAAGCATCTCAGAGTCGCAGAGACTTTGCAAAAAAAGTTGAATAAATTATAAAAATGTGACGATAAACCAGCAGTAGTTTCTTGTTTACACCAGCGTGAGCTTCATATCACAGCTCCACAGACTTCAAATTATTATGCGTCTTTTTGGAAGAAAAAGTACAATTCATGTACATTTTCTTTTTTATTTATTTAAGAAAGCATGTGTTATCTGTGAGTGACGTAACAGACCATCGGGACCCCAGACCTGCAGTGGAAACGCTCATCATTAACATAAGCGGCCCAAACCGCTCCAAAGTGAACCGGTCTGGAGGACCCAGGCTAATGGAAACGTGACTTATGTCTTAAAAATTACGGCTGTGTAAACAGAAAGCAATATAATTGTTTTGACGAGAAGTGATATTCCTGTGGGCGGTCTTTGTGTGGGAGAAGTCTGTAGCAGTTTGAAAATTAACAGTTACCCTGCAGCAGACACTGTTCTGAGCCTCTGCTGTCGTCTGGACTGTCTGTTTGAGGAGGTAAGTCTGCTTTTGTGGTGAAAATATGTGAAATAATGCTGCTGTTGTCAAATGCGATGTTTTATCTTAAAGTTTTAAGAGGAAAATGTTTGATGTTGTGCTGTCAATTATGTTATAGTACAGGTTTGTTGACTTACAACAATTTTCCTTCACACAAAAAAAAAACAAACAAAAAAAAAACTGAACAGCCTATTCATTGTTACTCTTTAGGACTTGTGTTAAACTATCATGCATGTTCAGTTTGATACTGTTCAGTCTGGGTCATTCAGCAACATAACTCTGTTATTCAACAAAGGAAAGTTGCCTCGGATTTTCCTTTGTTGATTATTGTTAGTGTTCATCACTTTTTGATCCTGAAGAGCACCTGATTTTTAACATTTTTGTCTACACTTTTTAGACCCACTGAAGCACTCACCTTCCACTATTTATAACTCTGTTATTGTCTGTTGCAAGAGTATAGTGTTGGTATTTCATTTATTTAATAAAGAGCTTCAGAGCTGCAGACTCAGTGAGCTTCTATCTGCTTCTGAATGAACTCTGGTGAGTATAAACTGCTTCATTGAGTCAAAGCATTAGATCAAATGCATGTAAGTGTTGTTATTTTGAGTATGCATGTAAGTGGCGCTCAACAGTGGAAGATCGCCCTGGTTTCAGAAGTATTTTGCCCCATTATAAAGTGCCATTCAAATATATACAGGTCTATTTTGCCCTTTGTCTTAGCCTTGGTCTTAAGTATTCCCCTGTTGGCCACTAGTGGCTCTCTCCAGGCGCTATACACTGTCAGTATAGAAGGTGTGGCTTCAGCCAGATGTGGTGGTGCAATTTTCTTCAGTGAACCTGGGATAGGTCACGCCTGTGAAAAGTTATCCTTTTTTATTAAGTCAACAGGCTTTATGT
The DNA here is from genome assembly GCA_038363315.1 of Mugilogobius chulae. NCBI lineage: Eukaryota > Metazoa > Chordata > Actinopteri > Gobiiformes > Gobiidae > Mugilogobius > Mugilogobius chulae. Next base: position 9,142,116 of record CM076416.1, read on the forward strand.
AAAAGAAAAGACACTTTTTTATACAAAGTTATGAATAGACTTTCACCAAATAGATTTCTATTAATACACTTTTTTTCCCAAACTGAAGCTGCTGATACAGTTCACTTTTGCCTGTGATGCAGCTGCTCACTTGTCAAGTTAGGCCATGTGTTCCTAAAGTCAAAAATATCCAAAATCCTTGGTTCATTAGTTGCCGCTGTTTCGCTGCGCACTGGATCTCACGGATCTCCATGGCGCGTCCTGATGCGTTCACTCCTCCTTATTCTTAAAATCTACCTATTTACACTGTTTCTTCTTTTGTACACAAATAATAAATAAATAGCCTATTAATATGAGGTGCCGCAGTTTCCCGCTTCCTCTAGCTCGTTTGGAGATTGACAGTAATTTTGGAACTGAGCAAATGCTTAAAATTATGGCAAACTGTGCGTAAGGACACGTGTTAAATGTGTTATATTTTGTCCCATGGCACGTCCGATCTGAAAGCCTGACGGGGCCAGGCCCATGGCGCACGGGCCACGGCTGAAATCTGACACAGAACAGGCGGACACAGAACGCACAGCATCCACGTACGCACTCCAGACCTCCACTAAAGCCAGAAGCTTCCTTGCGCACCACCTGGATTCATGTACTTAGTACTTACGGAAAAGGCACGGGCAGACCGAGGAGGTCTAGGTCCAGCGCTGCGGTGCTCGTTCCGGTCTCCTGTGCGCGTCCTGCCGGTGTCTGTCCCCCGTGCTGCTGCCCCTCCTGTCACTGCCACACCATCGCTACCGCTTTTGTCCCCGGGTCTTCCAATTGGCTCCAGCCGCCACTGCCTCTGCTCCAGCGTCAACAAATCCTCCTGTGTCCTTAATTATCCGTGTTCTGGTCCGGTCGTGCCATCCTCGTTCTCCTTCGCGTGCGCTCGTGGCCCCAGCCGCCTTGGCTGCGGCGCGTGCCTCCTCCAGTCTCCCAGTCTCCCCGTCTCTCCATTCCCTTGTCCTCTTTCTTCTTCCATTTTTATGTTCATAGTCCCCGCCAACCCACTGGTGCCTCAAACTGCACTCGGTCGTGATAGGAGCGCTCAGTCAAGTGACAGGTTGCTTAGCAACAGGGGAGGAGACTACTAAAATGAGTTAAAGTGCACAACAAAACAAAACATGCAAAAAAAAAAAATCACCAAACTTATCCATGCTCCTGACAATGACGCGCGGACCACACACGCTTTCCATTTAGGGACAAGCTAAAGCCCTCTCGCTTTCCTCTTTACTTGGCCAATAAAACTGTGAGTTACAAAACATAATCAAAACAACAAACCTTGTGCGTCAAACGTGCGTAAAAAAGACGTGTATTCTGCTTGGCACAACTTTACGCACTACCAGTGCCGTCTACCAGTGCCAACCATGCTCTATAACGTGAAACACGAAACATTCCTCAACACTTCATACTCTGAGCAACGTTTAGGTATGATTATGACAAAAAGGCACACTGGATGTGCGTTACACTTTGTGCGTAAATGGAGACATACTGTAATTGCCTATTTCTCTTGTGTGCCATTGAACACTCCGTGGGCTGCATGTTGTGTGGAGACTGTCTTTACGCATTTGTGCCCATGGGTCAAAGCTGTGGAACTTTGCGCTCTGGAGTCTACCGTTCAAGCGGCAGGTCAGGCAGAGCGAGCGAGCGCGGAACATTGCATGTCAACAGCAGTTACTTCTGGCCTGGTCTGCGTAAAACTCATCCACTAGTTATCGCTCGAATGAATTTCTCCGCTACATGACAGGCCTATATTACACGCACACACTGAGCTAAGATGAGAAACCATGTCATACAGAGGCGTGTCTAGGGAGTGGCCTGGGGTGGCACGTGCTACCCCTAAAATTTGATTTACCACCCCAGGTGCCACCCCACCCAGAGGTGGAGCTTTGATTGGAGCAGAATACAAAGCAGACGGTGCTGGGTGTTATGACTGAGGGCGACCAGCAGTTGGCACTGTTACTTTTTTTCAGAGGTTTTGGTGTGTTGGTGGAGTACAGGAAAACTGAAAGATGTGTTTGTTTGCACCTTGGAATTCATTTTTAAAAGAGGGACAACTTGTGTCAAACATTCACAAGTGCATAATAATGGACTCTAGAAGATCACTACACAGGAGTATGAATGAACTGTTGGATTCACCTGATGATCTAACATGGAAACAGCAAGTTGCAGCCTACAGCAAGTTATTAACATCTGATGAAAGCGCAACAGCGGTGAGTGAAACAACGGGATTAAGAAGAGTGTATTAAAATGAAGTGGAGTCAGGATAATAAGACTGATAAGAGCAAAGTAGGCTATTACTTCATCGACAACATATCTAATTGTGTTCAGTTGTTCTGTGCTTGTTGTAGTCCCCTTGGCTCGTGTTTTCTCATGTGGTTGTGTCGATCCGTTTTCATGTGTTATGATGCTGGCTGTAGAAGTGGAGACGAGTTAGTTCTTGTGCTGCTGCAGCTTTCTCCTCAGCGCTCTTATAAACAGTCCACAAACAGAGGATCTGCTCCGTTGCTGCTAGCGCTTTAAATACAAGGAAGTGAGCTCTCCTGTACGGATAACGGGACAGAGACGAGTCTAAGCTGTGTATGGGTTTTTAAATCGTCCAAAAAGACCCAGTAATCCCGCAGATATGACTCGTTAAAGACTTCAAACCGATAGAGAGAATCAGCGGCGATGCGCGAACTTGTACACACGTGTTTGTTATGTTTACTTTGAAAACGTAAAAAACAGGCTTGTTTCATTTCTCATTGTGTATTTAGTGAGCACTGAGCTGGTTTTAACCAGGACTATCCCATAACGGGACCAGGTTTTCATAAGGACTGAAAATGTTAGTTACCATGTCTAACTATAGTTCTATGAGTAGATAAAGCTAAAACCATGAGCTTGGTTTTATTAATTTCTGTTCATCCTAAACAAGATGAAATAACATTCTGATCCTAAAAATATCAAAACTGATGAACACTGGTAATATTATTATGTAAAACTGAGTTTATTCATCAAACTACAAATTATTTTTAATATAATTTTGTGCTAAAAAGCATCTAAGCCAAAATACCACAAATGTGCAGACTTGTACACTCCGAATTAAAAAGCACTATTCTGGGGTATAAAATAGAGCAACTTTGCCTCTCTGGTGGAGCTTAACTCTGGCTATTTGACTGCACTTTGTGTCACTTTGTATCCGAATTAAAAAGCACTATTCTGGGGTTTAAAAGAGAGCAACTTGGCCTGTTTGTGGTGCTGAAGTCTGGCTCTTTGACTGCACTATGTGTCACATTGTATCCGATTTAAAAGGCACTATTCTGGGGTTTAAAAGAGAGCAACTTTGCCTCTCTGGTGGAGCTTAACTCTGGCTATTTGACTGCACTTTGTGTCACTTTGGATCCGAATTAAAAGGCACTATTCTGGGGTATAAAAAAGAGCAACTTTGCCTTTGTGGTGGAGCTTAACTCTGGCTCTTTGACTGCACTTTGTGTCACTTTGTATCCGATTTAAAAGTCACTATTCTGGGGTGTTAAAGAGAGCAACTTGGCCTGTTTGTGGTGCTGAAGTCTGGCTCTCTGACTGCACTTTGTGTCACTTTGTATCCGATTTAAAAGGCACTATTCTGGGGTTTAAAAGAGAGCAACTTTGCCTCTCTGGTGGAGCTTAACTCTAGCTATTTGACTGCACTTTGGTTCACTTTGTATCCGATTTAAAAGGCACTATTCTGGGGTATAAAAGAAAGCAACTTTGCCTCTCTGGTGGAGCTTAACTCTGGCTCTTAGGCTGCAAAGTTGGACACATTTTAACTCAGTAAAAGAACCACTATTTGGGGGTTTAAATGTGTGAAAGTTGGCCTGTATGTGCAGCTCCAGTCTGGATCTTAGACTGCACTATCTGCCACACTGTAACCCACAAAAAGACAACTATTTGTGGGTTTAAAAGAGTGAAACTGTGCCTGTATAAGCATCTCCAGTGTGGTTCTAAGTCTGCACTATCTGCCACATTGTAACCCACAAAATGACAACTATTTGTGGGTTTAAAAGAGTGAAACTGTGCCTGTATAAGCATCTCCAGTGTGGTTCTAAGTCTGCACTATCTGCCACATTGTAACCCACAAAATGACAACTATTTGTGGGTTTAAAAGAGTGAAACTGTGCCTGTATAAGCATCTCCAGTGTGGTTCTGAGTCTGCACTATCTGCCACACTGTAACCCACAAAATGACAACTATTTGTGGGTTTAAAAGAGTGAAACTGTGCCTCTATAAGCATCTCCAGTCTGGTTCTAAGTCTGCACTGTGTGACATATTGTTACCCACAAAAGTATAACTATTTGTGGGTTTAAAAGAGTGAAACTGTGGCTGTAAAAGCATCTCCAGTGTGGTTCTGAGTCTGCATAGGACAAAAGTGATGCTCTAAGCTTTGGGTCTGTGGTAGCTGCTATGTAATTATAGGCTAAGTGTAATAAAGTCACCACTCAAATGAATGCAGTTCAGTTTAGTCATTTAGTGAATGTTTTTCTTTTCAGTTTATAAACACCGCCAGCTCTTTTGCCCCGTACAAGTCCCCCACTGTCTGTCAAACCTGGTGCTGATCAAGTCCTCTGCTTCCCGTGATCTCCGGATCACGGGAAGCTGTGTCCCACAGTCCCATAAATCCAAAAACGGGAAAGTTATAATCCATCAATGCGTAATCCACAGATATATTCCAACGGAAAGTCTTTTAATCCACATACGGCGATGCACGCTTCCCGTGCGCGCCCGTCCGCACGTCGTCTTGCTTCTCCGTTGGGTAAAGTTTAGATAGTTCACACAAGGCAGCAAGGGTCGCTAACCGGTCTTCTCCCGGCGGTCCTCACAGTCCTTTTTATTAGTTCGTTTAAGCAGCGGGGCGAAAACCTGCTCGAGTCTCTCGCGGTCACCTCGAGTGGTTCAAACACCCACAGTCTCTTTCCCCGCGCACCTGTAGTTCATCAGAGTTCGTGTCCGTGTGCACTCGGACCCGCCCTCATTCATTAAAGTGATACAGAGCGCTAAATACAACAATGATAACAACAAAAGTAAAGTACATTTACATGCCGTTATACTTTTTCTGTGGCTATGTTACAACACTGTAACCCACAAAATGACAACTATTTGTGGGTTTAAAGGAGTGAAACTGTGCCTCTATAAGCATCTCCAGTGTGGTTCTGAGTCTGCACTATCTGCCACATTATGACCCACAAAATAACAACTATTTGTGGGTTTAAATATGTGAAAGTTGGCCTCTATAAGCATCTCCAGTCTGGTTCTGAGTCTGCACTGTGTGACATATTGTAACCCACAAAATGACAACTATTTGTGGGTTTAAAAGAGTGAAACTGTGCCTCTATAAGCATCTCCAGTGTGGATCTTAGTCTGCACTGTCTGCACATTGTAACCCGAAAAAACAACTATTTGGGCATTTGTAAACGAAAACTTGGCCTCCTCTGGACCCCTGTGTGGCAGCTCCAGACTGCGGACAGGGACACATTAATGGACCCAGGGAACAGACACGCTTTGGGGCATGTAAAACTGGCTATTCTGTTTGAAATAGGCGGTGCTCCGGCCTTAACCCTGACCCTAACCCAGGGATGTATAAGAGGTGATTCTGCACTGTGTAGACCCATCAGGCAGTGCCCCAGAAAGGGCAAAAGTGTCTAAAATCATGCCTGGATGTGTCCTTGGTTTTCTGGAGGTCTTGGGGGACACGTGTGCACAAGCCCAGTACGAGCAGAGTGCACCAGATGCGCACTGGAGATGTCCAAATTCCCCCTTTCTAAAACACGTTATTCTGTTAAAAATACGCTGTGGACAGGCGTAAACCACGTGCAGGATTAAAGTTCGAGTCGTGCTAATCCGTAGATACCCAGGTTTATTGTCCTAGGCCCGGGGAAAGTGTTTAAAATGAGTCAGAAAGTTACTTGTTTTGTCCGGTTCTTTTCCGTGTGTCTGGTACACTAAGTGTCACACACCGACCCTCCGCAGGAGCCTAGCCGAGGAGGAGAGCTCCTGCCCGGGCATGAGAGTGGACCATGAGCCCCCTACCGGAAAACAGCTTTTTGTATGAAAATTAAAAATCTAACCACCCAGGGCTAAGGAGGGTGTCCTAGTGACTAGATCCCACCCGTCATTTGCCCCAAAACCCGGGATTAAATGATTAATAACGCGTTTTGAAGGGAAGTCATGTGCCAAAACTTTGTCTTAAAAAGGTTAAAATTAAAATCTGGAGGTGGTGTGGGACTCTGGGGACAGTAGAAGGACAGCCCCAAAGTCCCATCCGAGTAGAGTGCTCCGGGCCGGACCAGAGGCCCGCAAAGTTCCGCTCCGGAAAACCGGTCATTCTGTTAAAAATACCCGGTGGAGCGGGAAAACGACATACGCATTAAAGTTCGAGTCGTGCTGAATTCGTAGGTACCCCGCTTTAGTGTCCTAGACCCTGGGAAAGTGTTTAAAACTAAGTCAGAAAGTTGCTTGTTTTGTCCCGTTTTTTCCGTGTGTCTGGTACACTGTCACACACCGACTCTCCGCAGGAGCCTAGCCGGGAGGAGCGCTCCTGCCGGGCATGAGAGCGGCCCGTGACCCCCTACCGGAAAACCACTTTTTTGTATGAAAATCAAAAATCTAACCACCCAGGCTAAGGAGGGTGTCCTAGTGACTTGATCCCACCCGTCATTTGCCCCAAAAACCGGGATTAAATGAATAAAACGCGTTTTAAGGGATGTCATGTGCAAAACTTGTCTTAAAAAGGTTATAATTAAAATCTGGAGGTGGTGTGGGACTCTGGAGACAGTAGAAGGCCAGCCCCAAAGCCACGTCCGAGTAGAGTGCTCCGGGCCGGACCAGAGGTCCGCAAAGTCCGCTCCGGAAAACCGGTCATTCTGTTAAAAATACCCGGTGGAGAACGGCATACTGGATTAAAGTTCGAGTCGTGCTGAATCCGTAGGTACCCCGCTTTAGTGTCCTGGCCCGGGAAAGTGTTTAAAATTGAGTCAGAAAGTGACTTGTTTTGTCTGGTTCTTTTCAGTGTGTGTCTGGTACACACACCGACCCTCCGCGGGAGCCTAGCCGAGGACGAGCGCTCCTCCCTGGGCTTGAGAGTGAGCAATGACACCCTACCAGAAAACGACTTTCTGGTCAAAAATAAAACAAACCAACCACCCAGAGCAATAGAGGGGGTCCTAGTGACTAGATCCCCCGCCAGATTGTCAAAACCCGGTCCAAATTGAATAAAAACACGTTTTAGTGAAAGTTGGACTTGGAAAAATTTCACTCATTTTTGCACATGCAGTCAGCCCGGGACTCCCGGGCTAAATGACGCTGACTACCGGTAAATGGCCCACGCTGGCTATGCATGTGTCATGAAATTTGAGTCAACTCCAAGGGACCACATGGCGGATTTTGGAAAGAACGTTTTTTGCGATTGAAAAGGGTACAAATCATGGTTCTTCGGAATCCGCTCGATGAGCACGGTCGGCGGGCATGCATTATTCGCCATTCTGGGGCCCGGTTCTGGAGCTAATCCAGGTTAAAGGCTCCCAGACAAGCATTTTTGAGCATTTCTGGACGGGTCCCTGGACCCTCCCAGAGTCCGGTTTTGGGTGGGACCGAGTAGCCCCGTCTGAGCTCGCCCCCGGCCTTGCTGGCTCACTCGGGGTTACCTGGTTGATCCTGCCAGTAGCATATGCTTGTCTCAAAGATTAAGCCAAGCAAGTCTAAGTACACACGGCCGGTACAGTGAAACTGCGAATGGCTCATTAAATCAGTTATGGTTCCTTTGATCGCTCTACCGTTACTTGGATAACTGTGGCAATTCTAGAGCTAATACATGCAAACGAGCGCTGACCTCCGGGGATGCGTGCATTTATCAGACCCAAAACCCATGCGGGGTTGCCTCTCGGGGCTCCCCGCTCGCTTTGGTGACTCTAGATAACCTCGAGCCGATCGCTGGCCCTCTTGGCGGCGACGTCTCATTCGAATGTCTGCCCTATCAACTTTCGATGGTACTTTCTGTGCCTACCATGGTGACCACGGGTAACGGGGAATCAGGGTTCGATTCCGGAGAGGGAGCCTGAGAAAAGCAGAAGTGTTTTGCCTGAGCTATGCTCGTCTCAGAAGGCTAACGTTGAGTCACATGTTGGGGTTGCCACAGACTGTTGGAGCAACATGGGCTCCAGCTACTCTAATCTCTGAGCTGTTGTCAGCCCACCGCGCTTTAACCGGTCTGATGGTCCACAGTGAGGATATGTGCTCTATACGTTCTGCCTGATGGGTTGCCGGTGGTTCTGTGTGTTAACTTTGACACTGTTGCAAATGGCTTAAGTCACTTTGGGAACAGCCCCACCAACTTTATCCACCCATAACTCGGATGTGGGCCTCCCAAGTTGGCAGTATTCATAATGAAATTGACGGAGTATTTCACCTATCTACCTGGCATGGGTTTAACCAATGGCCTCCTGAGTTTAATTGTCACAACATCCTTTGCCTGAGGGGATGACCTGTTGGCACTTTTTGGATCAAGGCGTGCCTACGCCGCCTTGGTCCGCCTTAGGTTGGCAATGCCCTATACCTCTCTGGGAGGTTGACGGTAAGATGGGTCTGCAATTGAGCTCCCTTACACAAGCTCAAGCTAGTCTCGGCTGCGTCTTCCATTCCTCCAGTCTGTCTACCTAGTGCTCTGGCCTAGGAAGGCAACTCTCCATCTAAATCGAACACCAATTCCTCCTAAGTGGTGGGTCCCGTAAATTCTATTTGTCTCTATTGTGTGCCTACCTCACTGTCCACAATGGGGAACAGATACGTTCCCTTCCCCCTGGCCCCCCGTGGGAGTGCTTGGGATTGGCCTTACCTCCCCTCTGGTGATTGATGAGGTGCCCAGGGGCGGAGGGGTGGTTGGTGCCTACCGTGACCTCACTTGGTTGCTTGGCTATACCTCTGCCATTGAACGATGAAGTACAGATTCCCTGTACAGCGTAAACCATGGTAAATGTACCCTTGAACGCTCCCAGCATGGGTCTGATGTGTGTACCTCGTTGTTGCTGTGAGCGGTTAGAGCTTCTTTGGGCGTCAGCTGCACTAACTCCTGTGTTGGTACTAGTCCAGGAAGCTTTGGCCTAGTAAGCAGTCTGCAGTGAGGTGTTCCATCCATGACCCATGGAGTAGTTGATGGTGTGTCTCACTCTGCTGTGACAATATTAGGTTTGAAGTTGCTTTGGGCGACGGCTGCATGAATTATTTAGTTCATGCCAGTCCTTAGAGCTTTGACCACATTGGTAGCACATAGCAACCTGTGAGCCACCTGATCTACACCTGATCTACTCTAGATGCTGAGATTAGGTTGTCACCGTGGCTTCCCCTGCTACAGGGGTTGCCTATGTGCTCCCTGACTCGCAGCTCACTTGGTCGGAATTACTTGAACGATGAAGCACCTCATAAGTGCAGCCAGTCGTCCGTCTATCCACCCGCACAACGGGTCAGTCTTGTGGCTGCTCCGTAAGTGTTAGGTGGTACATCAACTGGATGGGAGGATAGGAGCTAGGACTTGTGTCCTGGCCCCTGTGGATAAATCCTCACAATACTAGTCCTCTAATAATTCCCTTTACATCCAGTTGTTGTAGGTGGATGAACATCCAGAAACCTAACCCTAACCTTAACCTCCTTTGGCCTGTTCTTGCCTAGATGGATTGGTGTTGGCGGTGAAGGGTCTCTGTCTGACTCTAGCCTGCTGTTGTCCTGTCTCTTGCAGGTGAGGGCGTTGTCTAAAGGTCCAGTCTGGTGTCTGGTGAAATGGTCCCCTCTCCTTCCACCCCGAAGGGCCGGCCCCTGCTGGCTAGGAGGAACCTGTATGCCACGTGGTCCAGAAGTCCCAGCACAATCGGCTCCAGACCTTGGCTTGGAAGACTAATGACCTCACCCAAAACTGCTGGGATAAGGCATGGTTCTGGTCCTGATGGAGCAGTGGACGGTCTGCCTTCCACCCCAAACGGGAAAGTGAGCACACCCAGAAGAGTCCTGTTCAAAAATTACGAAACACCGTCCAGGGTGGTGTTCCTTTCCCACGGTAGGCGAACCTTCTTACAGGGTGACACAAAGCGTCTTGCTCGGAGCACTTGGGTTGGGCTGCGAGCTCCCTGGCTGGCCACTGTCTGCCCGATCTGCCAAACCTCCTTAAAGTCCCTTGGAAGAGCGTATGTCCATTATAGGTCGAGGCATGGAGCAATGAAGGTTATCTTTCTCTGTGGTCGCTGCGGAGTGACTGCAAAATCAATCCCATCCATGTCTGGCCACGTTTCTACGTGCGGGAAATCCAAAAAGATGAGTCTGAAAGGTAGTTGTCAATGCAATGAGTGTGGTAAGCCCTTTTCCACACCGAGGGGCCTGTCCCAGCACGTACGTCTAGTACACCCTCGCATATATGCAAGACAACTCAAAGAGCGGGCAGAAAGCTCTCCACTGTCAGGCACATCCAACAAAGGACACTATAAGGCTGACTCCTTGAACGCTATGAAGGAGAGGCTTGGGCACCCTCTCCCTCCTCCCCCTCCAGTGGAGGGTGTGCAGTCGGACCTCCTAAGGGCCTTTGGATGGAAGGCGGCTCCCTCCAAGAAGGATCTCCGACGGGCCTCCAAGATAATGGTCAGGAAAATTCAGAGAAGGTTCGGACTGTCTGATGCAGGAAAGAGATTGGTGGGCCAGAGTTCCAGGGTTAAGTCCTTTAAGTCCAGTTATGCCACATGTCAACACCGCTGGAAGCGGAAACGCAAGGACTTGGTCAACCTGGTACTCATGGGCGAGCTTCCAGTATGTAGAATCCCCAGAGAGGAGATCCAGTCGTTCTACTCAATCATCTGGGGTTCTGAAGCTGAGTACAAGGGACTGGGGTGCTTTGACGACATCCCGATGGCGGATAACCTCCCTTTCCGATTCCCCATCACTGGCGAGGAAGTCCTAAGAGTTCTCAAACGGATGTCCGCTAAAAGCTGCCCTGGTCCTGACGGAATTATGCGCCCCCACTTAATCCTGCACGACAGAAAGGGCCTCAAACTGGCTGCACTGTTCAACTCTTGGTTGGTCGCCGGCTATGTGCCTTTGTCTATGAGAGGTGCCCTCACCACCTTAATCCCGAAGAGCTGTGACGAGAGTGCGGCACTCTCAATTAAGAACTGGCGTCCCATCTCAGTTGGCTCAGTGGTTTACAGGACCTTCATGGGGATCATGGCGGATAAGGTGTCTGAAGCTTGTCCTCCCCACCCTCGCCAGAGGGGCTTTGTCAAAGGGCCCGGGTGTGCGGAAAACATTACCATTATTAAAAGCCTCCATACAGCGGCCAAGCGCCGTAGCAGGGCCTTCGGAGCTGTTTTTGTGGACTTGTCAAGAGCCTTTGACTCGGTCTCACATCGGCTGATCCATGAAACCTTGACCAGGAAGGGCCTCGACGAACTGATTGTAAATGTGATAATGAGCGCCTACAAGAATTCGCACACCCGGGTCAAAACACTGGGGGGAGCCACGGCCCCTATCCAAATAAGATCTGGAGTCAAGCAGGGTGACCCTCTTTCGCCTATCCTCTTTAACCTGTGCCTCGATGCACTGATGTATGCATTGGAGAAGGAGGTGGTGGGGGTGCAATTTGGAACTGATCTGTCAATCCCCTCAATTGCATACGCCGATGACCTGGTGGTGTTGGGTGAAACTTACTCTGAACTGCAAAAGGGCATGCACGTTCTCTGTCTACCTTGACCAAGTTGGGCTAAAGGCCAATCCAGCAAAGTGCTACTCCTTACTCCTCACGGTCCACAAAGGAAAGGTACTTCTAAACAACTTGTCCTCCAAGGGGAACCCATACATGCTGCGGAGCCGGGAGACCGGATAAAGTACCTTGGAGTCTTTTTAGACCCCTGGACTGGAATAATGGCTGAGGACCCAATTGGACAGCTTAGCTCACTGTTAGAGAAGGTCGGGGCGGACCACCTTAAGCCCACACAAAAGCTCTATTTGCTCAAACAATACGTTGTCCCACGTTTGATATACTGCTGTGACCACGGAGATGTCAAACAGACCAAACTACAAGAAATGGACAGACTGGTTCGGGTGGCAGTTAAGAGGTGGCTCCACCTAGAAAACCATGTGGCGGATGGACTGTTCTATGCCCACTGGCGGGACGGAGGGCTTGGCATAGTGAAGCTGAGCAAGATAAAAAAAATGGTAAATGGTCTATTTATATAGCGCTTTTCTACCTTTCCAGGCACTCAAAGCGCTTTACAATCTAGCATCCACTCACCCAGTGTACGCAGACACTGAGGCAGTGTGGGTTAAGTGTCTTGCCCAAGGACACAACGACAATCTACTCCTTTCGTCCCACTGTGGCACCTGGTGTTCTAACAGTCTCCCATCCAAGTACTAACCAGGCCCTTTCTTGCTTAGCTTCTGAGATCTGACAGGATCAGGCTTTGACAAGCAGGTATGATGATGATGATTCCCAGAATACAATTCAAGCGGTGCCTGGCCCTGGCTCTTTCTGAGGATGAAATAACAAGCGTGTTAGCCAAAGAGCTGAGATTGGACGGACAAGCAAGGGGCCTCTGGAGATCACTTACCGGTGATCTCCCAACCTGCCCACTCGAAGAGCTTAATCCAAACTCTGTCACCTCCAGGTCCATAAGAAATGAAGAGTTTGAGAAGTGGGCTGCTTTGCAGTGGCATGGGCTGGGGATCCGTTGTTTCAAGGCCGATAAGATCTCAAACTCATGGCTCAAGAATCCTTGGAAGAAAGGCTTGTCCGAGGCAGAATTCACCCTGGCCCTCAAAGCCAGGACGAGAACATTTCCCAGTGCGTCTCACAGGACCGGGTGTTCTCTGCCGAGGTGTAGGCTTTGCCACAATGGGCCAGAATCCCTTGGTCACCTTACCTGTGCATGTGCAGCCTTGAAAGCGATGCGGCTTGAAAGACACAATGCCATCTGCCGTCTCCTGCTCCGAGTTGCCTCATCCCTTGGATGGACATGTCGCTCGGAGCCTAAACTGGTAACGGCGGATGGCAGAGTCGGAAAGCCGGATCTAATAATGTGAAAGAATGGAAAGGCTCACATGGTGGACATTGCAGTATGCCTGGAGTCCGAAGAGAGCACCCTCCTGGACATGGAGTTCTTTAAGCGTGCCAAGTACTTGCCCTTCACAAGTGTTGCAAAAGACCTTGATCCCTCCATAAGATGTGTGCAAGTGTGGGGCTTCCCCATGGGAGCTCGAGGGAAATGGCACAAACCCAACACCAATTTCCTTCGAAAACTGGGTGTGCCCGAATGCAAGCTTGAGGAAAAAGCAAAGCAGTTTTCCATGTTGGCCCTCTACGGTACCCTCCGTACTTGCAAAACCTTTAACCGGTTGGTGACGGGAAAAACGGCAGCTGAGGATTCCTCCTCCTCAGCTGGAGATGGTGAAGGAGCTGCGGCACGGACACGCCAGTGAGAAGGGCTACCTATAGTCCTCTCCTGGCCATAAGGTAAGGATTGAAGTCTGTGATGGCCTTGAGTTAACATTGGGTATGTTGATCCTCTGTTCTGTTACAGGTCCGGGTACGCCCTCCAAGCCCATCCCGTTCGCCTGGTACCTGTTGAACTTTGGACACCACCTACCCTCTTGTGAGCTGTGGCCTGGACACGTCAGGGGATGGTGCAAAGCATCAACCCCTGGCCATAAGGTATTGACTCGGATTATAGAAACTGGCTAAGACGCTAAATGTGATGGTCATATGTCTTGTTGCAGGTCCGGGTCCACCCTCCAAGCCCGTTCCATCCTCTTGGATCTCCTCTGGTACCTGCCGGACCCTGGATGATCATCACCCCCCTTGAGCTGTGGCCCGGACATGTCAGGGGATGGTGCAGGGCACCAACCCCTGGCTTTAAGGTGGGTCTTTCTCTGGAAGTCCCAGTCTTGTCTCTTATCTTTTGCTCACCTACATGTGCTTGTGTTTCAGGTCCGGGCTTGCCCTCAAGCTGGACCTCCCCCTGTTCAGACATTTGGCTCGCCGGTCACCTCGGGACTTGGTCGGAACACGCCCTGGGAGCTGTGACTCGGATACGTCAGGCAGTAGGGCCGGCACTACTCCTGGCTATAAAGGTCCGTGGTCACCCTCCCTGGGAATTCGAGGATTCCTCCCCTCCTACACCTCTGTATCTTCTCCTGGATCAAAGGACTCTAAAGTTGCATGCTTCGGTTCGTGATGTTACTAAATAAATGTTGTTTGATAATTGACCTTTGAATAAATATTTTATGAATATATATAAAATGACTAATTCCTATAACCTTAGTGGTTACTGGTTAAACCACAACATCGAGAAGGGCCTCCCACTTGACCTTGGTGGTTATTGGTTAAACCACAGCATCCGAAAGGGCCTCCATCTGATCTGTTTGTAGATTGTATCTAGTGAGCCCTTGCAGGATCTAGGCTCCAGGAGACAGAGTGTCAGTGCAGTTGGCCCAGTGAGGAGCACTTGTCCTGGACATAGTGTGAGGCTCTCCTGGACCCTTGTGGAGGTGGAGGACAGGCTCCAGGAGGCAGAGTGTCAGGGTACATGGCCCACTGAAGAGCACATGGACTGGTCAGAGTGTGAGGCTCTCCTGGAACCTTGTGGAGGTGGAGGACAGGCTCCAGGAGGCAGAGTGTCAGTGCAGTTGGCCCAGTGAGGAGCACCTGTCCTGGACAGAGTGTGAGGCTCTCCTGGAACCTTGTGGAGGTGGAGGAGAGGCTCCAGGAGGCAGAGTGTCAGTGCAGTTGGCCCAGTGAGGAGCACCTGTCCTGGACTGAGAGTCAGAGGCTGACCCTGGAGTGGATCCTAGCCTGTCTTCTGGAGCCTAAGTGTTGATAACAGATTGCACTATGTGTCACTTTTGATCCGATTTAAAAGGGCCTATTCTCGGGGTTAAAAGAGAGCAACTTTGCCTGTCTGGTGGAGCTTAACTCTGGCTCCCTGACTGCACTTTGTGTCACTTTGTATCCGATTTAAAAGGCACTATTCTGGGGTGTAAAAGAGAGCAACTTGGCCTGTTTGTGGTGCTGAAGTCTGGCTCTTTGACTGCACTATGTGTCACTTTGTATCCGATTTAAAAGGCACTATTCTGGGGTTTAAAAGAGAGCAACTTTGCCTCTCTGGTGGAGCTTAACTCTGGCTATTTGACTGCACTTTGTGTCACTTTGTATCCGATTTAAAAGGCACTATCCTGGGGTTTAAAAGAGAGCAACTTTGCCTGTCTGGTGGAGCTTAACTCTGGCTATTTGACTGCACTTTGTGTCACTTTGGATCCGATTTAAAAGGCACTATTCTGGGGTATAAAAGAGAGCAACTTTGCCTCTCTGGTGGAGCTTAACTCTGGCTATTTGACTGCACTTTGTGTCACTTTGGATCCGAATTAAAAAGCACTATTCCGGGGTATAAAAGAGAGCAACTTTGCCTGTCTGGCGGAGCTTAACTCTGGCTCTTAGGCTGCACAGTTGGACACATTTTAACCCAGTAAAAGAACCACTATTTTGGGGTTTAAATGTGTGAAAGTTGGCCTGTATGTGCAGCTCCAGTCTGGATCTTAGACTGCTATATGAGGCATATTGTAAGCCAGAAAAGAACAACTATTTGTGGGTTTAAAAGAGTGAAAGTTGGCCTGTATAAGCATCTCCAGTGTGGTTCTAAGTCTGCACTGTGTGGCATATTGTAACCCACAAAAGTACAACTATTTGGGGGTTTTAAAGAGTGAAAATGTGCTTGTAAAAGCAGCTCCAGTCTGGCTCTAAGTCTGCACTTTCTGCCACATTGTAACCCACAAAATGATAACTATTTGTGGCTTTAAATATGTGAAAGTTGGCCTGTATAAGCATCTCCAGTGTGGTTCTAAGTCTGCACTATCTGCCACATTGTAACCCAGAAAAAGAACAACTATTTCGGGCATTTGTAAACGAAAACTTGGCCTCCTCTGGACCCTTGTGTGGCAGCTCCAGACTGCAGACAGGGACACATTAATGGACCCAGGGAACAGACACTCTTTGGGGCATGTAAAACTGGCTATTCTGATTGAAATAGGCGATGCTCCGGCCTTAACCCTGACCCTAACCCAAGGATGTATAGGAGGTGATTCTGCACTGCGTAGACTCATTAGGCAGTGCCCCAGAAAGGGCAAAAGTGTTTAAAATCATGCCTGGATGTGTCCTTGGTTTTCTGGAGGTCTTGGGGGTCATGTGTGCACAAGCCCAGTCTGAGCAGAGTGCACCAGAGGCGCACTGGAGATGTCCAAATTCCCCCTTTCTAAAACACGTTATTCAGTTAAAAATACGCGGCAGACCGGCTTAAACACGTGCAGGATTAAAGTTCGAGTCGTGCTGAATCCGTAGATACCCAGGTTTATTGCCCTAGGCACGGGGAAAGTGTTTAAAACCGGGTCAGAAAGTTGCTTGTTTTTCTGCGCTTGTCTCTGGTTCTCTGTGGTTGTGTCTGGTACTCTGCATGTCACACACCGACCCTCCGCGGAGCCTGGCCGAGGACGAGCGCTCCTGCCCGGGCATGAGAGTGGCCCGTGACCCCCCTACCGGAAAACCACTATTTTATATGAAAATCAAAAATCTAACCACCCAGGGCTAAGGAGGGTGTCCTAGTGACTAGATCCAACCCGTCATTTGCCCCAAAATCCGGAATTAAATGATTAAAAACGCATTTTGAAGCCAGATCATGTGCTAAAACTTTGTCTTAAAAAAGGTTAAAATTAAAGTCTGGAGGTGGTGTGGGACTCTGGAGGACAGTAGAAGGACAGCCCCAAAGCCACATCCTAGTAGAGTGCTCCAGGGCCGGTCCAGAGGTCCGCAAAGTTCCGCTCCCGAAAACCGGTCATTCTGTTAAAAATACCCGGTGGACCGGGAAAAACGGCATACTGGATTAAAGTTCGAGTCGTGCTGAATCCGTAGTGTAGGAGCTATTTGTCTATTTTGTTTCATATTTTTGTTTTGTTATATTTACATATTACGTTTATTTTTGTCACATTTGTGCTAAGTTAAACTTAAGTTTTGCTAAAGTTAATTAGGCCCGAGCCGGAGGACGAAGTCCCGGCGAGGGACTTATTAAAATTGATACCGGGGGGTGGTTTTTCGCGAAAACGAAATAGTAAACGACAACGCACGTGCCCGGGAGTGGTGTCGAAAATTAGAACTCAGTGAGCTCTAATTGTGAGTGAAGACCGCGTGAAAAAATAATAAAAGACGACTCGGTAGCGCCCCCTCGAAAATCAAATAACATTGGGCCAAAGGGAGCCCGACGCCGAAAAAAGTCGCAGTAAAAATATGAAACCTAGCCCGAAAAATTTTTCATGTCCGAACATGAAAAAAATCATATTGTGGCCCCGCCCTCAAGTGAACAGGAAGTCGGCCATCGTGGATCAAACGCGTCTCTCGGAAAAGCGCACCTCATACTTTGGGCCAGCACGTCCACAATTTTGGTCGAAAACACATCAAACTCGGCTGAAACACAGTAAACCCATGTGAAATGAAATCAATGGTTTGAAATTTGAATATTATGTTTGGTATGGTGACAGTGAATTTTTTACAAAATTGTTAAAATTTTGAAATTTGTAAAAAAAAACTTTCTTTTTGCTAGATTTTTTCATGGGAAAATCGAAATACAGCGTTTGTGCACATTCTGAAACTGAACGCAACGGTATGCATATCAAGACACTATCTCACAAGTTGGCCCAATAGCGCCCCCTTTAAATCTTATTTTCAAAAATTCGTACAAAGCACACCGTTTGACGTAGACTTGTGAAAAAATTCACAGAGGGCTCATTTGTGATGGGGCACAATGTCAGAAACTTCCATGACTCTAGCATTTGTAGTTTAGGAGAAAAATAATAGGAGAAAAAAATTCTTCCTTATATTATTATTATTATTCTGTCGATATAAACTCAATTTTGACCCCCTGAACGTTAACGAAAAGTCTTTTTTCTTTTTACCCCAAATTCAAGGTCGGCGAAAAATTTTGTGTTTTAAACAGCAAAAAAATTAATGTGCCAAAATGACTCGCTAGCGCCCCCTCAAAAATCAAAAAACATTACGGCAATGACAGACCTTTTTTATCGCAGACCACTGAAATTTGGCAGAAACATAGCTCGTGTCAAGACAAGTAAAAAATTACATTATGACCCCGCCCTAAACCCTACAGGGCGTCGGCTATCGTGGGCAGAACCTGATTTTTTGGAAATGGGATGAAAATTTGGAACTGTCATCAACAGACCCTTGTGCCTTTGGGTATTTTTGTAGACACATGAAATTTGGCCCAAAAATCCCTCTCAGCTATCTGAACGAAAAACCCAATGGGAGCATAACTTTATCTGCAAGCGTGTTGCCATGGCAACGTAAAAATGACAAAAACCCATGTTATCCAATGGAGACGCCAAACTTGTAGAAATATTTTTTTTGGTCTTAGACAGCTGAAAATTGGTAGACACATTATGCTTCACATTCTGACCAAAAAAGTCAATTATGACACGCCTCTATCTTTGACCATTTTACCACAGCGCCCCCTTACTTTTGAATGGGATAAAATGTTTAGTTTCACCAAAATGCCTCAAATTCACCACACTAACTCTCCTCATCACACTGAACAAAAAACCCAATGGGACTATATGTTTATCTGCAACTTTGTCTTAGGAAGCTGAAATTTGGCACACACATTCTCCATCCAATACTGAACAAAAAAATCAATGGAAGCATATCTTTATTTGCAACCGTGTTACCGTGGCAACATCCACCATTTCCCATTGAAATACATAGCAAAAACTCAAATTGGATGAAAAAACTTACTTTATCATAGACACTTGAAAATTGGCACACTTATTGTCTTCGGGATGACGAACAAAAAAACCAATGAAAGCATACCTCTATCTTCAACCGTGCGGCTGTCACAATGTCATAATTTGTCCTTTCAGTGAATAGAGTGTAGCAATAGGGAAGGAATGCTGTTGGCAGAAAACGCACGTGGACGAGAGGCGGGTCCGTCGCGGTGGCTCATGCTCCGCGGTTGCAAGGGGGGGCGAGGGCCTATATCACCGTGCGCGGTTTTAATTTGTTTTATTTTTCTTTTGCATATTCATTTTGGGCACCGAGGTTATATAGGTGGCGGTGTAGCGGAGTCAGGCGTGCACCTGGGTGGGCCTATGGTTTTTTACCAGTGGAGGATAGGAGAGGCAGCAAGCAGGCCGTAATCATGTAAAACTTGTTGTTTGCCATCCACTTGGAATAAATCCTTTTTGAATGCATCTTTTTTGAATGGACATTGATTTGTACACTGCGTAAACCACAACCCATGGTGCTCCAAAGGGATTATTTGAGTTATGTTTGGTCTTGAGTTTGGTCACGTTTCTTTTTGTTAGTTGATTCACAAATAGTCACTACATCTCAGTAAAAAACCTGCCCTAGGACCAACAAGACGATTCAACGGATCGATATCAAGTGGATTATTGTTCATTGATGCGCGGATGGCTGCGTAAAGTTTGTTTAATCCATCGCCTTTGTTCTCTGATGGCGCCAGCGGGAAAGTTGCCTCGCCCACAACATGCAGACGCTCTGCTCCTCTTCTGAGTATATGGTATGTGTAATGATTGCTAATGCTGTAAAGCAGTGGTCCTCACTATTTTTTAAAGAACAGCCACATTGACGGACCAAAGAGAAGGGGAGAGCCGCAAAACATCAAACATAAAAACAAACAAAAAACAGGCCAGCGCAGACTAGAAAATAGAACTCAAATGTGTGTTTGTATGTGTGAAAATAAAGCACAAATGTGCAGATAAAAATTAGTTTAAATTCAAATTAAATATTATTTTGTGTATTATAAAAATAGGGATTTCAATTTGACTTGTAGCTTCTTTAATATAAATTTTATATTACTACGGTCAGGTCAATTTACATTTAATATAGCAAATTACAAACATTTGTTGTCATTTTTTAAACAATCAGTGTTTTGCATTATGAGCCTGATGTAGTTTAAATCTAACATGCATCACATTATCCAACCAACCCAACCACACTGTACTTACTATTCAATATGTCTACACTTAATTCTTATTATTTTTAATATTAAACTGATGCGTCTCTGTTCACTCTGTGACGTGCTAGCTCCGCCCCCTTCATCTGCCTTTCTCAGACCTCCACTGATGCTGCTGCTGCGCTGACAGAGAGACAAGACAAGTGTGTTTTTCTCCCTTTGGCCAGAGTCATACATGAAATAAACCTAAATACCTCTTTGCGGACACTATTTAACAAAGTTTAATTGTGGAAAAACTCTCCGCTGGACTGCGGTGTTCGCGAACGCGCGTGTAGGACTAGATTTTTCCCGATCAACTTTTAAAGTGTTTAGAACTAATTATCTCCGCCAATATTGATCCTATCAGTACGAAATAAAAACTGGGACAGAGTTTAGACTCTTCTCTCTCAGAATATGTCCGCTTCAAGTCTGTGTGTGGGCGTGACATTTCACTACAGCTGCTCAAAGATACGTGACTTGATGTGAGAAGGAGAGCTCGTGCGTCCTGTGGCTGGAGTGGAAAACCATTTGGCACAGTCTGAGCGCGTCACTTCATTCATTTCTTAGATCGCCAAAACATTTATTTTGCTTAATATAAGGGTGAGCTCGCAGCTCCGTGCATGTCTAAAAGAATGTAGCTATACAATGTGGTTCATTTGGTCAATGGGCAGCAGGGTGAAGCAGTGGATGCAGCGCTGAAAAAGAACCAAACTAAGAGCGTGCTTGTTGTGTGAAATGTGATCTTGCCGAATCTTGCTGAGAGCCGTCAAGTAAGGCTCTAAGAGCCGCATGTGGCTCGCGAGCCGCGCAGTGAGGAACAGGGCTGTAAAGGAAAACGGCGTTTGATGATAGTGATCATTGTCAACATACAAATTGTCAAAGCGGAGATAAATCAAAGTCTGGATGAGTGCAGTACCTTTACGCACCGCTAGTGCCCATGTGAGCAAATAAAAGGTAATAAAATTTTGAAAAAAGGTGTGGATTGTGAACAAAGAAACTAAAAGTTGAAAAATGTCAGATGTGCCAGAAGTGCAAAAAGAAATGGAAAATGATGTGCAAGTGTCAACCAAAAGGAGCCTCAAATTTACTCCAAAAGGCTTGGGTCTCCAAATGCAAACTTGCCAAGAAAAACAGAAAACAAAATGCAAACAAGCAAAAAGGTTGATGGAGGATTTGAACATATTAATGAAATCAAAGGAAAATGTGTAAAACAAAACGAGTATTTCGCAAATAAAATGTCTACTTACAATGAATGTGTTGAATGTGTTCAAATGTGGTTGTCTGAGCTGGGTCATTCAAATGTGCCATCAAAAATGGACAATCCAGATCAACAAATGGATGACATAAATCCAGAGGACAGTGCGTCTAATGTGAACGCTAAAAGGTCAAATGTATCAAAGACGCGCTCTCAAACTTCACGAATCTCCTCTACAGTGTCAATGCGCCTCAAAGCAGAGGCAGATAAAGCTGCGTTAATGGAACGCGTCGCAGCTCTGAACAAAAAAACATGAAATTGAGGCACAGGAGGAAAAAATAAAAATGGAAAGTGAAAAGTTGAAAAGACAAAGGAACAACTCGAACTTGAAACGTAACTTGCTGCTGCAAACGCAAAGCTCTGTGTTTTGAACATCAGCACGTCTCAGTGTGGCTCTAAAGTCTCAAAAACGTCCAAATTATCCAACACCAATGTTTCTGACGGAATAAATTCATATGTCAATAAACACAATGTCTCTAAAACAATGAAATTAAACCCTGCCGATGTATTTGTACCAGAACCAAACGAAAATAATGTTGTTTTCACCACTGCTGTGCAACTACCAGTTGTCCGACCCAAACAAAACACCAGTGAATATGCAACTCGAAATAAAAACGTAGACTGTGGCCAGCCCATTGTGTGTGAAAATGTACAAATGCAATCACCAATAAATCAACCAGGTATAATGGACATAATGCAAAAACAAAATGACATCACTGCCATGTTAGTCCAGCAAAACCTGAGCTCAGTTCTGCCACCTCGAAACATCCCTCAATTTGATGGAGACCCTCTCCAATATAAATCTTTCATAAGAGCATTTGAGAACGGCGTAGAGGCAAAAACATCAGATCTGAGCGACTGTCTGCACTTTCTCGAACAATACACCAGGGGGCAGCCGAGAGACCTCGTCCACAGTTGTCAGCATTTGCCTCCAGAACAAGGCTACTACAGAGTCAAAAACCTTCTTGCAGAGCATTTTGGAAATGAGCATAAAATAGCACATGCATATATGGAAAAAATAAACAACTGGCCAGAAATAAAAGGTGAAGACATAAAAGCACTGCAGTCATTCTCTCTCTTTCTCAGAGGATGTTCAAATCTAACTGAACATATTACAAACATGAAAGAGCTTGATCTACCTGCAAACATGAGAAACATCATTTTAAAGCTGCCTTATAAATTGAGAGAAAGATGGAGAGCTGTGGCATGTGACCTTCAGGAGAGAAGGGGTCAAAGAGCACTGTTCACAGACCTGGTTTCATTTATTGAAAAACAAGTCAGAATAGCATCTGATCCACTTTTTGGCAACATTCAAGATCCACAGCACTCCACACCCAAGACCTCCAACAACAATTATACAAAACAAAGAAAAAAGGGCAGTTTTGCAACGAATGTTACAGCTGTAAACAAATTTACAACAAATAAAAACAAGTCTTCTGCCAATCACAGCTGTTCATTTTGTTCACTGAGCAATCATACTCTGGAAAAATGTTTTCATTTCAAAGAAAAGGCACACAAAGACAAAGTTAATTTCATTAAAGAAAAGGAATTTGTTTTGGATGTTTGAAAACTGGACATACAAGTAAAGAATGCAGAAATCGAATGGAGTGTTCAGTGTGTCAGCAAAAACATCAGACAGTTCTTCACATTGAACATAAAAATGCATCCAAACGCCCCCTGCAACCTGTCATCACCTCAACCACGTCTACAGTGACTCAGACTTGTGGTCATATTGGGGCCGGTGATGAAGATAATTCTGTTCTGTCTATTGTTGCCGTCCAAGTTAAAAGTCCATGCACAAGCACACCGGTGCAGACGTATGCCTTCTTGGATCCGGGAAGCACCGGCACATTTTGTACAGAAAGCCTGGCAAGAAAACTGAAAGTCAAAGGCAAAAAGGCAAGTGTTGTGCTGCGTACAATGGGACACAAAGGCATTGTAAATACAAATATCATTTCTGGAATAAAAGTTGCTGCATTTGATGAAAATGAGTACATTGAGCTCCCTGATGTGATGACACAAAAATCTATGCCTGTTTCAAGATGTAATATTCCACAGCAAGAAGATATTAACAAGTGGCCTTACCTGAAAAATGTGAAGCTCCACAACATAAATGCTGATGTTGAGTTGCTTATTGGCACTGATGCAGCCAAAGTAATGGAGCCGTGGGAGTTAATCAACAGCCAGAGCAATGGGCCCTATGCTGTTCGGACCCGAGTTGGATGGGTCATTAATGGTCCACTTCGTTGTGAGAGCAGAGACAAGATTGGCTGCTCTGCTGTCACTGTAAACAGAATATCTGTGGAATCTCGAAAACATGCTGATTCAACAGTACAATCATGATTTCAATAAAAAAACATCACAAGAGCAAAAGGAAATGTCTAGAGAAGACATCGAGTTCATGAAAGTAATGACCAATTCTGCAGCATTAATTGACGGACATTACTGTATAGAGCTGCCTTTCAAAGAACAAAATGTCAACTTACCACAAAACCGTTGTATTGCAGAGCAACGTCTTCAAAGTTTGACAAAAATGGCTCATTTAAAGCACCACATTTGTTGAAAACATGATTTGCAGTGGACATGCTGAATTGGTGCCTGAAGACCAGCTGACTTACAGTGAAGGAAAAGTGTGGTATCTTCCACACCATGGTGTTTATCACCCCAGAAAAAACAAACTGAGAGTCGTCTTCGATGGTGGTGTGACCTACAAAGGGACCTCACTTAACATCCAGCTTCTGCAGGGGCCTGATCTATCAAACTCTGTCATAGGAGTTCTTCTACGCTTCAGACAGGAACCCGTTGCTATCATGGCAGATATCCAGGCCACGTACCATCAGGTCCAGGTCCCAGAGCATCAAAGAAACTTTCTGCGCTTCCTCTGGTGGCCTCAGGGTGACACTGCACAAGCCCCAAAAGAATATCGCATGAAAGTCCATCTGTTTGGAGCTGTGTCCTCACCGAGCTGTGCAAATTACGCTCTCAGAAGAACAGCTGAAGATAATGCTCCTCATTTTCCACCTGAAGTTGTCAACACAATCAAACATCATTTCTATGTGGACGATTGTCTAAAATCTCTGCCTACTGAAGATGAAGCAATAAAAATGATACATGATTTGACAGTGCTTTGCAGTAAAGGTGGATTTAAACTTTCAAAGTGGCTCAGTAATAGCCGTACAGTGTTGCATACTGTTTCAAATGACAACAAGGCAAAAGAAATATTGGAGATGGACTTGGATGGAGATGAGCTCCCAGTGGAGCGGGCACTGGGACTCCAATGGTGCACAGAAAGTGACTCGTTCAAGTTTAAATCTTCACTTCCAGAGCAGCCACACACAAGACGCGGAATATTGTCAGTGGTGAGCTCACTCTATGATCCACTGGGTTTTCTTGCCCCCTTCATAATCTCTGCTAAGCTGCTATTGCAAGAGCTTTGTAGAAGAAACTTGGGGTGGGACGATGCTGTTCACCCTCACTTTTTCAAACAATGATCTGCCTGGCTGCAAGATTTAAAGAAAATATCAGACTTCAGAGTGGACAGATGCATCAAACCATTAAATGATCCTGTCACTGCACAACTTCACCACTTCTCTGATGCCAGCCAAGTCGGATACGGCACAGTGTCATATTTAAGACTACAAAATGATCATCATGTGCACCTCTCATTCCTCCTGGGAAAGGCCAGAGTGGCTCCTCTCAAGCAGACCACCATTCCTCGTCTGGAGCTCACAGCTGCAGTCCTCGCTGTTCACGTCGATCAAATGCTTCAAAGAGAGTTACATATCAAGTTGGAAAGTTCTGTGTTTTGGACCGACAGCACCACTGTCTTGAAATACATCCGTAATGAAACAAAGAGATTTCATACATTTGTTGCAAACAGAATTTCCCTCATCAGAGAAGCTACTCAAATTGAACAGTGGAGGTATGTGAGCACTAAAGAGAATCCGGCAGACGAGGCATCAAGAGGAATGGGAGCTGAGGAATTCATGGAGAACAGCAGATGGATCAGTGGGCCTCAGTTTTTGTTTGAGCTGGAAAACAAATGGCCAAAGTTGAATGAAAATTGTGATCCAATCCCAGCTGATGACCCTGAAATAAAAAAGGATGTAACAGTCAGTGCTTGTGTGGAGGAGAAAGATCACACCAGTTTCATACTCACTTGCTGTTCATCTTGTGCAAAGCTGAAGAAAAATGTTGCATGGTTTCTAAAAGTGAAAGAGCTCCTCAAAGTGCTGTCTCAGAAAAGAAAGGAGTTTTCACATGAATCAGACAATGACATCAACATTAAAGAGCAACATGTGGCACAAAAAATGCAGCAGTTCAAAGACACTTTAAAAGGACAAAACTTAACCTGTGAAGATCTGGCACAAGCAGAGCTGGCTATCATTCAGTTTGAGCAGCATCACAAGTTCAAAGTTGAAATAAGTCAACTCCAAGCAAAGAAGAACATCTGTAAAGAAAGCAATGTGTACAGGCTGGACCCAGTGTTGGACAACGGAGTGCTTAGAGTGGGTGGCCGTCTCCACAAAGCAGCTCTGCCACTGGAAACAAAGCATCCTGTCATTTTGAGCAAGGACATGCATGTGTCAACATTAATCCTGCGCCATATCCACCATCAACTTGGCCATGCAGGAAGGAATCACATGTTGTCTAAGCTGCGGCAAAAATACTGGATCACAAGTGCAAACTCTGCTGCCATTCTGACATTAAAGGGCAAACCTGTCATGCCACCTGGATTGTTTCAAAAACAAGATTTGTACCTGAAGAAAAGTGGAGACAAGTACAGTACATGGCAGAAATATTCTGGAAAAGATGGATCTCAGAATACTTACCGATCATGCAGGAGAGACAAAAGTGGACAAAACAGAGGAGGAACATCAGTCCTGGAGACATAGTGCTGATCGCAGACGCCACTGCCCCCAGAGGATGCTGGCAGATGGGAAGAGTCCTGGCTGTAAACACTGATTCTAAAGGGCTGGTTCGCTCAGTGCAGCTGAAGACCAAAACCAGCGTGTTGGAGAGGCCAGTGACCAAGCTCTGTCTGCTGCTGGAAGCCACTATGGATGAAGTCACTATGGACTAAACCTCTATCTGTCTCTCTTCTTATGCTCAATCTTTCCTGTTTTCCTTCAGGTCCGGAAAGAAGAAACATGAAGACTAAAACTCACTTAAGGCTAATGCATCACACATAGTTTTTACATGTTATTGCCTTAAGAATAGCTCCCTAAGTTTAGTCAAAAATAATTGTGATTTAATACACAATTAGGGGCCGGAGTGTAGGAGCTATTTGTCTATTTTGTTTCATATTTTTGTTTTGTTATATTTACATATTAAGTTTATTTTTGTCACATTTGTGCTAAGTTAAACTTAAGTTTTGCTAAAGTTAATTTGTTTTATTTTTCTTTTGCATATTAATTTTGGGCACCGAGGTTATATAGGTGGCGGTGTAGCGGAGTCAGGCGTGCACCTGGGTGGGCCTATGGTTTTTTACCAGTGGAGGATAGGAGAGGCAGCAAGCAGGCCGTAATCATGTAAAACTTGTTGTTTGCCATCCACTTGGAATAAATCCTTTTTGAATGCATCTTTTTTGAATGGACATTGATTTGTACACTGCGTAAACCACAACCCATGGTGCTCCAAAGTGATTATTTGAGTTATGTTTGGTCTTGAGTTTGGTCACGTTTCTTTTTGTTAGTTTATTCACAAATAGTCACTACACGTAGGTACCCCGCTTTAGTGTCCTAGGCCCGGGGAAAGTGTTTAAAGTTGAGTCTGAAAGTTGCTTGTTTAACTCCGGTTCTTCTGAGTGTGTGTCTGGTACACTGGAGTAGAGGTAAGATCTTAAGCCCGAGCCCAGGCCCGGGCCCGACCCAACTCGAAATTCGGGCCGGGTCGGGCCCAGAAATGTATATTATTACGTTCGGGTCGAGTTGGGTCGGGCTCGTGCTTCTCTCTAGCTGACTTGGTGTTCCCTCGCTATATGTTTTTTACAGTGTAGAGCGCGAGATCCTGGTCCAGGTCTACGCTGTGTTAATACAAGCGTGCTTTGCACTAAAACACCTATTTTGGAGACAGTTTCAAGGCACCAGCATTCACAGACAACAGCACAGAAACTCTTTTAGAAAACTTACGGCTGCTTAGATCAGGAGGAGCTGACCTGACGCAGCCTCAGCCAGGATCAACCGAGAACTCAACCATGACTATCCCAGGACCGTGCAAAGAGCCACTGACACAGCGGTGAATGAGCATGGAGCAACAACGCACTAACAATCCGTGTCCAAAACACTACAGCCTCGCATTAACCACGCAAAACTACCACAACGCACAAATCACGTACGAGCTGCAGCTAAGCACACAGACACTTACCTCACTGAGAATCCCTGTCACGCTTTGGCACCTGGCTTCTCTGAAGAAATAAATCCACAAAACGAACGCTGTCCATGTGTTTAAAGTCTTGGCAGAGCCATGTCCGCTCACCGTGTCCAAAAACAGTCCGTGCAGTCCATGCTCCAGTCCTGGATGGTCCAGCCGCGGTCGCGCACGTCTTGGCCACTACTTGATCCACCCGAATCCGCGCATCACTGAAGCAACGTACAGACAAATGTTTGGACCGTTGTTTGTTTAAACAAGAGAGAAAATGTGAATGCCTGTTTGAGAAAAGTGTAACGTGTGTGGTGAACGGTCTATTGGCTACTTAAATAACTGTAAAAAAAAAAAAAGGGTGGGTTATTTTCATAACGTAGCCCCTTGTTAAAAAAGAAATAATTTGGATAAAAGAGAGAAGGCGCTAAACTAAACAGGAGCCGCAAAGCCAGTGCATGCCCTGCGCATGTGAACTCACCCCCCTCCCCTCCTCCTCACAAATTAAATATAACATTTCGGGCTTGCTTCGGGCTCGGGCCTGCAAGTCAAGTTAATTGGTCGGGCTCGGGCTGGGTCGGGCTTTAATACCAGCGGGCCTGGGCCGGGTCGGGCTAGATTTTTTGGGCCCGATCTTACCTCTACACTGGAGGTAAGACACCGACCCTCCGCGGAACGTATCCGAGGAG
This sequence comes from Mugilogobius chulae, assembly GCA_038363315.1. Classification (NCBI taxonomy): domain Eukaryota; kingdom Metazoa; phylum Chordata; class Actinopteri; order Gobiiformes; family Gobiidae; genus Mugilogobius; species Mugilogobius chulae. Next base: position 9,170,480 of record CM076416.1, read on the forward strand.
GAGCGCTCCTGCCCGGGCATGAGAGTGGCCCGTGACCCCCCTACCGGAAAACCACTTTTTTGTATGAAAATCAAAAATCTAACCACCCAGGGCTAAGGAGGGTGTCCTAGTGACTAGATCCAGCCCGTCATTTGCCCCAAAACCAGGGATTAAATGATTAAAAACGCGTTTTGAAGCGAAATCATGTGCTAAAACTTTGTCTTAAAAAGGTTAAATTAAAGTCTGGAGGTAGTGTGGGACTCTGGAGGACAGTAGAAGGACAGCCCCAAAGCCACGTCCGAGTAGAGTGCTCCAGGGCCGGACCAGAGGTCCGCAAAGTTCCGCTCCTGAAAACCGGTCATTCTGTTAAAAATACCCGGTGGACCGGAAAAAAACGGCATACAGGATTAAAGTTCGAGTCGTGCTGAATCCGTAGATACCCCACTTTAGTGTCCTAGGCCCGGGGAAAGTGTTTAAAATTGAGTCAGAAAGTTGCTTGTTTAACTCCGGTTCTTCTGAGTGTGTGTTTGGTACACCGGAGGTAAGAGGCCGACCCTCCGCTTAGCGTGTCCGAGGAGGAGCGCTCCTAAGTTAAAGCGTTTTCTTCTATATCAGACAAGTATCGGTAAGAGATGGTTTATTACCTGACTAGTTTCGACGGTTCACTTCCGTCTTCGTCAGAGGCGTCGCACGTCGCCTAGGTGACGTGTCTTATCAGCTGCTGTTCCCAGGCGTGGCCAGCCCAGCGGACCCGTAAGGTCTACCGGGCTGACCACGCCCCCCGCCGCTCGGTGGTCGCTGGAGAAGGCTGCTCCACGTACAGGAGAGTTGGAAAGCTCCCTCGTCTCGATTCAGCGGCGGGGGGCGTGGTCAGCCCGGTAGACCTTACGGGTCCGCTGGGCTGGCCACGCCTGGGAACAGCAGCTGATAAGACACGTCACCTAGGCGACGTGCGACGCCTCTGACGAAGACGGAAGTGAACCGTCGAAACTAGTCAGGTAATAAACCATCTCTTACCGATACTTGTCTGATATAGAAGAAAACGCTTTAACTTAAGTACTTTAAGAAGACATGATGAACATCCCTAACCTATTAAAAGGAAGCTACGGAAACGGATGTCTAAAAGCATTCCGCCGTTTGGAAAAATTGGAGAGGGCATTTGCGCGCCAAAAGAACCACCTACGATTCAACCTGCGATGCAAAGAAGAAAATATAACACCAAAGAGCCTCATGATCAAGAACCCAATAAAAACAAGCAATGCCGACAAAATCATCAAAAAAGCCAGAAAGGAATTAATCAAGGAGAGAATACGGACCACTAACAACAATTTGAAAAACATAGAAGACAGTATCATAGAAGCCAGAAACGCATTTACAATAAACTTCAACTTAGACAAGAACATTTTAGAACAAATAGACAGAGCACTAAAAGATTCATACGAGCAAGAATTTGAACTAACCAAAAAGAGACACATCAAAAAAATAAACCGGTTAATTGGACTAACAAATACGAAAAAAGGGGGACAAGAGACCAATGAAAAATGGGTACACAATTTATCATCACGCACACTCACAAAAGCCGAAACAGACATCTTAGCCAAAGGACTCAATTACGCCATCACACCGGAAAAAATACCACACGACGAATACATATTAGCCACAGAATTAGCATGCAATAAAATCCAAGATCAGGGAAGAAGGCGGAACTACGAAATACAATAACCGGAATTCTGAAGACAGCCAAACTACCACCCGCAAACGTCAATAGAGAGGAAAGAAACGCAATAAAATCACTCACCAAGGACAATTCTATCGTAATACTCCCAGCAGACAAAGGACGCACAACCGTAATTATGGACAAAGCAACATACCAACAAAAAATGGACGCAATCTTATCAGACCGAAACACATATGAAATCATCAACAAAAACCCCACAGACGAAAAGAAAAGAGCCCTAAAGACATTACTCAAACCACTAGTCGAACAGCACAAAATAACACCGGAAGCATACAACCATTTCATTCCAACAGCCAGCATTACTCCTCGTATATATGGTACACCCAAAATACACAAACAAGACACCCCACTACGCCCCATCGTAGATAGCATAGGATCCGTCACATACAACTTATCAAAAGCGTTAGTGGAAATAATCAAACCGGTACTTGGACAAACAAAACATCACTGCAAAAACTCAACACAGTTAGCACAGGAACTCAAAAACACCACGATAAACAAAGACGAAATATTCATCTCTCACGACGTCATTTCTCTCTTCACAAAAACACCCGTAGACGCCACTTTACACATAGTGCAGCAACGACTCAGAAAGGACAGGACACTCAAATCACGCACAAACTTGACAGTAAACGACATCACGGAACTACTCAAATTCGTCGCCAAGTCCACATACTTTCAATACAATAACACCATTTACAGACAGAAAGAAGGATTTGCAATGGGAGACCCACTATCAGCCATCATGAGCAGTTTTTTTATGGAGGACCTGGAGACAAAAGCCATCACCACAGCCCCACCACACTGCAGACCATCCCTATGGAAAAGATACGTTGACGACATTCTGGAAACAATAAAACACGGACACACACAGGAGCTCACGGATCATCTCAACACCATAGACACCACCGGCAATATAAAGTTCACACACGAGGAGGAAGCAAACGGAGCAATAGCCTTCTTGGACATGAAAATTCATCACAACAACGACGGCAGCATCAAAATCACAGTCTACCGCAAACCCACTCACACGGACCAGTACTTACTTTGGACTTCAGAACACCCCACAGCTCACAAGTTATCAGTAGTCAGGACATTATATCATCGGTTAAACATGATCACAGACGACACAGACAGACAGGCAGAAGAAAAACACATTCAGCAAGCACTACAACAATGTCACTATCCAAAATGGGCCATAGAAAAAGGAAAAAAGCAAGCCAGCAACACTAGCAAAAACCATAAACCCCCAAAAACACGAAAAAAGAACATTACAGATCAGAGCAGAGACACCGTCACGCTACCATATATACGAGGAATAACAGAACGTATTCAAAGGGCAATGAGAAAACACAACATTGGCACAACCGTAAAACCGTTCAGAAACCTCAGACAGCTGTTAGTGCACCCCAAGGACAAGATAAAACCAGAAAACAAATGTAACGTAATATACGAAATACCATGCAAATCATGTGAAAAATCATACATCGGGGAAACAGGGAGAGCTTTTAACATCAGGAAAAATGAGCACAAAAAGGAATGCGAGAAAGAAACCACAGGGCGCTTAACAAGAGCCGAACGACAGAGGGCGCAACAGGACAATTTGAAGTCGGCAATATCAGACCACTGCAAACGGGATAACCACATTATGGACTGGGACAATGCGCGGATTATCAATCAAGAAACCAACAGATACAAACGATGGATCAAAGAAGCAATAGAAATCAGAAAGCGAGGCCCACGCACTTTGAATCGAGACGAGGGAGCTTTCCAACTCTCCTGTACGTGGAGCAGCCTTCTCCAGCGACCACCGAGCGGCGGGGGGCGTGGTCAGCCCGGTAGACCTTACGGGTCCGCTGGGCTGGCCACGCCTGGGAACAGCAGCTGATAAGACACGTCACCTAGGCGACGTGCGACGCCTCTGACGAAGACGGAAGTGAACCGTCGAAACTAGTCAGGTAATAAACCATCTCTTACCGATACTTGTCTGATATAGAAGAAAACGCTTTAACTTAAGTACTTTAAGAAGACATGATGAACATCCCTAACCTGAGGAGCGCTCCTCCCCGGGCTTGAGAGTGAGCAATGACACCCTACCAGAAAACGACTTTCTGGTCAAAAATAAAACAAACCAACCACCCAGGGCAATAGAAGGGGTCCTAGTGACTAGATCCCCCCCGCCAGATTGTCAAAAACCCGGTCCAAATTGAATAAAAACGCGTTTTAGTGAAAGTTGGACTTAGAAAAATTTCACTCATTTTTGCACATGCAGTCAGCCCGGGACTCCCGGGCTAAATGACGCTGACTACCGGTAAATGGCCCACGCTGGCTATGCATGTGTCATGAAATTTGAGTCAGCTCCAAGGGACCACATGGCGGATTTTGGAAAGAACGTTTTTTGCGATTGAAAATGGTACAAATCATGGTTCTTCGGAATCCGCTCGATGAGCACGGTCGGCGGGCATGCATTATTCGCCATTCTGGGGCCCGGTTCTGGAGCTAATCCAGGTTAAAGGCTCCCAGACAAGCGTTTTTGAGCATTTCTGGACGGGTCCCTGGACCCTCCAGAGTCCGGTTTTGGGTGGGACCGAGTAGCCCCGTCTGAGCACTGCAGATGTCCGCCCACAGAACGCCTCTGCCTGGCCCGGGGACTGCGTGAGGCCGCGTGGCACCACCGGAGGGCCTGGAGCCGCAGCGCGGAGACCGTTCTGGATACACGCTTTCTCAAACCCAGGATGGAAGCGTCTACTCGAGGTAGACTTCCACGTAAAATTTTAGGGCTCTGGGGAGGCCCGGAGCCCCGCTACGGACCCCGATGCGACCGACCCGCGGGAGGGTCAGGTCCGGTCGCTCGCCCCCGGCCTCCGGGGGCTTGCTGGCTCACTCGGGGTTACCTGGTTGATCCTGCCAGTAGCATATGCTTGTCTCAAAGATTAAGCCATGCAAGTCTAAGTACACACGGCCGGTACAGTGAAACTGCGAATGGCTCATTAAATCAGTTATGGTTCCTTTGATCGCTCTACCGTTACTTGGATAACTGTGGCAATTCTAGAGCTAATAATTGTCTTTCCCGGAGTGAGGACTCTGGGATTTTGTGTCCAATAAAGGAATTATGAATGGTCGATGACTCTGAGTGGTTCTTTGTGCACTTAACTGGGTTCAGTGACCCTGGGTGATCCAACTAACTAACACTAACCCTCAAATTTTCTAAGGAGATCCTAGGTGTTGGCAGGACCTGTTGGCCTGTTTGCTGCTTGTTAAGGGCTTTTTCTGGATGAGATAAGCTATTAATGCCTCCTCTCCTTTCAGAATAAATGAGATGGAGTCTGCTGGAGGAGAGATTAACGGAGAGCCCAGTACTTTCCAATCCACACCTACTAAGAGACGGAGATGTTTGTTCGGTGACTCCCCTCCCCGTAAAAGACCGGTTTCTGAGCCCAGAACATCAAAGGTGAGGTACTAGATGAACGGATTGAGATTGTACCCCACCTGTCTCTGAGGTTCTGGACTTTCTGTGCCTTGACCTTTCACAATGGTGGAATATCAATTGAACTAGAGGGGGAACGTGGACCTCTGTCCGGTTCCTTTAAGGTCATGTTCAAACATTTCCACAAGGATTGGTTAATTGTACCTCTATTTTCCTCTGGTGCTTCTCTGACTTATCTTCTCTTCTAGGAGACTCTCAAATCTGGATGGAGGATTTCGGCATTCAGGAGACCCGGTCCTTTGATTTTCTATTCACCTCACAAGACGCCTCCAGGACGGAAGGGCCCCCAGGAGATCAACGATGGTTCTTCTTCTACCCCAGTGAAGGAACCCCAGGTTTCTCCTAAAAAGCGGAGAGTAGAGACTTTGCAGAGGCTTTTGTTTCCGATGCAGGAGAGATTGGATAGAAACATCATGTTTACCTCCACCAAAGGACCAATACAGCCCTCTGCCTTACGGAACGTGAAAACCCTCCCTGTGCATGTGTGGGTGGGGCTGGTGTGCCCCTGGAAAAGGACAGAGTGTCCAGTTTGTGCAATCGATTTGAGAACTGTCAGGATTGCTTTACAACATTTTGTAAAGAGACATCGAGTGTACAAGCCAATATTGCTATGTGGGAAATGTAAACTCGCCAAACCCTCAATCGCGAGCATGGCTTGTCACGCTCCGAGATGCAGCGTCACACTGACTATGGGACAAACCGGGAACGAGTGGGCTTGTCCCACTTGTGGTAGGGGGTTTGCCTCTAAGAGGGGCCTCACCCAGCACACTAGGCTGGCCCACCTAAGTGTGCACTTAGAGGACCTTCGTAGGACTGCGAAGGATAAGGGCACAAAACAGGTAATTAGGTCTGAGCCTTGTGTGTTGTCGGGACCCTTCCAAAAACTTCTATACCTCCCTCACCCCCCTCAAAAGTCCGTCCGGCATTGTTGAGGGCGCTGGATTTGGACAAGGCACCATCGAGGAGGAGCGTGGATAGAGAGACTTGGAAGTTAGTCACGAGACTACAGAAAAGGTTTCGGATTAGGGTGGGCCGGCCACGCTGGGGGAGGCCTAAGGTGAGGTGGACCCCCAGAACCAAACGTGGAAAATTCAAGAAAATGCAGATGGAGTGGAGTCGGTCGCCAAAGAAGGCTGCTAAGGTAGTTCTGGAAGGAGAACCCCCGGACTGCAAAATCTCTAGAGAGGAGATTGAGGGGCACTATAGGGCTCTGTGGGAGGCGGAGGATAACTTCAGGAGTTTGGATGTTTGTGGTGCTCTGCCCCCCATGGACAATAGCCCGTTCATGGTGCCCATCTCTCCATTGGAGGTGGTCACGGCTCTCAATAACATGAAACCGGACAGCAGTCCTGGCCCTGATGGGCTAACCAGGGTTCACCTGAAAGTATTCGACCCTACGGGAACTAAACTTGCTGCCATCTACAATAGATGGCTGGTCAGCGGCCACATCCCTGAGTCCCTGAAAAAGGGGCTCACCACCCTCATCCCCAAGGCGACCGACCCCTCCATGGGGGCAAAAGGGATTCGTGGAAGGACCTGGGGCCTCCGAAAATATCACCGTACTTAAGGGTCTAATAAGAGACGCCAAACACAAAAGAAGAGACTTAGCTGTGGTCTTCATAGACCTAGCTCGAGCGTTTGATACGGTCTCCCACCGGCTCATTGAGGAGTCCCTCCTGAGAAGGAGGGCTGATGAGCTGGTGGTCCAGCTCATAAGGGACACATATACCGGCGTCGAGGCATCAGTGAAAACCCCCTCCGGGCCCACAGGGTCAATCCCCCTGAGACTTGGGGTTAAGCAGGGCGACCCCTTGTCGCTTCTGCTCTTCAATTTGGCCCTGGATCCACTCCTGTACCTGCTTGACAGGTATGGAGAGGGCCTGACGGTCGCTGGGGATCAGGTTTTGACGGCGATGGCGTATGCGGATGACCTGGTCCTCGTAAGTGACCGTTGGGAGGGGATGCAACGATGCCTCGACATTACAGAGACTTTTTGCCTGACCTCTGGGTTGAAGGCGAACCCCTCTAAGTGCTCTGGCTTTATGCTCTCGGCAACAGGCAGGCGGACCTGCCTCAACTTAAGAGACGCGTGGAGTCTAGTGGGTGAACCCATTAGACTGCTTTCCGAGCAGGAGACGACCCCTTATCTGGGGGTGGATATAAATCCCTGGTTGGGGGTGAAATCCCCGGACTTGAGCACTTGGCTTGAGGGGCTCTTGGCGAAAGTTGGAAGAGCCAAGCTCAAAACATCACAGAGACTTCACATGGTGAGGACTTATGTCCTCCCGAAAGTCCTATACAAATGTGATTTTTCTGACTTGAAGGAGACACAATTAAAGGAAGCAGACAAGCAGGTGAGGAAAGAGGTGAAAAAGTGGCTCCACCTGGAGCCACACACCTGCGACGGGCTGCTTTATGCATCCCAGGCCAACGGTGGCCTGGGGCTTCCGAAGCTGGCAACGCAAGTGCCAGCTACAAGATTAAAGAGACTCATAACAATGATTAACTCTGGTGATGAAATCACAAATTTGATGGCTAAGAGACTGGACCTCGAGGCAGAAGTTAGGAGGCTGCACAAGAGCCTCCTGCACAGGGATCCGCCCTTGGATCTGGACCTCCTTCTTTTGGACTCCCTGAGTTCCAGGAAGCTCAAGCAGGGGGAGTTTGATAGATGGAAGGCCCATACGACCCAGGGAAAAGGTGTGGAGGTCTTTAAAGGAGACAAAATATCGAATCACTGGCTCAGGGACCCTGCCAAGTCAGGGTTATCTGAGAAGGAATTTATTCATGCCCTCAAGCTTAGAGTTAACCTTACTGGACTGGAATCTCGGCTGCCGTTTGTGCGGTTACGAATGCAAATCTCTTCCTCATATTATTAGCTGCTGCCCACAGCTTAAGCCCAACAGGATGGCAAACCATAACAAGATAAGGGACTATCTACAAGCCCTCGCGAAGGAAAAGGGCTGGGACACCTGGAGCGAGAAGAGGATCGTTACCGAAGGAGGGACCTGGGTACCGGACTTGATCATAAGAAGGAACGACCTCTCGGTGATCCTGGACGTAGCGGTGACGTATGAGACATCCATAGAAACCCTCAGAAGAGTCAAGAAGGCTAAGGAACAAAAGTACCGGCCGCTAGCAGACTACGTCTGCAAGTGGTTAGGTACGCCCAAGGTACAAACCTTGGGTTTTGTGGTAGGAGCTCGTGGTAAGTGGCTTCCTGAAACGGACGATTGCCTGGAAATTCTAGGCTATGGAAAGGTGAGGAGACAACAAATCGGAAAACTGTTTTCGAAACTGGCCCTTACAGGGTCAGTAAAAACCTCTGTTCAGTTTCGTATGAAACTTAAATTGTAAATAGTTCTATTGTTCTGTGTTCATAATAAAGAGACTTTTGAAACCTTAAAGGCTGTGTGAGTTGTTTCTTCATGAGAGACTAGTTTATCCTCGGTTCTTGGTTCCTATTGCTAGAGACGGGCTTTAGTTTAGAGACAGGGTAGCTCCAATTGGACACTCCAAATTTAGGGGTGGAAATATAGGTTACCAGACGTAAAACCCTCTTAAGATCAAACAAGAAAAAGAGCACAAAATGGATGTGAAGACCCAAAATTGACCCACACCCAACACTCTTGGTGCATGACGGACCTGAACCGCTATTGTGGTTAAACCTGTCCATGGTCTGGTCGTCCATGGGGAGCCGACCACAGTATGTTCATGGTCCTGAACATACTGTGGGGCTCCCCTGAACCGGGTTGAATGTCAAAGTGAAGAAATTCAATGAAGCACGGGTAAACGGCGGGAGTAACTATGACTCTGTTAGTGTAGCCAAATGCCTCGTCATCTAATTAGTGACGCGCATGAATGGATGAACGAGATTCCCACTGTCCCTATATACCCCCTTGCGAAACCACAGCCAAGGGAACGGGCTTGGCAGAATCAGCGGGGAAAGAAGACCCTGTTGAGCTTGACTCTAGTCTGGCACTGTGAAGAGACATGAGAGGTGTAGAATAAGTGGGAGGCCTGGTATCAAGTGATTTTTGTCAGTTCTTTGCCACTAAAGGTGTACCTGATAGATCGGGGAATATGCAGAATGTAGCTCTTATCCACGTCTCGTCTCAGCGCGTAGTGTGTTCTATAAAAGAAAACACTTTTCTGTGTATTGGAAAGGTAACGAAGTTAGTTCGCTCACCTCTGTCCTGTGTCCTCTTCTGTTCATCGCGGACATGAAGAAAATAAAACCAAACAAGAAAAGTACATCCAAAGCATTAGCGCAGGTGCTCCTCGACGCACAAGTTCTGATTCTAGTTCCACGAGGCCCACAATCATCGCTCCACACGTCATGCACACTTCTGTTCAGGTCCACGGCGGGGTTGAAAAGTCCTTTTCACCTCTTTATTAGAGTGGGCTCCTTGAGCCAGGTTTGTTTTGATGCGCACGTGCTGGTAGCGTGAGGACGAGTTCAGGGACACTGCGTAACTTTTGAAACTGCGATGGCGCTTATAGTTTTTCTGCTTTTGTGGTCTTGTCAGTAAATCAAATTAACTATAAACTACTATGAAAACAAAATGGTGATTGAAAGTCTGTCAAATGACAGAGAATATGCATTTAATTATTTGCTGCAGCATTGATTCAAAACGTCAAACGTTCTGGGGGATTTTTTTTTTTTTATTTATTTATTTTTTTTTTTACAAACGATATTGAAGTGATTTCGCTGAAATTTTCCACTTTCGTAATAGACGATATTCTCGTTTTCTCACCCAACCCAAATTTTAAGGTTTTTACACGGAATTAACACATAGGCTACTTGCTACGCATCTGCTCCATCAGCTAATATATTTAGTCTACATATTGTGTGCTCAATAACCAATACAAATATGGACAGTGAACATCTTGATCTTTGAAAAACAACCACATTTCTGATTTTTCTTTTATAGCTTATAAATGATGACACACTTCTCAATGAGCACAATGACCTCTCAGCTGGGCTCTCTCTGAGCAACACATTGGTAAGTAAAAAAAAAAAAAGTATTTGGATTTGACTGAGTGAATTTTGTATTTGTACCGATGGTTTAATATGAGTTTGCTGATTTGGATAATATGTTTTTAGGAAAAAAGAAGAGGACAAAGAAAAATAAAAAAGGAGCAGATCCGTCCAAAAAGACACAGAAAACATCTGTTCAGGATGAACAGGTAAAGGAAGAATATAATTGAGTTTTTTAGAGAAGTGCTCATCAAATGTACATACTTTTTGCTTTTTATGTTTCTTTAAAATAACAGCCTAATGAGTCCGGGTTTTGCAGAGGTTCAGTGCTGGTTTAGTCCTAGTTCAGACTTGTTTTAGTCCTGTTTCAGTCCTGTTTTAGTCCTGGTTCAGTCCTGGTTCAGTCCGGTTTTAGTCCTGCTGGTTTTAGTCCTGGTTCAGTCTGGTTTTAGTCCTGGTTCAGTCTGGTTTTAGTCCTGCTGGTTTTAGTCCTCTTTCAGTCCTGTTTTAGTCCTGGTTCAGTCCTGGTTCAGTCCGGTTTTAGTCCTGCTGGTTTTAGTCCTGGTTCAGTCTGGTTTTAGTCCTGGTTCAGTCTGGTTTTAGTCCTGGTTCAGTCTGGTTTTAGGCCTGGTTCAGTCTGGTCATAGTCCTGGTTCAGTCTGGTTTTAGTCCTGGTTCAGCCTGGTTTTAGTCCTGGTTCAGTCCGATTTTAATCCTGGTTCAGTCCGGTTTTAGTCCTGCTGGTTTTAGTCCTGGTTCAGTCTGGTTTTAGTCCTGGTTCAGTCTGGTTTTAGTCCTGGTTCAGTCTGGTTTTAGTCCTGGTTCAGTCCGATTTTAATCCTGGTTCAGTCTGGTTTTAATCCTGGTTCAGTTCAGTTTTAGTCCTGATTTAGTCTGTTTTGGGGTGCATTAAGGCCAGAATTGTACTTAAAATAGACTCAACATGTAAACCTTGACCTACAATCAAGATTTAGCCAAAAAAGAAAAAAAAAATGCAATTAGAAGGTTTTGTTTTTTGGCCATCAATTTGTTGATTTGAATATGTTTTTAGAAAAAAAAAAGAAGAGGACAAAGAAAAATAAAAAAGGAGCAGATCCGTCCAAAAAGACACAGAAAACATCTGTTCAGGATGAACAGGTAAAGGAAGAATTTAGTGCTGGTTTAGTCCTAGTTCAGACTTGTTTTAGTCCTGTTTCAGTCCTGTTTTAGTCCTGGTTCAGTCCTGGTTCAGTCCGGTTTTAGTCCTGGTTCAGTCCTGGTTCTAGTCCTGGTTCAGTCTGGTTTTAGTCCTGGTTCAGTCTGGTTTTAGTCCTGGTTCAGTCTGGTCATAGTCCTGGTTCAGTCTGGTTTTAGTCCTGGTTCAGTCTGGTTTTAGTCCTGGTTCAGTCTGGTTTTAGTCCTGCTGGTTTTAGTCCTCTTTCAGTCCTGTTTTAGTCCTGGTTCAGTCCTGGTTCAGTCCGGTTTTAGTCCTGCTGGTTTTAGTCCTCTTTCAGTCCTGTTTTAGTCCTGGTTCAGTCCTGGTTCAGTCCGGTTTTAGTCCTGCTGGTTTTAGTCCTGGTTCAGTCTGGTTTTAGTCCTGGTTCAGTCTGGTTTTAGTCCTGGTTCAGTCTGGTTTTAGGCCTGGTTCAGTCTGGTCATAGTCCTGGTTCAGTCTGGTTTTAGTCCTGGTTCAGCCTGGTTTTAGTCCTGGTTCAGTCCGATTTTAATCCTGGTTCAGTCCGGTTTTAGTCCTGCTGGTTTTAGTCCTGGTTCAGTCTGGTTTTAGTCCTGGTTCAGTCTGGTTTTAGTCCTGGTTCAGTCTGGTTTTAGTCCTGGTTCAGTCCGATTTTAATCCTGGTTCAGTCTGGTTTTAATCCTGGTTCAGTTCAGTTTTAGTCCTGATTTAGTCTGTTTTGGGGTGCATTAAGGCCAGAATTGTACTTAAAATAGACTCAACATGTAAACCTTGACCTACAATCAAGATTTAGCCAAAAAAGAAAAAAAAAATGCAATTAGAAGGTTTTGTTTTTTGGCCATCAATTTGTTGATTTGAATATGTTTTTAGAAAAAAAAAAAGAAGAGGACAAAGAAAAATAAAAAAGGAGCAGATCCGTCCAAAAAGACACAGAAAACATCTGTTCAGGATGAACAGGTAAAGGAAGAATTGAGTGCTGGTTTAGTCCTAGTTCAGACTTGTTTTAGTCCTGTTTCAGTCCTGTTTTAGTCCTGGTTCAGTCCTGGTTCTAGTCCTGGTTCAGTCTGGTTTTAGTCCTGGTTCAGTCTGGTTTTAGTCCTGGTTCAGTCTGGTCATAGTCCTGGTTCAGTCTGGTTTTAGTCCTGGTTCAGTCTGGTTTTAGTCCTGGTTCAGTCTGGTCTTAGTCCTGGTTCAGTCTGGTTTTAGTCCTGGTTCAGTCTGGTTTTAGTCCCGGTTCAGTCTGGTTTTAGTCCTGGTTCAGTCCGATTTTAATCCTGGTTCAGTCTGGTTTTAGTCCTGGTTCAGTCCGGTTTTAGTCCTGCTGGTTTTAGTCCTGGTTCAGTCTGGTTTTAGTCCTGGTTCAGTCTGGTTTTAGTCCTGCTGGTTTTAGTCCTGGTTCAGTCCGGTTTTAGTCCTGGTTCAGTCCGATTTTAATCCTGGTTCAGTCCGGTTTTAGTCCTGGTTCAGTCTGGTTTTAGTCCTGGTTCAGTCTGGTTTTAGTCCTGGTTCAGTCTGGTTTTAGTCCTGGTTCAGTCCGATTTTAATCCTGGTTCAGTCTGGTTTTAGTCCTGCTGGTTTTAGTCCTGGTTCAGTCTGGTTTTAGTCCTGGTTCAGTCTGGTTTTAGTCCTGGTTCAGTCTGGTTTTAATCCTGGTTCAGTTCAGTTTTAGTCCTGATTTAGTCTGTTTTGGGGTGCATTAAGGCCAGAATTGTACTTAAAATAGACTCAACATGTAAACCTTGACCTACAATCAAGATTTAGCCAAAAAAGAAAAAAAAATGCAATTAGAAGGTTTTGTTTTTTGGCCATCAATTTGTTGATTTGAATATGTTTTTAGAAAAAAAAAGAAGAGGACAAAGAAAAATAAAAAAGGAGCAGATCCGTCCAAAAAGACACAGAAAACATCTGTTCAGGATGAACAGGTAAAGGAAGAATTGAGTGCTGGTTTAGTCCTAGTTCAGACTTGTTTTAGTCCTGTTTCAGTCCTGTTTTAGTCCTGGTTCAGTCCTGGTTCAGTCCGGTTTTAGTCCTGCTGGTTTTAGTCCTGGTTCAGTCTGGTTTTAGTCCTGGTTCAGTCTGGTTTTAGTCCTGGTTCAGTTTGGTTTTAGTCCTGGTTGGTGGTTGTGGTTGGTTGTGGCTGTGGTTGATATTAGTTTGTTGTGGTTTTGGTTGATATTGGTTGATGGTTGTGGTTGATTGAGGTTGGTTGTGGTTGTTTTGAGGTTGGTTGTGGTTGGTGGTTGATTTTGAGTGGTGGTTGTTTGTGGTTGTGGTTGATATTGGTTGTGGTGTTTGAGGTTGGTTGTGGTTGTTTGTGGTTGGTGGTTGATTTTGGTTGATATTGGTTGGTAGTTGTGGTTGGTTGTGGTTGATATTGGTTGGTGGTTGTTTGTGGTAGTGGTTGGTGGTTGATTTTGGTTGTGGTTGTTTGTGGTAGTGGTTGGTGGTTGATATTGGTTGTGGTTGATTGAGGTTGCTGGTTGGTGGGTTGGTTGGGGTTAGTGGTGGGGTCGGTTGTGTTTGATTTTGAGGTGGTTATAAGGAATGATTGTGGTTGGTGTTGGAGTTGGTTGTGGTAACTAATGTGGATAATTTGATTGTATCATAGAATAACCAACACCCACTCTGTGTGACTTCTGATGCTGATGCTGCAATGGACAGAGCACACACTGTTTTTGTAAGTATACATTGCTGTAGAGTATATTTTTAATGTATTGATTCATTTCAAGAATACTAAATTTCTTTATGCAGCTTTCTCAAGAGATGCTGGAAGTAGTGCCTGAATCAGAAGATGAATCAAAGAATGCGTGCGATGAATCAGAGTCATCATTCAGCCTCACTGTGAGCAGTGGCTCCAATTATAGCCAAACAGTTTGCTCCTTGCAGGAAGAATCCACTTCCTCTTGTGAAGGGTCTAAAAACTTTTTCGATGACTCAACCAACAGTGATGAAGTTGCAGTTAAACAAGTTAAGAAGTACAGAAAAAGGAAAGTTCTTAAGAACCTTTGTGGAAACTCTGAGAGTGAAGACAGTGAAGGAAATGATGAGCCAGTGAATAAAAAGAGAAATGTTTCAGTTATGATTTTACAAAAGAAGAAAGATGGTGCACGTGTTTATAGCAAGAGACATTTCTGTTTGTTTTGCACTGCTACATGCCACAAAATGTCAAGACATTTGACACGAAAACACAGTAATGAAATTAATGTAGCCAAAGCATTGTCCTTTCCTCTTAGATCTAAGGAGCGTAAGCTACATTTTGATATGATAAGAAATAACGGCGATCGGGCTCATAATCTAGAGGTACTTAGATCTGGAAGTGGAACCTTAGTGCCATCTAAACAAACTGAATCTAGTGTGAAACCAAGTGAGTACATGCACTGCATTAACTGTGCAGCTTTGTTAAAGCGCAAGTCACTATGGAGGCATATGGCCAGATGCAGACTCTCACAAAAAACTGCTTCTACCAAACCAGGAAAATCTGTCTATCTGTTCTTTTGCAGAGCCAGTCCCAGAGGGTGTGAGCAAAAAACTTTGGGAACTGGTAAATTGCATGCACCAGGATGAAATCACAAACATCATAAGAAAAGAAAAAAACATCATTTATTTTTAAAACATGGGCATGATTACACCAAGCATGAATATATTCGACAGAAAATGCGGGAAGTTGGAAGGCTAATTAAACAATCTCAAACAACTGGAAAATTACAAAAAATGGAAGATTTTTTCGTTCCTTGCAACTTTAACCTTGTTATCGATTCAGTCCGGAAGGTAGCTGGCTATAATGAGGACAAAAATGTCTACAAAACCCCGTCTTTGGCTCTAAAACTTGGCCACAGCTTGAAGAAAATAGCTGACATAATAGAGTGTGAAGCAAAAATGAAAGCGCATGTGGATGAAACATTTTTGAAGAATTTGGAACGAAGCCGCATGTTGTATGAAAAAAAGTGGACTGTCTGCATATCTTCACGTGCCCTGCAAACACTTAGAGAAGCTAAGTGGAATGCCCCGCAACTCCTGCCCTTGACAGAGGATGTCAAATCAATGCACGGACATATTGATAAATACAGAAAAATATATCAAGAAAATCTTCAGGATGAACCAAACAAAAAAAACTGGTGTAAGTTGGCCAACTTGTATCTATGTGAAATCATCCTTTTAAATAGAAGAAGAGAGGGAGAAGTGTCTAAAATGCCTCTGACGGCATTTACTGGTACAAGTGCGACTGAGACCCATTCTGATTTGGCCTTAGGTCTTTCAGAATTAGAACAAAAACTTTGTCAACATTTTCAACGAATCGAGATTAGAGGAAAAAGAAACAGGAAGGTGCCCTTGTGAAACTCCGCCACCCTTGTGGCACCCTTGTGAAACTCCGCCAGTTTTCTTCAATCCATGAAGACAATGAGTTCTTATTTGCAAGGCCGGAGTCAGCATCACAACTCAGAGGATCAGATTCTATCAGGAAAATAGCACAAGAATGTGGGGCCAATCATCCGGAAACCTTATCTTCAACCAAGTTAAGGAAGCATATATCCACCTTGTCTGCTGTTTTAAATTTAAAAGACAATGAAATGGACATTCTAGCCAACTTTCTCGGGCACGATATTCGTGTCCATCGGGAGTATTACCGACTACCAGAGGGCACACTGGAACTGGCAAAAGTAAGCAAGCTGCTGCTTGCGTTAGAGCAGGGAAGGATTTCAGATTTTAAAGGAAATGGTAATGAAACAAAACAATTGATTGTTATTTTAAAACTTGATAAAGTAAATCTTGTTGTTGTTCTTTTGTCTAGAGGAAGTAATCGAGGCTAATAGTGATGTTTCTGAAGTAGAGGATGATGAACTAGACACACACGGTGAGTTTTATTGAACAAGACCGTGTTCAAGTTTACATGATGTTTCTTAATTCTGAATAATTACTCAGAATTAAATGGTCGGTATTAAATTATTTTTCTTCAAGTTTACATATAAATAATAATTCAATTTAAATGTTTACATGTTAAACACGCTAAATCGGTTTTATTTAATCCTGCTTAACGTCTGGAGGTTAAGAAGGTTCTGATTGGACAGAGACCGCACAAATGGGTTTGTTGTAACTCCATCGACACAAACGTGTTACTAACTTTTTTAGGAGTGGTATGATCGTCTTTAAGCAGCAGCTGGAGAATCAGCTCCTCGTAATGTTCTGTGGCTGAGGAGTTTAGTCCAGTTTACACTTGTTTCATATCACCAGCTTCTCTTTGTAATTATCTTGTGCAATATTCTTATATTGTAAGACACAGATTTTTTTTTTACTTTCTTAAGCCAGAATAATCAAAACTAAAAAAAAATAAATAAGGGCGTGAAATATTTCACTTCAAGTGTCACAAAATCTATTTTATACACTGGTTTGATTTTCATTATAGTTTTACCAAAAATATTGTAATTTTTTTCTAACATTCAAATTTTTTAGAGACATACCTCTATATTGAAGGGACAGTAACTATTAAAATGTAGGCATACTTGTGTAACAGTGATGAATTTATAAAGTTGTAAATGTTTTGTAGAGTCCTTGGGAAATGACAAACAAAAAAACGGTAACACTTTATATTAACTGCACACTATTAAGCCTTAATAAAGCATCAATTAATGATTAAAAAAGCATTTATAAAAAATGAGTAAACATTAATAAATGCTTTATAAAGCCTTATAAATAATTTATAAAGACTCCATTAGTAAATGCTTAAAAACGCTGTGCCTTTAATAAGCAGTTTATTAATATGTAATAACTAATATCTATTAAGCCTTAACAAACATTTGTAGACACTTAATTACTTAAAAATTTAACTGTTTATTACCAAACACCAACACACTATCTAATTTTTTGTTAGCAGTTAATAGATGCTTTATAACACATTTGTTGAGTAAAACTGGTATTTATAAAGCATCTATTAATTGTTAATAAAGTAACTAGAGTGAGCTTATCTAAAGTGTAGTCTTATTTTGCCTTTTAACACATTTATTAAAGTATTGCAAACACCAGTGAACAAATTAGATTTTATTATTCAAACATCACAGTCTGAACGTTTACACAGAAATACATCAAAATAACCACAGTTTCACATTACTTTCCCATAGAATAAATACAGAATAACATGAACATCTTTTAATGGTAAAGTTGTGTCAAAAGTCTTTATGAATGTCGAGGCTGTGATTGACGCAGTTCAGGATTAACATGTTGTATTTTCTCAGACAAAGTCAATCTTCAATAAATCTAAAATGTTTTTTTTTTTGTTTTGTTTTATGTTGTAACAATAAGTTTTCATTCACAAAACATCAAAATATTCTCCAGATAGTGGGAAGCTAAAGTAAATATTATTTAAATCAAATTTTTTTGTAATACCAAAAGTAAATGGGCCTAGTCACTAGTCTGAAAATGTGAAATGACAAAACATTTTAATAGTATTTTAAAAACAATGTTATGAAGACAAACTCATCACAACATTTTAGAACGTGAATGGTACGTATTACAACATAAAAATGGTATAAACAGTTTAAAAAGATAACCTGGCACTTACGGTATAAAATATGAATGTACACAAAATGACTGCTTAACATGACTGAAAAAGGTTTGTTTTTTCACAACAGAGAGAATGATTACTTAAAGAATGATTGATTGAGACATTTACTAGTGTAAATGTCTTAATCAACCAAATCAATGCCATACATTTTTGTAATAACTGCCATTTCATTTGCTCCAAGTCTCTAGAGAGTCTTTATTGACGTCCAGGTGCTCTGCAGGTGCTCGATATGGGCACCACAAACCAACTGCTGTGGTTTACCCATGATGATGACCTGTGATGTTTAACCCTCGACCTGCCAAAAGCCCATCTTCTCTTCCATCCACCAGCCAATAGTGAGACAGAAAACATAAACAAAAGCAATAAGTTACAATCACAATGAATTAGAGCTGCAACAGACCGTTGTTTTTATTATAATCTTTTATTGTTGTTTACAATAATCAGTTTGTTTGGATTTCAACAGGACCATGTTTGTACTTTTTTTTTTTACTAAGATGGGGTTGTCAAAAGAATTAAAATACAAATATAAAAATATACTACTGAAACTAGTAACAAAATACTAATTTTAAACTATTTTTAGTAAAATAACTAAGACCTTTCTGGCACAATTTTACAGTCATTTTGTGTTGTTTATTGTTTAAAACCTTGACCTAAAAATAACATTGTTGCCACGTTAGCTTGATATATACAGTCTATGTATGGGGTCAAATTCCTGCCAAAATGTTGTAAATATATCAAACATGTTTCACAAATATAATAGTGTTTGTAAATATTTTTATGTTTTGCAAATATTAAAAAGAAGTTGAACAAATGCATTTTAATTTTGCAAATAAATGTGTTTTTTTTACTTGTACAAATGCTTTTTTTTAAAAAAATCTGTAGTAATATACATAAGGTCTTCAACAAATATATGTCTTTGGTTTTGCAAATAAATGCATTTTCAACTGTACAAAAAATTTTTTTAATTTGCACAATTAAAATTGGGAAATGTAAAAATTAAATTTACAGCTGCAAAAATAAAATAATTCCTTGCACAAAAAATGTGTAAAAGATTTTTTTAATTTTAATTTTTTAATTAATTAAAATGTTCAATGTGTATTCGTACAGATGTATTTGTATTTGCAAATGTACAAAAACTATGTTTTTGAAAACATAAGAATATATTTTTGCAGAGCACATTACATTTGTGTGCAAAACCAGTTGAATATATTTACAGAACAGAAACGTGGTCAATCACTGCCAAAAATCACGTGACAAGCCAAACTGCTCTGATTGGCTGAACCATATTGAGCCGGTTTCCGATTGTATCCAGGTTGTCTTTTAATCGACACACTCAATGCTCCGTGATTGGTTGGTTGCCATCCAATCACCGTTAAATCAAAAGGAAGAGAAGACATTTCAGCGCTTTTGCAGCGTGGTTCGGAGTTTTTCGTCAGTCGTGACCGTGGCTTAAGTTTTAAAATCGGTAAGTTTTGGTCATTGCCCCTTTTCAGACAGGATAACACTTGAATTTAGTGTTTGTTTATTTTAAAATGGCTAAACTGGAGATTGGATTTTAAAAACGTGTAGAATACGTTGATCTATTGGCGGAATAGGGAATGTTAGCTTTAGTTAGCATCTTGAGCTAGCCAGTATTCAGTTGAAGAAAAAACGCAGACTTTAAGATATACACTGTGCCATACATAGACATATTATTAGTAGACGCGCAGTTCGACTCTGATGCTATCGAGCGCTTAAAATCTGAGCTAATCCGGTAAGATTTGAGTTTGAGCTAGAGCGGAGCGTCCTCCTGCTTGTTTTCCCCTATATAGCCGTTAGCATTAGCCAGCAAAATGCAAAGATGTGGAGAGTGTCAGCTGGTACAAACCTACCGGCAACATTTAGCAAAGGTGTTTATTGTTGGCTAAGTTAGTGCATAAAACTGCTAACAGCTAGCGAACTTCAAATAGAGAAGCAAGTGCCTCAGTTTAGAACAACTCATGTCAAAGAGGACTACTAATTGTCCTCTTTTAACTTAACGGGAATGTATCCTAAGTCGGCCACCCTTATCCTGAGTCGGCCACCCCCACTTTTTCTCAAACTCGTACTTGCTGCGGACGTTAGCTAACGCGCTAATGGCTAACTGTTGGTAAACAACGTTCTACACAAGTTCGTCCGTGGTAAGTTTTGTGCATTTCTGTCCCCGTTTTATTAAATAATTCCCGGTTGAAGTTAGTTTTGGTCGTAAAAACGCACTCGGGCTGCTTGGGCGACGTTCTTTTAGCCATTCCATTGATGGAATCATGACAAACACAGCGCATTTTGCTAACTTTTTATTAGTGATTTATGGCAAATTGTACTCAAAAATACATGAAGATCTGTTGGGAATGAGAACAGCTGCATCCTCTGTTTTTGTGGCAGTTTTAATTTTTGCTAGAAATGTGCTATAGATATTTTTTCCAGTTGTTGCTCTGATTCCAGTCAGAAAGTTGTGGATAAAAACATGTTTGATGCAGAAAAATATGATTTTTTTAATATATATTTTTATTTAGTTAAAAGAATGAATAATAGACTGTTTTTGGTGCATAGCATAATATTAAAATAATGATGCATGGCAGATTTAAAATTAAAGTAGAAAAAAAATCTAAGAAAAAAAATATTAACAAATGGAAAATAGTTTCCAATACTATAAATTCTCAGTTTATTTATTTAATTTGCAGTGTGTCCACCACTTCAAAAATGCACACATTAATAACGAAATTGTAATTATTTTTTTAATTATTTTTTCTCCATTTTAAAGTACATCATTTATAACAGCAGAGGGCGCTCTACCCATTATTTATTTGTTTTATTTTTTTGATCAACATGATCTGAATTAAGTGTCAGATTGAGCCATATAGGCAAGTCTCCATCTATAATCCAAAGGAATTTTTTAGGTTAAGACAACAAGCCACAAAACCAACAAAGCCAATCCAGTTGTTAAATTTTCCAACATTGTTCTTGTGCACATAATTGATGCACAAAATCAATGTTAGAAAATTTTACAACATTTTGCTCTGCAGAGCAAAGGTAGCTGAGGTTTTCCTGTGTTTTGTATAGATTATGCATGTGCAACCTCAGCTAGATATTATTTGTGCTGATAGATTCCATTGTTAAAGAAAAAATGTGCTGCATTGGTGCATGCAAATGGTGTATTTATGTGCTCTGATCTTAGAACCTTTCTAATGTTTATTTTCTTTAAAAGGTAGCTTCAACAATGGAGACATGAAATAAAACAAAGAGGACACCAAAGAGAAGAGACAAAAAAAGGGACAGCGAAACAAGCAAGAAGAAATCAAACAATAAGAGTTGAGTGAACGCAAACATCACATGCAAAGCCACACTTCAAATAGTCATTGAAGGATAAATACACTAGAGCTGCAAGCAACTAATAATTTTTTTTTGATAATCTATTAATATGACAATTATTTCTTTCATTTAATTGATTCATTGCTTAGATCATGGAAGACTTAATCAAACTTGACTATTGTAAGCTACAGGGATGATTCTCGAAAACATAATTTAGGCAATTATTGTTGTTAATATATTAGCATCAACGCTCAAAACTGGACTTGAATCTCAGCAATCCTAGTAGTATTAAAATAAGAGAGAAGTTTACAAAGTGTGACTTTTTGATGAACTTAACTGTCACAATTAAGTCAAATATGGATCCACTTTTCTTTTTTCTGGGGAAGTGGATGCAATTTTTTTTTCTTTCAAATATGTCCATACAATGCACTAACAGTAGGGTATAACAATATGTTAGTGTTATAAATACTGTAAAGAAATATCACAGTTTAACAATTAGTCACGTTTATTATATAAATAATAATCAGTAAATATGGAGTTCACCCTCATTGGCAAACAGCTACAATTTCTCTAGTATGTGGTACATTTTCTAAAGTTACTTTTTACAAAAAGAAAGACGTACATTTTGCACCTAACATAAACAACTAAAAGCTTGTTACACTTACTGATGCTTCTTCCTCCATCTTATGACATTGTGAACTCATAATTATCAAAATGAATAATCTTGAACAGTGTTAATTAAACCACATATAGCATAAAAAAACAACTAATTCTAAGTTACTTGTAAGTTCACACGCAAAGAGCAATGTTGATGAGATTTCTCCATGTTTAGCTTTTTAAATTTAGTTTGAGGGACTATAGTTTTTTCCTCAATTTTTTACAAAATGGTATATCAACTTATTTTATATTCAGTTCATGTGTAGACTTTCATTTATCTTTTTTAATTTTTCACAGATCACAAAATGTGAAGCAGTTACCTGGTATTCTGACACCACGATGAAAGTCATCAAGTGCAAACAGTTCCTCAAAATGAAGTCTATCCTTACAGACCAAGTCAACTTAACCCTCTTACCATCTTCAGCCAACTGCTCTAGCCCATACATTTCAACTTTAGATGCTATTTGAGCTGGACAGCCAAAGAATAGCTGCAATGTACCCATGGAAAACAGAACACAACAGGCCTCTGGAATAAATCAACATCATCATAAGACAGATCACAGTGAGGCTCAAGTAGGAAAGAAAGTGTTTCATTCAACATCTACAAAAGACACACACTGTTGTCCATCACTCTCTACTGCAGCTTGTGACACAGTTATGATGAAGATGGTTAGTATTGGTAATCAATGCCTCTGAACCTGTCACCTTCTGCAGCCTCTGCACCTGTCATCACACACACAAGTCTTCTGCAGCCTCTGGATGTGACTCTGCACCTGTCATCACACACACCAGGTCTTCTACAGCCTCTGGATGTGACCTGCACCTGTCATCACACACACCAGGTCTTCTACAGCCTCTGGATGTGACTCTGCACCTGTCATCACACACACCAGGTCTTCTACAGCCTCTGGATGTGACTCTGCACCTGTCATCACACACACACAAGTCTTCTGCAGCCTCTGGATGTGACCTGCACCTGTCATCACACACACACACAAGTCTTCTGCAGCCTCTGGATGTGACTCTGCACCTGTCATCACACACACACAAGTCTTCTACAGCCTCTGGATGTGACCTGCACCTGTCATCACACACACCAGGTCTTCTACAGCCTCTGGATGTGACTCTGCACCTGTCATCACACACATGAGTCTTCTGCAGCCTCTGGATGTGACTCTGCACCTGTCATCACACACACCAGGTCTTCTACAGCCTCTGGATGTGACTCTGCACCTGTCATCACACACACCAGGTCTTCTACAGCCTCTGGATGTGACTCTGCACCTGTCATCACACACACACAAGTCTTCTGCAGCCTCTGGATGTGACCTGCACCTGTCATCACACACACACAAGTCTTCTGCAGCCTCTGGATGTGACCTGCACCTGTCATCACACACACACACACACACACACACACACCGAATCTTCTGCCGCCTCTGGATGTGACTCTGGAAAAAAGGTCCCTCAGCTTCCTATTTATGTGCTGTAATTTTTTTTATTCTGTCTGCACGTAATAAAAAGAATAAAGGCAGAAGGTATTCTGTTTTCTTTTGATAATTACATGGTACTACACATTTATGTACACTGCAACATTTTCAACTATGTTTTTCACAAATTAATCTGTCAATGTGGTTCTTCATTAATCTAAAATGAACTCCCATCTAGAGGAAAATGATTGCTGTTCTGCATGACAGTTTTATCTCAAACAACTACACTTTATTAATCTACTTGGTGTCAATTGAAACTGTTTTGTTAGTTGTAAAATGTGTCCCTCAGCTCCTCACTCTTTGAGGTCCTTGGTCAACTTCAGCTTCACTCTTTCAACTAAAAACAAAACACATTTGTTGGTAAAAATTGTATTGCTATGATGTTGCAGTCACTAAAAATATGTTGAGTAATGCAGACATTCACACAAGATTCACAACATGAAAATGAAGAAAAAGGTTTTGTGAAAAGAAAATGTATAAAGCAAAAATATTTAACTATATTTAATTATATACTTAAAGTTGATAAAAGTATGTTTTGCTTTTAAAATCTCTTTTTGTTTGCTTTGTCCACCAGAGAGAAAGGCATTCAAATTGTGGCTTGTGGGAAATTGGGGAGATGTTTGTGTTTACTTTTTTTTAATTAGGCTATGAATATGTTCATTTGTTTTAAAAAGAAAAATATACTGCAAACAGGGTGCACGGTAGCAGAGTGGTTAGAGCTCTGGCTTCCCAATAAGGAGGTCGTGGGTTCGACTCCCAGGTCGGACCATATCAACATCTCACGATCTCTCTGGGTGGAGTTTGCATGTTCTCCCCGTGTCACCGTGGGTTTTCTCCGGGTACTCTGGTTTCCTCCCACCTCCAAAAACATGCATGTTTAGGTTCATTGGGCATCACTGTAAATTTCCCTTAGTGAGTGAATGAGAGAGTGAATGGTTGTCTGTCTAACCCTGCGGCAAGTTGGCCACTGTCCAGGGTGTGCCCCGCCTAAGGCCCAAAGTCACTGGGATAGGCTCCAGTCACCCACGACCCCTAACGGGATTAAGCGGTAGAAAATGAATGAATGAATACTGCAAACATTATTATTATTATTATTATTATTATTATTATTATTATTATTATTATTATTATTATTATTATTGTTATTATTATTATTAGTAGTAGTAGTAGTAGTAGTAGTAATATTACAACTTTACACATAAAGTTGTTCCACAGGGGGAAAAAAATACAAAATTACAGAAGAGAAGAAAACTTTTTTGGGGAGAAACAACATAGAAAGACTAGTTCTAGCAACTTGTCTTACTTTGAAGGGCGGAAATAAGGTGCGGATATAATAATTTGAGAAGATAAAACATTTCAGCATCTTCTGACACCAACTACAAGCCAAAGTTTTAAAGAAAGAAAGCCACAACTGCAGGTGAGCTGGACGGAATGAGCGCGTTCGATCGTAGAACTCAAGTGGCCGACTCAGGATAATAGCTACAGCTAGCTAAAAAGCCGAGAAAATGCGGACTTTTCACGTAGCGCTACTAAATACTCTTTTAAGAAGACAAACGGAAAATATATCGTTCAAAACCTAACAAAATAAACTTCCGTTTTATACTAGTGTTGTCAGTGAAGTGTTAAATTTAGCGGTGTTATAAGATAAGATATCCTTTATTTGTCCCACAATGGGGAAATTCCAGTTATGACCCGTTGAAGACAAAAAACAATAGAAATATTAGCCGAAGGTGGCCGACTTAGGATACACATACGCTACATGTTACTCGTGAGTAGAAAGTATGTCTTATTTGGCCATTAGATTTTAAATGGTTAGTGCTAGATAGTCAGGTACGAAGGGACAAAGATTATGTTTAGTAGAGTATGTAAGGTTAGGAAAAAGGTTTGGGTAAAGGTTAAGATAAAAAATATAACAGTTTAGGCCTGTTTAGCAACAGTAATAAACTCATTACCATGGCAACTAGCTCAATTTTGTCCCTCCGGACATGACTATCTAGCACTAACCATTTTAAATTGTTAAATCCAGACACAGTTTAGTGATACATTAATTTATATGTTGCCATTCAGCTATTTATTGTGTTGTTGTGTATAATAAGTCGAGGTTCTTTATGTTTATAATTTATGATTGTTATCATTAGTTAGCATTCTATGCAATGTCGATTAACGTTAGGGTCTAGCCTAGCATTGCCATGTAGAAAACACAATAACCTACTGTATGAACAGGTACAAACCCATCGATGACAGTTAACAGAAGTCAAGTGAGTGAATATGTGCTTTTATTAATATTAGCGTTAGTTAGCTAACTCTTTGTACAAACACATGTGTGATCATGGTTGAAGCTGTTGGAGGTTTATCTGTCATCAAATACGGGTGCAGTGAGGAACTTTGGAGATGCAATCTGCAAGGCTCAGGAAGCAACAATGTTTACCATGGAAATAATAGTAAATCCACTATGTTTCTTTTCAAGTTTGCAGAACTGTCAGAGGAATACATCAGCCCAAGCAATATAAAAAAGGAAACAAAACAGCTGCAGAACAAGGCGATAAACTGCTTGGTCAGTATACTGTATGTATCTATCACTGTGTAGTATCAGATAATGCTTTAATAAACACTATTTTCGGTTTGGGGCATTTTGAAATCTCCATTGGTTTAAAATTAGGCCAACTGAACATTCTGCTGACAAGTGATTCCATAGATACAGTCGGCATCAAAGGCTTTGATTTAGAATTAAGAACTCATCTAAATTATGGCCAGATGTGGAAGAAATAATTCATTTGAATACCCAATAAAAACAAGGAGTTGGTATATGTTTATATTATTGACTTCTTTTTCTTTTTCAGTAGAATCCAACAAAATGAGTGGACAGGTAAGGTACTTGAATAACTTTATACTGCCCTACAAAGGAAAAACAAAGTAACTTCATATATTGATCAAATTTGAGATAAGACCGAAAAATCATATCACCTGTTTGCTGTAAAAGTTTTATGGCTGAAATCTTAAAGGTGGGGTAGCTGATTTTTACACTGCAAACACAATTTAGGTTTTAAATCTGACAACTTCCTCTCATAAATCCTTCGACACATAGTTAATAATGACATGTATTCATTTTGGTTACATTTATGACTTATAAACGTGTTTTTACAAAAATCTTTAATATTCAGTTCAGACAGGACTCAGAGGTCTCATTTTTTCACAAAGTGCTGTATTTACTATAAACTTTTTACTGGAAAGCACAAAGTTTACTAATTTGCAACTAAAAAAGTTAGCTACCCCACCTTTAATGTTAAAATTGCAGTAACTGCAAATGTTTATGTAAAACAAAGGAATAGTGCAGTAACTTTGTTTGCAATTGTCAGTTAGAACATTCTGAGCTTCAGTTACTGCACTTTTCCTCTGTTTTACTGAGGAATTTGGCTCAAATCGCAGTAACTGCAACATGTTTTTATGTCTCATTTAAAAATTAAAGTGAAGACATGAAACTTTCACAATTTATTATTTAACACATTAAATATAAAACTTATCAATTTGGCTGGTAAACAATGTCCCCAAATGTGTTTTCTGAGAGGACCTCATTTACAGTTTTAAGTACATATTTAAGCTTAAAAGTAAAACGTATTTTAATGTTTTTAAAATGGCTAAATATTTACACACCCTAAGGTATAATATAAACACACAAACCTTAGTGTATCTCTGACAAACACAGAAGGGACAGCATCTAAACTTTAAAGCCATTTTTCTCAGTTTAACTGATGGCAAAGATACTGCTTTTTTCCTTTGTAGGGCAGTATATTAATAAGTATCATTTTTCATTTTATTCAATATATAAAGTACATACTGGCCCTTTTTTTGCATTGTTTTATTGATCAGTTAATCTACAATTGCATTTTACCAAATGAGGTGAAAGTAGCAATGAACAATTTACTGTCAGTAACATATCAACAGTAAATGATTTCATTTTTTAGGGGGTGGGGTGGCGGTTTATTTGTATTATGTCTGACTACAATTTTAAGTAAGAGATGTAATTCTGCTTGTAATGATATAATATGTGGTATTCCGCAAGGTTCGGTATTAGGACCAAAACTTTTTAATCTGTTTATTAATGACATTTGTGAAGTTGCAGGAAATGTTAATTATTTGTTATTTGCAGATGACACAACAATTTTTAGTTCTGGGCCAAATTTAAGAGAGCTAACGGAGAGGTTGGGATCAGAAATGGGTAAATTAAAAACACGTTTTGATCAAAACAAATTATTTATTAATTGGGAAAAAACTAAATATATGATTATCGGTACAAAAAAAGAGGTAAACAAACACAATTTTGTCATCAATGATGTTCAGATTGATCAAGTTCGTGAGATCAAATTTTTAGGAGTGTTTTTAGATGACAAACTTAGTTGGCAACCTCACATCAATTATATCAATAAAAATCTGAATAAAACCATTGGAATTTTTTATAGGTTGAAATATACCTTAGACCAGGCTTCCTTGCACTTACTGTACAAGTCCTTAATTGTTCCTTATCTCTCATATTGTGTTGAAGTCTGGGGAAATGCGTGTAAAAGTCACACAAAAGCCCTGTATCTGCTCCAAAAGAAAGCTATTCGAATAATTAATCATAAAGGTCCAAGAGAACACACAAACCATCTTTTTGTAAAATCAAACCTTTTGAAATTTGAAGATCTCGTTAATTTAAAAATGATTATGATTATGTGGAAAGTGAGCAGAAGGTTGATACCTGAGCATTTGTGTGATCTGTTTACATTAATTATTAACGAGGACAATAGAAGAAAGGGTTCTTTCCGTGTGCTCTCGAACTTCACTAAGGCAAAGAAGCTTCTCAGTTGTTGGCGTCAGGTTATAGAATGCATTAGACAAAGATATACATGCATGTACCACATTTGTTCGGTTGAAAAAAATGTTGCAGATGAGGGTCTTTGAGAGCTATAGAAAAGAAATCTAAAAAATCTAATCTAAAAGTATTGCTGTATTAATTATTATTGCTTATGTATTTGAGTGGTGGCCTTTATTGATGTATTAATCTAACAAAGTGATGGCAAAGGCGTACCATCTTATGTTAACTTGAATTTTGTAAAAGGGGCATGTAATTATAAGACATTGTCTTCTTCGTGCTCCTATTCACCCATGTATATTTTTGTAATTAACTTGTTGACATTCATTTTCTAATTTGCATGGATGAATAAAAACAAATGAAATGAATGAAATGAAAAAAAAAATGAATGAATTCATAAAAAAATGAATGAAATGAAAAAAAAAAAAATGTTTTTATTCTTTTGTAATTTGTAGGTCATTTTGAATACTATGCTGGAAAGACTTGCAACACGCCTCACAAATATCTTGAGTCGTCGGCCTTTGGATATGGACTACTTACAATTCACTTGTTCTCAGGAATTGGTGCTTCTCAGTGCTTTCAGTCAGCAGCTCACCATAACACAAAGTATTATGGACAGTCTGCATGAATTGCTTAGATTAGTCATTCAGGAAAACAGTAACAAAATATCCACGGTTGACCTCACAGTGGTTCAGAGTGAAAGGGGTCGACCAAAATTTGTATTATGCTCTGACTCATTGAAGCATTTTCTAAAACAAGACTTCACTGTTCCCTGTATTGCTCAGCTGATGGGTGTGTCTGAGCGAACCATTTTCAGACGCATGAGTGAGATGGGGCTGTCTGTTCGTGGCCAGTACACAACATGCACAGATGAAGAGCTGGATGTCATGATAACTCAACTTAAAAAAGACTTGTCTCATTCAGGTTACAGACTTATCAAAGGAACACTAAGAAGCCAAGGAGTCAGAGTACAGTGGGAGAGAGTGCGTGCATCAATGCACCGTGTAGACACAGTGGGTGTCATGACACGCTTAAATCAGCTGGGGTGTATTGTGCGCCGTACTTACACTGTCCCAGGACCAGGCCACTTAATGCACATTGACACAAACCACAAGTTAATTAGGTAACGGCTACTAAAAAACTAAAATATGATGTTTTTTTGGTCTTATAATTGGCTCTGCGCAGTTAACTTGTTTTCATTCAAATAGTACATCCTGAACATACAACCATTTCCTGTTCAAGTCTTTTTTTATGAAGTTTTCACTCATCAGTTTAAAACAAATAAATCCTCTTTAGATCAGACAGTTGTGGTGAATGTTACAGAAAACATGTTAAAGACTTTACAAACCAGATGAATATTTCACCAGAGACACTTGTGTGTTTAAAAAGAGACATAATTGTGTCTAAATACTAATGCTAACAGGAAATGGTCGTATGTACAGAAGTTAGCTATTTTGAGCGTACACAAGCCAACTGAACTTCGGTGCACAGAGCCTTTTCAGCTTAATTTGATTTATTTACAGATACAACATAGTCATTTTTGGTGGCATCAATGGTTTCTCACGAAAGGTTATGAAAAAATACATTATTTATTTCACTCTTGCATCATGTAATTGTTTCATTTGTATACTTGCACAAATTCTTAAGATAAACAAATTTAATATGCTAAACCAATCTTCAATCTCCTTGAAAACCCTCAGTTTCTTTACATAAGGCATTTTCACACTGTTGGAATTTTTTTCAGTTCCAGTCCCCATTTTAGGCATGTTCACACAGAGCATGAACTATGAACAAAAGCCACACTTAAAGGACTTTTTAGCTCCTGCTCTGGGGCAGGTACTTTCCAGTCAGACCAGGAACCTCTTGGTGACACAAACACATTTACAATTCTAAGTTTGTGGGAAACATGTTTTATATGTTCTCATATTTAGATAAACTTTCCTGATTCTTAAGAAAAATATTTTAAAGCCTGCCTACCTAGCTCCCTCTCTCTCTCTATACTGAATTGACATTTAAGTGGTATCAACGTCCACAACAGCTAATTTTTTGGTTGTTTGCTTTCTAGGTCATGTATTTGGGTGCAGCCAATAACAACAACTTCTACCGCTCTCCATTTCTTTGATCAATCTGTGGCAAAATATGGATTTCCATTAAGGTATATGATTGATTATCTGTTATATGATATTTTATTCCCTAATGCCTTGACTCTGAAGGGTACGGGGAGATCATGGTACTGAGAATGTGGACATCGCCAGACTGATGTTTGCTGTCAGAGGAACTGGAAGGTCCAGCTTTATTGCTGAAAAAGTGTACATAATCAAAAGTAATTTGGAAAGCACAATCATTTTAGTACTACAACACTGCTCACAAAAAATATTTTTGGTGTCAAAATAATTTATAATATCCACATATGAAGTGGGTAGAGTTTACTTGCACTTAAAAATGAATGTGGCCCCAACGTGGTTTCAAAATATGATTTTTTTACGAATTACATTTTCATTGTTTTTCTTTTTATAGAATTGAACGTCTTTGGTGGGATGTGTGGTGTGCTGTCACGCAACAATATTATCATGTGCTGCACTCCCTGGAGGACGACGGACTGCTCAATCTGACTAGCAACCTGCATCTCTTCTGTGCTCATTATGTCTTCATACCAAGGCTTCAAGCTAGTTTGGATGTCTTTGCCGGTGGATGGAATAACCACGCACTTAAGAGTGAGAGCAACATCACACCCAACCAGCTATGGGAACTTGGGCAAAGCGCACATCCTGCTGTGGATAATCCTGAAAATGTGGAGGTAATGTAATTCTATGTTATGATATCTTCAGCTGTATAAAAGACTATGTGGTTAGCTTGGCTATATGAAGGGTGGCATCCAGTTATTACACAATTTTCAGGGTCAAATACAGTTATTTATCCTTCTAGTATTGACATTGTTATTATTTTTGGAGGATGTAGAAGACATGGACAGGAAAGCCTAATACTTCTGACTGGGCCTCCAAATAAGGCTTAAATAACAATTACCGGTACCTAATGCACTACTCCAACAACGTTCATTTTGTCTTCATTTATTTCAGTGGCGAATGGGTTAATGAGCAGCGGGACAGGCCGTGTAATAGAGCAGTGGTTCCCAGACCGGGACCCACAAAATATTGATATAACCAACTCGCGACCCCCACAGCAGAGTAAAATGAATGTCTTTAAAAATTTCAAGTTGGAAAACAATTCCAATTGGGCTACAATGCATTTATTTTTGTAGAATTATTGCTTTTAATGACCAATTTCCAGTCAAACTTGATGCTAAAGTAATAAAACAGATTAAAAAACAAGTCATAGATGTAAAATTATATCTTGAAATTATTTTGCGACACCCAGATTTTGCTTTGCAACCCCCCCGAGGGGTCCCGACCCCACTTTGAGAACCACTGTAATAGAGGATTGTGAGGATGGAGTTCTTTTAATGATTCTAAAACCTTTATTGTTTCAGGGATTACATCTTCCCTACACTGATTGGGAAGATAGTGGGCTGCTACCTGAAGATGAGCATCAAGGCGTTGTTGTTCCTGATATCGGCAATGTACTCGAACCAGAGCAAATGGTGCAGCTTAGAAATGCAATTTCTCCATTGGGACAAACGCAGTACCATGGTGCAGACATATATCTTGCCACCCTTAACTTTATCGAGAATGTATTGTACAGACTGATGCTTGTTTTGAGGGTCTCAAACCTGTAGCTTGGAAGCTACTAGAACATCTAAAGTCCCTCCCATGTAACTTTCCAAATGACTTACAAATTGTTAAATTGTTCTCATTTGCTTCATTGTAAATGATACTGGCGAACCAGGACTAATAAAAAATGCTAAACTGGAACTAAACAAAATGATTGATTGATTAAACAAACCAAGGCTAAGACAACAAATGAATCAGGAGTAAACAGAGGAGATTGGATTAGGAAACGAGGGAAAGAAAGAGGAAACGCAAGGGGGAGAAATGGAAATGGAGAAAAGCGGGGCACAGAGGACAGAGAGGGAAAGAGGAGGGTTCAAAGAAGAGAGGGAGCAGGGAGCACAAAAGAAAGTACAGGAGAGAAGCAGGGAGCACAGGAAAGAGAGAGGGAGATAGGGGGAGATGAGCACATTTCATCAGAAGAGTACTTCCTGACAAGATCAGAACTGATTCAAATGGCACTGTTTTGAGGTAGATTTGAATGGATTGGAACCCAGTGTGGAGCGGACAAGAATCACTTTAACTTAATCCAAACCATTTCTTGACCACTAAAAAAATATCTAGAGCAGACCAATTTCAAACAGTTCAAAAGGCACTCCATACCAAGTTATACACTGACATGTGAACTAGATCTTAATTAGAAGAGTCTGAACTGCAACATTCCAAACTCTGTGTCAAGCAGTCAAAACTTGTTCAAAATGTTTCCATAAGCACTTTAGATCAGTCCAGGGGACCCACTTTTTTTTATTTAATTATGTAAACTGACAGTCTAAGCCTAGTGTTGTTCAGTAAACCAGACATGGGCAAACTACAGCCTGTGGGCCAGATGCAGCCCATGGCCTATTTTAATCAGGCCCCCGAAAAATTTTTGAAAATTAGTGGTAATCTTATTATTGCTTTTTCATTGATTGATTTAGCTGTTGTGGTCTTACTAAATTTCACAATAAATACACAAAATAATGCATTAGTCAATTTTGTATTAACATATTTGTTTAATTATTTAGTTTTTAAGAAATTGGCTTGCAATAATGACAATTTGTTACACCAGTTATGGCAGTCTGGCCCTCCGCTACTTTTTGGAATATGGCCCTTGTGAAAAAAAACTTGCCCCCGTCTTAGGGCTGCTCGATTATAATGAAAATAATAATCACAATTATTTAAATCATAACAGAAATCACAATAATTCAAACAATTATTTGCCTAGAGAGACTGCAAAGTGTTAGTGCTCTTTAAATATAAAGAGCGAAGCTAGATCTCACCCAAATAAACTGCTGTAAATGTATTCTACAATTGTAAAGACAGCACCAATTTTCCTAAATTAAGGAAATAAATGAGCGCTTATGAACAGACCTATAAGTTACAGTCAATAATCACAATTATGCAATTACACAAACTTGGCAAATGATTACAGCAATAATCATAATTGAAATTGAATTTCGATTAATTGCAGTCTTAACACTTCTGCAGTAAACAATACTCTGAACCACTCAGAACAAGAGAGCAGACCCTATAGAACCAGTCCAAACCCAGGTCACTCAACCCCGCAACACAATTCTATGACAAAATCTAAACTTTTCATAAATGCAGTTGTCCCAAAGCTGACTGAGGTCATTCATTTTTACCGGTTTTCAAGGGTTTGATACAACAAACCATTCTCTCAGAGCTATGATTCTGCTGGTCTACCTTTAGACCTAATTTTTCTCTTCCATCGATGTAAGAAATATATACATCTTTAGCCCAGAAGCCATAGTCCTGTGACCAATTGGGAATGCAAATTTAACAGCTTAGCTCTAGCAAAAATACTTTGTTTAACATCTTCAGTCAGCAATAAGTGTATTCTTGTCAGGAATTTAAAAAAAATGTCCAATTAATATCCTCCTAAACATACTAATGGCCAAAATATTAACCTACCAGACCAATTTTATTTTTAACTTTCATTAATAAAAAATTGCCAATAGCGATTATGTTGTCTCTCTGGATGAAAAGGTCGGGGAAAATGTTTAATTTATTCACAATGCTAAAATGATGTCAGCAGACTTAATTACTGCAATTTTATAAACAATACTTTATGGAGTTACTCATAATTGGTGCTCATTGACCACTATAAATAGGACTCAAAGGCAACAGGAAGTACATCAAATTTTATCTTTGGGAGTTTATAATGTGTAGACTACACGATGTATTACACATACTGTTTACACATGAGGTTTAATCTTCTAGAAGACTTAGGAAGCTGGCACTCTATATCCAGATTTGGTGTGGTGTCCTGGTGAATTTCACAGGCATGGCTAACAAATTATTCCTTCATTTAATAACCAAAAAGTACTAATGAACATCAACAATGACAATTGTCAAAATATAATTATTTCTATACAAGTCAGTGGGTCTAGTCATGAAGAAAAACCCAAATAAACATTTTTATGGCAAACTACAATTAAATGATAAATCTTATATTATGAACAGAGGTGGCAAATGTTCTGAAGCTCACTAGTCTATTACCTTCTGCCCTTCGCTCACAGACTCACGCCGAATTAAACGTACAACAAATGATTGACACAAAAACTGCATTTAAACACTACATTCTAGCTCCTGAATAAAATCTTTTTGCTCTGTAGAATGTTTTGATGTCACAAGAACAAAACGTGTTAAAAATGTGGGTTTGTAAAGTCCACTCTTGTGAGCATGCGTCTGACACGGTTAGTCAGTTTATACAACACTTAATGTTACATAGTAACTCGCCTAATTTTCTATATCAGTGTGGCTTTCCTGGCTGTCGTTTCAAGTACAAAAAAGTGTCTGTGCTTAAAGTCCACATGTATAGAAAAAACAAATGTGTCCCATCTGTTCCTCAGACTTCGACACAATTTGAGACTGTAAATTGTACAGTTCCATTTTGCCACTCCTCAAAAACTCTGAGGCAGCATATAAAATCTCACTTAAAAGTAGGACAGAAAACTAAATGCCCATTTAGAGGTTGTGACAGAACATTTAGAGTTCCACAGAGTTTTGCCTCACATGTTTCAAGGAAACATAGAAATGATTGTGATTTGGTTCGAGATGAACCTGTTGCAGAAGAAACATCGTTCATTCAACTAAATGCGGATATTTGTGCTGCTTAAAGCACACCAGAAGTGACCTGTGCTGTAAAAGATAAGGAGTTTTTCCAAAATTTGACTCTTTTTTTATTTGAAGTCACAATCAAAGCTGTTGCTACCAGCAAGTACTATACAGACAATTATTGAGGGTTTTCAAAATGTTCACGATCTCAGCCAGTTACATCTGCATCACATTATGACTGAAAAACTGAGGACATTTGGTATTTCTGAGACTAATATAAAAGAAGCACTTGATGAAATGCAAGGAAATGATTTGTTAACAATGTTCAATAAGGGAGATCTAAGCACAGACACTAAAAGAAAAGGTGTTTTTAAAAATACTCTGAACTATGTTCAACCTCTGCCGGTCTGTTTAGGCAATGATGGAAATGGTCAAGAACGATTTGTTCATTATGTCCCAATACAGGAGACATTGACTGCATTGTTAAAAAATAGTTCAATGCACGAGCAATACGTTGCTAGAAGAGCACAGCTTTCTAAGGATATTACTGATGGAGAAGTATTTAAAAACAACTGTCTGTTCAAATCTGATTCTTCTGCAGTTGGTTTGGTACTCTATCAAGATTCATTCGAGGTAGTGAACCCTCTGGCTCAGGCAAAAAGAAAACAAAGTGTTAGCCGTTTACCTGACACTTTCCAATATTTTGCCACACAACAGGTCCACAACTGACCACATGCTGCTTGTCCTACTATGCAGAGAGCAGGACTTCAAATATTTTGTAATGGCAAAGGTTTTTGAGCCTTTAATCCAAGATTGAAAGTTCTGGAGAATGTGTTTTTTTTTTGTTTGATGGAGCCAGTTCACTCAAAGCAACTTTAGTTGCTGTATGTGGGGACAATTTAGGGTCCCATTCCGTCGGGGGCTTTGTTGAAAACTTTAGCCGAGCGGAGTATTTCTGTCGATACTGTGAAAGAGACAGAGCCACATTTTTAAAAGACCCATTGTTTTGTGGTCCCAGGAGAAGTGCTGAGTCGTACCAAAGGTGCTTAGAGGATTTGAAAGTAACTGACGGAGAATTTGTTTGTGGAATAAAATCACACTCACCCTTTAACCAACTACAACATTTCCATGTATGTCAACCTGGCCTTCCACCAGGCTTAGGCCATTATTTGTTTGAGGGCGTCGTTTCAGGTGATCTTGTTCATTGGTGAGTTGGTAAGGGAAAAACATTTCAACTACCAGCACTGAATTGATGCAAGAATCAGCTGAAATACCAATGCAATGATGCCAGTGACAAGCCAGCTGATATCTGTACTAGTAGTGAAAAGCTTAGTGGCCATGCAGTACAGAATTGGTGTTTTTTGAGACTGCTCCCACTTCTTGTTGGAGACAGGATCAAAAACCCATTTGACAATGAAGTCTGGCAGCTCATTTTAACTCTCAGGGAAATAGTAGAGCTCATTTGTGCACCTGCAATCACAGCTGGCCAGGTAGCTTACCTGAAAGTCCTCATTGAGGACTACATCATTTTCCCACACTGTCCTTTAAAGCCCAAGCACCACTACCTGTGTCACTACACTGACCTTATTATTTCATTTGGCCCACTGATCCGACTCTGGACTCTCCGCTTTGAAAGCAAGCACTCTTTTTTCAAAGAATGTGCACGAAAACTTCACAATTTTAAAAATCTGTGTCTTACCTGAGTGCAGGAGAATATTTCTCACCGGTCATCCAAATCGACAATGGCACCGAGTTTTATGTGTCCGATTACAATGAGCAGATCCGTGCTTCTGTTGCAGATTATGACTTTGAATCAAAATGTGCTGTAGTCTGCAATAGTGTCACAGTAAAAGGCACTTTGTATCGCAAAGGGATATCTGTTTTGCTGGGCAAAGCAGACAATGAACTTCTTGTAGGCAGCATCAGCCTTATTATTGCCCTTCCGAATGCAGTCTATTTGGTTACAGAAAAGTTCAGTTTTGAGAAAATGTTAGATCTGGGAATCTATTTTGATACAGAAACTGCCCTCACCAAGTTTGTCTGCATCAATCAAGATGATTTGCTTGATTATCATCCACTGGCAACATACAAAATGCATGAAGGGACAGTAATTGCTCTTCATCATTTTTCGTGAGACAGAGTAAAGAAGAGCATGCTTAAGGCTGGGCAATACATTGAATTTTAGAAAAGTTTTTTTGTTACCCAAGATAGCCAAAAAGTGAATGTCAAGTATATAATTTATAATAAAACATGTCACAAAAAAGCCAATTAAAAATTGCATCTTTTGACATAAACAAACATTTCACATGTCACATTTAGTCCCCGGGGTAGGGCCGTTTATTTGCGAAAAAAAAGCACAGCTCTTAAGTACTTTTTTGGGTAGAGCACACCCTATGGCATGTAGAAACAGTGGTCTTAAGTGTCCTGCGGGGGGCACCTGGCTTTTAGGCTCAAAAATCTACAATTGGAGGGGTGCTATTTTACGAAAATGGGAAAAATCACATTTTTGGGCCTGGTGAGGTCAATTTTAGGACTACAGTGATGAAATTTCACACAAACCATGTTCTTTTAATGAGGAGATGTGTGACAAAATTTGGTGGCTCTACCATTAAAGTATCTATGGTTATTATGACAAATATCATAAAAGACGAAGCAAAAATACCTTTCACGGAACTACTATAAGACGCTTTAAACATTTAATACAGGACAAATTATTTATTGATGGGATGATTTTGCACATACAAAATTTCCACATGCCCTTGGCTTTAATTTGAGGGGTTGATGATGTTTTTACCTTTAATAGTGTGGAAGTTATATTAGTTTTGCTGGACCCGCTCCCTGCCTCACAAAAGCAGTTCTGCTTCTATAGGTCTGTGACTCTTACTCAATGTGCTCACATGCTACAAGAATTACAATGCAAAATGTCTCTTTTAACATTTTATTTACAGATCAAAGCAATGGTACACCCATATTATTATGGTAATGGTAAATGGTCTCTATTTATATAGTGCTTTTCCACCTTACAAGGCAGTCAAAGCGCTTTTACAATCAGGGATCCACTCACCCAGTGTAACAGACACTGAGGCAATGTGAGTTAAGTGTCTTGCCCAAGGACACAACGAGAATCCACTTTTGTCGTCCCACTGTGGCACCTGGTGTTCCAGCATCTCCCATCCAAGTACTAACCAGGCCCTATCTTGCTTAGCTTCTGAGATCTGACGGGATCAGGCTTTGACAAGCCGGCTACATTATAAATGCACTTTGCTGCATGCTAATAAGGTGATGTAAATAACATCCTAATACTGATACAGTCCTTCCTCTTCAATCTAAAGGTCCACATTTTCATCATCAGTGACTTCTTCAGGAGATTCATCAACCTCTTCATCCACTTTGGATGCCTTAATGGATCCATAGTAGAGGTTGTCAGGTCCTTGGTCTCCTGGTAACCAGAGCCGTCGGAGTCTGCCCTGTGCCATGATCCATCCATGTGCAGTGAAACATTCACTGCACATCTGATCACTGACAAGTTTCAGCATTTTCCACTTTTTGGAAGCTGCATTGGTCCTCTGAAACACAGGACCAGATACTTGCTTGCCTCAAATCCCTTCCCCTAAAACACATTCCTTTGAATCAGATGGTGTTTGAGAGCAAGACATTTAATTCAGAACTGTTTCCACAGGATGAATAGCCATTTAAAAGTGTGACAATGTCAGTAATGTGTATATACTGTAAATGTTGTGTAAAGGGCCTCATGAGCTGCTCAGACTTTGGTAAGTTAGCTGAGGGACCATGGTCAGACCTGAAAATATCAGGCGTCACATACACAACCCCCAACTGCTCTGGACATTAACCAGAAGCACACACAAGCTTCAGACTGATTGGACAATATTCCTGCCAAAGTAGAAGGGAACTTTGCCCAGTAGAAGCCGAACACCCAACTCATAACATTCCCAGTTCAGTTTTGGACACTCTCAGATTCCCTTTTGCAGCCTCTCTTATGGAGCTCCTTTGTTAACATGTGCACATAAGACTCAGGCCTCCGGTGCAGGACGATGGAATAGAATAACAGCATGGACAGCAGGAATTTGGTGGCAAGATGTGTGCCACCAAATTCTTCCATTTTATCTTCTCAAGCAGAACCTTCTTGCATGGTGATAATGTTGCTGGATCAAAAGACTTCATACATACATACATACATACATACATACATACAAACATCTACAACAGCGCCCATTTAGCTGACATTGAAGTCTGGGATCCAGAGAAGCATGTGTAGTAGTTTTTATTAATTACATTATTTGATACTGGGGTACCAATTATGTGATTATTTTTAGTAGTTAAACATATTTTAACCTGACTCAAATGCGGGCACCAAATATGTCCTTTTATTAAAGATTTATCTGACTTTTGTAAGGTGGGACACAGAACAGTGAGTACAGATAAAGCTTCAGGATTTGATGAATAGAATCGAAATATAAATTCATTGTTCGGGGCACCACTCACCAAAGTGAGAGTTGATTCTACCAAATCTTTAATTATTAACAATTAATTAATTAATTAATTAATTTGTCTAATCTGAAGGTTGTAAGATCTTTTCCATTAACTCCATTTTGAAAATTATTCATGCACTTAAGGTTCAAGGTTCACTTTATTTTCTGTCTCCTTGCGGAGTAATTGAATTTGAGACGGGGGTCAGTAGCAAAGAAAAAATAGACATACATAAAATGAAACAATAAGACAGACACACATACAAAAACATAAACGTCAATAAACAATTACAAAATTGTACAGTCACTCACTTGGGCTCAGCGCTCTACACAGTTGAGATCGTTAATTAATTTAATCGACTGAGGTATGAATGAGTAAACCTGTTGCTTAACCAAAATAAGGTGTGGTTTTGAAGATTTATTGACCAAAACATTACATACAGTATTTAAATTAAATATGCAGATGAGTTTCCTTAAATGCACAAAAAAAGTCTAGACTGTTTGTCTAAACCTATTTGCATTAACTGAGCGTAAACCTGCCCAATGTGACAATTTTCATACGATCATTGGAGATGGCTGAATACATCTTCTCCAGAAGATGTCGGCTGTGAGGAGCTGGGCTGCTCTCTGCGCTGGGCACATGGTGACTGAGGGTCGCATGGTAGACAGTGGCTGAAGTTGCAAAATGTTCGTTTGCTTGCAGCTTGCCTTAATCAATGTCCACAGCCAAATATGTGGAGAGGAGATGGAGTTTAGGGAGTTGGCCCATGTCTTTGTCCTTTTCATCTCTGTAGTCGTAAAGGATTACAGGCAAAGATTCTCAAAAACAGTCCAAACAGTCTGAATCTTGTGTGTGCTTCAGGTTAATGCCCAGAGCAGTTGGGGGTTGTGTATGTGACGCCTGATATTTTCAGGTCTGACCATGGTCCCTCAGCTAACTTACCAAGTCTGAGCAGCTCATGAGGCCCTTTACACAACATTTACAGTATATACACATTACTGACATTGTCACACTTTTTAAATGGCTATTCATCATGTGGAAACAGTTCTGAATTAAATGTCTTGCTCTCAAACACCATCTGATTCAAAGGAATGTGTTTTAGGGGGAAGGGATTTGAGGCAAGCAAGTATCTGGTCCTGTGTTTCAGAGGACCAATGCAGCTTCCAAAAAGTGGAAAAATGCTGAAACTTGTCAGTGATCAGATGTGCAGTGAATGTTTCACTGCACATGGATGGATCATGGCACAGGGCAGACTCCGACGGCTCTGGTTACCAGGAGACCAAGGACCTGACAACCTCTACTATGGATCCATTAAGGCATCCAAAGTGGATGAAGAGGTTGATGAATCTCCTGAAGAAGTCACTGATGATGAAAATGTGGACCTTTAGATTGAAGAGGAAGGACTGTATCAGTATTAGGATGTTATTTACATCACCTTATTAGCATGCAGCAAAGTGCATTTATAATGTAGCCGGCTTGTCAAAGCCTGATCCCGTCAGATCTCAGAAGCTAAGCAAGATAGGGCCTGGTTAGTACTTGGATGGGAGATGCTGGAACACCAGGTGCCACAGTGGGACGACAAAAGTGGATTCTCGTTGTGTCCTTGGGCAAGACACTTAACTCACATTGCCTCAGTG
The DNA here is from genome assembly GCA_038363315.1 of Mugilogobius chulae. Taxonomy (NCBI): domain Eukaryota; kingdom Metazoa; phylum Chordata; class Actinopteri; order Gobiiformes; family Gobiidae; genus Mugilogobius; species Mugilogobius chulae. The sequence goes on from CM076416.1 coordinate 9,211,625, forward strand.
TCTGTTACACTGGGTGAGTGGATCCCTGATTGTAAAAGCGCTTTGACTGCCTTGTAAGGTGGAAAAGCACTATATAAATAGAGACCATTTACCATTTACCATAATAATATGGGTGTACCATTGCTTGATCTGTAGAATAAAATGTTAAAAAGAGACATTTTGCATTGTAATTCTTGTAGCATGTGAGCACATTGAGTAAGAGTCACAGACCTATAGAAGCAGAACTGGCTTTTGTGAGGCAGGGAGCGGGTCCAGCAAAACTAATATAACTTCCACACTATTAAAGGTAAAAAACATCATCAACCCCTCAAATTAAAGCCAAGGGCATGTGGAAATTTTGTATGTGCAAAATCATCCCATCAATAAATAATTTGTCCTGTATTAAATGTTTAAAGCGTCTTATAGTAGTTCCGTGAAAGGTATTTTTGCTTCGTCTTTTATGATATTTGTCATAATAACCATAGATACTTTAATGGTAGAGCCACCAAATTTTGTCACACATCTCCTCATTAAAAGAACATGGTTTGTGTGAAATTTCATCACTGTAGTCCTAAAATTGACCTCACCAGGCCCAAAAATGTGATTTTCCCATTTTCGTAAAATAGCACCCCTCCAATTGTAGATTTTTGAGCCTAAAAGCCAGGTGCCCCCCGCAGGACACTTAAGACCACTGTTTCTACATGCCATAGGGTGTGCTCTACCCAAAAAAGTACTTAAGAGCTGTGCTTTTTTTTCGCAAATAAACGGCCCTACCCCGGGGACTATTTGTCTGAATATAATTTGCGTGTATGTGACATTCTCCAGACCAGTAATATGTGTAATACAGATGTTAGGCAGCTTAATCTTGTTTTTAGGCTTTTTTTTTTTTTTTTTGGTCATACTGCAAAAAGTGATAGAGTCCCATTACTAATAGAAATAATTTCATGATCATTTTATTTACAATGTTATTAATCACAGAAAAAAATAGATATTGCTCACCATTTGGTTGAATTACATCATATTCTACAATGTGAATGCAATGTATTAAACCTAAGCAAAAAACTTAGACATATTTTAACTTTTTATTAATGTGCCAAAATGACATTGAGATGTTAATTTTGTCAATATATCCAAGCTCTTAACATGGTATACTCATTCTGTGTATCAGCCATGGAATTGGAAGAAGTTACAGAAACTATATACAATTTTTACCCGGACTGGACTTGGAAGCGTTAAACGGGGTGATAACCACATTACAAGAACTTGGAGTTGAAAATAAGTTTGACCTTCAGCTCGTGCAGGAACGAGATCTGGAGAAGTGCCTTCGGCCAATCCAGTGCAGAAAACTGCTCAATGGAATAAAAAACAATGGTAAGTATAAGTATTATACTAAACAATCTCTGCCATCTCCAAACCAAATTGCAGGGCTGTGTGTTATTGGCCCCGGGAACCAATTGCAAAGGCTGGATGTTTTGGCCAAGCTTTATAGACATTGTGGTACAGTCCATGACTATGTTAGCTGTTACTCAGTACTTGCCATACTATTAATCATTTGAACCATATTCTGTTAAGCTGCTGCTCATATTCAAGTTTAGTTGTTGATTGGCATTGAGGTTGTTTTGGTTTGGTTTTGTTTTCATGCATAATATTGCTTTATATTGTATTTTTGTCTAAGTGTAAATAGTACATTTTTAATTAATGATACCTTTGCGAGTTGTTTGTAGATAGCAGAGATGTTCTCTCTACTTGTTACATGTTCAGTAATTGTTATAATGAAATGCTTTACATTGTTATTACATTCATTCATTCATTCATTAAAAAAAAAAAAAAATGGGGTTGAAGCCTGATATGAGTTTTTAGAATTGGTTTCTAGGTGCTCTACCAGGAAGTCATATGTCACACCTCCTCGCTTGGTAGCCCTGGTAATGCTTCGGCAGCAGAGTGACAGTGGCGTAAAGCAACTTTCCGGGGCCATGTCAAATCTGTATTTGTAGCATTGAGAGAAGAGAAGAAGCGGCCATCAACCTAAGACACAGATGTTATGATTTGACAAATGATAATATTTTGTAACACTTAAGTAGGGTTAAATGATTGTTTAAACCATAGACATTAAATAATGTCTATGATTTAAACTCCATGAAACTTTCTCAGTTGTGTGTAAATTGTCTCTGCATTTTGGAGTTTTTTGATGACATACATATGTGGAGGTTTGTGTTTTAAAACTCAGATTACCTTCTGTATTTTTCAACTTTTTTTTTATTTGTAAATTTCTTCATAATTTGCAGCTGAACTGCTGTAAAATTGTGATTAGTAAATATTTACCACAAGTACCATAACACCACACTACTGCAGAATTATACAATTTTGATCATCTGTCACGTGGGATTTAAGTTGACCTGCAAATGTACTATTGTTTTTCTGTTGTTAAGTAAATGATACATAATGCTGTTGTCATTTCATTTATTGACATCAAAAGATAAAAAATCAATACTAGAGCTTTGCATAAATTATATATATATATATATATATATATATATATATATATAATATATATATATATATATATATATATATATATATATATATATATTATATATATATATATAATTTCTTTTTTAGGCCTCCCATCTGTAAATATTGAATATCTGATGTGATCTTCATTGGAGCCAACTTCTACTGCCTTTTCTGGACCGCAAACCGCTGATAAACAAATATGTGTCTCTTCTCTCCAGTCTCCAAACGTAGGAACTGATTGGTACATGGAGTTTACTGTAAATTGGGATTCCATGCCAAATGAGGTAAGAGCAGTGCTGGCAGAACAAAGAAGACCCTCTCCGATTGAACGAAAAGACATGATTAAAATAGTTGTTGATCAGATGCTTAAAAGACTGTGGAACATATCCACTAGTCAATGAGATATTTATTATACTAAGAATAGGATCTAACATCAGAGGGAGAATGTCTTTGAGAAGCCTACTTGGGATTGGGTCTAAAATACAAGTTGAGGTTTTAGAAGACTTAAAAGCTGAAATTAAATCTGTTTTAAGAGAAACAAAGTTGTCTAATATTACAGGTTGGTTTAAATGAGACCCTACTTTTACAGCTTGGATTTGTTCAGTGCTAATAGCAGGAGTGACTACATCTATTTTATCTCTAATATTGATTATTTTATTATTAAAAAATGTCAAAAAATCATCAGAACTGAGAGTAACTAGGATTGATGGTTCTACTGCACTGTGGCAATTAGTCAGCCTGGCTACAGTGTTAAATAAAAACCTAGGATTATTTTTATTTACTTCTATTAGATTTGAATAGTATCGGGTTTGAGCCGGGGGCTTCTAGGGCAGGGGTCGGCAACCCAAATGCTCAAAGAGCCATTTTGGACCAAAAAAACAAAAACTGAATCTGTCTGGAGCCGCAAAAAATTAAAAGCCTTATGTAAGCCTTATAATAAATACAACACATGCTGTAAGTGTCTATTAGCTTAATCAACCTGTTATCAAAATGTAACAAAATGAACATTCAAGATTAGCGTACAAGTTGCTCCAAAATGTAAATCGCACAAGCCAAAATACATAGGTTAGGAGGGAAAAACACGTATAGATCGCACCGCGGACTACAAGTGGCAGTTTTGGGGTGTAATTAATTACATAATTCGACCCCACGAACAGCATCGGAACACTTTGTAAGTGTTTGACATATTTTTCCTCCTACACAAATTATATTAAAACAAAAATTATGTTCACACAATTTTCCACTTTTATATTTTTGGACAAGCTCCAGGGAGCCACAAGGGGGGCGCCAAAGAGCCGCATGCGGCTCTAGAGCCGCGGGTTGCCGACCCCCGTTCTAGGGATTGCTCTGAATGGCATTCACGATACGGTCGTTCTAATTTCCTAACCTTTTGTTTAAGTGCACGCAGTTCTTCATTATACCATGGAGAAGATTGCTACGACGCTCCATAGTACTCACGAAAAAAAAAATATTTATCTCGTAATTACGAGATAAGATCTCGTAATTACGAGATAACTTTCTCGTATTTACGAGATAGTTTTCTCGTAATTACGAGATAATTTTCTCGTAATTACGAGATAATTTAAATGGCTTTTCCCACATTCTGTATACCCACACGCTTCGTATAGGCTAAGCTAGTGACTTTATCCACAACGAGTAGTCTTTTCTGTGCTAGCTTGATGTTTCTAAATAGCTAAGATGTACTTGTGGATTTCGTTATGTTAAATTAAGTGCCTGTGGTCTTCACTGCAATGTTTACGGTCGACAAAAAGTATGAAAATAGCTAATAATGTGACTGTCAACTCACGCTACAGTTAGCATGCTATTATAAAGACGGCCAGTGTGTGGAGCTGTTCACCCACCAGAAAGAAGCTAGTGGTAATCGGCAGGTTTTTTAAATAAAACTCGATCTTCTTGACTGTTGACAGTCAGTCTCACTCATCCTTAGAAATGAGCGGCAGTTTTCTTTGGCTCCAGCGTCTGGTTTTCAATCTATTTGGCCATAAAGGAGAGAAGTGCTGCAACAGACTTGCAACATACGGGCATTTTTGCAGTACCCGCCCACTCTGGGTGATCCATGCGGAAGTGTAGCAAATGTGCAGCATTTCTCTTCTTTTTGGCCAAATAAATTGAAAACTAGACGCTGGAGCCACAGAAAAACTGCCGCACATTTCTAAGGATGAGTGAGACTGACTGTCAACAGTCAAGAAGATCGAGTTTTATTTAAAAACCTGCCGATTACCACTAGCTTCTTTCTGGTGGGTGAACAGCTCCACACACTGGCCGTCTTTATAATAGCATGCTAACTGTAGCGTGAGTTGACAGTCACGTTATTAGCTATTTTCATACTTTTTGTCGACCGTAAACATTGCAGTGAAGACCACAGGCACTTAATTTAACATAACGAAATCCACAAGTACATCTTAGCTATTTAGAAACATCAAGCTAGCACAGAAAAGACTACTCGTTGTGGATAAAGTCACTAGCTTAGCCTATACGAAGCGTGTGGGTATACAGAATGTGGGAAAAGCCATTTAAATTATCTCGTAATTACGAGAAAATTATCTCGTAATTACGAGAAAACTATCTCGTAAATACGAGAAAGTTATCTCGTAATTACGAGATCTTATCTCGTAATTACGAGATAAATATTTTTTTTTCGTGAGTACTATGGAGCGCCGTAGATTGCCTTGGCCTAACAGACTTATGTTTTAAGGGAGCTACAGTATCAAGAGCAGTTTTCAAGGAGTCCATGGTTTTGTCAACAAATTGGTCACTTATATTGGGATTAAGCCTATCCTCATCTGGGTCATTGGGCATTGAGTATTGACCCTATTATTTCTTTAAATTTTATAACTGTTTTTTCAGATATTGTTCTTTTTGTTATTATTTTATTCTGAGGAGCAGAGAAATCTTTTAGAGTAAACTGAAAAGTAATTAGAAAATGATCTGATAGTACTGGGTTTTCTGGGAGGACATTTAAATCACTGATCTCTAAACCATATGTGAGTACAAGATCTAAAGTGTGCTTGTGACAGTGTGTTGGTTTATTTACATTCTGGGTGAAACCAATGTCATTTAGAAGAGCGCTGAAAGCTTTACTTAGGCAATCATCGTTCTGGTCTATTTTAATATTGAAGTCTCCGAGTTTAATTATTTTGTCCCAGTCTAATACTAGGCCTGATATAAAGTTTGAAAATTCGGTTAGAAACTCAGAATAAGGACCAGGAGGTCGATAAATTATTATAAATAACACACCTTTTTGTTTTTTCCACTTGGGACAGGTTATAGATAGTGTAAGGCTTTCAAAGGAGTTAGATGCATTACTAGTTTTTGGGCAGAGAAGTAAACTAGAGTGAGAGATAGCTGCCACACCTCCACCTCGGCCTGTGCTCCTAGCAGTCTGAAAGTTATAATGACTTGGAGGTGTGGACTCATTTAATCTTACATAGTCATCAGGTTGAAGCCATGTTTCAGTCAAAGCTAAAATATCAATATTGTGATCAGTAATCAATTCATTAACTAAAAGGGATTTAGAGGAAATTGACCTAATGTTTAGCAATCCACATTTTACAAACTTATTTACTGATTTACTAGTATCACGTATTGGTATTTTTATTAAGTTTTGTGGTCTAACGCCTGAGTTGGCTTTCTTGGCAGGTACATATTTTATTTTTGTTTTTACGAGGAAGTCAACGCTCAACTGTCACATCATTTCACCAACTTTACTCCACACAAACGGTACGGCTCTGATCACTTGTGGAATAAACAGCGCCCAGCGCCGCTTTCTAAGCCTTTTCTATTCAGCCTGTGAAGCTGACTACACTGTAAAAATAACACTGCAAAAAATATGAATAAAAAAAAAATAGGCCTATATATATAAACTTGCAAAGTGTAAACGTACAAAATAAAGTTAATTTAGTTAGTTGGTTGTTTCAAGTTGATATTGATTTTTTTCTTTTGTTAATGTTTAAAATGATACACTTTTAGATATACTTATACACTTTTTATAGATAATAATCTGATTTGTAGTCACCGAGGTGAGTAGGGGGGGCGCGAAGCATTTTCTCTTTCCCGGGGGGGCGCGGCAAAAAATAATGGAGAAGCACTGCGTTAAGGGAACAAATAAAGACTTACCTAGCATCATATTTGTCCAGAGGGCTGCTTGGGGCAGAAATTGTTTTTGAAGAGCTGTAATTAGGGATGGGCAGTGGTACACGTTCTTCTCCACATTTTTGTTGCATTTTGGACTCGAAAAGACCACTGTGCAGCTGAGCAGCATATTATCCAACTCCAATAAAGATGCAGCGGTTGTGAAGAGGTCAAAGATGTGCATCAAAAGTTTATAATGACTTGGGGCACTAAAAACATATCAAATCAATCAGGACTGTAATTTCTTATGACAGTACATGTAAATGCTTAAACTTACTATTTTTTACAGAAGGACTTTGCATTTTTCATTATGTGTGAGAGACATCGGTGAATAATGGGAAGTGAAAAGTCAGAAGATGTGGTTGTACCGGTGAGAATATTGAAATATGACTGAAGAATTGTGGACAGACTGCTGTGACAAAAAGAAAGTGCAACGGAATGTAATAAAACTAATGATCCATCACAAATTATCATAACGGGTGAAAAAGAATTGTGGCCAAATAATCTGGAAATGTCAGAGGTGAGAGAAGTGAGGAAATAAACAACAGAACAGGTGGTGTGCTCACAAGTGACATGTGGCGACTGCTAGTGGTGGTGATCCTTTGACTGGGTTGCGGACAACTAATTCGTAAATGTAGAAGGTTTTGTGTGTATTTTTGGAGCGCAACAAGCTACCAGTAGCATCAATGTAGATTATATCGGTTTTGGCTCTCTCATGAAGGATTGAAAGGCTTCTTTTGGACCATAGCATGGCGCTTTTTGGGTGCATTATTACTTTTTGGATTACTTGATCTTCTGTGTCTGTGCGTTCCTTTATCATTTTATGCAGACTTAACATTTCATTATTGTGCTTTCTATGTTTTTTTCGGTTTTTGTATGCTATGTTTTTTAAAACGGAGGGTGTACCTGTAAGTGCAGTGTCTCTGTTGCCGGACAGCCACACTTCTTCGTCCATATTTCCGAGATTTTTTAGGTAATGTGCCCTTGGTGGCATTGCGAGCAGTTCTTTGGATATTTGTAACTGTTAATTTGCTCTAGCTGGTCTGCTGGCCACCTCGCTCGTAGGGTGTTTGAGAATTTCACCAGTGAACGACACAGTTGCTTTTAAGGTGGTCTCGGACACGAGTACTTGGACTTTTGCCGGACATGTGGGATAAAAAAAAAGAGGGCTTGGGCAAATTCTTGGTATACATTGCTCCGCTGTCATGGTCCTGCAAAAAAACAAATAAAAGGTGAAATGTTAATTCTTATGCATTACATTGTGACTGATTAAAGTTTCGTTAAGCCTGCATTTTGCCCTCTTCTGGCAGGTTGAACCCTTCTGGGGGGGATTGCGGCATTTCTTGCCCGTCTTCTCCGCTGTCATGGTCCTGCAAAAAAGAAAATAAAAGGTGAAATGTTACCTATATTTCTTATGCATTACATTGTGACTGATTAAAGTTTCGTTAAGCCTGCCTTTTTGTTAGGATCAACTACATTGTCCTCTTCTGGCAGGTTCAACCCTTCTGGGGGGGATTCTGGCATTTCTTGCCCGTCTTCTCCGCTGTCATGGTTCTGAAAAAGTAAGGAAATAAAAAATGCAATGTAACCTATTATGTTTATTTGAGCATTACATGGTGACTGGCTAAAGCCTTTTTTGGAATCAACTACATTGTTCTCTGCATTATTGGCATCATCTTGTGATGGGGATTCTGGCCGCCTGGAAGTCCCCTCAGATCTCTCCGGCATCCATTCCCCTCACTTGATTCCTGTAGTATGGCCTACAACATGGAGGTAGAATGGTGTGACATTTTTTCACTCCAAAATGTTAGCAAGCATTTATGTATTGCAATGTGCGTTGAGATGTTAAAAGAGTTGGTTTTCAAAACATTAACCCGGACTACAATTGGACATTTTTCTACTATGGATCAGTTCAGGACCACTAATACCCTCCTTTCTTCTCCTATTGCTACATTTATGTAAATCGATATATGCAGAGCACTATATGCCTAAAAAGTACAAAAATAAAGAGAACAAATCATCAAAATCTCATTCATGTAGTTCATCTCATTTATGTAATAATTTTTCAGGAATTAAGAGTTTACCCTTTAAAAAACTTACACTCTTATCCCTAGGGGCATAAACGTGGCTTTCTTGTTTAAACATCCATAAAATGGTCATACTTTCATCTTTTTTCTACTTTAAAAACTCAGATTCATAGAACTACTTCTTGACGCGTACATACCAAATATGTGTAATATTTCAAATATTTTTAACCCTTTATTGTCCAGCAAACATGCAAAACACCGCTGTACAGCTGATGAAAAATCTAAAAAATGGAAATAACTTGAAAAATCCATTCAAAATTGAATGAACTCTATATGCTTATTAGCCCTTGTCATTGGTCAATAATTGGCAGTGAAATTATTTTTTCCCAGTTTTTTAGTTTTTCTGTAAAGTAAGATTTAGTGTAAAAAATCACACTCTTATCCCTTGGGGCATAAACGTGGCTTTCTTGTTTAAACCTCCTTAGAATGGTCATATTTTCATCTTTTTTCTACTTCAAAAACTCAGATTCATAGAACTACTTCTTCTTGACACATTCATACCAAATATGTTTGTAGTTTTTATTATTTTAATCCTTTATTTCCCAGTAAATCGACAAAAGGCTTCAATTATTCCACACTCAAAAAGAATACCTAAATAAACACTGCAACATAGATTGTAAACACATCAGTGTCGTGTTTTGTTTTTCCCTCAGTCTCCTCTGGTCGTTTACACAGGTGTATCTCTGCCACTGAGGTAGAAGTAAGAGCAGTAGGAGAGGGACAACATGTTTCATTTGGAAAGAAGGCAAAGTACAGCAGAGAGGAAGCTCTAGACATGATCATGTGATTTGGAGGAGGAGGACTCAACTTCTCAACAAGATGTGTTCCAATCATTTTTCTAGACTGTGAGGAACAAGGTGAAGGTTGACATCCTCTCTGCTGTACTTTGCCTTCTTTCCAAATGAAACATGTTCTCCCTCTCCTACTGCTCTTATTTCTACCTCAGTGGCAGAGGTGCACCTGTGTAAACGACCAGAGGAGACTGAGGGAAAACCAAAACACGACACTGATGTGTTCACAATCATTCAGCAGGTTGTGTTTTAGTTGAAGGAGATGAGAAAGACTTCAGTAGGTTTCTTCAGTGAGAAAAATGTTGTTGGTGGGTCTAATCACACCCATGTCCCTCAACTTTTCATCCTTCTGATCCTAAAAAACTTTTTCACTGCACAATAATCCAACTGCAAGGATAAGTTATGCGTAGACTTTTGAAAGCGTGCAATAAACACAGATTTGAAGCTTTCATGTAAAATATTTAGTTCATTTTAATTTGCCACAACACAAAATTCATGAATGTTTCAAAAACAGTTTACAACCAATCACTGTCCCATGTCAGGATTTACTAAAAGGTCCAACTCATCGAAGTTGGAATCTATGTTGCAGTGTTTATTTAGGTATTCTTTTTGAGTGTGGAATAATTGAAGACTTTTGTCGACTTACTGGGAAATAAAGGGTTAAAATAATAAAAACTACAAACATATTTGGTATGAATGTGTCAAGAAGAAGTAGTTCTACGAATCAGAGTTTTTGAAGTAGAAAAAAAGTGTAAAGTATGTTGATTTTATGGTGGGTAAAGGTGAGTACACCTAGAGGCCACTAGTGGAAAAAGTGTGACTTTTGTACAGAATGTCTCAATACAATACAAATAAAAACACTAAGACATTATTATCACTTCCAATCTTTGAACTACCCCAAGGGCTAAACAAATATATAAAGCTTACTCAATTTGAAATGCATTTCTGATTATTATAGCAATACCAATTATTATTATTTATTTATTTATTTTAGGATAAAATAGTTGATTTTTGTTTGCTTTTTGGGAGATAAAGGGTTAAATTATTAAAAGTATGTTATATATTTGGTATGTACGCGTCAAGAAGAAGTAGTTCTATGAATCTGAGCTTTTAAAGTAGAAAAAAAGATGAAAATATGACCATTCTAAGGAGGTTTAAACAAGAAAGCCACGTTTATGCCCCCAGGGATAAGAGTGTGATTTTTTACACTAAATCTTACTTTACAGAAAAACTAAAAAACTGGGAAAAAATAATTTCACTGCCAATTATTGACCAATGACAAGGGCTAATAAGCAGATAGAGTTCATTCAATTTTGAATGGATTTTTTAAAGTTATTTCCATTTTTTTAGATTTTTCATCAGTTGTATAGTGGTGTTTGGCCAGAAAACCTTTATATTCATAGAGCAAACTGAGAAGTAATGAAATGGAAGAAAGCATACCGTGAGGCGATTAATGTAGGCCTTCTTCAGTCTGTGCCTGTTGGTGGGGTTATTTGGCACCTCAAGACTTGAACAGAGTTTTGCCCAGAATTGTTGGTCATTGATGAAGGGCTCATCATGCGGTTGCTGTGAGGCAAGCTGCTGGATATGTGCCCCAACGTTTAGAAGGGACACATACATTTGTCGAGACTGTAAAGAATAGATATTTTATATTTTACAGCAAGTTTTACACTGATTGATATTGTTAAAAGAAAATGTGTTACCTTTCCAAATGTTTTGAAGACAAGTCTAAAAATGGACACATGCAAGGTGAAACAAATGATGAAGAAAATAATGAATCAATTTATGCAGTAGTCAGTCCTCAATGTCAATGACTCTTATGTTTGTATGTATTGTGTGTAATTTGTGCATATCATTTTAAAGTGACTCAGAGATTAGGATAAATTCCCCTTTTCGTTCAGCCAAGATTTCTCCAGAAAGTCACTAAAATGTTACATATGCTGACCTAAGACAGAGCAAAATTGTTTTCCTTTTGCACGTGTTCTGTACGTTAGACACAGATAAAAGTAAACAGACAATAAAATACTTGCATGGACGTAGTGTTTTTTAGTTGGAATAGATTAGGTGCCACATGGTGTCAGTTGGCTTGTTCTTCCTGTTAGCATTAGCATTGGACCACAAACAAAGTATTTTATTAATGCACAATAGTGTCCTTTGGTGAAATAGTCTCCCTTTTGTAAAGTATTTTTGTTTTCTGAGAGATTGACCACTGTTTAGCATCATCTTATTAATTTGATGCTGACTTACTGGAAACCCCATATAAATTAATTGGACAATTAAGTACACATTTTTGCTATTTATATTTTGTAGGTACCCTTAATATGTAATGGGTTATTTGTAGTCTTGTTTTCTTAGGGCAGAATGTGAATGTCTTCAGAGCATCACATAGACCACATGGAGGAGGAGGCTACATGGAGTAGCTCTGAGGCTACATGTAGTTGTAACTTCACCATTTATGGTTTAATGAAGCATGTGCAATACCTGCTTTCATCACATAGTGTATGACTGAGTATGCCTCATCTTATATCCTAGCCATCCCATTGAATACAGAAAAGTTCCAAAAAAAATGAAAATTGAAAAAATGCTTAATGCACCTGCTTTTGAGTGATTCTTTTGGGCCTATATTTTACTCTCTGCATGTTTATGTTGTTTATGTTTAAACTATGGCCTGCTGTAGTACATGAAGCAACTATCTGTTGAGTGGTTTTGCAAGATTGAACACAATATATTCCAACACAAAATATAATACATACATGTTGCACAAGAATAGAAAACATAGTATGCATTTAGAGGGTCTTAAAGGGAAATAGTAAATGTTGTGAAGACAGTACAATATGATGAAGAACAACTTCACAGCAACTTCAATACATTACAACATTTAGCCTTTATACATTCTTGTATGTTTAATGATTGAAAGCAATTACAAAACATAATTTTAGTAGATGCAAATTGAGTAATCTAGTTTCAGGGGGAGGGGGGGGGGTCTTGGCTCTTGTCACAGACGGACCAAAACATCAGTGATGAGCCATTAAATATAATGTAATGATACTGATAGACTAATATATTGTAGGTTAATATAGGTAATACGTACCTCTTATTTGACTCTGTAATTCATTACATGCTGCAAAATAACAAACTTTATTTCAGGGGCGTACCCTTAAATGCTGTTTTAACAGTGAAAGTCTCATATTATGGGCACTGACAAAGAGGAAAAGTTTTACTTTTGTAATGTACATTGTATGTACATTACAAGTATTTGTACAAGTATAATGTACAAGTATTTCACTGCTCTGTCTGCTCATCTCGACAGCCAAACAGTAATTAAACTAATAGTGAGAAACATGGCCAGAAGTTTACATTCAAATGCACCTGTGTAAACAAAATTGCACTTTGTTTTTATTTAGTCTTTACTTAAGTCTTTGATGCTGTAATTGAAGGGACAAGGGGTGTGTTGTGTGTGGGTGTGTGCTAGAGGAGGTGGTGGTGGGGAGGGGTCAGTGAAGGTAAGTGTGGTCAGAACGTAACAGAGTACGGGAAACTCCAAAATAAATCAATGTGATAGATGTGCCTGGAACTTGAAATTATGAATTTACACTTGCACTTGCATACTTCATACAGGAAACCCACATATGAATTTCTAGGTAGCCTACATGCAGACAACATGGTATAGGACTACCCCCCAAAGCAGTAGACACATTTGTAATTTTCCAGCAAGGTTTTGAAAGATTTATGTATTCAAGTGCAAAACAAAACGTTTGTACTTCAGAATTAGAAAGGTAAGAAAAAAAAGATTAAATGATGAACTGTTAGAGATTTGTGGTGGTGAAGAGGGACAAGGCCGAAGTTGAAGTGGAGATGGGATGAAAGAATTGCAATGTGGTCAAACTGCTAGCAAGAGCTGAAGCATAGAGCGCCGATTGAACTGCTCTTTTGAATTTCGCCTGGTTCCTCGATAGGCTGAGAGGTAGGAGGCGGAGATGAAAGCTGTTTGCTGAATGGACGAGCTGCGTAGAGGTTGGGCCGCGGACCGACACGTGATTGGGTCTGAGATGATGGACAGGTGAGATTATAGCTGAATATTCGCTTCTTGCCTCCACGGGTTCATTTTTGGAAATGTCCCAAAAAGACACAGCTTTGTGTAAGACTTGACAGGTCTTTTATTTGGAAATGCTATGTAGCATTGGCATGAATTTCAGAGCACATTTTACTATTCAATTGTACGCTACATGTGGTTCTTTAACTGACAAAAAAGCATTTATTAGATCTAACACAAAAATATGAAAACAATATTAGTAATTATAATAATAAGGAAAAAATTAGATTAATCTTAACAAAAAATCCACCAATCCAGGAGCCAACCAACATATGCACGTTGCTTTCATGTGGGTGCCTTTGAAGTTCAGTGTGACCTCTACTTCACCCCAATTTCACTTTGAAATGCCTTGTTTTGGTTTGACCATGTCACGCAAGTGCTACCTACAGGTGCACAAGGATACATTTTGGTTTGATTTACACTTGATAGTTTGTAGTTTAAAGGACTTGAAAGGCTCAAGTCATTAGGCCAAAAAAAAAAAAAAAAAAAAACAAAACAACATAATTTGTGTACACTTGAAGGCTCAAGTTTTTACGTAATTGAAAAAGAAAAGGTTGAGAGGAACAGCAGACAAGTTTCACACATATTTCATGAAAATCTTCCCAAATAAATAACATGCTTGTCCCTAGAAAAGAGCACATATTTTACCTCACCTATAAAATAGTACAAATTGATTAATGTAAAATGGAGAGGAAATAGGCTAATAGGAGAAAACCTTGTCCCAAAAGCACAAATGGAGATGAAGCTAGATTACAGAGGAACCAAATTCAATTACCTAAATACCCTACATAAAAACAGGCGCGCAAAAAGAAAAAGTATTTTTTGACAAATAGATGCCAGGGCTCAAAATGAAACAATTTGTGGTCAAAACTGTTGTAACAAAATTATGGAGCGGGCTAATGTTCATTGCTCTATTGTGTGTGTTTTCACAGATGGTGGTATATGCAAAAATACATACATAGGCGGACCAAGCGAATGATGAAGGGAGACAGTCAGAACCTAATATATTCTTTGGCAAACCCCAGCGTATGGCTGCAGATATATCACTTACACTAACATTAATTTATCATATGCCTACGTTTGGAAAAAGTCCACGTTGCACAGTTCAAGATTAAAAGGGAACAAGGAATGAAACATGAAATAAAAGGTCAATGGTTTTATTTATAACATATGATGGGAACTAACACCTTCAGTTCAAACAAAAACATGGAGTTACAAAAAACAACAGCATAATTTTGTGCATTGCAAAAACCCAAAGAAATTGACTGCAGGAGCTGACAGCTGGGTGCGGGAAGGGGGTGCGTTGGTAGCAGTGGCTATCAGGCCTAAAGCACAATTCTCCCTCAGTCTCTGAAATCACAAAAAATACAGGGACAATATTATTTAAAGAGAAATAATATTGCAGTCTCTTTTGTCCAAGCTGTGATGAATGCAATCCTGCGTTTCTGCTTTAATTGGAATTGTATGTTGCATGTGTTGTTGCTGTTGTGGTCTGTTTGTGACGTTTGAAATGAGTCACATTATGGACATACTGCTGTTTTTGAATGACAAAACGTTCATATTTTTGAAGTCATCGTTTTCATGCGAATGCATATTTATATTAGTGGTCTGTACTGCTACCTAGTGGTATATTTGGGTATTGTATGAACATGTAGGCTACCGGGACATGCGCTACCAAAATGTTGGTGACAGGTCAGAGCCGGGGCGATCAAAACATGAACTCACAAATGGAAGTGGCACGTAGCTAGCATCAGTTTGTCCCTACTGCCATATCTGTGTGACATATGGACAGTGTTTCTCTTCCTCTTTAAGCTGTTTTTTTGCAAATGCATCACAAGTACTTAGGGGGCGTGGAGATTGTCACATTACCGTAACACACGGACTGAGCATGCACTCGTTTTTGGGTGCAGATGGCGAGACAGTGTTTTTTCGAAATGCAGATAGCGTGACCGCGGTATCTCCTCCTCCAAGTTTCTCATAAGAACAGCGCCTAGCTGGCATGATTACGCACAGCCATTCAGGTCAAACTTTTTACTCACCGTAGATGTCTGACGATGTCTGACGATGTTCGCTGTTGGATTGATTTGTCTGTCAGACAAATTAATCCAGCTCTTCGTATTAACAACGAATCTGCAGATCCGCGGTTAAAGTCCGCTGTTCTGTTTCTTTCCCTGTTAAATCCATTGGACAGCAAAGCATTTAAATGCATTTGCGCTGTTTCTCCAAGTCTGCGAGTCGCTCTGTGCAGCGTGATCACCACATGTGTATGAGAGACGCTGAGAGGGGGAGAAGGAGGAGGAAGAGGAGAAGGAGGAGGAGCTACTGTGTGTCTCAGAGAAAAGTGACTCTACTCATTTATTTAACACACATAAACACATTTCAAGCGATTCTGTTGATAAATTACAGCGTAGCCTAAATACTGAGGGAGGTGGAAATGTCCTTGCAGGAGCAGTAAGACTAGGAAACACCGATGTTTATAACATAATATTACATTCAAGTCAATGGAGAATGGTGAACGTTGGGACATAATTCCACTCCGCCTACGTCATCGCTCACTTACATGTTCAAGGCGGAAGAGATTTTAAATTTCACAAAATCGTATTTTACTGCTAAACAATAAATAATGATGTGAAACAAAGACTAATATCTTGGTAAGCATTGCTGTTGCTATGGTTTCCTGAAAATTGTAGCTAATCTGTCATATGGGCTTTAATGTGACCTTCTCTAAGCTTTTGAATGCACATATCCAACTATTAAAAAGTTTCAGTAATTTTGCACAAGTTGCTGTTCTCTAACAAGGAGTTTAACAACAAAAATCACAGCAGGTCTGTGAGCCTTGAATTGACCAATAAATGTCCTGGTTCTATTAGAGTTGGTGTTTAAACAGTCGTCCTCATCATGCTGTTCACATTTTGACATCATGAGACCAAGACGACACCTAACAATGGGTGAACAGTCCCTGGCCATTGCGATGCTTCAAACAGGACGTTCTCAGACGGACTTGGAGTGTCACAGAGTGTCATCAGCAGGTTCAACAGAGATATCGAGAGACTGGAAGAGCCACAGAAAGGCGTAGAAGTGAACGTTCTTTAGCCACATCTCGTGCTCGGAGAGGAGAAGGGAGGGGGGTGGGTGTAACGCATGCACAATGCCACAAGAGGGACAAACGGTCACTGACTTTCAAATTTCTGGGAAAAACCCCTAATACACCTTTAAGATTTTAAAAAGGTTTTACAATATGTGCATTGTGTTGATATGCCAACCTATCAACAACTCCATGACTGAAGTACTCACTCATAAAAGTTTGTACTTGGTTGCAATGTTGTGGTTGAAATGAATGAATACAGTTCATATAAGTGTGGTCAAAATTTGGTTTTGGATCTCCTGTAAACTTGTTCCACTGGTTCCAAGCTCTGGACTAATAAATATAAAGTAATAAATATACTGATGCTCTTATACATAAGGCACACACTGCACATACACATGAGCAAACTATCACATCTGAGTCCAGTCTTTAGTCCTGTCCATGAGTCCAGTCTTTAGTCCTGTCCATGAGTCCAGTCTTTAGTCCATGAGTCCAGTCTTTAGTCCTGTTCATGAGTCCAGTCTTTAGTCCATGAGTCCAGTCTTTAGTCCTGTCCATGAGTCCAGTCTTTAGTCCTGTCCATGAGTCCAGTCTTTAGTCCATGAGTCCAGTCTTTAGTCCTGTCCATGAGTCCAGTCTTTAGTCTATGAGTCCAGTCTTTAGTCCATGAGTCCAGTCTTTAGTCCTGTCCATGAGTCCAGTCTTTAGTCCTGTCCATGAGTCCAGTCTTTAGTCCTGTTCTTGAGTCCAGTCTTTAGTCCTGTCATGAGTCCAGTCTTTAGTCCATGAGTCAGTCTTTAGTCTTGTCCATGAGTCAGTCTTTAGTCCTGTCCATGAGTCCAGTCTTTAGTCATGAGTCCAGTCTTTAGTCCTGTCCATGAGTCCAGTCTTTAGTCCATGAGTCCAGTCTTTAGTCCTGTCCATGAGTCCAGTCTTTAGTCCTGTTCATGAGTCCAGTCTTTAGTCCATGAGTCCAGTCTTTAGTCCTGTTCATGAGTCCAGTCTTTAGTCCATGAGTCCAGTCTTTAGTCCTGTTCATGAGTCCAGTCTTTAGTCCATGAGTCCAGTCTTTAGTCCTGTTCATGAGTCCAGTCTTTAGTCCTATGTCCATGAGTCCAGTCTTTAGTCCATGAGTCCAGTCTTTAGTCCATGAGTCCAGTCTTTAGTCCTTCATGAGTCCAGTCTTTAGTCCTGTTCATGAGTCCAGTCTTTAGTCCTGTCCATGAGTCCAGTCTTTAGTCCATGAGTCCAGTCTTTAGTCCATGAGTCCAGTCTTTAGTCCATGAGTCCAGTCTTTAGTCCATGAGTCCAGTCTTTAGTCCTGTTCATGAGTCCAGTCTTTAGTCCTGTTCATGAGTCCAGTCTTTAGTCCATGAGTTCAGTCTTTAGTCCTGTTCATGAGTCCAGTCTTTAGTCCTGTTCTTGAGTCCAGTCTTTAGTCCTGTTCATGAGTCCAGTCTTTAGTCCTGTTCTTGAGTCCACTGCCCGGGCCTTTCTGTGTGGAGTTTGCATGTTTCTCCCCGTGTCTGGGTGGGTTTCCTCCGGGCACTCCAGTTTCCCCCTTCAACCATTAACATGCATGTTAGGCTAATATCCTCCAGCTAAGGTAGTCCTGACCAAGCCTAGCAACAACATCTAGAGATGGGTCCCCGAGCGCTGCACTGAGGAGATGCCCCAGAGGCATTGAAGGATCCAGGTTTAAATGCAGAGGACAAATGTCTCTACGAGGACAACAAAGTATATGTCACAAATGTAGGGTTACAATCAGCTTAGACAAGACCACTGTTGAATAATCAAGGCAAGCTCAGGCAAGGAATAACAAAATGTATTTACAACAGCTCAAAACAATGACAGCTTTAACAAAAAATGACAACTTCTATTAAAAATCCTATTCAGCAACTTTGAATATAGTTCTCTGGTTCAGCAGCATTAAAAACTGTTCTCTGTCTAGTAGCTTTAAAGATACGTAGTTCTCTGGTTTAGCAGCTTTAAACTGTTCTCTGGTTTAGGAGCTTTAACATGTTCTCTGGTTTAGCAGCTTTAAAATGTTCGCTGGTTAGGCAGCTTTAAATGGTTCTCTGGTTTAGCAGCTTTAAACTGTTCTCTGGTTAGGCAGCTTTAAACTGTTCTCTGGTTAGGCAGCTTTAAAAATGTTCTCTGGTTTGGCAGCTTTAAACTGTTCACTGGTTAGGCAGCTTTAAACTGTTCTCTGGTTTAGCAGCTTTAAACTGTTCTCTGGTTAGGCAGCTTTAAACTGTTCTCTGGTTTAGCAGCTTTAAACTGTTCTCTGGTTTAGCAGCTTTAAAATGTTCTCTGGTTTAGCAGCTTTAAACTGTTCTCTGGTTAGGCAGCTTTAAAAATATTCTCTGGTTTGGCAGCTTTAAACTGTTCTCTGGTTAGGCAGCTTTAAACTGTTCTCTGGTTAGACAGCTTTAAACTGTTCTCTGGTTAGGCAGCTTTAAAAATGTTCTCTGGTTAGGCAGCTTTAAACTGTTCTCTGGTTTAGCAGCTTTAAACTGTTCTCTGGTTAGGCAGCTTTAAACTGTTCTCTGGTTTGGCAGCTTTAAACTGTTCTCTGGTTTAGCAGCTTTAAACTGTTCTCTGGGTAGGCAGCTTTAAACTGTTCTCTGGTTTGGCAGCTTTAAACTGTTCTCTGGTTAGGCAGCTTTAAAATGTTCTCTGGTTTGGCAGCTTTAAACTGTTCTCTGGTTAGGCAGCTTTAAACTGTTCTCTGGTTAGGCAGCTTTAAACTGTTTTCTGGTTAGGCCGCTTTAAAAAATGTTCTCTGGTTAGGCAGCTTTAAACTGTTCTCTGGTTAGGCAGCTTTAAACTGTTCTCTGGTTAGGCAGCTTTAAACTGTTCTCTGGTTTAGCAGCTTTAAACTGTTCTCTGGTTTAGCAGCTTTAAACTGTTCTCTGGTTTAGCAGCTTTAAACTGTTCTCTGGTTTAGCAGCTTTAATCTGTTCTCTGGTTAGGCAGCTTTAAACTGTTCTCTGGCTAGGCAGCTTTAAAAAATGTTCACTGGTTAGGCAGCTTTAAAAAATGTTCACTGGTTAGGCAGCTTTAAACTGTTCTTTGGTTAGGCAGCTTTAAAAATGTTCTCTGGTTAGGCAGCTTTAAACTGTTCTCTGGTTAGGCAGCTTTAAAAAATGTTCTCTGGTTTGGCAGCTTTAAACTGCTCTCTGGTTAGGCAGCTTTAAACTGTTCTCTGGTTAGGCAGCTTTAAAAAATGTTCTCTGGTTTGGCAGCTTTAAACTGTTCTCTGGTTAGGCAGCTTTAAACTGTTCTCTGGTTAGGCAGCTTTAAACTGTTTTCTGGTTAGGCCGCTTTAAAAACTGTTCTCTGGTTAGGCAGCTTTAAAATGTTCTCTGGTTTAGCAGCTTTAAACTGTTCTCTGGTTAGGCAGCTTTAAACTGTTCTTTGGTTAGGCAGCTTTAAACTGTTCTCTGGTTTGGCAGCTTTAAACTGTTCTCTGGTTAGGCAGCTTTAAACTGTTTTCTGGTTAGGCAGCTTTAAACTGTTCTCTGGTTTAGCAGCTTTAAAAAATGTTCTCAGGTTAGGCAGCTTTAAAATGTTCTCTGGTTAGGCAGCTTTAAACTGTTCTCTGGTTAGGCAGCTTTAAAAATGTTCTCTGGTTTGGCAGCTTTAAACTGTTCTCTGGTTAGGTAGCTTTAAACTGTTCTCTGGTTTAGCAGCTTTAAACTGTTCTCTGGTTTAGCAGCTTTAAAGAACACATATTATGCTTTTTTAAAATGCCAATATATGTTTGTATGGTAAGTAATCGTTGTACTATTATGCCCTGTGGTATTTGTTTCTCACAGATTTGTGATTTTGAACCGTTTTGTAAGCTATAATCTATATGGAAGATAAATTGTGTCATCAGATTTTGAATTTTAAATGTCTTCGAATTTTTCTATGTGAATTTTTTTACACTGAAATAAAGCATTTGAATTTTTTTCATCTGAATTTCAGGCATTGAATTTTCAGTGTATGCTTTTCAATGTGTTTAAAAATTCAAAACTAAAAATTCACCTGTAAAAATTTCGATGCAATAATTTTCGACCCTTCAAATTCGACCATCTAAATTCGCCGCATAAAAATTCGCAGTGAAAAATCACCTCTGCTTACATCCGGGATACTAAGGCTTAGCAATCGCTCACATGTCATTCGATCTGAGTTCTAGCAAGTCCAACTACGAACATGGCGACCAGTGGCAGCAGCCGATTTGGTAATTATTTTACTATTTTCTATCCCTTTTGATGTAACACAGGCACTTAATTTATGAAATGACACCGTCTGATATTTATTGTAGCATATACATGCTTAAACGCGAGATTTGCCATTCTTCAGCCCTGCTTGTGACCACTTAACCAATGCTAGCCGGAGTTAGCTTAGCGCTATGTCAACACATTAGCATTTCTTTACAAGCACGTTAACGGAGGGCATAATATTACCAATGTGCAGTAATGTATTCATTATGTCAGTGTCTTCTCCTCTACATGGAGGCTATGCTTGGTGGTTAATAGTGTTAGAAGCTCAGAAACACACCTTCAGAGGTCTGTCGTTAGCATTACACTACATGACTTCACTTTACCTTTTAGCTAGCTCAAACGCCTACTTCAAGCTTATGAAGTGTCTAGCTATAGTTGAAGTAATTAAAATTAAAACACACGTATGACAACAGTGATTTGAAGAGCGTTTGTTCTCTGGTAAATGTGTATTTTAGCTTGGTGCAGCCCAAACACTTTGAATTTCTCTTAAGTTAACTGTTTAGAATAAAATAATAAAAATGGAAGATTGGCTCCGAAGAGCTAAAATGACTACTAACAGCGTTGTTTTATTTTCTGGTGCTTATATCTGTCTTAGAGCTCATCAGTGCACCAGATTAACCACAGTTCCCTTTTTTGTATTTTGCAGATGTATGCAGTAGGGTCCTCCTCAAACAGCTGAGCATCTACATCCACATTTGTTGACAAGTATGGTATTCCTTGAAGGTAAATCTTCAAAGCGCTGTGTACTATAACTTAATTATTAATTGAATTGATATTGATCACAATAAAGCACATATATTTTTCTAAATATGACTTTTATTCGGCATAGCAGTCCCTTTGGTAAATATTTATGCTTAATCAGACAAGTTGTAGATTAGTGAAATAAAACTGACAAATGCTGAATTAGAGCTGTGTGCTCGAAGGCAGCAGCTCTCTATGTCATCAATAGTGGTGTTATGTAAAAGATGTAGACCACATCTGAAATCTGACACATTGTAACAAAAAACTTCTTGGGTAGTATATATTCTGGATTTATGGCCCTTGTTTACAGTCTAGTTGTTAGATAATTACCTTTGTCTGTGTTTCATCTGCTTTTCCTATCCAAATTAGTCTAAAAGACTAAAACTTCACTAAAAACTGCCAGACAATTTATTCTGTTATGTGCTTTAAGGCTGAAATATAATGTAAGGATGATAATATGTCTGTCACTGTATGATCATTTTCAACATGTGAACATGTTTCCATGTTTAGGGTTTGTGGTCATCGGGAGGTGGATAACATGGACATTGCTCATCTCATGTTCAGCCTGTGGAACTGGAAGCAGTTTTATATCTGGGAAGAGTGCACATAACAAACGGTAAGTGCAAAAAAAATTGAATGTGCATGTTGAGCTGCACATCAGAGTATGATCTTTAGACAAATTCACTAGGTTAAAGTAGTTGTCATTGTCTTTGCCCACTTAGTTTAAATTTAATTTGGTAGTTACACATTTAAATACTGTAGATACAATTTCAATCATGTTAAAACATGCAAATGTAATATTATCATTGTATCTAAAAAGGCTGATTTATCTTCTAGTATAGAAACTTTGTGAAGAACCTGGCTAAGCATCTATTACGATGTTCTCCGCCTTGAAAACGACTTCCTCAGCACTGACAGTGTTATACATCTCTCTTCTGCTGTGCCTACATGAAGACCTCAACACCTTCAACTTTTGATGCTGTTTAGTAATGTGAACATTTGCTGTCTTTGTGAAATAAAAAGGATCAGTGCAATAAGGAATTACTAATGCCTTTAAAATCGTAAGACAATCACAAAGATATCACATGTGTATTGTGAGTACCTAAGTTTATTAGTGTAGATTCAACAAAATAATTATAGAATCAGAGTCTCACATATGCAAGCACTTTTTCTGGGTTTATGCTAGCACAACACCCGTAAATGAACCTTGGATTAGACCAGATGTAAACACCCATTTAGAGATCTTAAACCATGGGCTTAGTTTGGTCAAAACCTGACTCAAACAACTCAAAAGCACCAGCAGCTCTAGTGTTGCTTAAGAGCCACTAAGAACAAACTATCATGAACATGAGGACATCATATTAACACGAATAAATCCTGTATAGCAGGTGGAAATGGAAGCAAGTGTGTTGCTTTGAAATGTGACGGAATCTTTGTAGTGGCATGGAATGCGCAGGGTCTCAATGTTGAAGTGATGATGTATTTTTCTCCTCCAACCTCCATACACAATCCTGATGGCAAGGCCACCTTGAAAGTCTAGAATTTGACCAGGATCTGTAGCTCAGTTGGTATTACTACAGAAGAAAAAATCTAATTAGAACTTCCATATTGTTATCTTACATGCAAATCTACTAAAGAGCCCACCTGTAGTGATGATCTCACAAAGGTAACAGGTCACATGAGATTTAGTGTCCGCTTGAGAGTTGTCATTGTCACCATCTTGCAGCATTTTTATTTGTTCAAAAATCTGAATCAACAACAAAAAAAGAAAATTATAACTAACATGTTTGACTTTCCAAACCAGACATTTCCACATAAGTTTTAAATTCTGAAAGAAAGTAATAAATACTAGGAGGCCAGGCAAATGTTTTGACAGGATTGTACAGAAATGATCAGACTCACCACTGATATTTTAAGCTGGTTTCTGGGTAAGCAAAGTCCACACTAGCGTTTCCTTTCATTCTTGATGGAGCCGTTTATTTTATCGGCTAACTTGTCCAAGAATCTGAAACAAGAGCAGCAGTGTGAATAGTTATTACAGTAAAATATAAACGTCTTATCTCATAGTAATATCTGATAAACGACAGCATGAATTTGATGAGCTTGAATGAGGAGTATATCATGTTTAGAATTAATGTGCCAGTAAATTACAACTTAATGTTGATATCAAACTTGTGTAGTAACATTCTCAATTAAAAGCTAAAAATCTGTGTGTGGACTTGTAGGTTGTGATTTGGTTGTGAGTCAGACTCGAGTTACAAATCTGATGACTTAAGACTAGACTAAACTAAGAACTAAGACAAACTCAACTTGGGCTTGAATGTCAGTTACTTGAGACAACTTGAGGTTTCACAAAAAAAAAAAAAAATCATGTTTGTTTATTCACAAGCTATAATATTCCTTAATGGTTTGTAGGGGTGTACCTCCCAGAACTACCATGTTTTGTTTTTAATATGTAAGCACTTGTGGTTGTGTGGAAGTGTGAAAGGAGAAACCATGTATGTGATTATGCTGCACACCAATTTCCACACGGGAACAATAAAAGCTACCTATTTATCTATTAATCAAATAAATTATGTAATTTTACATTTAATAAACTACTCTTCCCTCAAACACAAGATGTATATGGTAATCTGAAATGAATAAATAAACTAAAAGCAGAAGACTTTTGACATGTGGGGCACTGATTTGATATTTGACTTGGCCAATGACTTGAGACTTACAAAACAATGACTTGGTCCCACCTACAGTATGTTACACACCAAAATTCCAATACAAACATAAAAATAGAAATTATTCATCAATAGCTCAATTGTGTATCACATGTATAAAACTACAAAAATAACAATATGAGACTAAGACACTATTTAACAAAAAATATTCCAATTTAAGAAGAAAGTGTCTTTTTTATACCTCATCATTTCAGTTTGAAAAGATCATGATTCCAGCCGAGTAGATGTAGTAGTCCTTCCTTTTTGTTGTTCTGCTGTACATCATAATATACATAACAACAATTTAAGATTTCAGATTGCTGACATTGTTAGAATTGCTAAGGATAAAGTACAGTACCTGCTGTCCTGGTTTGTGGGTTGATTTGCTGCACTTGGTTGTCCTTCAAATTATGTCAGAGACAGACAGCACCATTTCATTCTGTAAAATGATCAAATGTTATTATGACGTACTGTATTGCGCTGCAAAGTTTTTTGACACTTGTGTAGCTTAGCTAGTCATAGTAGCTTTTGCTTCCTAGCTGTTAATCTGGTGCATTGATGAGCTCAAAGACAGATATAAGCACCAGAAAATAAAAGAACACTGTTAGTAGTCATTTTAGCTCTTCAGAGCCAATCTTCCATTTTTATTATTTTTATTCTAAACAGTTAACTTAAGAGAAATTCAAAGTGTTTGGGCTGCACCAAACTAAAATACACATTTACCAGAGAACAAACGCTCTTCAAATCACTGTTGTCATACGTGTGTTTTAATTTTAATTACTTCAACTATAGCTAGACACTTCATAAGCTTGAAGTAGGCGTTTGAGCTAGCTAAAAGGTAAAGTGAAGTCATGTAGTGTAATGCTAACGACAGACCTCTGAAGGTGTGTTTCTGAGCTTCTAACACTATTAACCACCAAGCATAGCCTCCATGTAGAGGAGAAGACACTGACATAATGAATACATTACTGCACATTGGTAATATTATGCCCTCCGTTAACGTGCTTGTAAAGAAATGCTAATGTGTTGACATAGCGCTAAGCTAACTCCGGCTAGCATTGGTTAAGTGGTCACAAGCAGGGCTGAAGAATGGCAAATCTCGCGTTTAAGCATGTATATGCTACAATAAATATCAGACGGTGTCATTTCATAAATTAAGTGCCTGTGTTACATCAAAAGGGATAGAAAATAGTAAAATAATTACCAAATCGGCTGCTGCCACTGGTCGCCATGTTCGTAGTTGGACTTGCTAGAACTCAGATCGAATGACATGTGAGCGATTGCTAAGCCTTAGTATCCCGGATGTAAGCAGAGGTGATTTTTCACTGCGAATTTTTATGCGGCGAATTTAGATGGTCGAATTTGAAGGGTCGAAAATTATTGCATCGAAATTTTTACAGGTGAATTTTTAGTTTTGAATTTTTAAACACATTGAAAAGTATACACTGAAAATTCAATGCCTGAAATTCAGATGAAAAAAATTCAAATGCTTTATTTCAGTGTAAAAAAATTCACATAGAAAAATTCGAAGACATTTAAAATTCAAAATCTGATGACACAATTTATCTTCCATAAATCTAAGCACTGAAAAAACACGACCCATTTTGCGCTGGTCCCTTTAAATGCAAATTAGATCCTCCACGTCCCTCCCCCCTTCAGGCAAAGGGGAGGGTTACTTTACCTGCACAATGCCCACGGCAGCCATTTTTGTAGTTGGTTTTCAGTTAACACTCGCGCTGTGGCAATATTGTTGCAAAAATACAACTTTACAGTGGCCATACCTGCTTGTCAAAGCCTGATCCCGTCAGATCTCAGAAGCTAAGCAAGAAAGGGCCTGGTTAGTAGTTGGATGGGAGACCGTTAGAACACCAGGTGCCACAGTGGGACGACAGGAGTAAATTGTCATTGTGTCCTTGTCCTGCACTTAACTCACACTGCCTCAGTGTCTGCGTACACTGGGTGAGTGGATGCTCGATTGTAAAGCGCTTTGAGTGCCTGGAAAAGTAAAAAAGCGCTATATAAATAGACCATTTACCATTTACATTGAAAATGACATCATCCGAAGATTTTACCGTTCAACCCTACATGTGTGAACCTGCATCTCACCCAGATAACGAGGACACTGAGGAAGACGAGCATGTCGAATCTAGACTCCAAATGAATGCTTCTCAATGGTTTGTTTAAGGACTTGTAATTACTAACAAAATAACATTTCTATTGAAGAAACTCGAAGTTATTTAGACCTACTTAGTTTTGCCATTGTGTACATTTCATGTAGTGTATAAATTTCCATCAGTGATGTCTATAACACAGATGAGTCTTTTCCATAGGTTAAAATATTAGCATTCGCATTTCAATTTTTCAAACTCATTTACACTTATCTGATTACAAATTTTGATGTAATAGATATACTAGTGCTTAACTAAACAAACAAAAAAGGCAAAATCTTGCATATACATTCTGTAACCATTCAACAATGTAAATAAACTACACCTTACCTCTGCTTTTGGTGAAAAAAAAATAATTTTAATTACAGCATACTTGCTGGGAGTTTTAATATTACACTGCAATATTTGTATTACCTTTGTCATTCTAGGTGTACATGTGGTAATTGTGCAAAGATGCCTACAGAAGTGGAAAACATATGTTGCCAAGAAATCCCCCAGGTGCATTAAACTCTACTGGGAGAAATAGGTTTACAATTGACAAAATATCAAAACAAGGTTGCTGTTTACTAATTTTCTTACCTGTACATTCGTTTGTTAGGTGCGGGCAAGAATGGAGGAAGTACCAAGTCTGTTTAAATGTATATTCCATACAAAATGCCATAAATGTATACAAAGCACAGTTTGGACCACTACACCTGAGCTATATTTTTTCAAATAAAGTTTGAGACATTATTTTAAAAACTATGATTCTGCTCAAATACAAGTAAATGCACACACAACATAAATATGAATATTTTAATATGCTAAAACTGCAAACACAAAACTTTGAATAGCAAACATAATGCTACAATTACAAAAAACTAAAACTTGTTTATCTCAAGCAAGCACACACATACAAACTTAAACAAAAGTAAATTAATATTATTAAATAAATAAATAAAAATATATTAATAAATAAAGGGTTGGAACAATGTGTTAACTCTTTCCCTGCCAATGACGAAAATTTTCGTCATAACGAACCCAACCGTAGCCTGCCAATGACGGAAATTTTCGTCATAAGCTTTTTTTTACGTGCGGCGATAGAACGCTCTCTGATGTACGTGTTGAATTAATCAGCATTAAAATAGCATGATGCAGTTTCATATATTCACCACCAGAAGGCAGTATCGCATTAGCACAAGAGCGCAGCGGAAGTCAGACTCACGTGTTGTTCTGTTTACATTACGGAGCGCTGTTGGCTGTGTTTACGTGATCATCCGACTCTAAAGGATCGGTTTTCATTATCAAACGGATTATAGGCAACACATCTTGGACTAAAAACATTGTTGAGTGAGTTTAGAGCAGATATTTGATCTTTAAAATGAAGAAAAGACGATTCTACAGGACTAGAACTCTGAGGAGAACAACATATGCAGCGAGTCTCAAGAGGAAAACAAACTTCTTTCCTCCGTGAGCGAGCTTAAAGTGTCAGAGTAAGTCAAACTACTGTAATTCTTCATGTTTGGAAGGTTAAATATAATCTATGCCCCATGAAAAAGGCTGAATCTATAGAATCTGCATCAGAAAGAAGAAAACTGCTGTTCTACCTCCTCGTCTGTAACACAGCTTTTGTTGGTTTAAAGATGAAAAAGACACAAAGTCCTCATTGTTTTAATCACGTGAAGCTTGTATGTTTATCCTAAAAATGTTATTTAATTGTGGTAGTTCATTTTCTTTCACCAAAAAGTAGTACAAACAAAAATAACAGTGACATGAAGTTTGATTGAGAAAACAGGCATTATCTCAGAAGTTTCTCGTCAAACGCTGAAATCGAATGAAAACAAGGAATTTAAAATGTCTATAAAAAGAGAACGGAATAATGTAGAATAACAATTCTTTTTTTAAATGAAAGTAGACACTTGTAGGTCTCATTTGGTGTATAACATGTCATGATTCTAGTTGTACAAGGTTTTTTGTGGAGCTGTGAATATTGCTTAAAATGAGCAAAAAGGCCTGACAGGGAAGGAGGGTCAAAGTCAGAATAGGGCTGCAGTGAAAGAGTTAATAAGATCTTTATGTGCTTCAGTCGTTACAGGTATTGTGCCTATCGGTGCTTTGTGTCATGGTGCTGGGGATGGCTGGGTAGGAGAGTTCGTGTGGTACTGCCAGATGATGAGGGGCAATATGTGGGATTTAAACGGGTGCTGGATTAAAGCGGGACACAAAACCAGCGACCACCGTCTCCTTGTCTGGGCGAGAGTGCTCTGTAGAAAGTGGTGGTGGAATAGGGATCATTTGCATCTCCTGCACATATGAAGCTGGGTCATGAAACACCTCTTCAAAGACCAGTTCCAAGATGTCATCAACATACTCTGCCAAACAAAAAATAGAGACAATCTTTAGTAACGGTTTTATTATTTATAACAGTTGTAAAAG
This sequence comes from Mugilogobius chulae, assembly GCA_038363315.1. Taxonomy (NCBI): domain Eukaryota; kingdom Metazoa; phylum Chordata; class Actinopteri; order Gobiiformes; family Gobiidae; genus Mugilogobius; species Mugilogobius chulae. The sequence continues at coordinate 9,240,632 of CM076416.1, forward strand.
ATTTAAATGCCTTTTTAGTTTAATGTTGATTCTATCGCTTGGTCGAGTGTCTTGATAATATGTATATACTGTTAGTGCCAAATAAATGGTTCTTTATATTCACTGTGTTTGTTGCATTTGGCAATATTTTGTATAGCAGTTAATTAAATCGATAAACATATTTTTGCAAACTCAACATGTTGATGATGATTATTCTTTCAGTATAGTCTAGTAGTATTTGTTCAAATGAAATTACTTACGAAATGTAGCCTTTTCTTTGATGGGCCTTGCGATGCCTTCTCCTTGTCTATACTTTGGATAAAACACCCTGTACATCAGCTCCCCTTTTGACTTCGTAGCTTGTGGACGTCTGGTGTTTTCATTGAAATGCATTGCTGCAAGATACAGTTTGAAAAGAACAGAAATATTGAGATGTTGCACAACTAAGCAGTGGTTAAAAAGGTACTTAAAATGATTAAATACCTGCACAGCATTCCAATGAAAGGAAATGATGCACTTTTGGGTGCAAACCGCAGAATGACACTGAGGAAAGATTCCACTGCTGAAGTCTGCAAATGAGGACTCATCTTTTCAACATCCTTAAGGATTCTTTTGCCAGTCCACAGACCCTCTAAACGGCAGAATGCTGGGGTTGCTTACAAAAAATATGTTTAATAAAAACTATGTATAGCTATATTTTGTAAAAATCTAGTGATAGAAGTTTACCTGGTTTCAACCATTTGCTTTTATCTGTTGGGGCAATCACAGGGTGTAAGCACTGAGGAAATGCATCATCTTCATGGGTGTGTACATTTTGCACATGGTTAATAACAGACGGCCACTTTGCTATTCTTTCTTTAGGTGTTGTAGAAGAGGCAGCTGTCCAGTAGATATGGTTCTTCAAACTTTGAATCCACTTGTTCAGTTCCGTGCAGTCTTTGTTTTTACCTATTTTGATCATCTTTTTGGATAGCCCTAATAACAGAAGAATTGAATTAATCAAACATCCAATAAACTAAAATTTCAAATAATAATAATGAGTGATGTTAATCTCCCTCAAGTACTTTTGGATTTGAGGATGTCTGTCAGTCATTATTGAGTCCAGAGTAATACCTTGAGCTTTAAGGAAATCTAAACTCTGTTTCAACCCCTCCAGCTCCATGTAATAACTTCCCCCAACCTCATTACTCTGCCAATTCAATAAAACATGTGTTATTTAGTTAATACAGCAGGACTATAGTCAATTTTACCTGAACCAGCTGCAAGTCAACAATCCTCTGGCTTGTTAAATCCATAATGGAGTAACTCCCAAACTTTGCTGAATGTCCTTAACCCTCTGGTAACCTGCAAAAAAAGGGTACGTTCGTCACCTCGGGGACCATTAATGGTCCCCATTTTTAAACGGCCATAAAATCCACATATATTCATATTTTTTCGTACTTTCAAAACTCAGATCTCTTCATCTACTTCTCCTCTGTTCATACATGTGTAACTTTTATATGTGAGATGTATATTTTTTATTTTACAAGGCTTTTTTGTCACAAAAGTACACTCCAAGTGAACTATAAAAAATTAAAAAATGGCATATTTCCAAAATTAAAACAGTGAAGTGAAAAATTTGAACTATTTTTATTAGAGCCTTGTATATGTCAATAATTTATGGTGAAAAATTTTTTTGTGCATTTTTGTATTTTGAATGGGAGAGGTTTTAGCCAAAAAGTTACGTTCGTCACCTCGGGGACCATTAATGGTCCCCATTTTTAAACAGCCATAAAATCCACATAGATTAATATTTTTTTGTACTTTCAAAACTCAGATCTCTTTGTCTACTTCTCCTCTGCTCATACATGTGTAACTTTTATATGTGTGATGTATATTTTTTATTTTACAAGGACTTTTGGTCACAAAAGTACACTCCAAGTGAACTGTAAAAAAAATTAAAATGGCATATTTCCAAAATTAAAATAGTGAAGAGGAAAACTTGAGCTATTTTTATCAGAGCCTAGTATATGTCAATAATTTATGGTGAAAAAAATTTTGCTGCATTTTTGTGTTTTGAATGGGAGAGGTTCATGTACAAAAATAAGCATATTCTCCATTGACTTCCATTATAAACGCTTGTTTTGACTAAATTATTAGAAAAAGATTAATTTCAATCAATAGTTGATCAAAAATGATTTGATTGTGTTGGTCTGAAGTTAACGAGTGTGTGTGAGTCCAGCACAGACACTGTGACCCTGTGACTGCCCCCCTGTGGCACCTGTGGGGAACACAACTCTGCACACAGAAACAGAGACAAAACAAGAGCAGCTCCAAGAAGCACATCTCTGCTCTGATCACAAAGTCTCACTGCTGGATCATGTTTGTGGACGTGTCACAGTGTAAACAAACACAATGAGCTGCTCTGGACATTCTCTCTGTGGATATTCTGTGTAATAAAATAAGTAGACATTGTGGTAAAGATCAGGCTTTGGAGGCTGTTATGCAGCTGATCGGACAACACGAATTCAGCAGCCAAGATGAAGAGGAGAAGAGAGCTCCAGATGTGGAGAAACCTCAGAAGATCAGAGCAGCAGTGTGGAGAAGGTGTCAGAGGAGGAAATAGATAGGTTAGAGTCTATGTAGGAGGAGGAGAGAGGAGAAAAGGAGAACGTAAAGGAAAAGACTTTGGAAGATTAGAAGTTCAACAATGTAATAAACAGAGAGGAGGAAAAAGAGAGAGAAGGAAGGGAAGTAGGGCAATGAACAGGAGACAGAAGAGTATGGTGATGAAGAGAAGGAGAGAGAAGAGCATGGTAATGAAGAGAAGCATTGTGAAGAAGCAAAGTAATCATGATGATAAATAAAAGTATAGAATGAAAGTAATTATGAAAATAGTGAAGAGGAGAATCTTACCCTTTCCATTCCTGACTCTCCAAGATGGACAACCTCCCCATCTTGTCTGACCCAAGATCTTTTGCTTCAGTCACAGACAGTTCATCTTGTCTAAGACCTTCTGCTTCAGTCACAGACGGTTCATCTTGTCTGATGTGGAAGAGTTTGGATATTTCTTCTGTTCCACCTAATTGGCTCCACAGGACTCAGCTTGTTTGTGAAAAGTTTCTCTGCAGTGAGTGAAACTACTTTGTGTCTGTGACACAGGTTAACTCTGAAGTGTTTAACCTTTGACCTTTCACTTGTGGTCCAGTCCTTGTCAGCTGTGCCCTGTCACCTGTCAGGTGTGTTTCTGTAGTTTTAGTTTTATTTCAGTTCATAATCCTTCTCCTCATCTTTGGTTCTGAAAATCCTCTTTTTCTGCAACTCTAAAACAACTAAGTACCTTGTCTATACCACAGTTTCTACTTATTTTATTACACAGAATATCCACAGTTAGAATGTCCAGAGCAGCTCATTGTGTTTGTTTACACTGTGACACATCCAAAAACATGATCCAGCAGTGAGACTTTGTGATCAGAGCAGAGATGTGCTTCTTTGAGCTGCTCTTGTTTTGTCTCTGTTTCTGTGTGCAGAGTTGTGTTTCACACAGGTGCCACAGGGGGGCAGTCACAGGGTCACAGTGTCTGTGCTGGACTCACACACTGTCGTTAACTTCAGACCAACACAATCAAACCATTTTTGATCAACTTTTGATTGAAATTAATCTTTTTCTAATAATTTAGTCAAAACATGCGTTTATAATGGAAGTCAATGGAGAATATGCTTTTTTTTGTACATGAACCTCTCCCATTCAAAACACAAAAATGCAGCAAAATTTTTTTCACCATAAATTATTGACATATACTAGGCTCTGATAAAAATAACTCAAGTTTTCCACTTCACTATTTTAATTTTGGAAATATGCCATTTTAATTTTTTTTATAGTTCACTTGGAGTGTACTTTTGTGACAAAAAGGCCTTGTAAAATAAAAAATATACATCACACATATAAAAGTTACACATGTATGAATAGAGGAGAAGTAGATGAAGAGATCTGAGTTTTGAAAGTACAAAAAAATATTAATCTATGTGGATTTTATGGCCGTTTAAAAATGGGGACCATTAATGGTCCCCGAGGTGACGAACGTAACTTTTTGACTAAAACCTCTCCCATTCAAAACACAAAAATGCACAAAAATTTTTTCACCATAAATTATTGACATATACTAGGCTCTAATAAAAATAGCTCAAGTTTTCCACTTCACTGTTTTAATTTTGGAAATATGCCATTTTTTAATTTTTTATAGGTCACTTGGAGTGTACTTTTGTGACAAAAAGCCTTGTAAAATAAAAAATACACATTTCACATATAAAAGTTACACATGTATGAGCAGAGGAGAAGTAGATGAAGATCTGAGTTTTGAAAGTACACAAAAATATGAATCTATGTAGATTTTATGGCAGTTTAAAAATGGGGACCATTAATGGTCCCCGAGGTGACGAACGTACCCTTTTGTTCAAGCTCTTTAACTGAAAGTGTCAGAAAAAAAATTTTGGTGGCATTTTAAAATTTGACTCGATTCATGAATCTGTGGACAATTTCACCGGTCTGACATAAAAACTGTCCGAGATCTAAAAGTTTGAAAAAAAAAAAAAGCTCAAAAGGACCATAAATGGTCCCGAGGTTACCTGAGGGTTAAGAAACAATTTTAGAGAAAGGGTGAATATATATTATGTTTGTCCAATAGATTACCTGGTGAGTCAGCCCGCATGTCACCACCAAGGATTACATTTTGCTTTTTCAGATTCTCCAACATAACACTCTGTGTTGCCCGCCACTTGTGAATAATGGCAGGCTCAATGAAACTTCTGGCATGTCTGCGAAAAGTGTCATATTGGAAAACTTTGAGCCTCATTGCCTGGAAAATCTGCAAAAGTAAGAATACAACATTAATCCAAAATATACATAGAAAATCGTTATATAGGATTACCTTTCAAACTTTGGAGAAAGAGCCACCATTAGTGTAAACAGCCACAGATAGTTGCAAATTGCCCGCTGGTGTGCTTCCCAAAATTGGTTGTCTATTCCATTTTCGAAAGAAATTACAGTAAGGACATTTTTGCTCTACGCACAAAAAAGTTCCAACAGTTCTTGTTTTCACTTCTGCACCTCTCTGGCAGACTGGGCACACCTCAAAAAGCTCCAGCAAACATTTTTGATACACTAAATATGTCTACATTTTATGAATGGGTGTGGCTGCTTCCGGCCTACAACAAAAGAGATGTAATGTGTGAAACAATTTTTTAATACAAGACTAGAAGGCAAAACCTTACGTCTCATCTTGAATCTTTGATAAAACGGTAATGGAGTCTTCTGGGTCATAAGAAGAATCTTGTGCTTTCATTCCAGTATTTTGTGTAGAGCTGCCTTCAAAGGGATCTTCTTCTGATATGGTCTCATGTAGGTGTTTTTTTTTATTGGTTTTATATCGTCACCAATGTCACCAGTTCTTGGTCTTTTCATGGGTGTTGATGTTGAAAATGCTCTTATATTGTCAATTGCAACGGTCGACGTTCCAACATCTTTACATTGTGGTGTTGTTTGAGTTCCTACGTACAGAAGAAAGACAGTACAGGCAGTGTTGGAAAGTAATTGTTACCTGTTAACTAAATACATTGTTAACAATTGTGTATATATTTGAGAATCATTTCTTAATTGTTAAATGAATTATTTGAATTTGACATTACTTTGGACTGAGAATAGCAGAAGTAAAAATAGTTGAGTTTAAGCTATTTTGACTCACTGCTGACTCACTGTTCTAAACCTAAAAGTGCAAAATATTTTTGCATCTACTCTTTTGTTTTATTCAGAGATCAAAGAATACCACAAACTGTGTTATTTTAAAATCTTCTTGTTTTGTTAGTCTTTCTACAGAATGACATTGTAATTAAAAGTCACGTCTTTTTACGTGTTTGGAAGTGAAAAGAAGTCTGTGCGAAATAGAAAGAAATTCTAATGTATACTTCTTGTTTATTTGATTGTATTTAATGTTGGGGATGGGAGGCAGAACTCTCAAACCGCAAGACAAATTTATCTCCAGGTACTAACAAAGTAATCTAACCTAACCTTGTTTGAAAACACTACTTTAGTACAATTGGCTGAGTGCAGTTGTCTTGTTTTGGTTTAAAATACTACATCCTGTACATACAACGACTTCCTGTTCAATACTCTTCAATGAGGTTTTCACTCCATCAGTTTAAAACTAATAAATCCTCTTTAGATCAGATAGTTGTGGTGAATGTTACAGAAAACATGTTAAAGACTTTACATATCAGAGGAATATTTCATCAGACACTTCTGTGTTTAAAAAGAGACATAATTGTGTCTAAATGCTAACGCTAACAGAAAATGGTTGTATGTGTGACAGGCAGATCGACCCCCGGAAGAGAACCGACCCCCTGCGTCAATTTGCGCATGCGCCAGAATAGCCGCTTCAAATGCAGTGCTGAAGCAGTCGTCATTCCAGCGTCAGCGTGATTTTTCATAATATTTCGACGGATATTGTGATTTTATATTGATATTTGTGTGTTTTTATGGCAAATTTAAGCTAACGGTTTAGCCGTTAGCTAGCTGATGAAACGGCGTGGCCACAATATTAAAGGCTGTGTATGAGATTCTCTCACTGTTAAACCATAATCAAATCAAATCAAATTTTATTTATAAAGCTCTTTTCATACATGCATGTAACACAAAGTGCTTTACATTTAATTAAAACAATCCCACATGCCCCCCAAACCCCCACTCGTCCCCGCCAGACAACCCCCATATTACAAGCACCCTACAAGCACATTAAACACATTTTGCTCCTTTCATACTGTATACATACGTTGGCTGGGTACAGATGAACCAAGGGCAGCATCATCAGAGTAGCTGTCTGCACCAGGAGCAGAGTCGCCTGCAGCCACAGGACACCAGCTCAGGGCCCAGAGAAGAGATGAGGTCAAGACCAAACCTCCAGAGCCCATGAGCCAGAGCCCAGCAGCCACAGCCGACCACAGCTCCCGGTGCAGAGGCTCCTCAGAGGAAACACTGGAGAAGCTAAAAGTGATAAGAAAATTAAGATAAGTATAAAAAAGATAAATACAAGCAAACTAAGAACTAAAAATAATATTATCAAAAACTTAAGAACAAAAGTCAGATAAAACGAATTATGAATAAATATAATAAGTAAATAATAGCATGTAAGATGATAAATACTAAACAAAAGCTAAGCTAAAAAGATGGGTCTTGAGCCTGCTCTTAAAAACCTGAATGTTCTCTGCGGCCCTGAGGTCCTCCGGCAGACTGTTCCATAGACGGGGGCCGTAAAACTGAAAAGACGCCTCGCCGTGAGTGTGTGTCCTGGAGGAGGAGCGCAGGGTCCGCGAGGGTTCATAAGGTAAAAGCAGTTCTGAAAGATAAGAAGGCCCAAGACCATTAAGACACTTAAAAACCAGTAAAAGAACTTTAAAATCGATCCTAAAACACACAGGGAGCCAATGCAGCGATTTTAAAACCGATTTTTAAATCAGGACACGAGCTGCTGAATTTTGTAATAATTGTAAGCCTGAAGTAGTCTTTTGGGAAGACAGAGAGCAGGGCATTACAGTAGTCTATTCGACTGGTGATAAAAGCAGCATCAGCGTCTCTGTGTTGGCCCGAGAGAGAATGGGACGGACTCTGGCGATGTTTTTGAGATGGTAAAAACTTATTTTTGTGATATTTTTAATGTGAGGAATAAAAGTAAGCTCAGAGTCAAAACTAACGCCCAGATTTCTTACTTGTGAGGATGGATTAAAAGATTGTGTTTGTAATTTGGATTAAAGTTTCTCTCTCTGAGCCTCAGGACCGATGACTAAAACCTCAGTTTTGTCCTGGTTAAGCTGGAGAAAGTTTTCTGCCATCCAGGATAAAGCGACAATACATTAAATATACAGAAACAAGACAAGTTCTTTGCTGTCTATCATTTATTAGTCTTTTAAGTTAATAATTAGATAAATGGGTTAAACATAGCCTAATTATTTAATTATAAAATAATTAAATATATAAAACATTTATTACTCAGTATTATTCTATGCTAATATTTTTTCAAGCTTTTATTAAATCTATTTGTCCTTTATTTACAAATGTATTGATTGTTTTTGTTAAAGTTTTTCACTGTTCTTCATTGTCTATATTTTTCAGTTTATTGATAGTTTTTTTATTATTATTATTATTTTATATTATTATTATTATTTTATATTTGGCAACAGTTTTTTTTTCTATTATTATTTATCTAATTTTTTTGTCATTTAGTTAAAATGTATAAATAGGTGAAGGTGAGCAGGCATTTTGGGGCACTTTTTTTTTTTTATCTTTAATTTTTTTATCAGCGTTGGAAAGGCTCCTGTAACGTGTGCTTGCCCTGCCTGTGTCAAATAAATGGCCAAAAATGCATTTTCATGATTTGGACATCTGTTTTTTGACTTCAGCTGCTGATAAAGCCACAGGAACGTACGCCTCTGTGGCTTTGCGTTATTTGGTTTAAGATTGGTTTTGAGGACAAATCACATATCTTTCTGTTAACTGCGAGGTATGTGTTTAGGCTTATAGGCCTATTTATTTAATTTGTATAATTGTGTTAGTCAAAGGAACGGCCTACAACCTGCTTTAATGGCACTTAGGTTTACAAAGAAATCAACGGGGAAATGTCCTGTTTAAATCTGTCTAAGGCAGAGCAATTTGTGAAATAGGTTAAATTGAAAAAAAAAAAATAAATAAATTAAATACACGTCAAGTCAATCAATCCTGATCATCAGAAAGAGTGAAGTTTTATTTATTATGATGGAAAGAGTGTCTTGCGCGTAGCTTTCAGTCGGGCTTAAGCGGCATGTCGTGCTCTCCTATACTCCTATGCACGCTGTCCATCGGGGTTATCAGACGTCTCACCTGCGGAGAGGATCTTTTAAGCTATTATTCTTTCATCAAAATATAATGGTTCAGACACACAGCCGATGTTTCTTTGAGAAGCAAGCAGAGCCCCTTACTCTCTGCTGTGGAAAGGACGGCGCATTATGGACCTCGCTCCAACAACTGCTTGCGCGCACAGCACACGCGCCTCTCGGACAATGGGGGGGTGAAACACTTTGAAGAATATACTTTTTCTATAAGCTGTTGGACAGGCTCTGATATTTGGCGCAACTAAGTCAACACACATGGAGCTGCGGTGAGGAGAGCCTGCGAGTGCATCATGAGATAGGCTACTAGGAAAGTTATAACTTAATATATTCAAAGCCAAATGTCTACATATATCAAATCGAATTGGATCGGATCGACAAACGAAAGATGCAAACGATCTAATGCAGTCGCTCAATTTAGGCCTTATTAATGCTGCATGTGGTGGCGGTATCGGTCCTCCTCGAAAAGGTGCTTTTTAGTTAGATAAAGTTAAAATATACACACACACAAGCAAATAGATAAATAATTGCTAACTATCATGTAAAAGAATAAATAGCTTTGTGAAAAATAGACCTATAGCCTTTAATTGATTTTAGTATTTATTTAGACCAGAGGTTCTCAAATGGGGTGCCGCGGCACCCTGGGGTGCCGTGACGTGAGTCCAGGGGTGCCGCGGGAAATTGTTGAGTCTGATAGAATGTTTCAAATAAAGGCTTTCGGATAGACCAGCAGTTGTGAACACCCAGAGCGCTCTTTGCCTCACTCAGAAACATTTGCGTTCCGACAGCTTTTCTTTTTTCCTCTCTCCCATCCTCACTTCAGAGAGGCTGCGTCATGGATCTATGGGCTGCGTGTGTCTGTGTCATATCAGAGCTTATTAGCAGCAGATTGTGTCTTAAAGAAGGGTTTGCCACACCAGTGATATTCTACAAAACGAGAGCTCCGTATTGGTGCTTCATTTGTTCAAACCTGCCTTATCGCAGAGAAAAGGTCTGAAACAAAAAGTGAAATAAAACATACAGGATTAGAAACTCGATGCGGCCCTTAACGGCGTAACGCGGAAATCATCAAAGTGATCTTTGGAGCTTTTGCATTTGTAAAACAGAAGTCCTGTCCTGACAAAAGTTTGTGGAACAGCAGCGTTTTCTCAGCTCTGATCACGCAACGGATCACACAGGACAGATCGTCACACTGCTGCTGAACCTGAACGCTGGTTTACAGGGGCGGACATAGATTGGGGCCCCATGAGAGCTTCTGATTTAAAATGATTTTAAAACAAGCTTTATACCTTTTTAATAATATAAAATTACATTATGCATTAGGAAAAAAGAATTTAAAATATTTCAGAATACAGAATATTACATTGAATTTAATAACATTTTCCTGTGGTGTTTAGTGGAGGTTTTGATTGCAAATTTCAGAAAAATCCAAATAAGCTGTGCACGTTTTAAAAAGGTAAAAAAAAACACCCTATTTAAAGCAAATAATATGTAAAATTGTAAGAGGTGCCTCGGCTTAGGGCAAGAACACTTAGGGGTGCCCCAGTGCTGAAAAGTTTGAGAACCTCTGATTTAGACTATTACAGTTTTTTTTAATCGCTTTGGCACATTTTTTGGAAATTGTCATAAATATTGCAAAACCTCTACATATTCAGTCAGATTTATCACTCATTTGTCTAAATATTTTAGAATGATTGCACATGTACACTTTTTGTGCAAAACTCCTGGCTCCTTCGTAAAATAACACTTTGTGGTCAGAATGATTAACATTCATCTCTTAACTACACTTTTTGTTCAAAACTCCTTACACTTTTGTGAAAATAACACTTTGTAGTCAGAATGATAAACACTCGTCTCTAAACTGAACTTTTTGTGCAAAATATGTAACACTCATGTAAAAACTACACTTTGTTGTTTGAACATGAAACAAAAGCAACATGTGGAATAACTTTCACCTTTACCTCTTAAACACTGTTTGGAATTTATTTCAACATAAAACCAATTTATGTTAAAGAATATTTTGGAAATGAAGGAGGTCGTGAAACAAAAATATTCAAAAATGTGAAACAAGAGAATGGTTTACTGACCATGTCAAACAAAATACAAAATACTTCGACAAGTTAAAAGTTGGTTCCTGTTTTATCTTGGCCACAGTGAAGTGTCTGACATTGGGCTAAATCATCTGTCCTGTCTCTGTCTCAGTTCTTACATCATGCAATACTGTTGTCTGTAGTTCACTGCTGATCCACATCTCTCTGCTGCTCCTCTGTCTCTGTCTCCACGTCCTCTTCCTCCTCACACTTCTGTCTGTGTCCTCTTCCTCCTCACATCCTCACACTTCTGTCTCTGTCTTCATGTCCTCTTCCTCCTCACACTTCTGTCTCCATGTCCTCTTCCTCCTCACACTTCTGTCTCCACGTCCTCTTCCTCCTCACACTTCTCTCTGTGTCCTCTTCCTCCTCACATCCTCACACTTCTGTCTCTGTCTTCATGTCCTCTTCCTCCTCACATCCTCACACTTTTGTCTCTGTCTTCATGTCCTCTTCCTCACACTTCTTCTTGTCTGGTTTGGCGCTCTAAACAAAAGTAACTCTATTTGTCCTAATAGAGTTGTGTTCATGGGACAGATTTATTTGTCAGAAGAGTCACAGCACATGCGTTCATTGTTCAGGTGATTGAACCAAGAAAATATCACTCTGGAGCAAAAGTGTTGGTTATAAAAACATAGTTTAACAGCAGTGACCGAAGAGTTAAGGAAGGCTAATTGTGTGTAAGGTTTTGCAAAACACTGTGTGAGGAGTTAAGCAAAAAGAGTGAAGACAGACATGGTGTTACTGTTGTAGTAAAGGTAGAATGTGTTTTGCATCCTGGATGTTAAGTTTTCAAGTGTGTTCAATTATCTTGACTTTGGAGCCAAAGCTATTGAAAAAAACTGTAAAGCTCCATTAATTAACCAAAGCTTAAATTATTTAGCTTATGAGTTGCCTATTTTTAAATACCCAATAGGCCTGGCTATACACTGAAAATAGCCTATAGCCTAAATGTATTTAGGCCTACACTAGCAGTAAGCAGCCTATTCCAAAAAAACTAGCACAATAATAGGCTACACTTTAAATAGAATAAATCAAGAATAAAAAATAAATAGTTCTAGTCTGTAATTCACGTTATATACCTTAAGTATTACTGAAAAATGCCCTTATAGACAACAAAAAAGTCTTGTTGGCCTGCTATATTTAATGCATCTTGCCGTGCCGTTCCGCTCTCCCTTGAACGCATCAGCTAGCTTCGGCTCAACCGTTAGCTTAAATTCGTTATAAAAACACACAAATATCAATATAAATTCACTATGTCCGTCGTAATATTATTAATATTCACATCAAGGCTGAATCGAGGACTTAATCGGCATTGCATTTTTTAACGGCTATCCTGGCGCATGCGCAAATTGACGCAGGGGGTCAATTCTCCTCCGGGGGCCGATCTGCCTGTTACAGTATGTACAGAAGTTAGCATTTTTGAACAATCGCAAGCCAACTGAAATTCCGTGCACACAGCCCATTAAAGCCATGCAATTGCAGCAAACACAGATGTGAAAGAATCACATTGGCTATTACAAACCTATTTCATAGCATAAGACAAACATACCGGTACTTCTGAAATGAGCTTGAAAAGTTTTAATGGAGAGCTGTGTCCGAGTTGAGCGTGTTGTTGTTGTTGTTACATCTGTCTGGCAGCCTGTTGTTGTAAATGTTGGAAATCTTGAAGTCCCCTTAAAAGAGTTAACAAAACAAACTTTATTAGCAACACTATCTTTATCAAGTCTGAGTATTTTTCATGTTATGTCTTATGCATTGTGATACGTTTCCATTGTGGCATCAGCAAATACAAATCTAATCTTCCCAGACGTTACTATAGATAGAGTTGGTTGCCGAGGGGGAAAACATCTCCTGCCTCACCATAATAAAGAATGGGAAGCTAAACTGTTTACCTCTTTTAAGACGTTTTCTGGCAGATTAAATGTATTTTTAGCACAACTAATTCAAATTGAGTTACAACCGAGTATAAACAGAGGTTACTGAGATGTTATGTCAGAAAAGTAAACAAAAAGTTAAAAAAGATGCTAAAAGACGCCAGGCAGCGCTAGTATCACATTAGTATTTATCTCGTAGCTAACGTTAGCATTGCTAGATATATTTACATACTTGGAAGGCTGAATCACTTTATTTATCCTCATGTCTTTGTGTCTGTATTTGACACAATATATCTCCTAAAGTCCATGTTTGCTGTTGTAGTTTTTGAGCAGTGACTGATAAAGCTGCTGTTCTGATTCACTCCCCATGTTAACTTTCAAGGTCCGTTAGTGGGCTTGGCCTTTGATGCGGACTGTATCTATTATGAGACTATTTATGAGGTTAAAATCTGCTCTAAATAAAATGTTTAAAAACTTAAAAAAATAATATTTTACTCGATTACGTTTTACCTTAGCTCATTTGTTAGTTGCCCATGTGTTTTTCTGTGCTTTTGGAAGCGATAGCGAAATAGCGAGCCAACAGTTAACGTTACTTTCTTACTGTCATTAACATTTCTTAGATTTTATCGTATGCAACTTCGCAGCACGTAGCGGTTTGCAAGTTTGTTGATGCGATCGACGATCACTGACGAAGGCAGAATCTCTATCTTTTAATCCAAGTACGCTGTCAAAGTCCCTCCATCCTATCTGCGCGGAGCACTGTCCCCATGGTTGTCCCAAACTTTATCCAAAACAATCTCGCCCCGGTAATGTACTTGCGGTTCACTTGTGTGTCAACTTAGTGTTATAGCTTTGGGATTATAAAAAATAAACACGATAATTTGGTTGGATAAAGATGCGCACCAGATAGTAGTAGCGTTAGTAATTTAGTTCAAACCTGAACGTAAAGAGACTCTCTAGATTCATTCAGAATCAACGTGTTTCCAGTTCACGGAGTGTCAACACAGAAGTTCGTCCCACGGGACTAGCATTACTTGCACAGAAGTAGAAAGGCAGACTACTTTAGTTACCTAACCTAACTGTAGTGACAACACCACTTGCAGCATCAACTTTATTTGATCCATAAAAGTTTAAATGGCATCGTTAACAAGACCTATACTACTCAACGTAAACACGTATGGCGGTCCATCAGCTGCTCACTCTCCATATAAACAGCATATTAGCTTGGCTCGCGCATTACAGCTAACTGGAGGTTAACTGAATGAAACAATCCAAAAGCATATTAGCGATATATATTAAGGACGCTTATTACTTGTTGTAAATGATGATTAATAAACTTCTGACTTAAATTTAAATTCATAAGTTAATGTAATAATGTGAAAAATAGCTTCAAAGAAATGTTTGCTAATGCTAAAGCCAATGTCAGAATAGAAGCAGCGGCCACCTCACAATCACTTCATGTGTAGTCCTTTATTAGCATTCCTGCATTATTTCTAATGTTATTTAGCACTTACCTCAACAACATTTTCATTTGGATAGACTGAAGGGATGGATCCTTCAAGCAAGGGTTCTGCAAACCCTTCTCTGAACTGTCGCAGGTTTGAGAAGCATTGCTCCTCAAAGTGATTAGCACAGACAAAAAGTGTCTTGGGCACGTTGGTTGGCACATTCCCCCGATAAATAAAATGAATCCAGGCATTTCTTCATGGTTCGGAGGCTGGAGGCCGGTGTAAAACAACATGTTGATTAACACAGCCAACAACCGCACACTTGGCTTTGTCAATTCGCACCTTCTTCGACATTACTGAGCTTGGACTACAAATCAAAAACAAAATGGCGGACCCTCCGCTTAATTATCGGACGTTTGTGAACTTGTTTTTGCCTTGTATGGCTATTTCCTTTCAAAACCTGTGATGTAAGAAATCGAGAAATCGTAACAGGTCGACGCAGACCAATAGGTTGTGTCTGAGCTGGAATTGAAAAATGCCGATGAAGACACAAAGATAGATTTGCAACTACTGCATTGTTTAAATTCAGGTTTTCTGTGCTACTACAGACATTCTACACACATGGAAGGGTATCAATGAGCAAAATAAGTGCATTTAGCATAATATGTGTTCTTTAAACTGTTCTCTGGTTAGGCAGCTTTAAACTGTTCTCTGGTTAGGCAGCTTTAAACTATTCTCTGGTTTAGCAGCTTTAAACTGTTCTCTGGTTTAGCAGCTTTAAACTGTTCTCTGGTTTAGCAGCTTTAAACTGTTCTCTGGTTTAGCAGCTTTAAACTGTTCTCTGGTTAGGCAACTTTAAAAAATGTTCTCTGGTTAGGCAGCTTTAAACTGTTCTCTGGTTAGGCAGCTTTAAACTGTTCTCTGGTTAGGCAACTTTAAACAGTTTTTTGGTTAGGCAGCTTTAAAATGTTCTCTGGTTAGGCAGCTTTAAAATGTTCTCTGGTTAGGCAGCTTTAAACTGTTCTTTGGTTAGGCAGCTTTAAACTGTTCTCTGGTTAGGCAGCTTTAAACTGTTCTCTGCGTAGGCAGCTTTAAACTGTTCTCTGGTTGGGCAGCTTTAAACTGTTCTCTGGTTAGGCAGCTTTAAACTGTTCTCTGGTTAGGCAGCTTTAAACTGTTCTCTGGTTTAGCAGCTTTAAACTGTTCTCTGGTTTAGCAGCTTTAAACTGTTCTCTGGTTTAGCAGCTTTAAACTGTTCTCTGGTTTAGCAGCTTTAAACTGTCTCATTCAGTTGTGGCGATTATGCGCTTAGGTGGGATCAGCCCGGGCAGGGGCTAACCGGCATGCGTCCTCTCTCTCGTCGCCCTAAACCACGTCCTCCGCGTCGCTGGCTTCCACGATTTGCTACAGACGAGCGGCTGTGGAAAAAAAGCGTCTCTCAGCAAAATGGCATAGCGGAAAGGCCAACCAATCAGGATTTGAGTCACAATTTTGACTTTTCTTCACTTAGCTTTATTCGGGCGTTTAGTGTTGCCTTGGCTCCTCGGTCCTTCCTCCACTGGACAGTGGCGCGCTCCTTCTGTCCAGTGCGCGCCACTGCTGCTGGACAGAAGTCGCCGTCAGCTCACAAACACACAATCAGGTGGGTAATAAAAGGCACGTTCCTTTTACTCATCTTGTTGCAGACGTTGAATGCCGGCCTAGCCCAGACTCGCTTCAGTTGATGCCTTCTCTGCGCGTCGAGTCCTGGTGCGTCCTTCCCGTCCGCGTGCACGCTGCTGCTCGGCTCCTGGATCACTGCCGCTTTCCCCAGCTCTCTGTTCTCAACTCCACCACCTTCCAGTTTCCTGTTCCGATTCCTCTTCCCGTTGCCTGCCACCTGATGTCATTTTTATGCCAGTCTCCTATTAGCGGTCGCCAGTAGAGTATCAGGGGTGTCCTTAGTCCTCGATTACCCACAACAAATTAACAACATTCGAATAGGAAAAAAAACACACACACACAAAAAAACAGAACTATACAGCAACAAGCATGCACATCTTACAGGACTATGGATAGCTGACACCATTTCTGGCATACACTGTGTGCAGAATTATTAGGTCCTCCCAAATTTTTGTTTGTTCATCTTTATGTGGTCTTTTTTTTAACATTTTGGATAGTCGAAAGTGTTTCTTTTAACCTTTTTTGACAGAAAGAACTGAGCAGTTGATACAACTTACTAGTATTTTAACACAAATGTCCATTTTTGGTTGTGCAGAATTATTAGGTACTGATAACTGAATATCAGAAATGGGCGGAAAAAGACTTAACTTTGACTGAAAGTGATAAAATAGGTAAGCTGCTGGTTAAAGAACTAAGTTTAACTGAAACTGCAAAAGATTTGAGTCAAAACTGGAGGCTTGTAAGGTTTTTGTTAACAGTTCATAAGAGAGGTGAAAAAAAAAGAGTTGAAGAGAAAAGATGGAAGCAGAGTGAGAATAATCAATGCAGCATAAAGAGAAAAGTCGAGAGAAAGCCAGATGTACCTCACAGTACTATTTACAATGCACTTTGTGAGGTTCCTAAAGTGAAAAGAGCACAAACTTGGCCCTCTCTCTGACTTTCAGCCAAAGTTAAGTCTTTTTCTGCCCATCTTTGATGTTCAGTCATCAGTACCCATTTTTTGTAAAAATACTAGTAAGTTGCATCAAGTCAAAAAGGTTAAATCTTATCCAGAAACACTTGACAATCCAAAAGATAAAAAAGTGACTACATAAAGGTGAACACCCAAAAATGTGGGGGGACCTAATAATTCTGCACACAGTACCTTAACCTTAAGCTACATTTCTCATTGGCGTGGGAAAATGTTATTTATTGATTGGTTCCACTAACATTCTTGACTTATTTCTTGTCTCCACAGGTAGCATCATCATTATGGGTGAACATGTAAAGTTCTGTGTTTTATTGGGCCGTATTGTTAAAAAAGCATCTTTTCCACGCATCCCCCAAACCATACAAGAATTGGCAAGAGTACAGAAAGCCTTTGGAATCTCAGAGGATACGCATTTCATGATTTCATTACACTGACAACGACAAAGACACACTGAAAATATTATGTCAGTCCACCAACAATGGTACTCACAACCATTGAGTGTGACACGACAACTCCCAATGATCCACTTCTTGAAATGTCCCAAAGCTCTACCTCTGCTGTATCAGATGATACAATAATTTAACCCTAATCCCCAACACCATCACGAATGCACCAGCCATGGTCCATATATATATATATATATATGAATATATATATTGCATGCCCATGGCGTTCCTGAAGTCATGATTAATACTCTCAAGCACAAGTTATCAGACAAGAAGTGTGATGTGAATTACTGTCGACCTCCCTACTGGGGAGACACCAGATTCCTTTGAGATCATATGTCTACAACTTATATCAGAGACAAAGAAGATAAATGACTTGATGTCCCAAACTTTTAGTATGCAAAGACAAGAAATTGTATCTCAAGGATCCAGTGTTGCAACTCTTCTTGATCAGGCCATCGATCTCAGGTATATCTTACGATAAAATTAAATGTTCATTCATTTAAGTATTTATTTACATGTTGTTAAAGTAAAAACCTAAATATTACAATTTTAACCACTACTACGCATCTCACTTTACAGATTTGTCAAGAATTTCAGAGACACACTGGAATATCTCTGGAGCCAACGTTCAAACACACAGCCAAGATCCTTCACTAGATATATTGAGTCTAGCTGTGCCTTCCCGTCACTGTGGGGTCTCTTCTGTTTGTGATCCCCATGCTCCTTCACTGAGTACGAGTGTGTGCGTCAGTCAGTAATATAAAGCTGGAGACTGGGAGACACCTGCAGATCTGAGCTGTTAATCTGAACTGCAGATATACACCTTTCTTCTTCTCTGCGGTTTATTTTTGCCGAGATAACGCCACAACTGTTGAAAACGCCACCTGCTGTTGAAATGTATTAACTGAGGGAATGTGCTTAGTGCATTAACTTGTTAAAAATAAATACATTTTGGTACATTTTATCTTAAATAATTTTAATAACTTTTCCCTCAATGTGACTGGATGGTTCTCTGGCCAGCTAATGCTAGCTGATAGGACTTCCAGAGTGGACCATAGGTCTGGACTGTCCACCGGCCAGAGGCTCACAATAATGCGATGCTACCAGCCTGGATGTCCCCGGCCCCTTCCAGCACACTCTACCCAGTTAAGGGAGCATTTGAGTCGGGTGCCCTTCCACGCGGAACCAGATGAACGCGTATTGTCTGTCCGGACGTCCTGCTGCCTCCGCTTGTAAACTTGAGATCGGTCTCCACAAACACGCATCACAAACACGGGCGCGATCCCCGCAGCAGCCTTTGTGCCTTTGGTTCTGTTCGAGGCTGAGACCCGCGGCAGTCCCGTGCCTCTGGTTCTGTCCGAGGCTGAGACCCGCGGCAGTCCCGGTGCCTGGCCTCTGAGCCACGGCAATACGCCGCCGGGATCATTGTGCTTGAGCTCGGGGCATAATGTTGAATTAAAGCAAGAGTGGGTTCAGGATGAGGGTGAGGAAAAGGGTTTAGGTAAAAGTTATAATTAAAAAAAAAAAAAAATGTTTGTTTGTTATTTTAATAAAAAAATGGGTTTTTTAAAAAAAGGTTTAATAGCTTAATTTAAATTTGTTAATTAAAAAAAAACATAATAAACTTCGTTAAAGCACACTGACACTTCCGCATTCCGTTTTGCTTCATGGTGTGGATCTGCGGTTCAGACCTGCAGCTCAGATCTGCAGGTTCTCGTGGTTCTCCCGGTCTGCAGCTTTACCCTTCTCGCGTCAGTGTGCCAACTAACACCGGGCTCATACTGCATCCAGTTTGTACTCCGGTCCGGCGTACGGAGGCTTTCTGTTTCTAGAAAACTTGTGAGAGGCTCTCACACGAGGATCAGTCTGGTCCGGCGAGCCAGTCGTCCGAATCTTGTCGGTTGAAAGTAACTTTCCGGACTGCCGGAGCGCACCGGAGCCCTTTTTGGTGAAGTTGTGAAAACAAGACACGACAAACACAAAACCAAGCGAGTGCTGGTGTAGAGAATCAGTGGTTTTCAAAATAAAATCATTATGTTACTACTACCAAAACATTCATTCATTCATTTTCTACCGCTTAATCCCGTTAGGGGTCGCGGGTGACTGGAGCCTATCCCAGTGACTTTGGGCCTTAGGCGGGTAAACACCCTGGACAGTGGCCAACTTTCCGCAGGGTTGCCATTCACTCTCTCATTCACAGACAACCATTCACTCTCTCATTCACTCACTAAGGGAAATTTACAGTGATGCCCAATTAACCTAAACATGCATGTTTTTGGAGGTGGGAGGAAACCGGAGTACCCAGAGAAAACCCACGGTGACACAGGAAGAACATGCAAACTCCACCCAGAGAGATCGTGAGATGTTGGTATGGTCCGACCCGGGAGTCAAACCCCCAACCGGGGTCAGCCCTCTCTGTCGACAGGCCTTTCTATCGACACACCGTTATTCCGAATGTCTTTATTTTTAAATCCCACTGTTACGACACCCCTGTCCTCCGAATGTATTGATGCCGCTCCTCCGACACAAGCTCAGACAGTGAACGTCATAATGACAATAGGCCTATGTGTGGTGGCCAACTTTATTGTCGCTTTAAGAAGGCTAAAAATTATACTTTTATTTCTCGGTTACAAAGCGTCCTTCATTCACGTTGCTTTTCTGACAAGCTGCCCCCGGTAAGACAGAGAAGTATTTTTTGGACAGACGTAGAGACAGAATACTTTTAAAACTTTATCCTCTGCTTTAACACTCCAAACGGCCAGCGCAATGCGATTGTTCGTGCAGACCTGGTCTCAGACCGGTCTCGAGTCTGGACTTGGACTCGCTCGCTTAAGCCAAAGTCTGGCGGAATTTCATTTCGGAATTAACATTATTTTCCAAGCTTCCGCGTATTGACGGCGTCTTTTTTCTTCTATCTACTGGCAGCACTTTTTTTCTAAACATTTTTTGCTTTTCTGACTTGAATAAAGCTGTAGACTTTGCCCATATCGTCCTCCAGAGCTGCCGCTGCTGCTGCTGCTGCGACGAGGAAAACATACGCGCCTGATCCCACGACACGCAGCTCTGCTCCGTCCGCCTCAGACGACAGCCGCAAAGGTCCGTGTTTTTTTGCCTTATACGTTGTGGTTTTGAGCTGGCAGACTGTAATAAACCTCTCCATAACACTACGCGCTTTACCGGGGACGTATTGCACAAGGATGTGCAGAGTCACACGGACAGGAGCCTCTGCACATGATTATGGATTATGTTTTACACTTTGAAGACTTTGTGATTTATTACCATGGATTTTTGTGAACATTGTCATGTGAAGGCTCCGTGGGAACGACGAGAATCAAGAGAAAGGTAGGCCATGGTGTTTTTTATGTCTCTTGCTTTAAAAACAACAGTCTGTTTTATCAAAAAGACCAGTTGTTTCACGTTGTATGATGCATGAAGGTTACAGTCGTAACTGAGAAATTTCATGTGTGAAATGTGGATATAAACCAGTAGGATAATGCATTTTAATGAACAATATTCAGAATAGATTGATAAAGTTAAACATCATTTCACCACAGTAAAAGTCCAGACCACATTCACAACATTCTCTTACAAACTTGTTTTAAAATATAGGCCTGAATAAAGACAGTGTTTAAGACTCTCGTGGTTTAGATGCCACAGCGCCTAAACATGTACATTTGTAAAAGAGGGCCTGAGCAGCAGCGTGAGGCGGTGCGTGGCCGCTGCAGGCTGCTCTCAAAGCGGACTACGCAATGTGCGCGATTAATAGGCAGTCAGAAAGATGATAGAAGGGCGTTTTTCTTATAACATTCTGACAGTTTGTTGTAGGGAACTTTAATTGTTTCCTCTGGAACGTGAAAGGCGCACAAGAACGTGCCGGGATTGTTGAGTGTAAAAAAGCGCAGCCTGACTGCGGCTCTAAAAGAAGGATATTTTAGGATTTTGTATGAATAATTCAAACATCATCCTTTCAATCTATCCATTTACTTATTTATCTAGTTATTGATCGATCTCCTGCGTTTAACTTCAGCACCATGGACAGAAGCCGGGACAAGGGCCTTAGAAGCAGAGTTTGACAAAACGGAAATAAGAATAAACAGAAAGAAGAAACGCGCTGTTTTTTATACTTAGCGTCATGTTTGGATCAGTAAACAGTCGTGAGAAAACGCTATGTATATATTTTTTAAATAATTATTTAATAGAAGCACCCACAAAAGTTTGTCGGAGAAGCGGCATTTCTGAGAACAATAGAACTACATCGACACCACTACATCGACAAAAAAATGTTAGGTGTCGGAGTACCGGGATGGGAGAGAAAATATGCTAATGCCGCAACATCGACAATTACACTTTAATGTCGACATTCCGGGTTGTCGCTATAGAGGGGTGTAGCCCCCACAACCTCCTTGTTGGGAAGCCAGAGCTCTAACCACTCTGCTACCATGCACCCCCACTAAAACAAATGCAACAACATAAACTCGACACACAGGATGTAAATAAACGTCCCGTGCTTATCCATTGTGCGGCGAAAAATCAAACAGAAAATGAACTGACGTGAAATAAGTCCAAAACTCGGTGCAAGTGTGCTTTGTTTACGTTTACATGTGTCAGTGATGGCGTAAACTCCCAAGTTGAGCGTGAACCTCCGTGATCTGGTGGTTTCATAAGGCCAGCAGAGTCTGTACATACGCATGCATATTCTGGTCACAATGTGAGTGACCACTGGACCCAGACGGATCCGGATCTGGACTGGAGACAGTGTGAGCCTGGTTTAAAGAAGCAAAAGTGAGAAGAGCACTTTCAACCCTTGTGTTCTGTTGGGGAGTTTTACTTCACTTTTTGGCACATTTCCTTTTTGAATTGTCCACTGTTGTCACAGTTTTGGAGATATTTCAGTGATTTTTTTTTGTTCACGTTTTTTGGCGGTTCTGGAAATATAGTAAACTATTTATTATTATTAACTTTTTTGCTTTAATCTGTTAATCCTCTTCTGTTCTGACCAAAAAAAGTAGTTCTGACAAAAAATATCCATACATTTATTTCAGTGTTCTAATATGCAATGAAGAAAAAAAAAAAAAACATGAGCTCCAAATGTTGTTACTACAGAGCTTTTATTACAAAAAAATGTGTGTCAGTAACACAAAGGTACAAAGTAAATGAAAGTTAGTGTTCCTGTAATGCATAAATAACCAGATAGCAAAATGGCATTGAATCAACTTTCATTTTCTGTCAGGCCATTTGATTGAACCAACGTTGATAGCCAGCACAGAATCAACATCATCTGGCTTGTTATGAGTAACACTGAAGAATGATTCATTTTCTCATCTATCTGCACACTGAAATAACATCAGTTCAACTAAAATTGTTTGAATTGAAATTTTCATTGATACATTGAATCAATGTTATTTTTAAAGGCTTATACCAGCTCGTTAAAAGAACCATGATAATAATAATTTAAAAAAAAAAGTAGTTTTCCATTAAAATGTCACATTTTAATTTGACATATATTAACATTTTTTTAATAAGATATACAAATTCTATACAAACTCATGCGCAATATGTGAAAAGAATTGTGATTATTCAAAATACTCAGATTCATAGTATAGCATGAATTGTACAAAATAGTCACAGAAACACTTAAAAACAATAAAAATTACATACTTAAAATCTGCAACTTGTTACATTAAAGAGCCACTAAACTCAAAAATCACTTTTTTAAACAGATAAACTGTGTAAATGGATCTAAAATAGATATGTATACACATACCTGGCGGTATTTTGTCATTTTAGTGCATATTTGTTAAAAATCGGACTTTTGGGTCTAAAACTGTGCCTGTAATGCTCTCTTCAGATTCAACTACGGCTACTACATTTGAATTTGGCGGTTGGTTCTGGGGACGTTAGTGATTCACGGGCGTAGAAGAAACGTCACTTTTGATCCCCTGTAAGACCCGCCCCCCTGTCTGTCTGTCTGCTGTTGCCAAAGAGAGAGGGACGGTGTGGAGGTGCAGCCGAGCTAATCACACGCCCGAGAGACCGGAGAAGCTAACGTTAGCCCGTTAGCATCAGCTAACTCCTCTGTAGTAACGCTGAAAGTACCGCTGCGTTTGCTTGGGCTCTGCAACAAACATTTTTACATTTGCTCATCAGCTGAACAGAATTTGCAACGAACTTTTCTGAAAAAGTTTGGCCTCTGCTCTCTGCTTCTACAAACACGGATTCTGCAACGTTATTATTTTTCACAGGTAAGTGCACAATAATTCAATCATACAACACGTTACTTGTTGTGATGAGATCTATTATAAAGATAAACCTCAGTTGTGGTATATAATGTTTAATAAGGAGAAGTTGTCTGTAAGATATGTGTCAATGCTTTGTACAATAGATGCATTTGACCAAAGTAAAACACAGAAGACAAGCCATGTCCTGCTGAGGCCAGTCAGCTCTCAAAGTCTCCAGCTTCAGGCTTGTGAGCTCTGAGACAAGCTATGAACAGTGACCTGTCATTATGATAACTTATAAGTTAGCCTTGGATCGTTTATAGTTTATAAATCTGACCAGAGACTGTATTATTGACTTTAATTTTTACATCTTCTGATTTCAGTTTGTTGTTCTTGAATAAATAACAGATGATGGTGATGTCAGTGTCAGATCAGCACAGCACAGCCAAAAACTAATCATGACATTTTCTGATCTGGGCTTTATTGTAAATGTGGAAATGAGTGTGCAGAATATTATTTTGATGTGTTTTGTCGTGTTTTACGTGTGCACGCGCCAGGCGCGTGGTGCGCTCAATGGATCTCTATGGCTTCGAGTGTTTTATGCTTTTTGCTGAATTTACAATAGAGCTGGGCTTTATTGTTAAATTGGAAATGAGTGTGCAGTGTACGAATTTAAGTGTATTTTGGCTTTTTTGAGTGTTTAATGTGCGAGGCGCGTGCCGTGCGTAATGGATCTCTTTGGCCTCGCGTGTTTTACGCTGTTTGATGAATTTCAACTGTAAAACATGACGTTTTCGGAGCTGGGCTTTGATGTGAAATTGGAAATGAGTGTGCAGATTATTATTTTTGATGTTTTTGTGCTTTTTTTTTCCTCTACCTTCTCTGTTTTTTCTCTTTTTCTTTCTCTTTCATGCAATCTCTATTGTGTCTGTAATTGATATTGATTTAATGCTTTGTTTTGAATTTGTATTGTATGTTATTTAAATAAAATGATATTCAAATATTTTACTTAACAATATTTTGTACTTTTAGTTATTATTTAATTACCTTGATTATACAAACATGTCTTTAATTATAATCATTTAATATATATATTTTTTAAATTATTGTTTAGGTATATTTTTTATATCTATTATATATATATATATATATATATATATATATATATATATATATATATATATATATATATATATATATATATATATATATATATATATATTTTATTTTATTTTTAATTTTTTTTTTTTTGTAGATGACTAAGACAAAGAAGGAGCTGCAGTGCCCGGTTTGCCATAAAACCTTTAAATGTTTGGCAAAGCACATCAAAAATTCCCATAATGTGGAGAATGTGGAGGAGCGGCTCATCCTTAATCAGATGGCCACCAATACGATAAAATTCTCCCCGGGATGTGCCCTGTCCGGGGCTGTTTTTCGCAGGTCCAGCATATGCGGCACCACTTGAGAGGTCATAAAGACCTGACCGCAGCCCAACAGGAGAAACAGCTGCGAGCTGCTCGCCACAAATCAGGCCTCAAAAAGCTGGCACAACTGAGGGCTCGGAACCCGGACCCCCCTATGGTGACCAACCTAGACATTGAGCAGGGTCCTAAGTGCACCAACCCAAGGTGCAGAGATAAGATTTCTGCCCTTGAGGCAGAAAATGCCAGTTTAAAGGTAACATAGCTTTTTTTGGGCTCCATTGATAGACCAGTTTACACGAGTGAAGTTAAACAATTGCTTGTTTTATCTCTGCAGGAAAGGCTTCACAGATATAAAGCTTCTGCTGAAGGAGCCAGTTCTTCCACTGGTCCTGTGGTTGTGGTGAGTTCATCTTTGACCTTTTACTACATCTTCTTCTACAATCCCTGTTCTTAGCCCAATGTAACTTACCTCTCTTCTCATCTTACACATACTTACCTCCACTCCACCTTATACTTACCTGTACCTTAGACCTACAGTCCCCACCACCTAATACAGCTAACACAATACTTTTATCCCAGTCCACCCTATACTTACCCCTGCCACCCCAGCACATCCCATACTTACCATTTCCTACCACCTGTAACTTAAGTTATCAAGCTCTGATGAGGACAGGGAGAGAGAAAGAGCGCGGAGAGTGCCCCAGGGGTAAGCAGCGCACTAAGTCCAACACCAGGGGTCTCCACCACTTACACGAGGGGGTGGGTGCTTTTGCCCTCGGTAAGCCGTTGCGCCCCGCCCCAGACACGCCCCCTGGGCACGCCCCCTTTACACCAGGGGCAACTATTTTTACCCAAAGGGTCATCGACCAATCAAATCGCAGGGCTCGCTCGGGGCCACGTCCCTTACACCGGGGGCACCTATTTTTACTCGAAGAGTCATCGACCAATCAAATCGCAGGCATCGCTGGGGGGTCACTCGTGGCTACGCCCCTTACACCTGGGGCCACTCATTTTTACTCAAAGGGTCATCGACCAATCAAATCGCTGGGGGGTCACTCGTGGCCACGCCTCTTACACCGGGGGCCCTTATTTTTACTCGAAGGGTCATCGACCAATCAAATCGCAGGCATCGCTGGGGGGTCACTCGTGGCCACGCCCCCTCTTTATTTACAATTTTTTCTAAAAACACAAAGACTTTTTCATTAAAAATTTAACAATTAACAAACACATTTGAACATTTTTAAAACATTTATAAAACAAAATAAAATTAAATCCCAACCGCCCTACCACTGTGTTTAAAAATTAAATAAAATTCTCTTATCAATAAAAATATTCACTAACATCACAATATCAAAAAAAAAAAAAAAAAAACATAATTACAAATAATAAACTAGAACATGTAAATACAACAAAAATAGATGTAAAAAAGCTTAAAAAAATCTTTTCTGACTTCCTGTTTAAGACTGCAAAACTGATAAACCTTCATTTTAAAATTGAACTCTATTAAGCAACAGATTTGAAATAAAATTTTTTTTAGAAACATAATTTTAAAAATTTGTTGAAATAAAAGTAAATACAGACAAGTGGAAGGAAGACATAAGTGGGTAAGAACTGTTTGAAACAAACAAAAAAAAACATTTATTTGGACCCTTCTTGAGGATTTTAAAAGAAATAACATCAAATAAAGAAATAATTAAAAAACACACACACACACACACACACACACACACAAAAAAGAAAAGAAAGAAATACCTCATTAGGTATAACATTTTTTTTTTCCTTAGATTGTACTTTGTTCCAATCTTTACAGGGGACAGGATTGTATTCCTGAAGGGGAGTACTTTTTAACGACTACTCTGACTGCTTTTTGCACCGGCTTGGTATTGGTCTTGTAGCAATTCAATTTCACAGACTTACTCACGGTTTTGCAGGGCGATCCGCGGATGGCCAGAGCTGCTTTTTGGCCTTGGTAGGCGTGGTGAGCGTGTCGAAGCGTTTTATGTAGAGCATAAAACCTTTCCTGTGTCTTCAGGCTATGACACATGAAGGAGGAAACATCCGCCCTGACGGTGTGGTCTTTGGTCTTCTTGAAGTTCTTAATTAAAGATCAAACAATTGTCAATGAATTGATACAATGTATTTCTTACAATTATTATTATTATTTTCAACTTACATAGGTGGCAACAACCGAACGAATGTCAGTGAAAGAGGGCGTGGGCTTGAAAAGCCCCATCTCCTCCACGGCCTCTTCATGTACGTATTTAAGTCCTTTATTTCTCCTTCTCCAGAGGAGCTAAAGAAGTAATCATTTTTGTGATATGTCCTGTTTAGAAGATCGATCCACCTTTTCATCCAATCATATTCTTCTTGAGTCACAAGAGAGACAGGAGGGACAGGTAAGTGTGTGGAGTGACAGGAGGGACAGGTAAGTGTGTGGTTAGCTGTGGAGAGACAGGTAAGTAAGTGGTTAGCTGTGGAGGGACAGGTAAGTATGTGGTTAGCTGTGGAGAGACAGGTAAGTATGCATTTTTACTTACGCCAATGGCGTAGCCCGTACTCTCGTCTCCAAATGCCTCCTCCACCTCCGAGCGAAGCATTTTAGTGAAGACTCCTGTTCGATGTCCGTATATGGAGGCAAAGTATGCGCTCAAATAACCAAAAAACTTGTACCGTAGGCATTTTTCGAAAGGCGGGGCCTCCTCAATTTTATCTAAACATAAACATTTTGTTAGGTATCAAGAGAAAAGTGATGTTACAAAAGTTATTTAAGTAGAATTTTACCAAGAATGCCGGGGATGGCCTGCTTTGCCAGGCGCTGGCATTTGGCTTGTTCGGTGTCTGGGACCAGCCGTTGTTCCTTTTCTAATTTATATTGTATCTGTCTTGCCACCACTGTACGATTCGAGTCCTTGATTAATTTTCTCAACTCCCATCTCTGGTTGTTTAAGGCCTCTTTTGATAGGGTGCACGACTTTGGTTTGTGCCCCACAAAATAGTCCATAAACCACGCAGCATCTGTCATGTAATTGACAGCTGTTGTCGATTTGAGTCCCATTTTGTCAAGAACGGCGGGAAAGCTGTGGAAACATTTTATTTTTAATTATTAACAGATCTGCATGTGCTCCAAAAAAAATGTTTAAATTGTTTTCAACTTACGTCCGGATGACTTTTATGTTGGATAGGAAGGACCAGTCCCAGTGGGGCTTGGGAGTGAGCATTTTGAGAAAAACAACAAAAATTTTTCGCCCGTGTGGCGGCCGACAAACCATTCTCTTTGACCTTCACTGTTCCCTCCGAGCGGAAGGTGTACTCGCTGTATTGGTTCATGTATTTGGCTGCAAAGGTAAAGAAAAAGGTAACAAAAATTTGGATAGAAAAATTCAAATAAATATCAAGAACATAAATAACCATGGCTTACCATGAGACTTAGAAAGGGGAAAGTTTTTTGTGCTCCCGCGTTTTCCGGTCTTTCAGGAGTTTGGTGAGAGCCGGGTGGGCAGGAGTGCCACATGATGTCACTTGTCCTTTCTTTGATGGAACATTAAACATAGGGTTAGTTATTATTATTATTATTTAGGATATCAATTCAAATAATCCTAACTTACTCTTTTCTCCAGGTACTCCGAATAGATTTTTTGACGTTATAATATAGTTCACGTCTTTCGTTCGGATCCTCCTCCTTCTCAGGGCCGCCTTTGCCCTCCCCTGTGTCCTCCTCCACCATTTCCTCCTCATCTGTGTCCTCCTCTTTGTGTCCTCCTCCTCTGTGTCCTCTTTTGTGTCCTCCTCGTCCTGGTCCTCCTCGTCCTCCACCACTTTCGGTTTCAAATGTAGATCTTCAAAATCTTCTTCAGAAGAAGGTATAGTGGTGGAGTTGTCGGAAGCAGGGGCGGCGGGAGCGGAGGCCGATGGTACTGCTTCCAAAGAAGTGGACCCCGTTTCCTCGTTGTCGGATGAAATGATCGGATCCGAATCAATGTCCTAATTAAAACATATGACAAGGTAAGTACTTTTTTATGTTCTCCTTCAACAATGATATATTTGACATGTGGAATGAGACCAATACATTTGTTTGTCATTTGCACATTATGAACTCACCACTGATGGCACAACAGTGTAGTCCATCCCATGTGGTAGGTCTGACTGTGGGAGCTCGGATGGGGAAGGTGGGTGCTCGGGAGGGGACTGTGGGAGCTCGGGAGGGGACTGTCGGAGCTCGGGAGGGGACTGTGGGAGCTCTCCTTTGACCTCGCCTCCCTCTGAGGGAACCTTACCCGAGGGATGCAAGCGTTTGTATTGAAATGACCCTTTAAAAACAAAATGACCCGTCAGCACTTCCGGGCCACTTTTCCGAAGGGTCATTTGTCCCCAATCAACAATAAAGTGTGCCTGGGGTAAATCGAGAGGAGCACTTTTCTTCCCCGAGGGTCTCGACGCTTGTGCCACCGCCAGTTGACCACAGGATGGCGTTAACTTTACATCGTGGCCCCTCCCCTTACACCGAGGGGGCTTTGCCCGGCCTGAAAGCGGCATTTCCTCCTCCTCTCCCGGAGCTCAGTAGCTGTTGAATATACATGAATCCTGCTCTGCTTGGCCCCGCCCCCAGTGCCCTCCCCTCCCCGTCAGAATGGTGACAGTGAAGTGAAACCGAAAAAACAAACATCGTCTGAAACTAAGAGGATTGGCATTGGAAAAAAAAAAAAAGTTAATATTGAAAAAACTCAAAGTGACTGAAATGTATTGTTTTGTCACTGTAATTAAAAAAATAATAATTGAAGAAAAAACATCAACCAATTTTTTAAAGATTAATTGAATGAAAAATAATTTTGAATATAAAAATTTCAATGCCAACATTTTATTTTTTGGTTACGAAATTATTTTCAATGCCAAGGATCCGCTGGCATCGTTCTGGCTCCATATGACCTCAGAATCACCTCTCGATAAACATATTGAAATTTCGGTCTGCTAGACTAAGCCAAAGATGAATTATGATCAGCGAAGGCATTTTTTCCCGCACTCAGAGCGGGGGATGGGACCAGGTTGTTCATTACTTTGAGGGGTCATTGAAGGGTAGCCCAAGAGTAAGCTGTTGCCAAGGTAACATGAGGTTGGCACGTCCTGGTGACCTGTTACTTTTTTGCCCTGGCGCGCTGACCTTTGACCCTAGGGTCACCGAAATTTTAACACTCAATGTCCTCGATGCCCTCTATCATAATCCATTTTCAAATTTTCTCCACAACCTTTAGGGGAGTTAATTGGCTAGTTAATTGATTATTTCCTGTTTGAGAGCGGGGGATGGGCAATCACTTCATTTATTTGAGGGGTCATTTTAGGTGACCCAAAAGAAACCTGATTTCATTCTCGAGCCATTTCCTCGAAGGGGAATTCAAATTACACAAAGGAGAGCCTGTTGCTTTTTTGGCCCGGCGTGCTGACCTTTGACCCTAGGGTCACCAAATGTTTCACCCACAATGTCCTCAAGGCCCTAAATCCTAATCCAGTGTCACATTATGTCCACAGCAATGAGGGGACCTAATTAAACTCAATTTTCTTTGAAAATTACACAAAGGGGCATTTATTTACACGAGGGACAACTGGTGCTTTTTGGCTACGGCGTGCTGACCTTTGACCCAAGGGTCACCAAATTTTACACATACAATGTCCTCAAGGTCCTCTATCATAATCCAGTGTCCATTTTTGTCCACGACCCCAGGAGACTTAATTGGCTGTTCTCAAATCATCCTTTCAAAAGGGGGTCAGGTCCATGGCCTCTTAGACCATCCTGGGCCAAAGATGGAACCTGCACATACATTTTTTTCTACGTAGTTTGCAGACCTGAGCTCAGGATATGTTGTAGAGGGTCCAAAGCCGAGTCCGTGGACGTCAGTTTCAGGCCTGTTGGATTTACGGTTTTCAATAGGCGGAGCTTAGATAAAAACGCCATTTTCATCATCTTAAGCCCCATAAAATGGTCAAAATTGGTCAGAATGACACCAAATTAAAGGTGCTATTCTATAAATAGAGTCTAAACAACATATTCCAAAATCAGGTCAAACGGACGCACCATTAGCTAACTAGCTTTCCAATGGTTAAAATGAGACGAAACAAAAAAACTGAATTCAGGATTGAAAGTTGTTTAACATGATTGAAATCACATCCGTACTCAATTCCCATTCAAATCTACAGCTGTGGAGACATTGAGTTTTTGCTTACTTAAGGGGGAAAATCAATGACCCCTTGAGTAAGTGAACTTATTGTGTGACCCCTTTAAACTGGGACCCCCTTATTTAAGGAGGTCAATCATTTTACCACTTAATCTACATCATGTCTTGATAAACATATTGAAGTTTGGACCACATAGCTTATGTCAAAATTGAATTTTAGACAGATATTATAACTTTTCTTACTCGAGGGGGAATTCCAATGCCCCCTCGAGTAAGTGAACTTATTGTGTGACCCCTTTAACTGGGACACCCTCATTTGATGAGTTCAACCACTTTGTCACTTATTCTACATCATGTCTTGATAATCATATTGAAGTTTGGACCTCATAGGCTATGTCAAATTTGAAATAGTCAAATACTTAAGCTTTGCTTACGCGAGGGGGAAATGCAATGAACCCTCAAGTGAAAGATGAAAATGACGAAAAAAAGTGAAAGTTGAAAGAGAGTTGAAAAAGACATTAGGATACCAGAAGTTGAGTAAAAAAGGAGAAAAGAAGAAAAAGACATTCAAAGACAATAGGATTCATTATACAGACCAGGAAATGTGAAAATAAAGTGACATATGAAGAAAAGAGAGTTGAAAAAGACATTAGGAGATGAAAAGTTAAGCAGAAAAGATGAACATATTGTCTTTTAGAGACAATAAATAAGATTCAAGATTTGGACCAGGAAATAAGAAAATGAAGTGAAATATGAAGAAAAGAGAGTTGAAAAAGACAAAAGTTTAGCAGAATGGGAGAAAAGAAAAAGAGAGAGCTATGTAAAGTCATTAGGAGAAGAGGAAAAGACCAGAAATTGAGAAAAGAAGGTGGCAGAGAGGACAAAAAGACATCATGAGACAAGGAGTGACACAAAAAAAGGAGAAAAGAAGATGAGAGAGTTGAGGAGAGAGAAAATAAGGAGAAAAGGAGAGAAGAAGAGGTTTAATTGAAATGACTGTTATTCTGACATCATCCAATTAAAGACGTGAGTTCTGGACCTGGTCTGGACTTGGATCTGGACTTGGATTTGGACTTGGGTCAGTTTTACAGTCTGCAGATAGAGTGAAGGAGATCTTCCATCGAACTGGATATAAAGGTATGAATTTAAAATATTTTTAAGCTTTTTTACTTGTTATTGTGTTTTAAGTCTGTGTTTGGAGAAGGCGACATTTTGTGAATTAAAATTGAGGATGGAAAGTGAACAGGTTCTTCGTAATTTTGATAATTTTTTATGGGAAACCATGACAAATCAAAATCTTTTTATGTAGTGTATGATTTTTCTTTGCATTTTTGGTGATTTGTCATGTTTTTTCCGAGCGAGGCCCGTGCCACGCGTAACGGGATAACTTTGGAGATGCGTGTTTCTGGGTGATTTCTGAATTTACACGGTAAAAAATGACATTTTCTGAGTTGGGCTGTCATGAGGGACCAGCATCGGCTCATCCCTCTTCCTTCTGGTTCCTCCCCTGCTGTCTCCACTCCCTGTCTCTCAAGCTGCAGGTGTGCTGCTGCCCTCGGATTGGCTGGAGCCCGGCTGCCTCTCATCAGCCTAATCACCAGTGCTCCATTTGAATCCAGCTCTCCTCTGCAACAGCGTCAGTTAGTCCGTTACTTTCCGTGGAGGTCGTTTTTTTCCCTGGAGCAGAACCCCCTTGGATTCAGATATTATTTCCTGTCTCCAGTGATTTTTTGTTCAATAAATATTTTTATTTGGAATCTCAGATCTGCATTTGGATCTTTCTCTTTGATTAAAACATAACATGGGCTTTATTGAAAAATTGGAAACGAGTGTGCAGAATATTATTTAGATGATTTTTGTGCTGTTTTACTTCTCCATGCGCGAGGCGCGTGCCGTGC
Organism: Mugilogobius chulae; assembly: GCA_038363315.1. Classification (NCBI taxonomy): domain Eukaryota; kingdom Metazoa; phylum Chordata; class Actinopteri; order Gobiiformes; family Gobiidae; genus Mugilogobius; species Mugilogobius chulae. The sequence continues at coordinate 9,273,703 of CM076416.1, forward strand.
ATAATGGCGAACTTTGGCTTCGAGTGTTTTATGCTTTTTGCTGAATTTACACGGTAAAACATGACATTTTATGAGCTGGGCTTAATTGTAAATGTGGAAATGAGTGTGCAGATTATTATTTTGATGTGTTTTGTCGTGTTTTACGTGTCCACGCACGAGGCGCGTGGTGCGCTCAATGGATCTCTATGGCTTCGCGTGTTTTATGCTGTTTACTGAATTTACACAGTAAAACATGATATTTTCTGAGCTGGGCTTCATTTTAAAATTAGAAATGAGTGTGCAGTGTGTGTGGCTTTTTGGAGTGTTTAATGTGCGATGCGCGGCCGTGCGTAATGGATCTGTCTGGCCTCGCGTGTTTAATGCTGTTTTTCTGAATTTAAACTGTAAAACATGTAATTTTATGAGCTGGGCTTTAATGTTAAATTGGAAATGAGTCTGCAGATTATTATTTTTGATGTTTTTGTGCTTTTTTTCCGTGTACCTGTGCTGTTATGTCTCTTTTTCTTTTCTTTTTCATGCAATCTCTATTGTGTCTCTAATTGATATTGATTGAATGCTTTGTTATGAATTTGTATTGAATGTTATTTCAATTTAAACTGATTTTCACATATTTTAATTAACAATATTTGTAGTTTTAGTTATTATTTAATTACATTGATTAGGAACTGAATAATAATTAACTCTTCATTAATGATTGACTTTTTTTTTTTTTTTTTTTCTTAAAGATGACTAAGACTAAAGAAGAGCTACAGTGCCCGATTTGTTGCAAGACATTTAAATGTCTTGCAAAGCACATAAAAACATTCCACGGCGTGGAGAATGCAGAGGAGAGGCTAATTCTCAATCAGATGGCCACCAACAGTATCAGAATACTGACCGGGATGTGCCCTGTCCGCGGCTGTTTTGCAAAAGTGCAGCATATGCGCCACCATTTAAGGGGTCATAAAGACCTGACGGAAGCCCAGCAGGACAAGCACTTGAAAGCTGCCCGTCTGAAATCTGGCTATAAAAAATTAGCAGAACTCAGGGCACGAAACCCGAACCCTCCCATGACGACACAGCTGGATATACAGAAGGGTCCTGACTGCACCAATCCAAGATGCAGAGAAAGAATTTCTGCCCTTGAGGCAGAAAATGCCAGCTTAAAGGTAACAGAACTATTTTTATTTGGCTCCATAGATAAGTTTACATGAGTGAAGTTAAACAATTGCTTGTTTTATCTCTGCAGGAAAGGCTTCACAGATATGAAGCTTCTGCTGGAAGAGGAAGTTCTTCCACTGGTCCTGTGGTTGTGGTGAGTTCATCTTTGACCTTTTACTACATCTTCTTCTACAATCCCTGTTCTTAGCCCAATGTAACTTACCTCTCATCTCATCTTACACAATACTTACCTCAACTCCACCTTATACTTACCTATACCTGAGACCTAAAGTCCCAATCCAGCTAACACAATACTTACCGTTAGCCCAGCCCACCCTACTTGTATACTTACCAGTACCTGCCACCCCCAGCCCATACCATACTTACCTTTAGCCCAGCTACTCCCTATACTTACCATTAAAATAGTTTTTTTATTTTATTTTATACAGTTATCAAGCTCAGAAGAGGACAGGGAGGGAGAGAGAATTGCCAGAGAAAGAGAGAGAGAGGCAAGTTCGAAAGAGAGAAATAAGGACGCAAAGAAAAAGAAGAAGGAGAAGAAACGCGAGGCTCAAAGAAGGAAAAGGCGGGAGGAACGGTGGGAGGAACAGCGTGAGAAACGCAGAGAGAAAAAGGTTTTAGAGAGGCGAAAGCGGCGCTTCGAAAACATCAGGAGCAGCGGTGCCGGTCCCCTCCCGAGCTCCCAACACTGTCCGGCGTGGACCTCCAACTCAACCTGCAGCCCCCTCCCGAGCTCCCAACACTGTCCGGCGTGGACCTCCAACTCAACCTGCAGCCTCTCCCGAGCTCCCAACACTGTCCGGCGTGGACCTCCAACTCAACCTGCAGCCTCTCCCAAGCTCCCAACACTGCAGTCCGACTCAGAGCCCTCAACCCCAACCCCAATGGACTTCTATGTCGTGCCATCAGTGGTGATTTCCTAATGTGCAAATGTAAAACAAATGTATTGATCTCATTACACGTCAGATATATCATTGTTAAAGGAAAACATAAAAAGTACTTACCTTGTCATATGTTTCTAATTAGGACATTGAGTCGGATCCCTTCCTTTCGGATATGGGGTCCAGTTCAACAGAACAGCCCGATGCATCGAACTCCGACTCGTCAACAGATTTAACGTCATCGCATGACGACTTTGATGATGAAGATTTCGTCTACAACTTAAAGAAGTTGAAGGAGCTTGAGGACGAGGAGGACGAGGAGAAAAAGGGGGACCAGGAGGACCAGGACGAGGTTCCTAAGAGGGAGAAAAAGGCAGAGGAAGATCCAAAGGAGAGAGACGAAATATACCAAAATATTAAAGCTATTCATGAAGATTACCTGGAAATAAAAGTATATTAGGTTTATTTGAATTGACATCCTTAATATTAATGTTAAAAAATATTCACTAATGTTTAATGTGCAATCAAAGAAAGGTCAAGCCACATCGAGTGGCACACCCGCCCACCCGGCTCTCACCCGGCTACTGAAGGATAGGAAACGCGGGAGTACTAAAGACTTCCCGCTTTCCAAGCCACTTGGTAAACCATGGTTATTCATAGTTTTATTATTTATTTGATGTTTATTTGATATTTATTTGATGTTTTTATTTGATCCAACTTTTTGTTACGTTTTTCTTTACCTTTGCAGCCACTTAGATGGACGCGTACGCCGACTACATTTTCCGATCTGAAGGAACTGTTAAAGTAAAAGAAAATTGCCTGTCGGCCGCCACGCGAGCAAGAATCTTTGTGGTGTACTTAAAAATGGTCAGTCCAAAGCCCCACTGGGACTGGAAATCATCCGGACGTAAGTTGAGAACAATCTTACCTTTTTTTTGGTTTGTTTTTGAGCACATGCTGATCTCTTAATAATAATAATAATAACATGTTTCCACAGCTTCCCAGCAATTCTAGCCAAAATGGGGCTCAAAGCCACCACTTCCATCAATTATATGACAGACGCTGCCAGATTCCTGGATTATTTTGTGGGACACAAACCGAAGGCCTGCACGCTTTCAAGCGAGGGACTTAACAACATTAGGTGGGAGCTGGGGAAGCTAATTAAAGACTCCAACAGGACTGTAGTGGCTCAGCAGATCCAGCACAAACTTGAGAAGGAACAGAGGCTGGTCCCGGACAAAGACCTGGCAGAATGCCAGCGCCGGGCCAAGCAGGCCATCCCCTCTATTCTGGGTGAAACTTTACTTAAATAATGTGTGTAGCATCACTTTTCTCTTGATACCTAAACAAAATGTTTTATGTTTAGATCAAATTGAGGAGGCCCCACCTCATGAAAAATCACTTCGATACAAGTTTTTTGGCTACCTCACCGCATACTTGGCATTGATATATGGGCACCGGCAGGGGCGATTCTAGACTTCCAAGTTTAGGGGTGCTCAGCACCTAGGAAAAATAATGCGCGCGGAAAATTTTGTACTTTTTTGCCTATATACGCTCTTTTTTTCCCTCTCTTTGGATATTAATTATGGCAAAGGAACACATGATAGTGCACATATTTTGTGTGATTTTTGTGTGTTTGGCCTTCCTCTGACCATAGACTCTAATTTAGTCCCTCCTAAGTTAAGTTGCACTAATATCACAGAAAAAGTGTTTCAAATAATTGCAAACCGATGCTGATATATTATTCAGTGCACAGATTGTCTGAGAATTACTTATTCCTCTCTATTTCTCTCTCTCTCTCTCTCTATTTCTCTCTCTCTCTCTCTCTATTTCTCTCTCTCTCTATTTCTCTATTTCTCTTCTCTATTTCTCTTTCTCTATTTCTCTCTCTCTCTCTATTTCTCTATTTCTCTCTCTATTTCTCTATTTCTCTCTCTCTCTCTTTCTTTCTCTATTTCTCTCTCTCTTTCTTTCTCTATTTCTCTATTTCTCTCTCTCTCTCTCTCTCTCTCTCTCTCTCTCTCTCTCTCTCTCTCTCTCTCTCTCTCTCTTCTCTCTCTCTCTCTCTCTCTCTCTCTCTCTCTCTCTCTCTCTCTCTCTCTCTGCAGGTAATTTGCTGTATTCTAGTACACTTTAGAGGTTTTATAGTCACATCCAATACAAGTCTTTATGTTTCCATAGGTTCATGTTCCAGTCTGTGTGTCTCCTCTTGTGCTCTTCACACATGAACCTTCAGTCTGTTTCACAAACACGCCTAAGCCTTTGTCAGGACATCTGAACACACGTTTATATTGATGACGATTAGATACTGATGGAGCCGCATATGCATCGCCGCGTGCGCGTGGCCGCGTGCGCGGCGCCACCGCATCGCTACAACCTCTTCTTCAAGAGTTTAACTGCACTTTTCTCCGCGGATATTAGACCAATTTTCGTCAAATAAAAAGTGGTGTCGAGCTTGACACATGAAGCACTCTATTATGACATCGAAATTATTCAAGAAAGCTTAATTGTCACCACAAAAAGATGAATTAACAAACGTGGAACACAGTGCGTCCAGCGCTTTCATTTTAGTGATTGGCAGCGTGAATCTACAGTCAGAACAACGTTCAAATGTGCATTTACTTTGCAACAAGCGTGACACAAATACCTGGGCTAAGACCTGTGACTGCACTGGCACCACACTCCTCTGGGCTGCAGCATCCACGTAACCCCTCCACACACCTCTACCAGAAGTGCCGCTCTGTGGGACACAGCTAAGAGCGGATCAAACCACTTGGCCAAAAAACATAGGGGTGCGTATAATTGTGAGGGCTTAAGAAAATACGATCATGGGCTTAACAAATGACAAGCATGAAATATGGAGAGCAAAACATTTAAATTGGTAATAAAAAAAAATAAAAAAAAAATTATAGGGGTGCTTTTAAAAATTTATGGGGTGCTTGAGCACCCCTAAAAAGGGTCTAGACTCGCCCCTGGGCACCGGACCGGAGTTTTTCTGAGGTTGAGCAGGCCTTTGGAGATGATCACACGGGCTACGCCATTGGTGTAAGTTAAACAAAGATGCACTATTTGTATGCTTAAACACCAAACATCTAACCACACACTTGCCTGTCCTCCACAACAAACCACACACTTGCCTGTCCTCCACAGCAAACCACACACTTGCCTGTCCTCCACAGCAAACCACACACTTGCCTGTCCTCCACAGCAAACCACACACTTACCTGTCCTCCACAGCAAACCACACACTTACCTGTCCTCCACAGCTAACCACACACTTACCTGTCCTCCACAGGTAAGTGTGTGTGTGTGTGTCTGCGTGTAAAGAAGACGATTCCTGTGGCGTTTATTCAACCCAAATTGTTCTTTACTTTGTGCGCAATGACACGCTGGCCCGACATTTCACAGCCCTGATTAGTGCTCTGACATGAAGACTGATAGTCATATTTACACCAGCATTGTGAGAAAGTAAAACTATTCATCATAAAAGTGTGAACTGCAGTAAAAACAACGCCATGCTTGTTGTGTTGACACTAGTCACACACGCGCCTATTGGAGCGGTTTGTCCCTGCCCAATCTGACATGCGTTGTGGCCCGGCGGCAGGGCGATTGGGTGGGCAGACCATCAGTTTGTGTGGGCACTGCCCACCTTTGTCTATGGCTATAGCCGACCCCGGTTTGTGGGATTGTTTGAACACATACATGTGCTCATGTCTGCTGTGCAGACAGAGAGCAAAAAGCAATTTCAGCACTAATATTTGTGTCCTTGCATTTTGTGTTGTTGTCTTGATGTAATAATGAGACAAGCATGGCCCACACAAGTGGAGCTCTTGAGACAATCCATGACTTTACTTTTCTTTACGGACAGAGGTCACAACATCGACGTACGCGACTGCAGAACGTACGACAGGTATTAGGCTGCTGTTAGAACACATTTAGTCATGCTAAATGAACAATTAGGCATTTGTGTCATAAAAGAATCTGCCAGACAAAGAGCTGGCAGAATGCCAACGGCTGGCTAGGCAGCCCGTCCCCTCCAATCTGGGTAACATTGTACTTAAATAATGTGTGGAACAGCACTTTTGTGTTGCTACCTAAACAAATTGTTATGTTTAGATCACATTGAGGAGGCCCCACCGCACGACCATTCACTGAGCAGGGGTGTTGATGAAAGGGCTACTTCATCGCCGTAAGTGTATCCCTTCTCATACTGTATCTAGTTCAACTCCGGTTTTCATTTTGTTTCTTTTCTACCTGTGTGCGGGATTTTTTTCTACAAGTATCTGCTACGTTCTTACCGTTCTTACGCACCTGTCGCCCCTCGGGTGTGCGGAGTTACTCCTTCAACAAAGTTTCTTTTTTTTGAAGGAGCAATGCCTTTGCCTCTTACCCTCCGATTGGGCGTGGCCAGGGTCAAGGAGGCGGGGCGAGGTCCGAGGAGTAGAGGTAAGATCGGGCCCAAAAAATCTAGCCCGACCCGGCCCAGGCCCGCTGGTATTAAAGCCCGACCCAGCCCGAGCCCGACCAATTAACTTGACTTGCAGGCCCGAGCCGAGCAAGCCCGAAATGTTATATTTAATTTGTGAGGAGGAGGGGAGGGGGGTGAGTTCACATGCGCAGGGCATGCACTGGCTTTGCGGCTCCTGTTTAGTTTAGCGCCTTCTCTCTTTTATCCAAATTATTTCTTTTTTAACAAGGGGCTACGTTATGAAAATAACCCACCTTTTTTTTTTTTTTACAGTTATTTTAAGTAGCCAATAGACCGTTCACCACACACGTTACACTTTTCTCAAACAGGCATTCACATTTTCTCTCTTGTTTAAACAAACAACGGTCCAACATTTGTCTGTACGTTGCTTCAGTGATGCGCGGATTCGGGTGGATCAAGTAGTGGCCAAGACGTGCGCGACCGCGGCTGGACCATCCAGGACTGGAGCATGGACTGCACGGACTGTTTTTGGACACGGTGAGCGGACATGGCTCTGCCAAGACTTTAAACACATGGACAGCGTTCGTTTTGTGGATTTATTTCTTCAGAGAAGCCAGGTGCCAAAGCGTGACAGGGATTCTCAGTGAGGTAAGTGTCTGTGTGCTTAGCTGCAGCTCGTACGTGGATTTGTGCGTTGTGGTAGTTTTGCGTGGTTAATGCGAGGCTGTAGTGTTTTGGACACGGATTGTTAGTGCGTTGTTGCTCCATGCTCATTCACCGCTGTGTCAGTGGCTCTTTGCACGGTCCTGGGATAGTCATGGTTGAGTTCTCGGTTGATCCTGGCTGAGGCTGCGTCAGGTCAGCTCCTCCTGATCTAAGCAGCCGTAAGTTTTCTAAAAGAGTTTCTGTGCTGTTGTCTGTGAATGCTGGTGCCTTGAAACTGTCTCCAAAATAGGTGTTTAGTGCAAAGCACGCTTGTATTAACACAGCGTAGACCTGGACCAGGATCTCGCGCTCTACACTGTAAAAAACATATAGCGAGGGAACACCAAGTCAGCTAGAGAGAAGCACGAGCCCGACCCAACTCGACCCGAACGTAATAATATACATTTCTGGGCCCGACCCGGCCCGAATTTCGAGTTGGGTCGGGCCCGGGCCTGGGCTCGGGCTTAAGATCTTACCTCTACCGAGGAGGCAGGGCTAAGTGCATATCTGGCCAAAAAACATACACTTCTTCGAGGGGGAACAAAAAGTCCCCTCCGAGTAAGAGGCAAAGGCATTGAATGAGGGGGCATAGCTATGGTCGAATGGGCGGGCGAAGTTCGGGGGGCGGGGCGAAGGTCGAGTGGGCGGGGCGACTGTCGAGGGGGCGTGGCGAAGGTCGAGGGGGGCGGGGCGACTGTCGAGGGGGCGTGGCAAAGGTCGAGGGGGCGGGGCGACTGTCGAGGGGGCGGAGCTAAGTCCATATCTGGTCGAAAAACATCCACTTAGTCGAGGGGAACCGAAAGTCCCCTTTACTCGAGGGGGAAGTGAAAGTAACCATTGTGTAAATCATCATTTTTTGGCTTTTTTACCTCTCGTGAACCTCCTGGCAACTCCTGGAACCTACATCTGCCTTCTTTCACCTCCTTGTACCTCCTGGCACCTCCTCGCACCTTTTGCCTAACCAGCCAGAACCTGCAGTCTTTGAAGTAGAACTTTACAAGACCTAGGGTCTGGGATCTGAGCGCTGGGTTTCAATTTCGAGGGCGGGCTTTGTGAGAACTGAACTAACCAATCACAGACACCGAGAAGTGACGCAATAACAGCGACAGGAAGTACACCAAGATGCCGAGCGCTCGCTAACTATGGCTAGTGGGGAAGCGGAGGTAAATTTAAATGACATTTTTCGGTTTTGCCTGAAAAATCTACAAAAACGAGGTGTCATTGCACATTCGGTGCAGATTTTTCACCGGCCCAAAAATGAAAAGCCAGTTTTTGAACGTTTTGCAGAGTTAGGATTGTCGTTAGTGGACACTTCTATCAAGTCAACTCGTGTCAGTCCTGCCTGACACTCGTTACACGTTTGGAACGGGATCAAGCTACATTTAATGTGGCAACAAGTCCTCCAAATCAAAACGACCGATATGGTAATTTGTTCAGTCTTCAAATTACGTTGCTTATGGTCGTAATTTGGTTCGCGTAACAGCGCCCCTACAGGTCTTTTCTAAAATTACAGTCAAAAATACAGTTACATACAACCAATGAGACGCCAGAACGGGACCTCCGACTTCCTGATTTTTTATGCATTTTGTATATTTATTTATTTATAGTATTAGGCTAGTCATGTTTAGAGAATTGTGCACGATAGAAAAGGCGGTGTTTGTGTCCAGTTGCAGGCTAAATAAACTCACTATTACCTTGAGAAACACTCGAAGTTTAGCATACATTTCCCAGAATTCTCTGGTGCACAACTACGCGAAAATGGATTTCTGGATTATAAATCTTGGGAGCAGGTTAAGTAATATAACTCAGACTGTAAGTGTTACTTTTACTGTGGCAATAAACGTAATTTTCCGAATGTTAATTTGTGTAATTTTGAATTTATTTTCAGTGAAAGTGTTGCTGAGTAGGAACTTCTGATCAACACGGACACTTTTCAGGAGCGCACACAACACGGGATGGATCAGCTGGTCACCCACACGGACTTCTTCAGTCTAAAAACTACTATGAAATGCTGCTAATTCACCACACTATTGAAAACTGCAATGCGTGAGATCAAGTACACGGTAAGTACGACACGTTATATGTGTCTTTGTCTGATTTGGTTCAATTTTAGGAGTACTCTATTTTGTTTGTAATGGAGTGTGTGTGCTCCCTGTCGTCATTTTGACATGACCAGTATTGTTGTTTGTGAAAGTGTGTGTGTGTGTGTGTGTGTGTGTGTGTGCATCCAGCAAGACTGTAGGATTTTTGTGCCTAAGGTGGATATGTTACAGGCAAAGTTGATAATCCAGGCATTCTATAGAATGCCTAGGCATTCTATAGAATGCCTGGTGTTTTCAGGCAAAGTAGGAAATAAATGTGTTATTCTCTACTTTGTCTAGGCATTCTATAGAATGCCTGGGCATTGTATAGAATGCCTGACAGCTTTTAGGCAAAGTAGAGAATCTCTGACAAAGCAAAACTTCTTGGAATTCAAATGACAACCACATTGAATTTTAATTAAATACCATCCAAACTAGGGCCCAAGGGCCAAACTTGGCCCTCCAGTGGGACCATGTAATACCAAGGAAACATTTGGGCACCCCTGCAAAGCTTTACATTTTGGCTGCAGTTGTGATGGTTGTTGTTTTTGTGGTCAGTTGTAGACATGGTTGTGGTTTTGTTTTTTGTTGTTTATTTATTTTATTTTATTTTGGGGGTTTTTAAGGCTAATTTGCAGAATTTGATAAAGTTGTTAAAACATTTAGCGAAAATGTAAATATATTTTTAAAATTTTTGTATTTATTGAAAGAGAACCACAGGATTATGAACATTAGTTGCCACAACCAACACAACCACCAACAACAGACCTGGGCAAACTGTGGCCTGGGGGCCAAATGCGGCCCGCGACCTGTTTCAACCAGGCCCCGAAACACAAATGCATGATATAGTTTAAGAGACAAACCATAAAAAGCTTTTTTTTTTTTTTTTCAATATTAAACTTGGATCATAGAACATTGTTATAAATATGAAAATCTACTGTGTGTTTTATGCAAACATCTGACTCATCCAAGTCCAAGTCCTGATACTATTTAGCACAAAATTACAATTTTAATCTTATAAAACTAGATTCATTTCTAAAATAATGTTTTTTCTCATATTAAAGTTGAAGTAACTAACTTTTTTGATGTTGTAAATTAGTAAACTTAGTTTTTTCCACTAAAAATCTAAGATAAATGCAGGACTGTGAAAAAATTAGACCTCTGATTACTGTCTGAATCAAAAATACAGAATTTTAGTTCTAATTAGGAGCAAAATGCTGCACTCTGATTGGCTGAGCTTGGGTGGTCCTCTCCTTTTTTTCTTTGCTGTCTGTGAAAAGAGGTTTTTAAGGCAAAAGAAAAAGAAGAAATGTGTTTGCAGTCTGAAAATCAGCTACACCACCTTTAGTATTTTTTTTTTCTTTTCAGTAAAAGCAAAACTTTCTTTGACTTTCTTTTCATAAAATATATTAGCTTAATCTCAAAACATTACAAATGTATTATGGCAGAGCAAACCTTTTATTTGTGCTGCTCTTCTATATTCTGTCAAAGAAATGTCTTTGCAATAATCAGAACCACTGTTGTGGGTTTGGATGTGGCCCTCGAGTCAAAAGAATTGCCCAGCCCTGCTTTACAACAATCCACCCTCACCAGCACTAACAACCAACCAACCACTCTCACAACACAACTACCAACCACAACCACAACTACCAACCATAACTACCAACCATAACTACCAACCACAACCACCAACCACAATCACCAACCACAACCACCAACCACGACTACCAACCACAACCACCAACCACAACTACCAACCACAACCACCAACCACAACTACCAACCACAACCACCAACCACAACTACCAACCACAACCACCAACCACAACTACCAACCACAACCACCAACCGTAACCACCAACCGTAACCACCAACCGCAACCACCAACCACAACCACCAGCCACAACTACCAACCACAACTACCAACCACAACTACCAACCACCAACCGCAACCACCAACCACAACTACCAACCACAACCACCAACCACAACTACCAACCACAACCACCAACCACAACTACCAACCACAACCACCAACCACAACTACCAACCACAACTACCAACCACCACAACCACCAACCACAACTACCAACCACAACCACCAACCACAACTACCAACCACAACCACCAACCACATCTACCAACCACAACCACAACTACCAACCATAACTACCAACCACAACCACCAACCACAACCACCAACCACGACTATGAATGACTGGAAGAGCTGTGTTGAAGACAAATTTCTGTTTTTTATTCTGAAACAGACAAATAAAGTTCTATTCTATTCTATTCTACCAACCACAACCACCAACCACAACCACCAACCACAATCACAAACACCCCACAACCGACAACAACCACTCCCGCAATAAGAGCTAAACAGTATATCAAATTTTAGATAATATTGTGAATGTTGTTTTGAAGATATGCAAAACCTGGATATTGAGCAAATTATAGAAAAAACTGCTTTGAAAGAATTTGCTTAAAATTACAAATGAAAAATACAACATAATACATTATAGAAACATGAAATTTTCATCCAATAAAACAAAATGTAAAATTTAATCAAATAAATACTCAAACATCAGCATGTCAAATTAGTCTCACTGGAAGGCCAAGTTTGGCCCTTGGGCCCTAGTTTGGATGGTATTTAATTAAATTGAATGTGGTTGTTGTTTGAATTCCAAAAAGTTATGCTTTGTCAGAGGCCCTGTCCCAATACTCACACTTGCACACTTGTGCACTTCACTGAAGTGTGCATTGTTTGAAAGTGTGCAAGTGCGCCAAGTGCACAAGTGCTCAAGTGTGCAGAACAGAAATGGGACAGTCCACACTTCAACATGTTATGAATTAAACTGCTGCTAAATTACTAGTCTATTTGGATCATTGGAACTTGCCACAAACATATAAAACAGTGCTGTGAATGTCCATGTCTGGTAGGAATCAGCTGTGGCAGCGCAAGGTACAAGCCAAATGGTTTTCTTACCGTAGTATATTATTAAACTGTGCCTCCTGTTAACGTTCAGAGCTAAGTTGCTAAGGTAGAAGCATTGCATCATTTGAAAACTCCACACTTGCCTGAAGTGCGTAAATATGATGTTGTGAAGTGTGGATAAAAACATACTAGAGAATTGGGACACCATGCACACTTCAGCGGCTCGTCGTCAACGCACATTTGAAGTGCACAAGTGTGCAAGTGTGAGTATTGGGACAGGGCCAGAGATTCTCTACTTTGCCTAAAAGCTGTCAGGCATTCTATACAATGCCCAGGCATTCTATAGAATGCCTGGGCAAAGTAGAGAATAACACATTTATTTCCTACTTGGCCTGAAAACATCAGGCATTCTATAGAATGCCTAGACATTCTATAGAATGCCTGGATTATCAACTTTGCCTGTAACAGATATATTATGTAAGGAAGACTTTGAGTGGTGTTTTTAAATTGTCAAGGTTGAAACTTTGTATTTATGAATATTTCTTGCACACATCATTTTATTTACTGCAGAAAGTTGTACATTTATAGTTGGGCTTCTCTCTGTGCATTCTGTGTTCTTTATTAGAATAGTGGCTAATAATCCTCTGTTTAACAGCTTGAAAGATGTTTGTTGGATTACTGTAATAATTCTAATTTCCTTGGCTGAAATTTGTCTTTTTAGGTGCTATGGTTGCTCTGCAGGTGTCACAGCAAAGACTATTCAAAGGAAGCTGTGACACAATGGTTTTCCAGCCCCCATCTCTCCCCTTTACTGTGTTTGCCTCCATAAGACAATTTTAAAGACAACACAACAGGTATGTGTGCTGTAAATGGCGAGTTCTTATTATTATAACAAAGAGTAAAGCTGGGTGATGCAGAGATATTTAAAATGTCTTTCAGTATACCAGCCAGTGAGGTTTCCAATGCTTAATGACCTTTTAAATCACTGTTTTGTTGTTATTATCATAGTAATGGTATGTTTTAAAGTAGCATCACATCTGATTTCTGATGGCAGTCACTACATGCATGAGTCCTGAGTCATGAGGAAATGACAAACTAAAAGCTTGAGCCAAACTAACTTCTTCCATCTACAAGTGTATTTCTGTTATTTAGCTTTGTTTTATTTGACATTACTTTACAGGTCAATTTTATCTGTTTTCTAAAGTATGGCAAAAATATTATGCACGGAGTTCCATTCTTAAAAGTTTGGAAACCCTTAACTTAAATAATTGGGGAAACAGAATAGTTTCAATGTTAATGTTATCATTTGGCACTGTAGGTAATGGTAATGGTAAATGAGAGAATGTTTTATTAAGAGTTTTGTGTCTTTGTTAGGTTGAAGTGAAGTGAACAAACATCTGGGAGCCGTCACACTTGTCTCAAAGAACACAAGGAACATCACAATGAGGACGACGACAGCATTACTGTCCGGAGAATGACATGCATGCATCAAATCTAAATCCAAGGCAGCAGCAGTTACCCTGAGGTCACGCTGAACGCCACTGTCTGAAAGACTTTTAGTTTGTTTGTTTGTGGAATTTTTATCATTATTTTTTGACTGAAATGCTTATATCTTGCTCACTCTATAACTGTAGAACACACATCTTTCATGTTGGAAGAATGTGAGTGAGGGGTGTGTAGATTTAAACAGTAGGCTATCAGTTATTTTTATTTTTGTCTTGATCTGTTACCAAGCAATACTACGTATTTTAGATATCAAAATGTCAATCTGGTATTATTGCCAACAGGATCTGTTCATGTGACCTCACACCATCCTACAGGCCAGTGAAATGAATATTGTTTAAATGCATTATTTTTTTGAAAAAAAAAAAAAAAAAAAAAGGTGAATGGGTCCACTTACAAATAGAAATAACTATATTGAGAGTTTATAAATATGTTCTGGCAAAGTGCAATGTCATTAGTAAGAAAAACTGACTTTTGTTCACCATCAGCATCACATTTTAGAATGTGTGAACAAAGCAAAAATAAATAAATAAAAATCACAATTTCATTGGATTTGATTCAAAAAATGTTAGCACGAGATACCTGTTTGAACGTTGGTGTTTAGATTAAATAATATAAAATTACTTATTTGTAAGTAGTTGCACCCTATTGATAGACTTCGAAGTCTTGAAACCGAGAGTGATGCTCACACCTCATTAAATATGCACTTGATCAGCAGCAATGAGCAAACTTTGTCTCCAAGTGTCTGTGGTGTTTACTTGGAATTGTTTTACTTCTCACAGTGTATTTAATGAGCACACAGCAACCAGGACTATCCCAGAACTGGACCAGGTTTTAATAAGGACTGAAACAGGACTAACCCAGGGCCAAGACTGTCATCAGAGAGAAAAACACATAAGCTTGGATATACGTATAAAAACATGTTCAGTCTAAACATGATGATTCTAAAAATATCCAAACTGATAAACACTGGTATTTATGTAATTGGCTTCATAGTTTATTTATTGAACTACAAAATATACTTTTTTTAAATATATAATTTGGTGCTAAAATTATTATCTAAGCCAAAATATTTAACAGGGTAATATGGGCAGAGGGCATGGATATTTTTCCATCCCAAGAGGGGCATGACAAAAAAGTATGAGAAGCACTGGATTCGGGACAATGGGAGAGTAAAAACATGCATTAACACATTGTTCAGGTAGAGTCAAATATAAGGTTATATATAGTTTTGTTACTGTCATGATTACTTTGCCCGCTAATAGAAGTCATGAGAGTAAAAAAAATACCTTTGTACCAATACAAGTATAGTGTATGTATTTTAAATTTATTATGTGCATTTTTGCCATTATTTGTATTGATAAATATTGTTAAATAAATGGTTAATGTTGAATAAATATTCTTCAAATGAATATTCTTTTGTTTGTAAACACAAGCATACTGTAATTTTTACACTTAATATCTGAGGTTCAAATTCATTGCTTTATTAGGACCCACCGTCTATGTAGAAAAACACTCACCACTATTGGGAAAATATGATCCTGTGGCCAGTTTAGAAAAGGTTTTGAAACTGAAGAGCCAATATTTTCTATGAAGGTGAATCTGTGAGCTCCTCAAATAAAGAGTTAGACCCTCAATCTCTCTGGAAGAGCTCGGAGAAGGGCTATACTTGTAGGTACATAATATAAATACATAGAATATTCAGACTTAGTGTTGTATATTGTTCTTTAATTGCCTTGTGTTACGACCCAGGCTCGAAGAGCCGCAACAAAAGGAGTGGGGAGAGACACACGACCAAGTTTTAGCCCTCAGTGGGGTCTTTATTGAAAAATTATAAGTGTTACTGTTGTCAGTGTGTGAGAAATGTGCTGTGGTGCATGTGGTGTGAGTGAAAATCAGTATATGAGAGCCGGTGTGGTGCAATGTATGGTGTTGAAGTGCATGTGAAAAGGTGCGGCGGGTTGGCGTGGCTGGCGTGGAGCAGGGCCCGGGCGGCTGGCGAAGACCCAGGTGTCCTGCGGATGAGAGAGAGGGAGGTTCCGTTTCCGCTCATTATTTATAGGGGCTTCAGTGGGCGGAGCCGAGTGGAAGACCTGCACAGACAGAGAGGAGGGAGAGGCGGCGGCAGAAGGGCTGCACAGCGGGCCGTAACACCTTGGATGAATAAAAGGTCCTAGGACCCTTGTTTGGATAAAGAAGAAATCATCTGACTCACAATAAGAGAAAAGTTGTATGAGAGATATAATAAAGTATTCTTACTTTCTTTAAATTTATCTTTTTCTGCTGGATGATGTTAGATGCAGAGTCCGAATCCTTGCATCTCAGACCACATTTCTGTGTTGTCAGACAAAATGAGGCTTAATCATAGAAACAAACCAAATACATTTTCTGAAAGGTCTTATTCAGAGAATTGACATGTATGAACAACAAAGCTGTGCAGGTAGGCTATTGAGGTTTGTGCTTTCAACTTGAAATGTAAACCTAAAAGGTTTATTGTTTCTCTGTAACAAAAGAGATTACAGAGATGAGGAAAGCCTTTTAGGGATGCTCCTAACAAAATCTATAAGGGGTGATAAAAAATAGATTATTATGATTAAGTATTGTGGATAAACTACAATTCTCTGATTAATCATGGTGTCAAAATATATTTATATATACAGTATGTACAATGCCCCTATGAAGGCAATAGAAAAAAAATAAGCTTTTTTAATTCAACGTTTAAGCAAAGACACAGTGCTACATTTCTCAATTCTGTAAATGTGGAAACAATTAGAGCTGTTGAATTTTTAATTTTCCTGTAAAATGACCAAACTGTAATAACTGCAGCTTGGAGGAGCTTATAAAGTGTTAATTGCTACCATAGTTAATGTTCTGAAAATGTATTGTATTTAATGGGCTTCGTTATTATGAATGAAGATGGTGTTTTTATCTATGACTCAATCGCCTGCTTTATGACAAACTATGACAAATACCAATAAAAACACTGACTTTGACTGAATAGCTCTTTATTTACCACACTACCACATACATCATTTAATAGTAAACTTAATTCAATACTCATATATTCAATACTAAATTGATAAACAATAAATAAATTATAACAATTCACTGATACACTGGCAACATTGTACACATTCAATGTATTTCATTTTTAAATTTGTATTTGTAACTATTTATACCTCATAATTATAATTCATAGCTTTTAGTTTACAAGCAACATAAGGACTTTTGCACATTCAAAATAATTATTCATTTTGAATTATTAATTAATATTGCAACAGGGTCAACTTTTCATCCTTTGAATCAGATGAACATACTCTTACTCGACCATTTCATGATGAAAAAAGGTACAATGATAGCACAATCATAAGATGGATACAGCTGCTTTAGGAAGTGAAGATTCAATGATGGCGTAAATAACTTGTCCAGTACAATAAATCATTGGTAATTAACAAAATCTTAAGTTTGGGGTCAAGACTACAACCTGTTTACACCTCGTTCAACAGCTCGACTATTCAAATCTCTAAGCCAAACACACCAACATGTGTGCCCAAAATGGCAACAATTGTCTGCATTTCTTTTGTGCTTAAACTGTGTTTCATTATATTTTCTCATGTCGTATTTTTGGAAGTGATGGTTCTAAATCAGCATTACATGAATAAAAGCTACATTTAGCATGTATCAGAGTTAAAAAATAAAGTTAGAAGAAATTAAAAACCAAAAACTTACATGCCATATTTTATCAAGAGTATTAATACAAGTAGATATCTCCGACTGATAACTGAGTGATGCAGACGGTTTATTGTAGGCTATTGTCATATTGTCACTGTAGCAGTGCAACTATTTCATATGTAATCATAGTCTTTGAGTCCACATTAGTCCATTTGAAGATATCTTTATATCTTCCTCCAAAGATGACTCTTCCGTCCACTTCTTTTCTTCAAACAAGAATCTGAAAAAAGACTAAGTGCTAAGTTGAATGTTCCAGCTTGTGTTTTCTGATGACACATATCTCACTGTACATACCATCTCCTTATGCCTTAAAAGAAAGAAAATCCTCAAAAATGTCAGACAGAGCTGTGCTTCATTTGGACACAAATCTGACTTTCTGGACCAGTAGTGCTGATCTGTAAAACAAAACAATTAGGTATTAATCAACAGTGGCATCAATTCACTTGAAACTTTCATGTTTACAATAATTTAGTAACAGAGTGAGAGAGAGAAAAAAAAGTAAATATTAAAGTATGGATATATGGTCATAAAATATAGCTATACACCTCACTTACAATTAAGAGTAATTTGTTATAACATCTAGTGAGACAGTGGCTGGCCTGCGTGTTTCTAAGGAACATATTTGACTGATGGGGATGTGACGTGTGAAAATCTATCAAAAAGTGTATGTTACTCTTAATATCCCATGGTCACTCAAACACGTGGAGTTGTATAAACTGAACAATGGAGATTCAAATGGATTCTCCTGTTTGCTGTACACATTCCCAGACAACCAGGTTGACTCTTTTTCAGAAGTGTGTTGAGTAGCCAAAATGTGACCTCAAGTAAGAGTGAAGTTACTTAATAACAGTATTACTCAAGTGAGAGTCAAACGTAGTGGTCTAAAAAATATTCTAGTAAGACTAAAAGGGTATTTAGAGAAGGAAACACTTAACTCTTTCCCTGCCAATGATGATAATTGTCGTCATAACGAACCCAACCGTAGCCTGCCAATGACGACAATTGTCGTCATAAGCTTTTTATTATATGCGGCGATAGAGGGTTCTCTGACGCACGTGTCCGGTGCATAAGCATTTAACAATCATGTTGCACTTTCATATATTCACCACCGGAGGGCAGTATCACATTAGCACAAGGCCGCAGAGGAAAGCCCAAGACCCGTAAAATGCACGTCTTTCCTGTGTACATTATGCAGCGCAGTTGGCTGTGTTTACGTTTATCGTGTTTCTTTTCAAACGGATTACAGGCAACACATCTTGGACTAAAAACATAGTTGAGTAAGTTTAGAGCAGATATTTGATCTTTAAAATTAAGAAAAGACGATCCTACTGGACTAGGACTCTGAGGAAAACACAACATGCAGCGAGTCTAGAAACTTCCTCTTCTGTGAGCTCAAAGTGTCAGAGTAAGTAAAACTACTGTATTTCTTCATGTTTGAAGGGTTAAATAATAATCTTTGCCCTGTGAAAGCGTCTGAATCTATAGAATCTGCATCAGAAAGTAGAAAAAGTCCTGTGATGTCTCCTCGTCTGTAACACAGGTTTTGTTGGTTTAAAGATGAAAAAGACACTCGACCTCATTGTTTTAATCACGTGAAGCTTGTATTTTTATCCTAATGACATTATTTCATTGTACTGGCTAATATTCTTTCACCAAAAAGTAGTACAGACAAAAATAACACTGACATGAAGTTTGATTTAGAAAAAGGACGTTATCTCAAAAGTTTCTTGTCAAACACTGAAATGTAATGAAAACAACGAATTTCAAATGCCTATAAAAAGAGAACGGAATAATGTAGAATAACATTTATTTTTTTAAATGAAAGTAGACACTTGTAGGTCTCATTTGATGTACAACATGTCATAATTCCAGTTGCACAAGGTTTTTTGTGGAGCTGTGAATATTGCTTAAAATTAGCAAAAAGTCCTGGCAGGGAAGGGGGGTCAAAGTCAGAATAGGGCTGGCAGTGAAAGAGTTAACTTGGTTGTTTGAACACCTGTTTTAATTTTTATTTTTATAAAATAGGCTCAACAGAGTAATTGAAAGTGTTATCCAATACTTGAAGCCTCTAAAATGTCTCAAAATGCACCAAAATGTGTGTGTTTTTTCAAAAATCTCTGGGGGAAGACCCCCAGACCCCCCGCTCATTCTTTTCACCCTGTACAACATGATTTCCCCACTACTGAAATACGTTTGATGCCCATCAACCACTGAAAAACAGAGTTCCAATTAGGTCGCTGCTTTACAAATTCTCCATGTAGATTTCAGAGCCTCACTCCACCCCAGAACCTGCGAATGATAGGCACCCTCACGAAAAAATCTCACTCCAAGCCAAAATCAAAAGTTGAGAGCCCTGCACTAGCCATATCCATAAAGAAGCGGACTTGGCAACTAGATACAGTCGGCATCAAAGGCCACGCCCACTAACGGACCTCCGAGGGGGAAACTTAAAGGTGGGGTAGGTGACTTTTTTCATTATTAAAAGTACATTTCCTTTTCGTATCATGTAATGCACATCAAAAGCTGTCGTTAGAGACCAAAACAATCCTGCTAGGTGTACTGTGCGTCTTACAAGGAAGTCTCATCGGTCACCTACATTTGGCCAATCACAATCTTTCACGAAGGTGGGGGTAGGTGCTGCTCCCCCCACCTTTCTGAAAATTCTGAAGATAAGATAAGATAAGATAAGATATCCTTTATTTGTCCCACAATGGGGAAATTCCAGTGTTGCAACGCACATTTTAAGAACAGCAGGGAAAATAGAAACATGCAATCAAATAAGATAAATGAAATAAAATAGACTTAAGATATATATAAAGATACAATAATTAAAAGACTATTATTTACAATAAATGTTTGCTATGGCACAGTGCAGGATATGACAGGATAAATAGATAAAGTGGCATCAGTATATAGTATATAGTATTATGTACAATATATGACTATGATTATGTACAACTGCAGCATATGAACAGAATAAATAACCAGTAATAAATATGAGGTAAAAGTATGACGATGTTTATGTACAGAGCAGCATTTAAGGAGGTGTAAATAGAGGTGAATAAATAATAGCAGATAAAGTGACGTGAGTGAGTTGTACTCCGCTGCGTGTGCACGTATGTCAACAGAAAGCAGCATGGCAGCAGCATACCTCTTTCAGCGCTAAACATCACGGCTTACACGGCTAAACAACCATCTAAAAGAAAATCAACAGAAAAATGCAAAGCGACTAAAAGACCTGGAAAGAGCGAAAACTCACGTAAATATCGGGTCCAGTCACGCAAGATGGCAAAACCTTCGTGACAATCTTGGACTGCGATTTGACGCACAACTTGCCGAAATCCTTCTTGACAAGTAAGTCCACCCCCCCAACATATGGAGCCTAGGCATGTTATTTTGTTTTATATCAAACACGTTTTCCTATTAAGCCATTAAACACGCGTCATATAAAGTAGTTCTATGTCGTATGTGCGTAGCCCTCTACGGGCTTCGCTATTGGCTAACACTCGAGGCAGCGCCTCGCACCTGAAGATCAAACAATGTACTGCTCCAATCATGGGGACGTGGTTCCCCCACTGGCCGTATATAAGGCCCTGTCCACTATCGCTCGCCCTTCTTTTCACTCAGCACTTGAAGATCTCTTAACATGTTCTTTAAGAACGATTTACTCTCTACAATCAAGATTTGGGATTCGCCGTACTCACCAGCTCGAAGATTGTCACCCTCCGGTGTCGAGCACCGTGGGTACGGCAAATGTGAGACCCTCTTCTCCCCGAGGACCGACACGACGTCTGTTTCCTCTGCCTCTGTTGGCAGCACAACACAGGGATAAGACCGCCCCGTCTGCCGCTCTCTTCCCAGGGAGAAGCGAGAGTGGCGCCGTGGCTTCATGAGCCCCGAATCCCCGGAGCATCTCGGTCCGGACCCGGAGATGTCCGAGGGGAAGACGGTGCCTCCGGTCCGTGCTGCAGCCTTGCCGAGCAAGGCTCCAGCGCCTCCTTCCCTCCGGATTGTCCCCCTATGAAGAAGACATGGCGTTCCTCTTCTCCCGCGGCTGCTGCTTGGCGCCAACACCGTGTGCTAGCATACCGGCCGTATCGCTGTGTGCTGGACTGGTGCAGCGAGTCGGGGGCTCCATCCATCGAGGACGGGATCAGGTTTGTCTCTGCTTCCCTCTTCCTCGCTCTGGTCCGGAGGTAAGCCTCAACTCCAGTCCGAGACAGGCTGACGGCGGTGTCGTGTATCGCTGCTATGCTAATGCTACACAGGTCATAGCACTAGCTAGCTACTAGCGCAGGACGGGATCAGTTTGGCTCTGCTTCCCTCTTCCTCGCTCTGATCTGGCGATAAGCCTCTATTCCAGCCCGAGACAGGCTGACGGCGGTGTCGTGTATCGCTGCTATGCTAATGCTACACAGGTCATAGCACTAGCTAGCTACTAGCGCAGGACGGGATCAGTTTGGCTCTGCTTCCCTCTTCCTCGCTCTGATCTGGCGGTAAGCCTCTATTCCAGCCCGAGACAGGCTGACGACTGTATTGTGTACAGCTGTTATGCTAATGCTGCACAGGCCGTAGCATTAGCTAGCAACTAGCACAGGGCCTAGTTAGCTGCGGACCACGGTGGCTGTTTTCCTCTGCATGTCACAAGCTTTCGCCATGGGCGTAGGTCTATGTGCGCGGCACAGGTGGGCGGCAGACATCTCTGGCTGGGTCTGTCTTCCTCTAGGACCATGAGAAAAGCAGCTCGCCCGCTGCTTCGCTCTTCTGCTCGGGTCAGAAGGAGGAGGAGCCGCTCTTCCCCGAGACACGCTCTTGCAGCTGCGGCGTTCTGTTCCTCGGGCTCCGGCTCCCACAGATCAGGATCGCGAGTCCGGAGCGGCGCGCTCCTTCTTCATCTGGAGCTTGTAAGAGAGAGGAGAGGCTCTTTATGTTATTCATGCTGGTGCTATAGCTCCGATGCTGACTCCAGCTGCCCTGTCACTCTCATCCCCGCTGAGTGTCGCGGTGCGGATGAGTGCGTCAGGAAAGGGCAGAGGTTGACTGTGACCCCCCACTCTCGCCCAGGGAAGAAGACGTAGGTGAGAACCACGTACTTCACCACAGCCGCTGTCGTGAGGGCGGAGTTTCCAGCAGCTCAGATAGCTGTCCAGGGTAAGGACAGTTCTTTACCCACTGCTGCTGCTTTGGTAGCAGGGCACCGTGTTCTGCTCCTATCTGCGCTTGGAAGCATGTGGGAAGAAGACAGGCTTCTGTGCATCATCTCCATTACTCATCTTTTTCCCTTACGAGCACCCCCCCCCATGGACATAGTGGGCAGGCCCAAGCTTCTGGCTCCCGTCCCTCCTGCTACGATATGCAAGCGGAGGGAACGGAGAAAGTAACTGCAGTTCTATGAGTATGTGCATAGCCCTCCACGGGCTTCGCTTTTGGCCTTTATCTACATGGAAGGCCGACATAGAACGGTTCCTACTCCCCGTACTTCTTGGTTGCCAAGAAGTGCGGCGGCATACGGCCCTTTTTGGATCTGCGTGTCTCCTCCTTCCTGTTACGTGGCGCAGGATTGGAGGTGCTAGCAGAGAGAGGAGAGAAAATGTAGTTACTTACGTAACTGTAGTTCTATGAGTTTGTGCGTAGCCCTCTACGGGCTTCGCTATTGGCCTTTATCTACATGGAAGGCCGACATAGAACGGTTTCTACTCCCCGTACTTCTTGGTTGCCAAGAAGTGCGGCGGCATACGGCCCTTTTTGGATCTGCGCGTCTCCTCCTTCCTGTTACGTGGCGCAGGAATGGAGGTGCTGGCAGAGAGAGCAGAGAAATTTTAGTTACTTGCGTAACTGTGGTTCTATGAGTGTGTGCGTTGCCCTTTGCGGGCTTCGCTACTGGCCTTTATCTACATGGAAGGCCGACATAGAACGGTTTCTACTCCCCGTACTTCTTGGTTGCCAAGAAGTGCGGCGGCATACGGCCCTTTTTGGATCTGCGCGTCTCCTCCTTCCTGTTACGTGGCGCAGGAGTGGAGGTGCTGGCAGAGAGAGCAGAGAAATCTTAGTTACTTACGTAACTGTAGTTCTATGAGTGTGGCATAGCCCTTTACGGGCTTCGCTATTGGCCTTTATCTACATGGAAGGCCGACATAGAACGGTTTCTGCTCCCCGTACTTCTTGGTTTCCAAGAAAAGCAGCGGCATTCGACTCTTTTTGGATCTGCATGTCCTCTACGGATGCATAGCCTAGAGGTCGTTTCGCATGCTGACCACACGACACCTGTTAAGTGTGTCAGTTAGGGCGATTGTCTGACTCTGTTAACCTCATGGATGCTTGCTTCCAGGTTTCCATTGTTTCGGAGCTCTGAAGGTTCCACCGCTTCTCCGTGGCTAGGAGATGCCAGGAATATTGCTGACTCCCGTTTGGCTGTTCGCTGGCACTTGGAGAAAGTGCGTGGAGGCGGCGCTGGACCTGCTGCGTTGTATTGGAACCAGCCATTGGCTCATCCTGGCCTCCTCCCATCAGGAGGCTCAGGCTCACACAGAGGTGGTGCTGGATTACATCTTCAGGCTGGGCTTTGTGGTCAACAGACTGTGTTGGAAGGACGCAAGTCCGGTCCCATCAGATTCAATCGCTTCTCGGATTGATGGCAGTGGCCCAACCAGTGGTACAGCTGGCCTACTGCCCATGAGACGCCTCGGTGGTACTCCCGTCTCAGGCTGCACCCGGCGCACGACAGGAGGACATGGCTGAGGCCCCCAATGCCTGCACGGAAGGATATCCAGTTCTGGACCGACCCGGTTCTTCTGAGCCAGGGTGTGCTAATGGGTTGTGTCCCCCATTACACGGAGTTGGGGGGGCACCTGGTCTCCGACGCCCAGGCACATCAATGTCCAGTAGATGGAGGCAGTGAGGAACGTTCCTGCACGTCCTGCACTTCAGAGCGGAACTGGAGTGACACCACGTCTTAGTCCGATCAGACAACACGACTGTGGTGGCTTATCTGAACAGACAAGGGGGAACCAGATCTCCCTTGCTCCACAGGAGGGCGGCCTGAGATCTTTCTATGGGCCATCACTCACCTCCTTTCCTTGAGGGCCCGGCACATCCCCGGCATTCTCAACGTAGGCGCGGACAGAATGTCCAGGAGCGGAGCAGCCCGCGGCGAATAGAGCCTAGCCCCTTGGGTGGCGGCGCAGGTTTGGCAACAGCTCGACCACCCGGTGGCCGAACCTGAAAACACTCTATGCCCCCTGTAGTTCTCACTCAGACTAGGGGACGAGCCTCCTCTGGGCGTCAACGCGTTGGCGCACCAACTTTGGCCGAGGGGTCTTCTTTATGCATTTCCCCCTCCGGCTCCTCCCTCCACTGCTCCACAGAGTCAGGAGAGACAGGCTACAAATGGCCCCGGACAGTCCAAGTGCCGGGTGGTACCCGGACTTGGTGTCCATGGCCCCTCCCGGACTCGCCAGACACGCTGACTCAGGCCCAATGATCCCTTTACTCACGTCCAATCCTAGGCCACAGGCTCTTGGTTTGGAAGCCGAGAAAGAAGGTGGTTAGGCTTAGGCCTCCCTTCTGCTGTAGTCTCGACTATTCAAGGACGCCGTGCGCCTTGGACGATTAGGGCCTACAGGCTATGATGGCAGTTGTTTGCCACATGGTGCACGGAGAGGTCAGTGGATCCCCTCTCCTGCACTATTCAGGAGGTCTTGGGTTTTTGTCAGGGTCTCCTGGCCAAAGGCCGATCGGCTTCGACCTTGGGCGTCTTTGCTGCGGCCATCGCTTTCGGCCGCATTGGTTTTTGGTTTTTGGTTTCCTGGCCCATAACCATCCTCTCGTTAAGCGCTTCTTACGGGGTGCGCTCAGTCCGAATCCACCCCCAGAAGCTCTGCCGCCCCTTGGGACCTGCAGGTCTGTTAGAGGGCCTCTCGGGTCCACCTTTTGAGCCCCTGGATCGCGCTGAGCTCAGCTGCTTATCGTTTAACCCTTTGGGCGCCAAGGTTTTTTTCAGTGGAAATGGGGTTTTTACTCTTTAACATTCAAACGGCTGTGGCTTAAATATACTTTAAGATAGAGCTCTACTATAAATTGGAAAAGTGTTAGGTATTATTCAAAGATTATAAATATGGTAATATATTGTATATATGTAGAATATTATTTATGTTAGGCCCTTATTATTGTATGTTTTTCAGACGGCTGAATAAGATTGTTTTTTGAGAGTAAAAAGAGGGAGATAGACATCTTTTATTATTTATTTTTTTCATTTTTTTAGAAGAATAATGAATTAGAAATAGCACCAATAAGAGTAAACTCCCTCCCCCCTCTTCCCCCTGCTAACTCCGCCGCTGCGTCCTGCCGCTCTCCCCCGCCTCCACACACTCATGCCCGGGTGAAGATCGGCGCGCACGTCGGTGGTTTTAACCTCCGTATTCACCCTCCTCCTCTTACTAGAACCTACATACTATCCTTGCCCCATGTCCTACACGTGTTTTGTAACAGGAAAAGTTTGTTTGGGAACAGTAAACGCTGTTATTTGTCCCTCCAAGCGGAGCGCCCGGAGCGGCTGCCGCTGGACTACCGCAGCTGAGATCAGCGTACCGATTCTCACTCTCACTCCCGCTCTCATCGTCTGAGAACATAATCATCTTCCTCACAACGTGAATCTACCTGTATCCGGCTCAAAACCTCCGTTCTAGTGGACGTTTTCGCCAGATTCGCATCGCAAAAAAGCCAGACTCGCGCTCCCTCGCATCGTCTCCCTTCGCTTCACTTCACTCACTTCTCACATAAAAAAGCAGCGTCTTCGACACGCCCTCTCTGGAATTTGTCCAATAGGAACCTATGGTAATTTTGGGCTTAAAAGAAAGCTCTGGATGTCAGCCATCTACTGGAAGCATGTAGAAACAGTGTTTTTGATTTTAACAAGAGAGACAGGCCGTTTTCTCCGGTTAAGTTACGTGTCGCAATATTGCGACGGTGGCGCCCAGAGGGTTAAGACGTTTTTGGTGATCGCCTCTGCCAAGAGGGCAAGGGAATTATGCGTCCACTCCATCCACCCTTCTTGCATGTTCTTCAGCGGTGATGGAGGCTTGGTGGAGTTATGGCCGAACCAGGCTTTCCAGCCTAGGATGTCCAGGGTCATCCGCTTGGGACAGCGTTGTCATCCCCCACATGCGTCAGCGGAGGGTGAACGGTGTCACCTGTCATGTCCGGTCAGGGCATTTCGCCGCTTCCTGCACTGCACGGCTGGCTTCGGGTATTCTGAGCAGTTATTTGTGGGTTTTGATGCGAAGGATCGAGGCACTGCTTTCTCTTCGCAGCGCTTAGCCCACTGGGTGTGCCAGGCGGGTCACATGACTGACGAGGCAGAGGGGCGTTCCCCTCCTGCATTCATCAGAGCTCGTTTTACCTGGTGTGTGGCCACCTCTTCAGCTACTCTTAGAGGGGTGCCCCTAGAGGAGATCTGTCTGGCAAACTCCTGGTCCTCCTTGTCGACGTTTGTGCAGTCATATCTGTTGGATGTGACAGTGCGGTCAGTGACTCATTTGGTCCTTTATCGCGGGCCGGATGAGTCGACATGAGGTAACG
The DNA here is from genome assembly GCA_038363315.1 of Mugilogobius chulae. Taxonomy (NCBI): domain Eukaryota; kingdom Metazoa; phylum Chordata; class Actinopteri; order Gobiiformes; family Gobiidae; genus Mugilogobius; species Mugilogobius chulae. The sequence continues at coordinate 9,300,709 of CM076416.1, forward strand.
GCCTAAGGACTTCCTCTTTGTTGGCGATGTGCCTCAGGCGCTTTTTGGAGGGGCGACCTGCGCATTGCTTCCAGTTTCAGCGTCTTCTTCTGGAGGCTTTTGCCTGGGTGTTCTTGGCGCTCTTGGGAGAGGTGGCCTGTTCACCTTTGTTCGTACTCCTTCTGGATACTTTTGTGGTGGTGTCCTGGTGCTCTTGGGAGAGGCGACCAGTTCATCAATGCATTAGCACTCCTTCTGGATGCTTTTCTTGTGGTGACTTGGCGCTCTTGGGAGAGGCGGCCTTTCATCACCTTTGTTTCTTTTTCATGCGGGTGGTTGTGGCAGGTCCGGGCAGGACTATGTGCCTTCTCTCCATCCGGTTTCAACCTCGCCCGCTGCCTCTCTGTACTTGGTACGAAGTAGGTTTGCGGGTGCGCTCCAATCATGTATGCCTGCTGGGAGTACATTGATCCTACGGCCTTCGCGTAGGGTATGCCAATAGCGAAGCCCGTAGAGGGCGTAGCACATACGACATAGAAATCTTAGTTACCTAATGTAACTGTAGTTCTATGAGTATGTGCGTAGCCCTCTACCTGCAGGCCCAGCAGGCATGTCTTCCACTGTGCTAGAGTTCAAGAAGGGCGAGCGATAGTGGACAGGGCCTTATATACGGCCAGTGGGGGAACCACGTCCCCATGATTGGAGCGGTACATTGTTTGATCTTCAGGTGCGAGGCGCTGCCTCGAGTGTTAGCCAATAGCGAAGCCCGTAGAGGGCTACGCACATACTCATAGAACTACAGTTACATTAGGTAACTAAGATTTCACTCGCGTTAGCTGTACAGATGTAGCTGTACAGCTAACGCAAGTGCTAACGCGAGTGAACTACAGCTAAGGCGAGTGAACTACTTTATTTGACGTAGTTGTCTTGTGTTAGGAATACATGTAACTACGTGAGTTTTGACGAAAAAAAATGTATAGTTTTCTTACCACACGCATCAAAGCAGTCTAATGGTGCATTCCAGGCAACTGGGAACTGGTATATTTCCCACTTCCCACTTGTAAAAATATGCTGGAATGCCACTCGAACTGGTAAATCCCACTTGTGAACTGGGACCTAGTCGAGGAAGCCCCACTTCACATACGAGCTCAACAATCACCACAATAAATTTGTTTGAGGGATTTAACTGACACAAAAATTGTGTAAACATTGGTTACAGGTCATTTATCGTTACTTTTGTTTGGCCTTTAGGTTAGCATTAGCCATGATGTTTACATACGAGTTGATTAAGTTGGAACGCTTTGAACTGGTATTTTTCAAGTGGGACATATCCCAGTTCCCAGTTGCCTGGAACGCAGCATAAGCACTTGTTTTGAACCCCATGTATTAGCATTCAAATGTAATATTAGTATGTTGATTAAAAAATAATAATAATGATAATGTTTCCCTTATAATAGGTGTCACATTTTGAGATGGAATAACTGAGCTTGTTATTACTGTGATTTGATTTACTGCTGTCATGGTTTTGTTTTACTTATAACACAGCTATCAGAAGAATGTTACATCCACACCTCACAAGCCTGGAAGTACAGTTTGCCACAGCCATCAGCATCTAGCATTTCTTCAGACTCACAACAGTATGTAAAATAATAATAAAAAAAAAATGATGATTTTGCTGTGATTGGTGTTGAGGAGTTAGAGAAGGACCAAATGGAATTACAGCAACTGGATGCAAGGTAGATATGCTTATTATTCAACAAGATAATTTGAATTCTTTGTGTGAACAATTTACACAATCATTTGTCTTTATAGTGTAGTGAAAGATTCACTGCACATCTGATCATCTGATCAATTTTCAGTGTTTTGCCCAAATGTTGGAAGCTCCAATGGAACACAGGATGCATCAACCCCTCACCCGCATTGGAATGTGATGGTGATTGATGACATGGGGCAAAGTCCAGCAAGCACCAACCAAAGACTGAATGTGCTTGAAAGAAAGACTAAAAAGTTCAGAACTGTTTTTCACAGGATGAATTGCCATGTACAAAGTGTGACAATGTCAATAATGTGTGTATATACTATACATGTTATTCAAAGGGCCTTGAGCTGTTCAGACTTTTGATAAGGAAGCCGAGACCCGATCTGGCCTCCATCCCCCGAGAAACACACACAAGCTCCAAGCTGATTGGACAATTCTCCCTGCCAAAGGGGGAGGACTTCTGCTCAGGAGAAGCTCAACACACAATCTCACTTCTTCAAGTTTTGGCAGGACACTCGAGTGGTCAACTTTTAGACACACTTGGGAAGTTTCTCATGGAGCTCTTTTTGTGCACCTAGACAGGCTTCAGGCCTCGGGTGCAGGACAATGGAGAAAACACATTTAACTTTCAGCCCCTGGATCAAATCTTTGGACTCACGGTTCTTGTAAGCCACACAAAGAGCCACCAAGATCCATTAAGCCAAAACTCTTCTTTTTGAGGAACTTTCAGGAGCTTCAACCTCAACTCAGAGATGGAAAGACAAAGACTTTTCTCTGGATGTGTACATTGCTAAAGGCAAACAAGCAACGGACATCTTTTGCAACTTCAACCATGGTCTTCTCTGCACCCAAACCCACGACATGCCGGTGCAGCCCAGCCCAGCCCCACAGCGCGACCTCTACAGAGACAAAGGAGAAGAACGGCAGCCATCTTCAGACTCTGGTCGTATAAACTGTCACATGGGCTGGTATAGACACAGTTAATGCAAATAGATTTAGATATTGTGCATTATTGGAAACTCATCTGCATACTTTATTTAAACACTGTATGTCATCTGGTCAATAAATCTTCATAAACCACAACTTGTTTTGGTTAAGTGCGTGATTAATTTTCAGAATGGAGTCCCTGGAAATGTGAAAAGATCTTACAACCTTCAGATTAGACTAATTAATTAATTAATCAATAAAGTGTTAATTAATTAAAATATTTGGTATTAGAATCAACTTTTTCTCACTTTGGTGAGTGGTGCCCCGAATAATCAATCTCTATTATGATTCTATTTATCAAATTATGAAGTTTTATCTGTACTCACTGTTCTGTGTTTCACCTTACAGTGGTCAGATAAACCTTTAAACTACATAATGTTGGTGCCGTCTCTTAAGGCCGGTATCAAGATAATGGAGTAATATAAAAACACTACAATAGCATGACATCTTTAGATCTTACTGCAGATGAAGTTGATGCTGAGGCTTTCAATGACATCAGAAATGCCACGTAAGTTGTTGCATCATAATTACGTGGAGCACACGTCTTTGAGGTTATACTCTAAATCTCTTATAGTATTGACTGGATAGATGACGTTTTTGTTTTTGTTTTTTGAGGACCCATACATTGAAGGAGACACTGACAGTGACAGTGACTATGAGCCTCCAATCTGTGTGCGATAAGTCTTTACTGTTACCAAATATTATACATATTTCTGTTATTATTATTTTGTATTGTAACTTTCTGTAGAAGTGGTGGTGCCCTAAGTAAAACCATCAATGTGTGTGAATACAAAGCACTTTCTTTAGAAGACACAGTGCATGATATTTCAGTCTTAGAAGAAGAAGAAGAAGAGCACGAAGAAGAGGATGAGGAGACGTGTGCTTCCAAGTTACAGTGAGCTTGACTACATTGGCGAGTCTGCATCTATTGCCTACCACTGCAGTCTTCTACAGCTTGTTAAAACCTTAGAATTGCCTATCAAAACATGACAAAGGACCCATACACTTGTTGAGTGCCAATCACCAGGCCCATTCAAAGTGACACTGACCACAAAAGCAACAGCAGCAACCATTACATGGGTGAGTAAATTTGAGTCATGACAATTATTGGAGTAATTGTATGCTAACATTTCTTTATGGATACTTTTACAGAAGTGTCCCTTTGGTCATGTTGTGTGGGTCTGGTGTTCACAACCTAAATTAAAATTTGGACTACTGATGGGAGACTTTTTGCTTGCAGTAAATATTCTGCTTTCGGGAAACAATTACGCAAAGGTTGCCATGCTTTTCAAATTTATGTGCATTGGAATGGTGGGAAAGACCACATTTCATAAAATTCAAGATGGATACTGTATAGATGTGATAGAACAATTCTGGGAGGAGTAACGCAGTACTCTCATTTCACACCTGCAGGCCAAACCATGTGTGGTTGCACTTGGTAAGATTTACATTACTAAAGATTAAGACATTTCCATTTAGCTCTTTAATTTGTAAAAATTAATATTTGTGCTCTAAAACAGGGGACGGTCGGATGGACAGCTCCGGCTTTTGTGCACAATACTGCACCTACAGAGTGATTGTATGCTAACATTTCTTTATGGATACTTTTACAGAAGGGCCCCCTTGAAAACGAGATGGCACATCTAAAGGGGCATCCCATTAAATAAAATAAAAAATAAAAACTGATGGAAAATGAGCCAAAGGAAATCATATCCATGGTGACTGTTGATAACAGAGAGACTGCTCGCAACAGTGTCATCATGGAGAAGGAAAGCTTCATTAGATCAATTGACTCACTACGCTCTGAATTGCCAAACCTTGAAGAAGTCTGCACTGATGCACATAGGCAGATATCTGCACTTTTTTGTAATAATATGATTCTTTGAAATTCCTTTGGAAATCAAACATATGTAACCGAATGGGGTGGTGATGTTAATGTTTCAGGACACAAGTAAGTTCATTGATTAATTAAGAACAACAATGCATAACATAGTTTACAATAATTTATTGTTCCAGTAAGTTAGCTTGAAGGTTTCTTTTAGAGTCTTTTTAACATTCTCAAGCAGCTGTAACTTTCTTGAGTCAGTCCAAGTGTTTCATAGTTCATACAAGTTACGTGTTTTACAGCAGCATGTTTTCTGGCTTTACAAGGCAGCGGTGGCAACTCCGCGTTGGCTGGGCTCGAGCAGGACAGGACATTCTACAAAAATAAATCATCATGACCAACAGTTCATTTCCCAATTGAATCTACACCCAAACAACGTACCGCTTGCAGATCCGTTACCGAGACTAATGCTGGACGCACAGCACTGAACCATTGGGGACCTCACACACCCAAGCACAGTCGCTGTCAGCATATAACGCCATGACGCGCTCCCCGGACCCATAGCGGCGCTAAAAGGGCAGGCTTTGATCAGGCCAAATCCATACGTTTTTATGCAGAATGTAAGCTTGCTTTACCTGCTGTCCCTGCAGCATCGAGCACAAACTGGTGCGGCACAACCTCACAGCCACGGACAAAGTAAATAAATCAGAGACTGAGGCCAGCTCAGTCCTGACTTTAGGGTAGGCACCCCCTGGTGCTGAGCGACCTGCCAGAAAATGTATAAATGTGGAAGTTTTGTGCGTCATGGCCCCTTCCAATTGAGTGAATGACTGTAGCTACAGTGTGGATGGATTTTAAATCGCCGAGGACGTCGATTCAATTTCGGGGGGAAAATGTAGTAGTGTGAATTTCATATATATAACATATATATTAATAAAACTGTAACTAGTATCTATGCATATCCTTTTTAAGGTCCACAGCCGAGTTGAACCACATTCTTATGTATGATGCTAAAAGATTGAGTTTTGCTCCACCAACCTACAAAGCAAGAACACTCCTGGCTGGACTAGATTACAACTATCATCTTCATCGTCCAATAAAAAGAAATTGAGGGTTCAATTAAGTAAGTAATAATTTTCATTTTGTACTCCGATATTGCCAATAAACACAATCCATGGATACACAATGCAATGTTTTGCAAATATTTATAGGTACACGGTTCTCTTCAATAAAAAATAAAGACAGTGGAGCATGTGCCCCACTAAAGAGGAGAAGGATTATGGCTACATTCCAGATCTTCAGCGTGCCATACAGTGCCGAATCTCCACCAACAAAGGCATGCCAAAAAAGAGAACACTTAGACCAGACGACCCACGGAAGTATGGACCTCTACCTGTGGTTCCACGTCCAACAACAGAGGAGCTTAGACAATCACTTGTCAGCCGTGGCCTTGGTATATTTGTTTGTGTTTTAGGGAGCAGTGGTCTGACATCATTAAACAAGAACTAATGTAATCCCTCTTCTTTATCCTTTAGGAGAAGCAACACAAAAGTAAATGGAAAGATTCTTTTATGAAAAGGAACTTTGTTTGGTTTTGTTTTGTATTTGGTTTCATTCTCATGTAAATAGTTCAATAATATATATTTCCCCGCCTAAGGCCCAAAGTCACTGGGATAGGCTCCAGTCACCCGCGACCCCTAACGGGACTAAGCGGTAGAAAATGAATGAATGAATGAATATATTTTATTCTAAATAATTCAAAGAGTGAGTGAATAAATCAATCTAATTGAACTGTATTTGTTTACATACTTATTATGATATAAAACCAAACAAATTACAACTTTTTATGTAACACAGTCACATAAAAACACAAACATCCAAAATAAGGTGTAGCTAAAAGCTGCAACAGTAAATGAACAATGTACTATAGATATAATTTTGCAAAAAAAAAAAAAAATATATATATATATATATATATATATATATATATATATATATATATATATATATTATATATATATATATATATATATATATACTGTATTATAAATTAAAGAACAAAGAATACCACAACTTACAAAGAAATATATTATTTTCACTCAGAAAATTGTAACTTTATTTGGCTGAGAGTGTCATAACACAATGTAGGTATTTGGCTAGTTGACAACAACAAAAAATAGGAAACTAAAACATTCACAATCTTCCTGGAATAAAACCTACATATTGCCGATGAGGATCAGGAATTTACTTTTAATTTTTAATACACAACAACTTGGAATGACAACTCTATTGCCACTGCCCAATGCCCCATGTTGCCAAACAACATATTGTCGATAGGCAGCATATTGATATTGCCTGTTGTCTTCCCCTGGATCTGGAACGTCTTCACGGGCCCGCACGTCGTTCCAGATTCTGCGAGCCAACCGAAGGACACCAGGTTGGATAACAAACAGATCCATGTGGGGTTGCTCAGCGATGCAGAACGGTGGGTCGCTGCCACAGCACTTGTTCTCAATGTCAGTGGGCATGATCCTGCAATTGTCACACCTAGACCAGCGGGGAACATTTTGTGTTTGTTCAGCAGGAGGTTCAGCTTCCCCCAAAATGTCAAAAAGCAGGCCAGGCTCCCTTATCAAGCACCTCCTTAGAAGATCCTGACACTGTTCCAGATTCATAGCTGCAATTCTGTTTTGCACATAAAAAAGAATACAAATACATTATATGTGGGTGGTAGGAAATTATACTTACTATGCAATAGGATATACTGTACATAAAACAAATATATTGAAATGCATGGGGGGGGGGGGGTCTAAGAGTAAACATGGTATTGTGCCTGTACTGTAAATTCAGATTACCCGTTCAACTTCGAGCCTGTAGTTTTGAAGTTCCTGATAAGATAAGATAAGCCTTTATTGTCTCCCGTAGGAGAAATTTGTCTTGGGGACAGGGGAACACATGCTTTAAGACATGAACATGTAGCAGGTCATCCTCATCCAGCTGCTGTTCCTCTTCCTCCTGGCCCCTGTTTTCCTGATCAGAATCTGAATCACGGCGTTGATGGGTAGCTTCACTGGCTCCTCGGGCCGCTCCACGGGCTCCTCGCGCAGTCCCTCCGGCTCCTCGCGCAGTTCCTCTGGCCCCTCCTCTATGGCCACTGCGGCCTCTGCCATCGCCACGTCCACTCGTACTGGCTTTTTCTTTCTGCTCGAAGTGCATATAATTCACAGTTTATCAGACGTTGTCAGGGCTCGTAATGTAGTAATAATAATGCAATTTGACAACGACTTTCTAAACAAACACATTTAGCTTTAGCAGGCCAATTACGATAAGCTAACCACTGAGCCTGACAGCTAGCTACAACAAATAAAAAATAAAATACTATTGACCATTTGCACCTACGTCACTTGATCACGTGGCTACGCCATGCTGGATGGCAAAAGTGCGTTTACGCAGCATTACAGGAAGCGCAAAACTGACAAATTCTCACATATTTTCTTATTTTTCCGTAAAGAAAGCAGTTGATGCTTCTGGCGCATGTTCAGTACATTTGTCTGTGGAAGTAGGACGTCTTTTAGACACGCGCAAAGCAAGGTATTTGGAAAAGCTAATGAATGCTAGCTGATCCATGCCCTCTTCCTCCTGCTATGTTTGCCGAATAAATAAAATCTTCAAGTTTGTCTGACTTTACTCCTCATGATTTGCACCATTCTGTGGTAAACGGGGTTTTGTCTCACACTGGAGCAGATTTAAAAGCTACAAGAGGTTGGTTTTCAGTCACTTAGCTGTGAGGCTAGTGTTAGCCACGCATAATGCAGGCTGTGGAAGAGATTCATTGCATTTATTTTTTTGTCAAAGGTCATTTTTTTTTCTCTTTAGCATTGACTTACCTTGTTTAAAGTATTCACTGCAAATCTGTAGCGATTTAGAGGGATTCCAGTTCTTTCGATTTATTGCTGCCATCCAATAGCGTCTTCTATCTTCATCAAAATGTAAACGAAAAAGCTACAGGTTTAGGCTTAAAACCTCGATCTTGCCTGTTAGTGCAGCGTGTTCAAGATACAGCCATTTTACAACTGAAATCAATTAAAATTACTTAAAAACGAGCAAGTTTTCGGCAAAGTTTCCATTGCTGTAATGCGCACAGACAGCGCTTTTGCCATCCAGCATGGAGAAGTGGGCGTTCCCTCGAGGAGTGTGACGACACGTGCAAATGGTCAATATTAGCGCTGACGTAAAATTGCATGATACAGTTTATTTGATAGAAAATACCATACTTGTAAGGACGTCATCGTGTATCTATCCCAAAGAAACTTCAGTCAACAGAACCGAGTGCGCGTCAAAAGTTGTGCGTACTCTCATGCACGCGAGGAGGGAGGGAGGAGTCTGAATTTCTCAGTGCGGGCGGGGGAGCAAGAGGGGAGCAAGAGGTGGAGCTAACAGCTCAAATGAGCATCAAGCCAGGCATTTTTGAAAAATCACCTACCCCTCCTTTAACACAGAGTGAATCAGAACAACAGTTTTATTACTCACTGTTCAACAACTACAACAGCAAATATGGACTTTAGGATAGTGTCAAATACAGACATTAAGGCTCGGAAATAAATAAACTGATCCAGCGGTCCAACAATGTAAATATTTCCAACAATGCTAAAGGTAGCTGCGAGCTACATGCTAATGTGATGCTATAGCTGCCTGGCGTGTTTTAGCATCTTTTATTTTTAACTTTCTGTTTACTTTTCTGGCATAACGCCACATCAGTAACCTCCATTTAAACCTGGTTGTAATTCGACTTGGATTAGTTGTGCTAAAAATACACTTAATTTGCCAGAAAAGAGGTAAAAAGTGTAGCTTCCCATTCTTTATTATGGTGAGGCAGGAGATGTTTTCCCTTAGCAGGCCACGCCACCAAATATGACTTGTTGCCAACTGTATCTATGGAGCTCAAGAGTGACCGCCCACTTCCTGGTTCCAAAATCTCGGACCCCATGTTAAATTGCCATAGGGGATTCGATAAAAAATTATATTAAAAGTTTGGAAACGTCCTCGGGCTAAGCAGCTATGTGGTGAGTCAGGAGCATAATACCTACAGTTTTGTTTAAAAGACGTTTTTTCAGCTCTATAAACTTATTATGACATTTTGCCGACTTTTAAGTTCTAGATGTGCTTTTTAGATTGAAAACAACCGCGCTGTGGATCTGAGTTAGCACATAGCTGGATAGCCCGCGATATGTCTTTAAACTCTTAATATTTTAATTTTTCAAAAAACCTATGGCACTTTAAAATGGGGAAAAATACTTTCGGAACCAGGGCGATCTTTCACTGTTGAGCTCCATTGAACATTCAAATTATGTGTGATGTCACGATTCCGAGCCTAATATAGACGTTAGTTGTTATGTACCATTCATAATGTTTAACCATATTGAGAAATGCTAACCAAATTTGCATCAATCAAACTGCAGAGTGATAGCTTTGCCGTAGTGGTTTAGTTCCATAGCTACAGTTGCCTTTGACGTCCTTTCTCTATTTATAAATTATTATTGAAATGTGTGAATTTTCTCATTATGGATCAATTAAGGATATCTTTACTTTACATATACAGTAGCTACTAACAATAACAAAATAGTTTTTCTTTTTTTCCCCAGCGCTCCATGAGTGATATAGTGAGCACTGCGCAAAATTTGATAAGTGTTATTAACAGTACACTCTAGACTAGCCAACCGTCTACATCCAGGGTACCACCACCAGCGACCCAGCCAAGGTCTGTCACAGTTTTACAGGAAATGACCAGGTTGTATTTTTATTGCTTTCTTTTTTTTTTTTTTACATTTCTATGGGAATATTTAGATGTCAAGTCATACAGTAAGAACTGCTCTGAGTGAAGCTCTTGCTCTTAAATACAACATCATTACAAACTAGTTTATGAGACTTAAGACCTTCAGTTTGAGCAGTTGCTCCGTATGCTTTAACTCTAAAGTGCTTTCATAGAATGAACAAGAGTTTTGCAGAATGTCTGATGAAAATTATGTGTCTACTATTTTAGATCTCTTCCAGGGGCTTTTGCAAAAAAACTTGGAAAAAGCAGGTATGTAGCACCGAAGAGGAAGCTAACAAGGGAGATCACTGTGTCATTTTACCTTGTGCCTAAAATGGCCAAAAAAACTCCCAAACCCAAAGAGGAATTTTTGTTGATGAAAGCGGGGCTGGGGAAAAGGGGTTTAATGGTGGCCGAGAACATCAGTCATTCAGAAGTAAGTCCTTTATTTAACCAGGGAAGTCCCACTGAGATTCAGAATCTCTTTAACAGGGGAGCCCTGGGGGAATCAGGGGAGGCATTAATGGACATGTTTTTAGGTGGAGGAAACCGGAGTACCTGGAAGAAACCTACGCAGACACGGGAGAACATGCAAACTCCACATAGAAAGGCCCCTGGACCTTCTTGCTATGAGACCAGAGCGCTTACTGCTGTGCCACCGTGTCGCCCAAGTCCTTGTGTTATTATATTTCTATGCATAAAATTCTACTGTGTCGTGTCAAAAATGTGTAGCAGATTTAAATTATTATTTTTTAAGTGGATTAAACACAGTAACATTTTGCATTCCACTAATAGAAAATTCTTCTGAATTGGACAGAACACATTTTTCATACACGCCCTATTCCCTATTCAGTATTTTAGTTTATTAAATTAAAGAATAAATCATTAATTGTATACTGAAAATAGCATTAGAAATTAACTACTACTAGGAACTACTTAATCATTGTTGCTGACTGAAGGTTGCCTATTTTTTAAAACAAGTCAGGTGATGTTCTGTACCCAGTCAGTTGATTTATTTCTCAAAAATAAAATATTTTATAATACATATTGTCTTTTTAAATGTTCCCTTTTCCTTCATAGTTATCAGACATGCTCTGCGTTGAATATCCCAAAATGCAGGATCTTAATGGAGGGTGGTTGCTCTACAAAGCTCTGGGTAATAATGGCTGAATGAAAAGCATCCTTTTTTTTTTTTTTTTTAATTCTTACAGGTGGATGTGGACCGCGACCTTTGACTGCTGTAGCACCAGAGGCAGAGGGATACACTGGAGCTGTTGTGCAGCCTTGCAGCAATGGTGGCAAATGCACTCTTTACATAGTTCCACTCCAAAAAGAGCTCGATACCTCACCTTTACCTCTAAGCTCTGACATGTTTCAAAAAATGCCCAAAGCAAAGTGTGGAATTTGCTTGGAACAAATGCCTTTGCCATTTCTGGCTTGTCGTGTTGAAAGTTGCTGCCAAACTGTAAGTGAAGAGTCCAACCAGGAGGACCATAACAATGTAAGTTAGATGAGCATAAGAAATACTGTCCTTAGGAATTGTTTAAAACCAGGCTTACATTTTTCCTAGTTTGATCCTGCCATGGTTTGAAGTAGTGTTACAATATTAAACAACGAAAAGTGAGACAAGCATGTTTTAAACTTGGCATGTAAATTGTGACTTTTGTGTTTTGTTTTTAAACAGACTATGCTTTGTGACTGTAAATTGCTTTTTCTAACACTTCAATAATTTGGGTTTTGTGTGTGTCTGTGTTTTTTCTCCTAGGATCACAGTGATGTTGAATATGTGGCTAATGTCACAGCCCCTCAAAAGGTCGTAATTAAGTTATAATTGTGTTTTGTATTTTTGGTGTATTTACTATGTAAATTGATACAATATGTATTTGTTTTAATCTATTTAGGTTGCAGGTGCATCCTGCCCGATATGCCAGGAGGAAATCTCTGTTGAACTTATTGAAGTTCATGCAAGTGCATGCGGTAAGAGGTAGGTTATATTCTTTAAGGATTCAATTTTCCTACTGGCCCACCTGGAGTTCCCAAAACTTTTCAGAATAAATTATGGGGTCAAATTCCTGCAAAAATGTTGTAAATATATCAAACACGTTTCACAAATATAACAGTGGTATTTTTATGTTTTGCAAATATTAAAAAGAAGTTGAACAAATGTATTTGTAGTAATATACATTAAGTCTTCAAAAAATATAAGTCTTTGGTTTTGCAAATACTACTTTACAGCCTGGACCCAAAGACTTTTTTAGCCTCAAACGCAAAGTTAAAACCCCGTGTCAACGCTGAGGAGGGTGATTTTTATTTGGTCCAGGCTTGTTTAACTGCCTTTGATTCTGCATATTTAGTGAGAAGGCCCGCTGCCATCTTCCAAGCGCCGCGTATCGCCGTTACATGCTACATGTGGCTAACACTGAGCTACATTTCCAGGCTATCCCATGACTAACAGACTTACCTCAAGAACTTGGGTCAGGTTTAACCATTGACTTAGAGTTACCACCGGATCTTACAATGAATGCGTCATTAAAAAAAAAGATACTTTGGTGAATTTATATACTATGTTAACAATTAATGTATTCATGTTGAAATATAGAAGTAGTAGCTATTTAAATAGATATATCTATTGTAAATCCTGAAATTTTGTTTTAATTTTTTACAGATCTAATATCTATCTGTATGTGCTTCATGAAAACTATATCTAGGTACATTGTTTTATTTTATTATTGCGATCTTTTGTTTTTAGGTGCTTAGAAAAATAAAATCCAAACTTTCTTGGCTATAAAGACTCCAATTTAAACAAACCAAGACTGATCAGCAGACAGCAACAGCAGCACTCTACATAACATTTCACAAACTGCATATAAACGTGTCTGGCTTGTGTACAAGTGCAATTTTACATAAACTAAACCATGACATCTTTAGATTTATACATTTACTACTTACTGCAAAACTATGATTCGCTCTCACCTTCTAAAAAGTCAACAATGATGTGCAAAGTGTTCAGTCTTTACTTTCATTTAACTGTAGAAGGTTCATTTGACCTCTCTCATGTTCGGTGGAGTTTCATTTCTAATGGAACAATATTTTGAGCAATGTGATCATCTATTTTCAAACCAGATATCATCTTATTATCTTTAGTATATTGTTATGTTGAAATGCAGAAAGTAAACAATATGGTGAGAAAAACAGCAGCTTTATTGTGGCTGGTGCTCTTCATGTTCAGAGCAGAAGAAAAAGACATCAAGCACTGGTCGACTCCACATACACATCAAAACCTGTAAACACAGAGGTTTACACAAGGCAATGTTCAGATATGTATTATAATCTTGTTATGTACAGAAAAGCACATAAACTGTGATGAGAAAAGAATGCAAAAATGTATTTTAGTCCTTTACAGTTAAACAAAACGTGTCAACCTCGATACATCTTGATAAAGAATAGAAAAAGCTTATAACCACAGAACAGCGGGGACAATTCAAGTACTGTGATTAATAGTACTACAAACTATAGAGGTTATGCTCTGACAATTTTAAAATACTTAGAATGAATGGCAAATCTACAGGCAAAACAATGCATTTCTTGTTTTCTTAACAACAGTTGATCCTTTAAGTCACTGCAACAAATAAATTTTTTCAGAAAAAAAAAGGTACTGTGTATGATCTCTGTGTCTGTGAGAAATGTGACAGAAGCTAAAGTCTTTGTTTATCTACTTTGCTATCACTGTTTACCTGATTTACCTGATTTTCTTTTTTTATATGTCACACACAGTCCTCACATGTAGAAGGCTGTGATGTCACCTGCATAACCTCTATTACAGAATACTTACACAGCAAGCTTTTAACTCCTGATGCAGGTTCTTCATGTCATAATGCCTCAAAAAGTAAATATTCTGTTTATTTGGCTTTTAGTGACACATTCCCCTCCACAATTCAGCTGTGTCTCTTCTCCGTCCTCATCTTTGTTTGTGAACTTCTGTGGAGCAAAACAAGTAAACAAAATATTCGCACCACAAAATATTTTTGGACTTGTGAACTATGGCTTACAAATAAAACAAACCAAAAATGAATACAAAGGGCATAACATTTAAATCAAAAACATAAAATATGTAGACATTTGTTCCAGCCAATATTAGGAACTTCACAACACTTTAAGAAGAGTCAAAGTGTGGAACTTTATTAGGCGTGTGCTTCTGTGTCTGTGTTGAAATGACTCTTTGTGCTTTTCTATGATCTGCTTCTGCTTACTCCATTTACTCTTCTTTCTAATCCTTCTCAAAATTGTAGCTTTTAACCATGTTTGTGATCTGACATCAACCTGCCATGGGACTACAGATATGAATGAGCATTTATGGCTAAATCTGGTGTTTACATGTCCCATTTCAATTACTGGTAATAAAATAACATTTGAGTAAAGTAGCAGATCACTTTAAGATTACACACAAGTCGCAGGCTCAATGTAGTTTGTTCTGCACTTACCTGTGAGTGCTGGGTTCTGGTGATGGAGTCCTCATTCATAGCAGGATAATGGTAGTTTTGATGCAAGGCAAAGTGCACAGGTCATTCAGAATCAGATCAGAATCAGAATCCTGTCACAGTTAATCAAAAGGACATCCAGCACAGCTCGGCCTCTGGGCAGCACGTCCACATGTCACCAGTGATCCACACTTTTCTACAAAACAAAGTAAGATTACACATAATATAATTTGAATGATTGTAATATACCTTGGGCTGATCTACGGATCCTGTTTGTCACCTGTCTTAGCAGCGCCTGTCCCAGCTAACTCCTGGTCACCTGTAAAACAAAGCAGAATGGAACATTATACAGATTATTATATAAGATGATTTTACATATGTGATGGGTCTATTAGTTGAACAGAACTATAAAAAGATTAAACCCTCATGTGTCTCATATCTCATTGCAAATGTTCTTACTTTTCAGTTGGTCTGTTGTGTTAATCTTCATTGTTTCTGCAGAAAAAACATTTATTAATAATTCCAATGATTAGAATGCCATTTGTCCTTGGTATAATCATGCCCGGATTATCCAATGGGCCTACCGGGCACAGGCCCAGGGGCCCCGCCTCCTGCCCAGGGCCCTTCCAATCAGGATACAGTTTTACTGAACGTCACTTTTTCTGTTTTGTATTTTATTGGTTCCATATTATGTCAGTTTTTTAGAGTGACACCTCATTAGCCAATAAAATGAAAGAGGCTACAGCTATTGGTTAAAAAAGTCCCCGCTCCCACATATGCTCTCTGGACAGTTCTCTCTTCGATTTAGTTTGATCACGTAAACGCGGCACAACAAGCGGAGTTAAACCCTCGCACTCCCGCTACCTCGGCTCCGCTGACTACAAAGGTCCTCCGCCTGCTCTCTCCGCGCCTCGCCCGAGTGCTATGTCGCCGTTTGCCTCCTCCCTTACCGGTCTCTCCACTGCCTGTGGCTCCGCTGACCACACCATCGCTCCTCCGCCCGCTCTCTCCGCGCCTCGCTCGGGTGCGATGTCGCCGTCTCCCTCCGCGGGTTACAGGGATCTCCTGTCCGCCCCGCTGGCTACAGCTTCTCCGCCCGGAGCACCCGCACTCCAAAGTCCTGGTCCTCCACCCTCTCTTTACACCTCCATCGCACCTCCTTGTCTCTCTCCACCTGGCCCTACGCTTTGTCAGCGCCACAGCCGAAGCCACTTATGCATTAACAACGTCTTAATCTACAGTTTCACAACAAAATAGGCTATCGGGGATTGCAAAAATAGTGTGTGTCTGTAATTATAACCATATTTCTCCCAAATAATGCTCTGAAAAGTCCGTTTTCCTGTCGCTGTTGGCGCTACAACATGATTAAATAGTCTCCTGAATGCCCTGAACTGTAATGGCCTGATGGCTCACTGGTAAAACATGTGCCTTCCATCTGGAAGTCCCGGGTTCAAACCCCAATTCTGCATTTTTACCTTGTCGTGTAAAAACAATGTACTACATTAAATTTGATTACTAATACTAGAAAATGGATTTGTTAAGAAATTAAAGGCAACTTATATAGCAGATATAAACCATCATGATTAGGCTTTTGTGTTTATGTCACCCATTCAAACACTGCAAGTAATAAAGCAAAAATAATACTTGAGGTTTTGCTAAATACAATTTGACTGAAAAGTACAATTTTGTGAGAAAATAAAGATTTGCTCATATTAAATACAGTCCAAAAAGATTTAGAATTAATTCAATAACTTATCAAATCCAAATGCAATCTCCTATTGATACCATATGATACCATATATGCATATTTATTTAAAAATTAGCCTAATATTGTGTTGTCCAAGTATTTAAATTAATGCTGCTGTTTTAATAAGTGGAAAGAGTTCTGTTGTCAACTCAGAGCTTCAGTCACAGAATTACACTTTTAAAAAAGTCTTTTTCGTTTTTTTTTTTTTTTCTTTTTTCAATATATTTGTGTATTTTAAAATAGCGGCTTATGGCTCGAAAAAGTAGTAGGGGCCCATTAACATCTGTGCCCAGGGGCCCATAAAGTGATAATCCGGGCATGGGTATAATCATGTTTTTTGAAACACAAAGTATAGTTTAGAGTCTTAAAACAAACTAATTAACTGATTTCTTTATTTAGATGCAACATATACATTAATAATACTATACACAAAATTGGATATAACAGATTACATTTAAACACAAGGAATTCAAAAGTCAAGTCTTCCTGTAAGATGTTTTTTTTCCCCATTTACATGACTCAGTCGTCACAGGTAGGCTACATAACAATGTTTCTGACATTAGCCATATTTGATCATTTGAATGTAACTAGTTAATAACTTAATTTACACGTCATCTCACTTTAGATCAAACTTATTATAAGTTTGATTGAGCAAATATAATAAACTGCTCGAGCTAACATTTACAGCTCGATTTTGCCCTTTGTCCTAGCCGGTCTTAGCGGATGGTCTTAATATTTCCTCTGTTGGCCACTAGTGGCTCTCTCCAAGCTCTATATACACTGTCAGTCTAGAAGGTGTGGCTTCAGCCAGATGTGAGGGTACAGTTTCCTTTAGTGAACCAGACATGCCTGTGACAAGTGAGCAGTGATCACAGGCAAAAGTTACTGTAGCAGCAGCTTCAGTTTGGAAAAAAAGTGTAATAATAGAAAACAATCAGGTGAAAAAAATATAATAATTGAAATCTATTTGATGAAAGTCTATTTATTTGACAGACTTTAACAACTTTGTCTAAAAATGTGTCTTTTCTTTTACATAAAGCCTGTTGACTTCTATTATTATAGTTTTTTTCCAAACTGAAGCTGCTGCTACAGTTCTCTTTTGCCTGTGATCCTAAAATTAATAATCTTGGGAAGTCCTCAGAGACGACTGTTGTTGTGATTTTGGGCTATACAAAAATAAATTGATTGATTGATTGATAAAGCAGCTGCTCACTTGTCACAGGCGTGAGCATGTGTCAGGTTCAATGAACAAAACTGCACCCTCACATTTGGCCGAAGCCACACCTTCTACACCAGGGTTACTCAAAGTCCGGACTCCGGTCCGGATCCGGACCTCGAGACCATTTTGTCCGGACCGGGCAGCCGTTCCCTCGTATTTTTAATTCTGTGCTCTACACCCATGAGCGGACCTTGCGTTTACATGTTTACAGTGCTTCTCCACCAGAAGCGCTTCCTCCCTACCGCACGTCTCTCTCTCTCTCTCTCTTTCTCTCTCTCCTCTCCTCGCCTCTCCTCTCCTCTCCTCTCCCTCTCTCTCTCTCTTTATCCGCGTACTTGTGCGGACTCTATCTCTCTCTCTCTCTCTGGAAGCTGCGTGCCACTGTCAGTGCAGCGTCAAAGCAGAGCTATTTAACAGACAGATCGTTTCTTTGAGAAGCATTTCGAACTTCCAGTGATATTCTGTGAAACTGGAGCTTCATTTTGATCCTTATTTTTTGCAAATCAGCCTTATATTGACGGAGAAAAGGCCCAAAATGTACAGTGAAAGATAACGTGTGTAAATAACAGCAGAGAAAATTGCGCAAAACGGCGCACCGCGGAAATGTTTGAAGAGGTCTTTACAACTTTTACTTTTGCCTGAATGTGACATAAAACAGACACTAACCTTATAAAAGCAGCAGCTCTCGTGTTTTTCCTGCTCTGATCACTCATTATAGTCCTGTCAGGTCGAGTCAGTCTGCCTGACGCTCCTAAAGCCCAGTTTTACAGGGGCGGAGCTAAGGGCATCTGGGGCTGGGGCCCCCTAAATCTGGCTTCTATGGGGGGACCCTATTTGTATTTTTGTTTATTTAACTGCCTCATGTCTTTTTAATTATATTACAAAAGACATCACACAATAGGATCATCACATCTAAAACTCACCAAAATACAGGAAATTGCATTGAAGTTTTAAAAATTCTCCTGGGGGACAATTCCCCCAGACCCCCTGAATTACATCAGAACCTTGTTAGATTGAACTATATTTGTATTTAAGGGCTTATGGGTCTAAGGGTCTGTCTGTAGATTTAAATTAAATACAAATTTATTTCGAGAGAGGGGTTGGGGGCGTGGGGAGCACTACAATTTATATCTATCAGGGGCGCATTAAAATGCACGTTATGTTATGTTTACATGACTTTAATGTTTACACTCTGCTATAAGCATTTAATTTAATGTCATTAAGTTGAATAATAACAAAAATAAATGTTATACTTTTTCATCCGGACCTTTGAACTTGATCGTGTTTTAATTTCGGACCTTTGGATAAAAAGTTTGAGAACCCCTGTTCTACACTGACAGAGCTTGGAGAGAGCCACTAGTGGCCAACAGAGGAATACTTAAGACCAAGGCTAAGACCGGATAGGACAAAGGGCAAAATCGGGCTGACAATGTCTTCCCATTTTGAAGAGTGAACATAATTACATCATTCTGACGTTTTGTAAAATAAATAACAACGTGGACATAACTTTTATATCCTAGTTTAAAGTAGGTTTTTCACAGTGTTTTTTTTCCTCCCAACAATACGGTTAGACGCAGCGAAAAGTTGTAAAAGTGTGAGCGAACTAGTGAAAACAGAAGCGCCGTGCACCGAGACTCACTGTGCTCATGACCCGGGCAGAGGTGCTGTGAGCCAGGAAAAAGTGAGGACACGCACCGCTCCGTGTCACCAGACTTTCAGACAGCCAAAAGCGACAGCCCCCGACCCAGAGTCTCCATGTGTGCGCGGAGTCGGTTCGCATAGTTCGCTCACACTTTTACAACTTTTCCTTATGAAAACCCGATTCCTAAGCTGCACTTTTCCTGCTTTTGAGGACACAGCGACGGCTTTAACAGATGACAAAAGAGCTCAGAGTACCACTGGAACGCACTATAAGTGCGTTTCTTCTTCCACTGAAATGAACTATTTCATCCTGGTGTTAGCTAGCCAGCCTGGTGCTAGCTCAAGATGCTAACTAATGCTTTCTATTTTATTTTTTAATAATTATTATTAAAATTACAAACAATGTGGCAACATAAATTGTAAAATGCATGTATATGCTAATTTCAAGGCACACTAACATTCATTCACATTCACACACACAGAGGTCATTCATTATTTGTAGATTTTCAAAGGATTCCAGAAGAGACAGTGCTCTTTTACCTTTCATATGTTTTAACGAGGTAAAATAGTTTTCTACAAGTTGTCTCTTAAATACTGAAAAAATTGGCTTTACCTTTTTACAGTTGCAACAATGGATACAGAATTTGGACATTAATAACAGATTGTTAAAGACATTTTGAGTTCCTTCAGGAAAACACCAAAACAATATTGTCCCACGTTAAATTGTCCTGTTGAAGCTGGATTTTCGATGAGAGCCAGTCCAAAAAATCTTCCCAGAATGCATTTGTGTACATGCATTGATAGAAGATATGTTCAGTTGTTTCAATGTCCGATTCACAAAAAGTACAGATGTTTTGTTCAATGTTAAATCTCTTTCTCAGCAGTTCACCGGATGGATAAATCTCATTCAGGATCTTAAAATGGATTTCTTTTGTTTTGGAACTAATTTTAAATATTCTGTTCTTATTTGTTTAATTTCTCTTGTGGCAAATTTTTGAATGATTGAATTTCTGTTTGGTTTGATTGGGAACAAATGATTGTTTAAGTGTTTTCGGAGAATTTTGTTTGGTATAGTTTTGTCTAAAAAGTTTTGTTCAAAAATATTTAATGTTGGTAATTTAAGATTGGCTACATTTTCCAAATCAGTATTTTCTATCAAATGTTTTATAGTGTGAGGGATTGAATTGCATACCTTTTTAAATTCTGACTTTTTACATGTAATTTTGTGAATAGAGCAAAAATTTTCAAAAGATAACCAATTGCCCCTTGTATCCACTAGGTGGCATATAGACCACACCCCTTTATCCATCCAGATTTCCTATTACAAAGCACATATCTGTTATTCCATATTGGTGTTTGATGTGGAGTAAAATTATGGTTGTACATGAGTTTCCAGCATAACAGAACCTGTTTATGAAAAGCAGACAACTTAACTGGTAATTTTTCAATTTTAAAATCACATCTGATGACAAAATCAAAACCTCCCATTTTCTCAAATAAACCCCTCTAGAGCAGGGACGGCTCCAGAAAATTTGTATTGAGGGGGCGATGGGGGGTCCAAATTATATGAAGGGGGGGCAAAGAAATTTTAATACAACCACTCTGCAAACGGATAATAATAATAATAAACGGTAAAGATGCAAAAAATGAAGTACTAACAGTACTAACAGTACAGTACAGGCCAATTGGCCTGTACTGGCCTTTATTGGCACAAAATGATATCATAATAACAAAGTCATAACTGATCAACTCCAAAATTTTCAATTGTCCTTCAAAGGTCTTTTTGTAACCAGTAGGGGGTGCAAACATTACCTGACTTAAGATCTTCAAAGTTCCTGTGTTAACTACATCACTTTTTACCCCAACATTCCGTCTTCTCTTCTCCCTCCAAGACTCCTCAGAAACTGTAACCACACACAAACAGACTAAATGTAACATTACATACTGTTTTAGTTGAGCAAGTTTGATCCCATTGTGTCAAATATACATTTTGTAACAGCCTTTTACCTTTAAATTGTCCTTCTTCCTCCTTATTTCTCTTCCTTCACTCAGTTTTCTCAGAGCTCTTCAAATGCTGCAGTCATACACAAAGGCAGATTATATGCTACATGCAATTAATACTGGTTGTTTTACAAGTCTAAAATGTGATTCTGTCATGCTCTCTGGTGTGGAAAGAGATAGTTTTCCTAATGATTATACTATGCTTTTCTATGAAATGAACAAACTAATATTTCACTAAATAAATTATATCAGTGATTAGATGCATAAACTTACAGGGCAGATATATATTCATATTTTAAGTAAAGATATTACTGGCTCATACAATGCTGTGATCTGACCTGAACCCAAACAATACTAGGAAAGGATGTTGTTATGCCTTAAACAGTCCTCTGTCTTGGCTCTCCCCTCTTTTAGCTCTTCTTCTTCATTCTTTCTTCTCCTCTCCTGTGTTCTCCAAGACTCTTCAGAAACTGTAACCACAAATAAATACAGATGCTTTAAATTTGTTTTTAAGTATTATTTAGTTGTGCTAATTGTTTAATATTTGATGGATTACTTTTTAATAAGTGTGAAAAAGAACTAAAAGAAGGGAGAGCTGCCATCCTTTCTCCTCCTTCACTCTGTCTCTCCTCTTGTCTCCAAGGGCTCTTCACATATAATCACAATAGACTACTGTATTCTATTCATATATTAAGCAAAATAGATATTAAGCAAATCTTAGGCAAAATTATATGAAAATAAAATATTTTAAAATTACTAATACCTTCAACTGTCTTCTGTCTCAGCTCTCTTTCTTTGCCCTTTTTCACTCTTCATCCCATCATTCTTTCTTCTCTTCTCTCCTCTCCTCTCCACATGTTTCCAATGGCTGTTGAAACTGTAAGACGGGTCTATTTGTGATCCGAGAGAGTGATTTTTGTGTAACAGTGATGTGGCATCAATGTAGCCTTCCTCTAACAGCCAAACTTTCTGCGGGGCCTTTTCAAACAAAACAACTGTGGATATTGTGTCTGCAAACAAGTCTTATTGTGAAAACACCAGAGAGCGGCAGAGCATTAAACCACAAGTCCTGCGTGTTTTATAGTAAAACATGCAGGATTCACCTGCTCACCAAACGATTTTGATCTAATATGAAGCTTAAACTAAAACTAAACACATAAGAAGTGTTTTTTAATGGATACATTATGCATTACTAGTAATAGGCCACATAAGCAAGTTGCTGCTGAGGAAATGAGGCAGTACAACAGCAGCAAAAGCAGCAGAATGATTTACTTCAGCTTTATTGACTTTTTCTCTAATTTACATTTTGTTCAAATTTGTTTTACACCACAAAAAATATTCAAGTTTGTGTAATATTTTGTATTATTTTGAATGACGTTATTTAAACAAGTGACAGTAAAATAAAAACAATTTGGCAAATGAATGTAGGACAGGAAAAATACCAAGTCTCGTGATCACGTCAATTGTGGCACAAGCAGAGGCATGGACCTTTAAAGTGGCACCTGAAGCCAAAAAGTTTGCCGACCCCTGCTGTAAGAAGACAAGACCAGAAATATACAAAGTACATTATTAGGTAAAAAGTAATTGAAATAATTATTGTAAAAACATATTACTACTCACCATTCACAAAAGACTATCCGCCTGTTGTTATGGTTGGCTGCAAAGCGGTCAATAACAACTTCCACATCTAGCTGCTTTGTTCTTCCTGCGCTTATGGTCATCAACCCCAGATTGCTGGTTCGTGCATCTCCACTTTTGTTTCTGAGGTAGTTCTTCAAACGACGCAAGCATGAAAAACTTCTCTCACAAGCGGCTGTTGATACAGGTAATATAAGGCTAATACAAACCAGTTTGTAAAGGTCAGTAAAAGCATCCTTATATGGCCTTAACAGAATCAGCAAGTCCTGTGTGGTGCTAACAGTGTCCCCATTCTGTTTCTTTCAATCAAACGTCTCAACTGATGAACTTCTGCTGCCAAGTTGTCCTCCAAAACTCCATAATGTCTAGCCATGGGTAAAAGAGCTGTTTTATTCAGGAATGTTTGATGTTTTGGGTTAACAGCTGCTACTCCTTTCAGAATGTGGCAGTTTTCGGAGGAAAATCGTCTGGTCAGTTCAGAAACTAATCGGTCAATAACTGGAAAAAAGCAGTGGATTCGATATTCCTCTGAAGTTTGCATTGGCTCTCGTAGCGTAGTTTCTGCGTTCACCACAAAGTCTTGCAGACGACGAGGATGAGTTTTTCTCCTTACCTCAGGGGGGTGCATGTTAATGCCAAGCATTTCACACATGTTACTGGCACATTCCCAGATTTGAGCCCATGCTTCGGCGCTGCGTTTGTCACCAAGAGCATCAACAACTGCAAAAACCAAATCAATTGCAGCTGCCAGGTCTAACTCTGTGCACTGGAGATGATCAGATAAAGCTTTTGTCATGCTGATTATGCTTTCTAGCATGCAGATGTGCAGGACAAACTGTACATCCATCAAACCAGTGAGTGATTTTGCTTCTATAGCTCTATGCCCGTTTGACTAGTTGCTCACATCTTCTAGGGTGGCAAGGATAGCAGGTAGAGTTTTTTTATAGCCCAGAGTGAGTTATGTTGGCATGCCCATCTAGTGTCTGACAGTCTCTTTAGTTCTACTGGCTGTTTTCTTGGTTCAAGTTCCTTTTGTTTTGCCATGAACACTTTATGAATCACTGACCCTGAAAAGAAGTTGTACAACAGCTGGACAGTTGCAAAACATTCTGCCACGGTTTTAACATTGTGCACACAGTCAACTAATACCAGATTCAATCTGTGAGCATAGCAATGGATGTAAATAGCATGTGGAACTTCTTGTCGAAATTTTTCCTGGACACCATTGTTGCAACCAGACATGACTGATGCACCATCGTAACATTGTGCAATGCATGCGTGTTTGTCGATCTGACACTTTCCCAACGTTTGCTTAATGGTCACAAGTAAAGACTGCGCATCCAGACCTTCCGCTGGTACAAAGTCCAGAAATTCTTCATGGATCTTATCATTATGCAGGTACCGCAAAACAACTCAGATTTGCTCTTTCTTGCTCACATCCTTGGTCTCATCCACCATTAATGTATAATGCTCTCCCAGTCTAATCTCACTGCTCACTTGTTCCCTTATGAGCGTGGCCATGATGTCAATTAACTCATTTTGAATATTATTGTGAGTATATTTAGCGTTACCGGGTCCACTGGTTAATTTATGGTTCACTGTACTGTCAAACTTTCCCAATAGACTTAGAAGTTCAAGAAAATTACCTCTGTTTGTTGATATTTCATCCTCTCGATTGCCCCGCTGTCCAATAGTCTGACATGCTGTAAAACGCAGTGCCTCGACAACTGCACGCATATACTGCCTATTTTCTTGGACAAGTTTTAAATGTCCAGAGTCGAGTCTGTTTAGAATTCGTGATCCGTGTTTCACTCGCTCTTTAAATTCACACCATCCTTGCATAGCCTGCTTGTGTGAACTACTTGAGCCAATTTCTCTGCTCCTTTTCTCCAATTCTTTAATCCGTCAAGAGAGAAGTTTTTCTCGATATTTCCCAGCCCACAGATCCTTTGAAAAAACAGAAAGCCGCATCCAGAGCCACGGAGTATTCCAGCCACGGGTACAGCGTAAACCACGCTTGGTTGAAACTCCTCAACGTAGGATTTTTTGATCCAAATGACCTATGCGGGTAAACTCTCAAATGAGGTTGTTTAGGTCCTTCCGCGGGGTCTTGGCTTAGGTCCATAGCTCCACGAAGATTCACGACTGTGCCCGCACTACACGCTGCTGCGGCGGGTGTGGGACCGGTGTCGCTTCCTTCCCTCTCTCCTTCCTCGCTTCCTTCGCCGGATTCCGAGTCTACCACGTCCCCTTCCACGTTTTGAAGTTCGAGTTCCTTCACCACATCATCATCGCTCGAAGTCTCAACACAATCGACGTCCTCTATTCTTTTTTTTTAAGCGGTACCACAAATCGATCCATTTTGATTTTTGAGAGCAACACGTAGCATGAGCCAGCCTGAGCCTCACGACCGTTTGTTTGTGTGTGCGTGCGTCAGTGTGTCAATAACTAACCAATGACAATGCGCGTCAACAATGCCGCAAAGTTCATGGGTAGTTAAATGTAGAAAATTTATTTTTTATTATTATTAATGTTAATTCTTTCTTATTATCATAGTTGCAGACTAAATATGAGCTGAACTAAAAAAAAATATTTATCTGTATGTTTGTGTAATTTATATTTTCGGGATGGGCTAAGCTAGGGGGGGCAATGGGGTCTTGGGGGGTCGTGCGCCCCCCCAAGACCCCCCCTGGCGCCGTCAATGCTGGAGAGACAGAACCAAATGCTATTTTTTTTTTCTGTAAGGAATGATTTCAACCATTTCATTTTCAAAACTGTGTTTAAACCTTCAAAATCAATCGCATTAATACCACCTTCTTCATATTCTTTTATAAGTTCAGATTTTTTAATGTAATGTACTCTGTTCTTCCAAACAAAATTAAAGTTTAACTGGTTTATTGCTTTAATTGATTTTTCCGGTATGGGCCATGTATAGGCAGGGTAAATACATCTAGCTAGTGACTCCATTTTAGTTAAATATGTTCTTCCAAATATTGTTAAGTCTCTTTGTAACCAAGAGTTTAGTTGAGATTTACATTGGGTAATTTTATCTTGTACATTTAATTTTTCACTTGTGACTGTGTCTTTTGTTAAATAAATACCCAGGTATTTAACACAAGATTTAATAGGGATATTATATGCCTCTGTGAGAGCGCAGTCGTGAGAGCGCAAATGCTCATCAAGAGCATTTCTGTTATGGGCTTTGTTACAGTGACCATAAATATTGCCAATAATTAGCATAGATTCTTCAAGATGAAGAACTGATATTACCCAATGACCGTTGTTGCTAGATTTACTAGTGATAATTTTCCCTTGACAGTTATTCAATAAAATGGCTACACCTGCTGACCTTGATGTGCCACGTGAGAAAATGATTCTGTCCCCCCACTGAGTTGTCCAAAACCTTTCATCTGTTTCCAACGAGTGTGTCTCCTGAAGTAAAATACATTGTGCTGTTTTGCTTTTACAGTATAAAAATAAAGCCTTTCTTTTAACTCTTAGACCTCTAGCATTAATCGTTAAAAGTTTTAAATTACACTTTAATGACATTTTCTTTCTCACTCATACACACACGCACACACACACAAATGAAAAAAAGAAATATACCAATATGGAAAAACCTTTTTGAGGTAACTTAAACTAGGCAGGTCCCTAAAAAGTGCAAAAAGTAACCCTCTTAACCTTAATGTAAACATTGTTTTTTTTTCTGATGTTATAAAGTTGTTACGCCTGGCTCTAGGGCGCAACATTAAGAAAGGGGGGAGACAGGAGACCGATAAGTTTTTAAAGCCCGAGGGGGCATTTATTGAAACAATAATCTAGTCTGTAATGTTGTCAGTATATGTGGACGTGTAGTGTGGTGCGTGAGTGCATGTTGGTGCAAATGAAAGTCAGTATGAAAACGTTTGATGTGTGTGCGTGTTGGATGCATAAAATAAAACAAAAAGAAAATGAAGTGGCGGCTGGCGTGGCCCGAGATCTGGCCGCTGGGGCGAGCGGGGAGAAGTGAAGGCGAGGAGCAGATGAGAGGCTCTGGCGCAGGTGAAGCAATCAGATATATCCTGGTCAAGAGGGCGGAGCCACAGACGGGCGGATCAGGCACCTGGGCAGAGAGGAGAGCGGCAGAGCAGGCAACAGCAAGTCCCTCCCACGACTGGGGCCGTAACAAAGTGCTGTAGAACATGTGAAAAGTATTTGTAAATCTCTTTAGCTAATGTTCAACTAATAAAGTTGAACATTTTCAAAATTATGACCTATACAGTGTCATTTTCAAACCTGAACTGTGCGTCCATCTATGACAGCTACGTGGCCCTTATAGAAGGCCACCTTACCCTGTGATCTAGCCAGTTTAATTTAACTCGGTGTACAGAGTCCACCACATCTTCGATGTTGTCCGCCCACTGTGGGAAGATTTTAAGAAGAAGTTCTTCTATTTTCTCCCTGATGTTTTCGTTTTCTTGTTCTTTGAGGCCAGAGAGTCAAAGATTCCAACGACGTTTGTAGCGCTCAACTTCCAAAACCCTGTCTTTTAGCGTGGCATTTTCTTTTTTTATTTCTGTGTAGTCTTGCTGAATGCAGTGTCTACTTTAGACCTGCATTCAGCAACTGCCACTCCATTTTCCTCAATGCGCTAAACAAGTCCTGCAAACGTGTCAGCCTGTTCTTTGAGCCTCTCACCAAAGCCGTCAACTTTGTTTTCCACTTTTATGAGGATTTTCGTCATGGCTGACGAAAACCTTCTCGACGAAGAAGCGAGTGAAGAGTCTCTTCCTGTTTTTTTAACAGCGATTGGATGGCAATCAGCCAATCAGGGAATGTGTCGATTAAAAGACAACCTGGATACACCCAGAAACCGGCTCAATATGGTTCAGCCAATCAGAGCAGTTTGGCTTGTCACGTGATTTTTAGCAGTGATTGACCGCATTTCTGTTCTGTAAATATATCCAACTGGTTTTGCACACAAATGTAATGTGCTCTGCAAAAATATATACTTATGTTTTCAAAAACATAGTTTTTGTGCATTTGCAAATACAAATAAATCTGTACAAATACACATTTGAACATTTTATAAAATAAATAATAACCATTAAAAAATATATTTTACACATTTTTTGTGCAAGCAATTATTTTATTTTTGCAGCTCTAAATTTTATTTTTACATTCCCAATTTTATTTGTGCAAATTAAAAAAATAAAACTTGTACAGTTGAAAATGCATTTATTTGCAAAGCCAAAGACATATATTTGTTGAAGACTTTATGTATATTACTACAGATTTAACCCTTATATGCATGACCGACCAATACCTACACTCTTCCATAAGTGGGTTTATTCACATTTGAACACAAATCAATCAGGTTCAAAAAATGTCAAAATCCATTTTGTGACTGTCGGTCTGATTATGGAGGACGAACAAAAAATACAACTATAACTGGAGACTATAACATTGTCCACGCACATGAACACACACAAAACATGTTCTCTTGTCTCACTGTGTGCACCTGTTACAAACTACATCCTTTAAGCTGTGATCAGTCACAGGAATACTGCTTTTCCAGCAGCAGTTGGTGGCTTTGCGGTCCTTGTTTTTTGGACAAATGTGACATCTTTGTCTCTTCTGTTGGCCCTGTGTGCTTCTCTCATGTCTGTGGACTGTGAATTTTGTCACTAAACACCTCCCCATTGCTAAAGTGATGCAGATTGGTAGGTTTGGGGTACTTTCCAGTCGACTTTTCATGTGAGGAGTCAAAAACTCCTTTGACAGTTCTGTGAGAAAGCGTTGCTGTGTGAACCAGTGAACCTTACATGTGTGACGGGCCAATCCCACTACATGCAGCTCCGCTCCGCTTCGGTCCGCCCAGCTCCGACCTTTGGAGTGGCTGCACAGAACTGTTGTCAATGAGAACCGTTCCACATGCTGCGCGTCCGCTCCGCAGGAATCCGCCCAGCTCCGTCTCTCCGCCGCCGTACGACCAAAATACGGATCAAGGCTATTTTCTTCTCCGCCCGAGTCCGGCCACGTCCGGCCAAGTCAATCTCCGCCAATCAAAACGCACCAAACCGGAAAAAGAAAGTGAACTATGTCCGGATTTACAAAGTAAAATCACTCCGCACGTACTTTGTATTGATCAGATCACGAAAAGTTCGTAGTTTTACATAAAGTTTCTTTGATATTTGGACACAGCAGACTGTTAACTACAGACTCTGTCACTGACACATGGACAGGACAACGTGATTTAGTTCGTGCTCGTAACAGCCTCTTTACCCTCAGCGGAGGAAGAAAACACGTCCTGTTTCACAAACTCGTGTTTTTGGCGCATGCTCTTCTTGAGCTCCTCGGGGCAACGCAGCCCTGCGGAGCGGACTGGAGCGGAGACAGTGGGCGAGGGGTCTGCGGCAACTTTCGGAGGCGGACTGGGGCGGAGCGGAGCGGAGCGCAGCTGCATGTAGTGGGATTGGCGCGTGATGCTGAGTAAAAATGACCTTCTGACTGCTTCATCAGATGTGTAAATGCCACAGTAAATGTAAACCAACAAGTACAATTGATAAGAATCAAAAGTTCCTAGGGCTTACCCCTGAGATTCCATTGGAACTGACTGGGGTCCTTTTTGACCCCACTTATGGAAGAGTGGGGTAGTGGTACAAAAGATGAAATTTCTTAAAAAGTATATATACAAATGTTTTAATTGCTATGGCCTCATGTCACAAACATTTTTGTTGAGGAATACCTAAAATATGAAACTGTAACTACAAATAATTCGAAAGATTTCTCAAAATAACAACACCTGGGGTAATTTTTGACCCCACTTATGCATCTAAGGGTTAAAAAAAAAAGCATTTGTACAAGTAATAAAAACATTTATTTGCAAAATTAAAATACATTTGTTCAACTTCTTTTTGATATTTGCAAAACATAAAAATATTTACAAACACTATTATATTTGTGAAACATGTTTGATATATTTACAACATTTTGGCAGGAATTTGACCCCATAGCTGTGGCTGGGGGAGAGAGAGAGAGAGAGAGGGGGGGGGGTGGACAAGATGGATGATGCGGCTGTGACGTGAAAAGGCCTTCAACTCTAGTTAAGTTACGTTTAATTATTAGTGTTTACTGGTCTTAGGATTAGTAAATACTGAATAATAATAATGTTTGGTTTCAAATGAAAAAAAAAAAAATATTAGATAAGATTTTACTTGTTCAAAAATTGGTTAGTTTTTCTACTTTGCATTGGTGTTGCAGTGCATTATTTTTTTCTACATTTCCATTGTTTGATTACGATTGGATACCTGCAACTATCAACGTTTTTTCTCTCTGTTCTGTTCTCTCTGCACAAGTACACTTGTACAGATAGAATTGATCATTCTGTGTTTTTTAAAATCAGTTTTTCAAATTTTTAGATGAATTGTAATTGAGTACTTTTTGTTCTACATTGTAGCCTATAATGCTTCTTGTAGAGTTGTCTGTTTTTGAGCTGTTTGTCATACACATGGTGATGGCGCTAACAGCTGCAACTCTCAAGGTTCAAGTTTAAGCATTATTTTTGACATAGTGTTTTCTTAGTGTCATATTTTGGTTTACATTGGTGCATGTACAACATTAGACATACACAATGTTGCATGTTCAGTGCTTTTGCAGTTTTAAAACTGGTACATTTGTGTGTAGTACTTTTGATTCTGGAAAAGTCTAGTTTTAAGTCTGATTAGAGAGTTAACTACACTTACAAAGTGATTTAGTCTTAGTATAATACTTACTTTAGATGTATAAACTTAGTTTTATCCAAAGAAGTTTTGTTCTGATTTTACAGAATAATTACTACATTGTTGTTATATTGGTCTAAAGTAGCTTTTCAATTTTTGTTTGGTTACTGCTAGGATTAGATTAATGTGTATATGTTTTGACGATCACTTTTGAGTGTTAGTTATTAGTTATTAAAACTGACTGTTAATTTAGTTTGGAGATAGATTAGACTTTGACAGATTTAAACTGATAAGAATGATCTAACTTGTGTCTTTGTGTTTGTGCCAAAGGAAACTTTACTGGAAAATGGACTCATGAACTGAACTGTTTGAAACATGTTTCCTCCAACATAAACAAGCTTACAAAAAATGTTTTTCAACGACAAAGGAATAATGGACAATTTTGGACTCGTCTTTTTCCACATCAAGATGAGACGACTTTGTGTCATGGTTTAGCTGATGGCAAATGCCCAGTAACGACATGACGGGACAATACTGGTGATGTGTTGTGGTTTGTGTTGTGTAATAAAGAGAATAACTTTGAGAGAACATTGTGTTGGTAAAAAAATTAGATTGATTAGTTTTTATTATATTTATTTTAGAAAAAATAGTTTAATTGGTTTAATGTGGGTTTAAACATAGGGGAAAAAAACTAATTTAATTTAATTTAATTAGATTAATTTGGGTTAAAATTAGAGTTAAATGATAGGTTAGTTTAGTGGTTTAATATTGGTGTTATTGTTGTTAAATGTTGAATGTGTAAATGTTGAAGTTCTGACATCAGACTAAGCTAACTGCTCTGACAGGTGACTCATGATTCAAGGGGAGGTCCGAAGGCCCTCTGACCCTTACGTACGCTAGCGGTGCTACGTGTTCTGTGTAAGGTGGAAAACCTTGTTGGTCTCTGACAATGCGCAAAATGAAAAATGGAGACCTAAATGTGTGAACATGTGGTAGTTTGAGTTAACCAGTAAAGACAGTACAGTGTGAACTTTGCTTGGTCGTACTTTTGGGGCTGAAAAGGTACTGATTCAAAAGGTTAAAGTTTCAATGTTTAACATTCAAATATTTGATAATGATAATGCTTTAGTTTAGTTTAAAAGTTAAAATTACTTTTGACTAGTTAATTGGTTGAAAGGTTAAAGCTAATGCTAAATAAAAACATAGAATTAGGATTTTCCTTCTTTTATGGTTTGCCATTTTGATTAGTCATTTGTATGATTAAAATTATAAAAAGGAGGGAATGTGGGAAAAAATATCTTCTATGTGTGTTGATAATTTGTAATCATATTTTTTTTTTTTTATTGTGATGTACAATGTATTTGTGAAGAACTATAGTTAAGGGTTAGTGCTTGAAGCCAACAGCACATTCCAAAGGAAGGACAGGTTACAGTTGACCTGTGAACTGCCAGACTGTTGATCTTGTCATAAGTTTCGAAAAGGTCCCGGATTCAGACTGTTGTCACCGAGTCTAAGTTTGAGACTGGGATGAGATCATGGAATGGACATTCTGAGAAGAGAAACAGTGACATCCAAAGATGGTGAAAAGTGAAGATTGGAGAACCAATCAACGTTAACCTGGCTAAAAGGGGTTCTTGGACAACTGCTAAAAGGGACTTTCTTCTATTCCCTCTGTGAGGGGGTTGTAGGAGAAGTGAGGCGAGCACGCGAATAGGAACACATGAGACAACTTTGCGAGGTTTAGACAAATAGATGTCGCTTTGTAACTTTTGTGTTATCTGTTTGAATTCAAAGTCAATCTTTTTCTAATTTGTATCATTTTGAGTCCAGGTTGTTTTTCTAAACAGGATACAGTCCGGGGAAAGATCAAAATTTCCCTGACATCATGTTTGCAGAACGTTTCTAATACATTAGCCAAAACGTTTTTTAGTAAACAAAACAGCCATAAAGCAACCCAATAAACTGCTTGATCGGTAGCTACTGGTCAATGTATTGATCAGTCTGTAATGTCCATATTGGATGTTATCTGTTGTTTTTGACGTGCTATTCAGATCTGTACAGTAACCACCTTATCCGACGATCATACAAGTATGACTATACATTGTTCAGAAGTGAAAATATGAAAACAAAGGACTTATATTGCTGGTTGCAAGAGTATTATCCATCTCATCGACAACCGACAAGTACACTGTGGTCGTGGGGGTGGTACATGTGGGTGATTCTTCTTTTGTTTTTACTGGTGAGCTACAGCAATTATGGAAAAGTCTACCGCCACCTACTGTAGTACAATTAGATTGTAGGTTGTTTCTTCTCTTGGTCTTATTTTGTTTTCTTTAGGTCAAATGCATTTGCTTATTTGACTCTTTATGTGTATATGTATGTGATAGATGTAAATGCATATGTAAATGTATTAATATAAAAAAACGGTGTTTATGTTCACATAACATCTTTAATTATACAATTACCAACTTCAAGAGATAAAAAAATGCAATTATTAAATAATAAAAACTACATGTACAAGTGATTAGTGGCTACGAATATTAAATGCTTAAATAGCTTTATTTCATGAAATCTGTTGGTTTTCTCCGTCAGATCTCCACACTCCTGCACTCTGTGAATCTGTGATGGACTGCAGCTCCTATTTTGATGATGTCACATCATGAATGAAAACTAACAGATAGAAGCAAAGCAGAAGACTCAAACATCGCGCTGAAATGAAAACACCACGCAGTGGTATCATTTAGAGCGGGGTGAAAAGAAAACAGCGCACGTAGGCTGTGTCTGTGCGCGCTTTCAGGAATTTTGCGCTTATTTTCAATCTATACGATTTCAATTCTTGTTCACTGCGTGCAATAATGTTCTCTATGCACGCTCAAGTTAAAGATAGCTGTCTGACGCCATATATTTGTATTTAAAGTTTGACAGCTTGTCCTCTGTAATGGATCAGGACCATATTAGTGTTGATTCTCACACCGGCTGAGTTTAGTTTATCAAATTTTAAATTAAAGCTGTTCTTCAACCATTTGGAGCAAAATCTAATCTGTGGGCTCTTTGTGAAGCTGAGACTCTGTAGTTTTGACAATTGATGTCTAATTTATTTTAAATTCAGGCAGAAACAAGCTCTGCACAGAGGAACAGAAAATAAATCCAATTAAAATACATTCTGCCTGGGTTATTTGGGGTTTATAAATTGGAGAAATGTTGCCTGTGGAAAAATGAACTCACAGACAGCAGACTGAGCATCAGTTGAGTCTTGACAATTTACATTTAAAATCTGAAGCCAAAAGCACTAAAGATGAGAGTAAGAACATGATAATACAGTCAAAATATCCAGGCGGAATCCCTTTAAAGGCCTATAAACTGTTTGTCAAATGTGATTTTATATTTGAGGACTTGATGTCCAAAGTAATCCTGATTTCTCCCAAAATAACTTATTCAAGTCAAAATAGATTCGAGCTTTTCATTTACAGCTTACACTATGTACTATATACACTTTATAAACTCTTCTCAGATTGTGGACGATTGAGAATAAATACACATTAAAGCCAACATTCTAATGACAGCATGTTGAGTTTTGAAGAAATAATACATAAGTAACCTCACACCAGCTGGACCAATCCCATTCTGTGGTTTTAAGAAGGTTTTCAGAGTTACTTTAACTGAGTTTAGTATTGGCGTTGGATTGTTTCATAGATGTGACTGTGGGGACGTGTCCTTGAACAGTTCCTGGTCTGATTATCGAGTTCTCAGGAGGGTGAGATAAAACTGAGTTCCAAAATCATGGCCCAAGCTCCTTTCATGTACAATATTTAAAACTCTTTGTCAAACAAAGGCCAAAACACCAGCTGAACCTGTGTCTGAACTACTTGGATTATAGAAATAAAACTGAAAATGAATCAACCATGGAAAAATCAAAAATAATTGGGCTATAACAGACTTGGATTTTCATGAGAACAAACCTGAAACTAAGATCAAGAGCTTGTGACCAATGTGATCCATAAAGAGCTGAACGAGCAGAACAACTCAGTGATGTAGAAAGTCTGTTCTTCTGAAACGTCTCAGCTGCACAAAGACTTTTGCTTCAACATCTAACTCTGTTGGATATTTCCCCCCTTTATTTCTAAACCTTTCTTTGTTTTATGAAGTGATTAATCATTTATAAAGTTATATAAAACGTCATAAATAAAAGTGTCCATAGCCAAATGTAGTAATCGTCACATAAAAAAAATAGAATTAAAGATGAATGATGGATGTGTAAACTATCTGATGCTAATGTAATTCTGACTGATATGCATCATCTTAATCATTTTCATCATCAAACAAGGCCAACACAACATTTTCTTCTACTATATTTAAGAAAAATCTTTCCACTTCATCCCTGTCAACTATAAAGATAATCTGTCAAACACAGCACAAGTGACCAGAGTCCATTCTAAAGGACATTTGTAAATCTGCTTTTGATCAAACTATTGCACCGTTGGTATAGCCCTCCATATCCAATATTTGCGTCTTAGCTCTGCAAATAGTTGCTCTGAGCCTGGGTGATGTAAGGCCCCGTCTGTGTCCTGAATGATGAGCTGGGTAACTTTGTGGTGCAGGTCCAAGACCACAGGGTGGATGGCCTCGGGCTCTAAATAACTACTACGCCTCAGCCTCCCACCAACTCTAATAAGTCCTGCAGTATGATCAAACTCTGGGGCTAGGGTCAACAGCCGACTAGTGGCAGAAATGAACTTATTGGACAGCAGGTTATACTCCTCTGGAAAACTCTCCTGTTGAACTTGTTGCAGGATTTCTCTCTCTGAATTCTGATAATCTGCAGCTGTGAGTGTACGTGGGTTGGGGGCCGCCCCATGAAGGGACAGGGCAACAGTCCCTATGAGGTCAGCAAAGGAGGAGCACTGGTCAGCCTGTGACTGTAGCGTGGCTGTAGCAGGTGAGGTAGTAAAGCAGGAGATAGCAGGCTTCCGTAGTGCAGGGTCTTCCTCTGGCTCTTCTTTTGTTGGCTGAACTGGCCAGCACTCGGGTAACTGCTGTAAGAAGGATGGCCCATGTCTCCACCGGCCATCATTGGACAGCTCCTGTAAGGTTTTACCTCGAGTGACATCATCAGCTGGGTTTTGTGCAGAGTTTACATATCTCCAACTATGAGGATCTGTCAACCCCTGAATCTCAGCCACTCTAGTTCCCACAAACACGTTGAACCGGCATGAGTCTGAGCGTAACCAGGTAAGGACAGTGGTGGAGTCTGTCCAAAGGAAAATATTGTCAATAGATAGAGTCAGCTCAAGTTGCAGAAGTGCAGCCAATTGTGCAGCGGTCAGTGCTGCACAGAGCTCCAGCTAGTGTCGTAGTACTCGAGACCGGTCTTGGCCTCGAGACCGGTCTCGAGACCGTTTTTTAAAGGTCTTGGTCTCGTCTCGGACTCGAGCGTTCCAGGACTTGGTCTTGGTCTTGGTCTCGAGCGCTCCAGGACTCGGTCTTGGTCTAGGACGCTCTGGGACTTGGTCATTTTGGAGCGGAACGGCAAGCTTAGTGCCTCGTGTAGGCAGCCCCAGGCTCATTTCACTTACACGTGGGTCAGATCGTGCACACAGCACGCCAAAGCGCCGAGCAGCCACGTGCCCCGAGGCCCAGCCAAAGCCGCTCGTCAACCCAAAATACGCTCCAAGCTTTCCCGCTGGAGACTCCATCAAGCAACCCGCTCACCGAGGGCGCGCGCCTCTAGCTCACGCGTGAGGTTTGTTTAGGTCATTACCTGTGTTCGGTCCTCCACTTCTCGTTGCTCCTCACGCTGCCAGCCTCCGCCGCTGTTCATTTTCTCCCGTTGGCTTCACTTCTGTCCGTGCGCGCTCGCGGTCCTCGTGCACTGTGTGACCCCAGCGCTGCGCTTTCACTTTGTTTGCGAGTCGAGTCAAGAGAGATCCAATTCTGTGACATCCGTGACAAACAAAAACATCCTACTCTTCTCCCACGGCTGAGGTTTACGTGCAGATGCGGTGCGTGGATGGCCCAGGACAGATACCAGTGTGCAGTGGAGCTGAGGACACGGGGTTTGTGGGAATCCCGTGTCAAACTATATTTTTAAACAAATAACCCTGCACTTAGGCCAGACATTTTACAATGTTTGTGCTTTATAACATAACTATCCATTTCCCATCATAATGTCTTATTTAAAAACAAATAGCCTACTGAAAGCATCTCATTGCAGTTGTGGAAGCTTTTCAATTCTGGCTGTGGCCAAACAATACATTATCAGAATTCTCTAAATGTACACAGTGTCTAAATGAGTAGAACCCTCACAACCTGTGATCAGTTTAGGCTACTTTTAATATTTGTGAAAATAATAATAAAACCTAAAAAGCCCAGACTTTCACTTTGTTAATAACATTTTTTTATACTGTTGAACTCTGTCTATGGTTTATTCTTGAACAATGTTTATCTCTGGGCACAGTCATAATTTTTAAACTGGTCTTGGCCTGGTCTCGATCGGTCTTGGTCTTGGTCTTGGTCTCGACACTTTGTGGTCTTGGTCTTGGTCTCGACATTTTGTGGTCTTGGTCTTGTCTCGGTCTCGAGATCTTGTGGTCTCGGGCAAGTCTTGGTCTCGATTAGTGCGGTCTTGACTACTACACTAGCTCCAGCCTTTGCTTTTTTGGAGCAACTCTTGATTGAGCAGTGAGAAATGACACCTCCGCCTGACCATTTGTGTCCTCACTGCGCAGATAGGCTACAGATGCATCTGCAAACACATGAATGTCCCTGAAACAGTTTGTGGTGTTCATGGCTGGACACAAACTGTTTGTGTCCAGCCATGAGCACAAACAGTTTCATTATCAGTTTCCATTATCTCTCCCAAGTGTCACTTGGGAGAGATAATGGGTCATTCCACTCTCGCTGTTTGTGCCATAAGCGCTGCACTAAAATCTTGGCCCGGGTTGTAAAGGGCTAAACTCACCTTTAATAGTGAATGTCTTTTGAGGCTGATCTCCAGGGTAGATGGAGAATGCCACTGATGCACCATGCATGACTTTAACGTCTTGCCTAAAATGGTCCACTCTGACCCGTCGTCTAGTACTGCATAAGTCTCTAAAGAGTTTTCACCATTGCATAGCAGCACCCTGGTAATCTTTAACAGGACTTGGTTGCAGCCCGAACGTCTGTCTAAATACAGAACTTCATTGGTGGAGCTGACTGGACTTAATGGGGTCTCTTGGGGCTTGGCATTAATATCATGTAGAGCGTGCAGGTGTTTCCCTTTACATTTTGGGCATGTGACTTTCAAACAACATTGGGCAGCTTGTTGTGCCAGCACCTTCTATTAGACTTTATCCATGATGATCTCTGCTCTACTGTCAGCAATGCAAAATTATCACACGGTCAAGATAGTGCAGTGTATTAACACAAAATGCAGACCTCTTTGGAATGGCTGGCACCTGCTCTGTGGGAGGAGCATGACTGGGCTTGTTTGTGGTATGGAAGATGCTGGTGTTTTTATTGCCCTTGTTGTCCTGGCGCCTTGCTGGTTTATATTCACTGCTACTCTTAAAGGGATAGCTCGGGATTTTTGACATGAATTTGTATGACATCCCCATAACCAGTGTCGCATCCACATTGTCTTACCCCCGACAGCAACCAGCAAGCCGAGTTCCTGTCCACTTTAGGTCCAGACGA
Organism: Mugilogobius chulae; assembly: GCA_038363315.1. Taxonomy (NCBI): domain Eukaryota; kingdom Metazoa; phylum Chordata; class Actinopteri; order Gobiiformes; family Gobiidae; genus Mugilogobius; species Mugilogobius chulae. The sequence goes on from CM076416.1 coordinate 9,339,169, forward strand.
AAGTAGTCCGGCAATATGTGTTCAAAAGAGTGATATATGTGCAGACAAAACCGTTGTCCACGGAAAACGTCAGACCTCGTAATCGCTTGGCACTATTTTCTTTCTCTTCATATCACTGCACGCTGCCGCCAGCTGACAGCCGCGCTTTGTTTACTAATAGTAAAAGTTAACGACAACGTGTCTGACTACGACAGCGATGACTCCAGCACACAACCAGGAGGATATCTTTATGAACCCGAATATTCCGATGCTAAATTCGCCAGATGGAGTTAGAATGGGCACAGAGAGAGAGGATGGACAGCGAAGTGGAACAAGTTATTGTACTCTCCGATCAACGTTCTTACCTGGGATACAGGGACAGCAGTACTCTTCAACACACGTTTCTTCCTCTGTCCCGGGCATGAAGAAACAGACTCGTCACTGCAAACACAAAGCTTTTTTATCTTTGCCAGTTTGCTGTTCACAGTGAAACCTAGAGCAAGAAGCCAAAGTTTCCTCGAAGGCAACTTCTGTCATGGAAAAATGTTAAAATGTGTGCGGAGATTCAGCCACATTTTTGTTGGTACAGCCTGGATAGTCACAAGTCTGCACCATGCTTTTAAGTTAGCTTGTTTGTGACGCCTGCATGAGAATCTAAACACTGCCAAACAACTGAAAAGTGATTGCCTGACCAGCCAGGCCCTCCTACATTCTGTTTGAATGCAGAAGGGTCTGGGACCTGACGGTTAGCCAATAAGATAAGATAAGATAAGATAAGATAAGATAATACTTTATTGATCCCTCGAGAGGGAAATTCATTCTCTGCATTTGACCCATCCTGCAGAGCCTCTGGGGCGTCTGTCAGGAGCAGTGTGCTGCCGCTGAACGGCGCTCGGGGACAATCTCCATGATGTTGTGCTTGGCTTCGTCAGGGCCTTAGCTGGAGGAGCAGGTGCAGTTGGAGGTGGAAACCGGAGTGAGAGACAGATGACAGTCACGTGCAGGTGAAGCAAGTTGATTCTGTAGACACATCACAGTCAGGTCCAGGTGGAGCAGGTGAACTTCTGTTGTTTCAGTTGGTGATAAGACCATCCCCACAAAATCTTCCTCTGCAAAAGCTTCGGCTGCAGCAGATGTAAAAGTTCTGTAGCATTTCAGAAGTCCAAAGCCAGCAAAGTTAGCTTTCATAGCTTTGTGTACCATCTCCATGGTTACAAGACAAACAAACAACTCCATTCACAAAATCCTAACTGTCTTTTGAACATCACAGGGTGGATAAAATCTCAAGAATCAAACTATTTTCACTGCAACGTCCTCTGCTGCTTCAGGTGTGAAAGTCTGTCATTTCAGAAGTCCAAAGCTAGCGTAGGTAGCATTAGCCTGGTCTCCATGGTAACGAGAAAAACAGATGTCTCCTTTTCACAAATCTGACAGTACTTTACTCCTGTTTGTTGAACATCGGAGGCCACATGTCTCAGTTGGTTGAAGTCCACAGTTGTCTTGCCAAAAACTGAGCTAAAATCCAAAAAAGTTTCAAAAAGAGCTCAGTGCCTCCAGAGTGACAGCAAGAGAGCAGCCAACCACTCCGATTCAAAAGATGCAAAAAAAAAAAATAAAATAAAAAAAAATAAAGTCGTCTCCCAAAGATAAGACGATCCAATCAAGCACGGCCATTAGTGTCACGTGAAAAGTCGGAAGTTGCTTGCAAGCCCCATTTCAAAACATTCAAGAAGGCGAACGTAGCTGATTCGGCTCGTGCTTCGGTTTAGAACAATGAATGTATCAACTCCTTAAAACCTGAGCAGCAAACCGTGTTGAGGGGCTTCATACTGAAAAAATCCTCGCGCTACATGTTTACGAAAACATTGTGTCGCTGTTTTGGTGGAATTTCCGGATTTTCTGTGATTGGTTGACGCTCGGAAAGGCCGCCCACGAAATTGAACCTCGGCGCTCCACTCCCAGACCCTCACGTTTTGTAAAGTGTCTGTCAAAGCATGTAGGGACTGGCTGGTCAGGCAAGAAAAGTGATGCACGGCTGTCAGCTGTCAGCAGCGCGCAGTGATATGAAGAGCGAAAAATAGTGCCAAACAAAGAAAAAGAAAGACAAAGTAAAACAAAGATTGAGACCAAAGCGCTAAAAGCTCCAACCCAAACCACAGACAGAGCCCTACACTGTTATGCCTTCTGTAGTAAGTTCCATTTAATGAGCGATTAACCTAATACACAACACCACAACATACTTACCTGCATCTTCTAACTCACAACATGCATACTAATATACCACATCCTCATGTATCGTTGTTAAAAAATTATTTCAGCTTACCTTGTTTTGTCATTTTATTAGGATATTACATTGCACGAAATTCTAAGCTCAACAGACTCAGATGAGCCTGCACCAAAACGATCGCAGGAAAACACAGATTCCTCTGACGTTGGCTCAGAAAACCAGTAAGAGGACCCGGAGGAGGAGAGGAAAAAAATCCTCAAAAATATTGAGGACGTTTATGAAGCCTACAAGGCCCAAAAAGTGAGTATATGTTACAAGACAGCTGATGGGGCAAATTTACAATTTTATTATTGCTTACATATCATTCAAAGCGAGGTGAGGAGTTGCAGTATCCCCCAACTGTTCCCCCGGTGATCACAAAACTGATCAAGGACAGAAGAAAGGAAAGCCCCTAACACTTTTTACAGACTGATGTATTAACAACTATCTTTTTACCCTACAGCGACTTACATGAACACATACCAAGAGCACATATTTCGCCCTGAGGGCACAACTAAAGTGCAAGAAAATTGCATAACATCTTCAACCAGGGCTAAGATTTTTGTAGCATTTTTGAAAATGGCGTCTCCCAAGCCCCATTGGGACTGGAGTTTTCTCAAAAATGTTAAACTCATTCGGGTGTAAGTTGAAAATATTAGATGAAATAGATTATTACAATTGATATATGTTTGTTATTAAATACATTTTTTGTTAACTGTTTTTTCCTTCCTACAGCTAACCATTTGTCCTCAGCCGACTCGGCTTGTTGCCCACCACCATTGTGGGATATTTGCAGAACACCATTTTGGATTATTTTAATAACAACATGCCTCCCAACTGCCACCCCACAAAGGCTGAAAGAAAGCAAACATGGTGGGAGGTAAAAAAAAATGCTGAAAGATAGTGGGAGAACCTACAGTGGCCCTGAATGGCAAAACACAAAGGCAAATTCAAAAACACAAACGCAAAAGCAAAAACACGAACGCAAATTTAAAAACACAAAAGCAAAAGTGAAAACACAAACGTGAATGTTGTACATAATTTCATTGCAAGAACACTTTGGACAGATTGTATGCTTTTTGCTACATTCCAGTGCATATTACTTTTAATAGTCACATCTCAGCGATATAAGGGGCCACTATCAATAATAATCTGAAATCATGCTCAGGGGCCACATCTTCTTGAGGGCCGAATTTGAGTTTGACACCACCCCTGCTTTAGATGTTTTTTGAGACCAAGCTAAAATAATCTTGACTGTTAGCCTGGTCTCGACCAGGTTTATGTCTGTGTATTTGTTACTGTGGCAACTCAGCGTCACCTCTGGCTAACTGCGTTAGTGGAACGGAAATGGAGATTTCACATAGCCTAGATTGGCCAAATAAGCCAGACTTTGGCTTTATCTCGCTTCATGGAATACCTCCAATATGTGACATCAGTGTGTATTTTCCACTCACAAATGAGCACTAATTGCAGACACCTGCTGTCAATCCAATCACACTGCTGCTCTACGCTCCAAGGCCAGCCTTTGCCCTTTTCTCAGTACATTTCAAAGTGTTTGTTATGTTTGAAAAGTTTGTGGGTGGGGTTTAGGGGAGAGCTTCACTTTAAACTTCAAGCATCACACCCATGTACTTTGAGCAAACACAATGGGAATATTCCATGAAAGTGACTTCACAAGTCTAGGCTTATCCCAAAATCCTGAGTTGGAACTAGCTTCATCTCCAACTTAAGCCACAAGTCGTTCCATGAACAAAGTAAGCCTGGGTCTGAACAACACTAATTCAAGCTTGAAGATTAATCTGAGCTATGAGCTCACTGCTCGGAGAAAGTTGAGGCAGTTTACTGCAGAGGAGATCCATTGGATTTATCTTCGTATTTGCGAGTAGACTCATCTTTTTCTAATGCAATGCGTGTTTTCTTCACAACCAGAACTGACCAATCAGAGCAGAGGATGTGTGGATGTGGTGTGACAGGGTCACAGCGGACTCACACCAAAAGCGATAAGCCCGCCCACTTGAGCCCTGGTCTCTGTCGCGCTGTCTCCAGCCCTCTAGGCGTAGTTTTCAGAGGGAGGGGGTAAATGGGAGCGCTTTGAGTGCCTGGACCAATGCCTCGTTTGTGTCTGTGAAAGGGTGTTCACTGAGTGGCTGATGCCTCGGCGATGTCGCTCTGAATTTGCATAAAGTTAACTTCATCTCAACATTGCCGCGCTCCGCTCCCCTGGACCGCTCGTCTCGTCACTTCCTCAAGTCGCCTCTCTGCGCTCGCCTGCAGAGGGAATGAATGGGAGCTGCTCTCTCATGTCACTCCAGTCTCTTTTGGTGTGAGTCCGCTGTCAGAGACGAGGGACAGAGATGTGATGAAGCACTTCTGTGACAAAAGCAACAGCACGACTCCACAGCTGCTCTCACACTTTAGTCCTGCTTTCATTGCTTCATCCTTTAGAGAAACAGCTGCATGTCTGTGGTAAATCCTGTGTATTCTAGATGCACGTAGCTACAAGATAATTTTCTTGTGGCTCTTTGTGCAGCCATTTTGACGTTTTGCTCTTACAAACGCGTCTCTCCACAGCGAAAGCGGCTACAAAAAAAATCTTTTTAAAACGGCGAGAGTGGCTCTTTGGTGCCAATGCAAAGTGAATAAAAAGTGATTTGTAAGTTGTTGGGACAGACAAAGAGATTTACACAGCTGTGGAAGTGTTCAGGATAAACATGTGATTTAAGTGTGTCTTTTTTGAGAGAAAGCTAAAATAATCTTAGTAAACCTCCCTCTACACCAAAAGTGGTATTTTAAAAAGCTCCACTCGGCGCAGGATTTTGCTCAGCTCTGCACAAACTGGAACCCATGTGTGCGCTGTCCACAAAGGCTGAAGACACGAGGAAAAGACAACACTTGTGGAGAGAAGCAGAAGTGATGAGAGTTTGAGGAAGTGTTTGATGCGGGAAATAATAATGTTATACAAATAATTAGGCCCGAGCCGAGTGACGAAGTCCCCGGCGAGGGACTAATTGTAATTGGACTCGGGGGGAGGAAAATCGCGAATACGAAATAGTAAACGACGACGCACGTGCCCGGGAGTGGTGTCGAAAATTAGAACTCAGTGAGCTCTAATTTTGAGTGAAGACGGCGCGAAAAAATATTGAAAGATGACTCGGTAGCGCCCCCTCGAAAATCAAATAACATTGGGCCAATGGGAGCCCGACGCCAAAAAAAGTCGCAGTAAAAATATGAAACCTAGCCCGAAAAATAGTGCATGTCCGAACATGAAAAAAATCATATTGTGGCCCCGCCCCAAAGTGTACAGGAAGTCGGCCATCTTGGATCAAACACGTCACTCGGAAAAGCGCATTACCTCATACTTTGGGCCAGCACGTCCACAATTTTGGTCGAAAACACGTCAAACTTGGCTGAAACACAGTAAACCCATGTGAAATGAAATCAATGGTTTGAAATTAGAATATCATGTTTGGCGTGGTCACGGTGATTTTTTAAAAAAATCGCAAAAATTTTGAAATTTGTAAAAATCTTTCTTTTTGCTAGATGTTTTTATGGGAAAATCGAAATACAGCGTTTGTGCACATTTTGACACTGAACGCAATGATATGCATATCAAGAAGGTATCTCACAAAATGACCCAATAGCGCCCCCTTGAAATCTCAATTTCAAAAATTCGTACAGGGCAAACCGTTGGACGTAAAAATCTGAAAAAATTCACAGAGGGCTTTCTTGTGATGGGGAACAATGTCAGTAAGTTTTACGAGTCTAGGACTTTTAGTTTAGGAGAGAAAAAAAGAAAAAAAAAGGTTGTTCCATTATTAGGCCCGAGCCGAGTGACGAAGTCCCCGGCGAGGGACTAATTGTAATTGGACTCGGGGGAGGAAAATCGCGAATACGAATTGGTAAACGACGACGCACGTGCCCGGAGTGGTGTCGAAAATTAGAACTCAGTGAGCTCTAATTTTGAGTGAAGACCGCGTGAAAAATAATGAAAGACGACTCGGTAGCGCCCCCTCGAAAATCAGATAACATTGGGCCAATGGGAGCCTGACGCCGAAAAAAGTCGCAGTAAAAATATGAAACCTAGCCCGAAAAATAGTTCATGTCCGAACATGAAAAAAATAATATTGTGGCCCCGCCCCCAAATGTACAGGAAGTCGGCCATCTTGGGTCAAACACGTCGCTTGGAAAAGCGCATTACCTCATACTTGTGACCACCACGTCCACAATTTTGGTCGAAAACACGTCAAACTTGGCTGAAATACAGTAAACCCATGTGGAATGAAATCAATGGTTTGAAATTTGAATATCATGTTTGGCGTGGTCACGGTGATTTTTAAAAAAATTGTAAAAATTTTGAAATTTGTAAAAAATCTTTCTTTTTGCTAGATGTTTTTATGGGAAAATCGAAATACAGCGTTTGTGCACATTTTGACCCTGAACGCAGTGATATGCATATCAAGAAGGTATCTCACAAAATGACCCAATAGCGCCCCCTTGAAATCTCAATTTAAAAAATTCGTACAGGGCAAAGCGTTGGACGTAAAAATCTGAAAAAATTCACAGAGGGCTTCCTTGTGATGGGGAACAATGTCGGAAAGTTTTATGAGTCTAGGTCTTTTAGTTTAGGAGAGAAAAAATGGAAAAAAAAGGTTGTTCCGTTATTATTATTATTATTATTATTATTTTATTTTTCTTGCGCTTAACCTTAATTTTGACCCCCTGAACGTTAACGAAAAGTCATGATATTTGNGTATTATTTTTAATATAGTTGTTTGCAGCATGTATTATTTAAACATCTGTTTTAATTAGATGTTTAAAAAAACACTCTTGTAATTAATTTGACAAGTATTTGTCTGATAACAAATGGAAAATGCTACGTTGAAATAGTATTGCATGTCTTTAGTAGATTTACTGGATATTGAATACATTTTAAACTTATATTTTTACGGTTGTAGTAACAAGTTGAAAATAGGTTTTAACAAGTTTATGTTGAACTGACAGAAAATCAACCAGGATTAGAGATAGACTGATACATCGGCTGGCCGATATTTTGAGGCCGATATGTGGATTTTATTGCATATCGACCATCAGCCTTATTTTGTCCAATATTTCATCCAGCAGTAGTTTGAACAGTTGTCTGCACTCATAGTGATCAGTCGATCTCCAAGTTAGTGTTGGAGAGAAATGATCTGGTTTGTTTCTAAAATCTCTGTTTTTCTGTGTTTTGAAAGAGCACTTTAAAATATTCTGTAATGTGCATCAACATGTTGTATTCATTAAACAATGAGACAAAATTATTGTTTAGATTGAGATTATCATCTCAGCTATGTTTTACAAAAAACAAAATTAAAAAAAAATCGGCTTTGAAAATCAGTCCTTGATATCGGCATCGGCTGACAAATGTATACAAATCTGCATTGGTATTGGCCAAAGAAAAACCCAGATGTGCCAAAATATGATCAAGAGAACTACAATGAACAACAGACATCAAACATTTCAGAAACCCACGACAGCAGACAAAAGCAGACGTTACCTGTGAGTTTAGGAGAGCTGCCGGTTCCTCTGGCTGACTGCGGCTCGGCTCGGCCCGGCTCGGCTTAAGTGGACCTGCGGCTGCTCTCCGGGCGATGACCTAAGGACCGCAGCACACACAGAGATTACTCATACGGACACTGATGACAGGTTAGACTGGACTGGAGTGAAGATTCTGACCACTGAACAGTCAGCGGTGACACGGACTCTTCTCACCAGAGCAAAACAAGTCTTACACGTTCAAAGTCAAACACATTCAGATATGCTCGGGCACACAGCCACAGGTCACTTAACTGTACAATATGGAAATGTGTTTGTAATCTACTGTTGACAGTGTTGGGAGTGGCTCGTTACAAATTCAGTGACTAACTCATTACGAAACATACTGCAAGGACCAATGATCTCAGTGACTTAATCAAAATGTTACTGATTTTAATAACGATTCATGTACTGTCTAACCTCCTTTTGTCTCGGAGCTACTGAACGCTTACACTTCACTGTGATGGTTATATCCAGCTGTCACTCACTCAGCAGAACAAAGGCTGATCCAATAATAAGAGATGTAGGTAAAAAAACATACTGACTAAACACACATTGGCAAAAAAAGAGGATATATGGCCATGTATCTGTAAAAAAAATGCATCAAACTGATTAAAAACACTTAACATATATAAGCATACCACCATGTAAATCAATAAAAACGCAGATTATTTGTCACAAACATAAGATCACGATTAGATTTTTATGATGTTATTGTTCAGACCCACTGGACAGTGACACTACAGAAACTGCAGCAGAAGAGTTGACCAAGGTTAATAAACTATTATTATGTCACATTTATTTGAATGAATCAGTGCTCAAATAAAAATGGATTAGTACTTTACAAATGCTGATGCACGGTGGCAGAGCAGATAGCGCTCTGACCTCACAGCAAGGTCACGGGTTCGATTCCCGCTCAGGCTCGGGCCTTTCTGTGTGGAGTTTGCGTGTTCCTCCCCGTGTCAGGGTGGTTTCCTCCGGGCACTCCGGTTTCCCCACCAACTAATAACATGCAGGTTAGGGAACACTTGGTGATGGTCGGAGGTTGAGGCACCAGGTGTTCAGGTGAATCTCCTCTGCTGAGCTTACTGTCACTGAGTGAGGAGGGTTCACTGTGAAGCGCTTTGTGACTCTGTCTGTGAAATGAGCTATACAAATAAAGATTACTTACTTACTTACATGTGTCAAACACAAGGCCCGTGGGCAAGATGCGGCCCTCAAGGTCTTATACGGTTTCCTTGAAGGGGACCAGTTGCGTTTTTCTATGTATTTCAGAATAAACTATAATAAATTGTACGTAAAACACAAATTTGATGTAAAACAGCTTAGAAATAAAACAAGTCTATTCACTTCCTGTACAAAACTGCAGAACTGACAAGCCCCGCCTCTTTATAGTAACAAGCCCCGCCTCTTTATAGTAACAAGCCACGCCTCTTTATAGTAGCAAGACCCGCCTCTTTATGGTGACAAGACCCGCCTCTTTATGGTGACAAGACCCGCCTCTTTATAGTAACAAGACCCGCCTCTTTATAGTAACAAGACCCGCCTCTTTATAGTGACAAGCCACGCCTCTTTATAGTAACAAGACCCGCCTCTTTATAGTAACAAGACCCGCCTCTTTAGTAACAGACCCGCCTCTTTATAGTAACAAGACCCGCCTCTTTATAGTAACAAGACCCGCCTCTTTATAGTAACAAGACCGCCTCTTTATAGTAACAAGAGTTTTTTACCCGCCTCTTTATAGTGACAAGCCCCGCCTCTTTATAGTGACAAGCCCCGCCTCTTTATGGTGATAACCCGCACCTATTCAACGTAAGATTTGATTGTAACAAGCAGCAGATTCTAAAGGTGTAATTTTTATTGTTGTAAAGTGGCTCTGTGACTATTTTGAACCAAGCATGCTTTATTATGAATCAGAATATTTTGAATGATCACAATTATATACAGACAAGTGGGCGGAGATAGGTGGTAGGTGAGGACAATACAAGATTACTCAAACGTGCAGGAATCATTCTGATAAAAACTTTGATTCAACTAATGATGAGAGAAGACAATGGTTAAAAAAGGAAAATACATTTTATACAAGGTCTCCTTTAAATCTTACATTTGTGCCAATAGTAACCTGGTTGTCTTACTCTTTAAGTTTCAGACAAATCATTTCATTATGAAGTCATTTGTCAGACTTATGTGGATGTATTCAGTAATTGTCACTTTAATAAATACACAAAAATCAAATACAGAGACTTGTAGTATGTAAAGATTAGTAAAGTTAGTTTTAGTTACAATCTGATGTTTTCTCAGCTCAGGACCTGTTGTGAAGTCTTCAATCATTATTCTATTATTAAATTTGTTGGCAGTTATTTCGATCATGGATTTGTTGTGTAGATTTAATGAACTTGTTGCAGCTCTAATTGCAATACAAAATGATTCCACGTGTATCCTTGTAACTAGTAATATATTAAGAACTAGAACTTGCTCCATACTGACTGACTGAAGAATATAAATACGTATTTCATCGGTCTGGGCAGTACTTGGATGGGAGACCGCTGGAACCCCAGACGCCACTAAAGGAGAAACTGTTGTTGTACCCTCAGGCAAGGCACTCACGTTTCCTAGTCTGACTTGTGTTAAAGGAGATATATTCTGCTAAATCAACTTTAAGGAACTTTGACTTTTATTATTAAAATGGTACTGTGTGTAATGGTTCTAACGTCTTGCAGATACTCTCTTAAACATACTGTATATTTGACTCTTGATTTGGTTAAATGCAGACAATTAAAGTGATGACCATGATGATGATGAATTACAAAGTTGAATGAACGGTCACTATGAAGAGCGGTCACTTCTGTCCGTTTAACATCCTTTGAGCCTTAGTGATGATTGCCTTTCGAGTTCAGTTCTAAGTAGCTGGGAGAATAAAACCTGAAACGTGTCCTGTAAGTACTGACTACAGAGGCTCAGATGGCCCTTGTGTCTGCCCAGGTGAAGGATGGATGGATCAGGGTGAGAGCTCCACTCACAGCGGTGTAGTGCTCGTGCTCATCACGTGCTCTGACCGCGGGGCCCTCACACTTCAACAATTGAGCTGCTTCACCAAACACCCTCATCTCATTGATAAAGTGGACAACAATGTTGCCCCGCAGCTCGACACCTTCTTACATTCCCCACAGCATTAGCTCCAGACAGTTAGCTTACCGCAGCTCTCTCTCCCGGGCAGCAGCGGCTGTTTGCGGCGGCCCGCTGTGGTTCGGCCCGCGGGCAGACGGATGGAGCGCGGACACATATGACACGGTTGTACCGGAGGACAACAGAGCACAGACCGCAGCAGACGATCAGAGGTCCGACCTGTTTCTCATTTCAAATAACCACGGCCAAGTGCGGAGCGTCAGCGTGACGTGGAGGCTTCATTACCCACGTGACGGAATGAGATGTTCAGGGACGGATCAGAACTTTTATGCCGCTCTGAGTTGGATTTTCTGAAGATCTATTGTACGAAACTCCAGTGATTAGATCAAAGTAGTGTAACTACATTTAGAGACAGTCATAGTTTAGCCTAACACTGATATGTTTTATTTTTAGTCATGTATAACGTAGGCCTATTGGAATTGTACAGACTTGGACAAGACTACTGGTCAAACATGCTTATTTAACATTTTCCATTTATCTTCCTTGGCTTATCTAGGGTCAAAGGTTAACGAGGACCCTTTGTCTTGCTCCTCATCCAGTTCCCAAGGTGTTCATAACTCCCTCTCACCAGTGTGTCCTGCCTCCTCCTGCCAGCTCCTCCCAAGGACAATGTCCAGGAACTCAAGGCTCACTCCACATCACTGAGAAAACTATGATCTCAGATTTAGAGGAGTTGATTTTCATTCTAGCCGTTTCACCCTTGACTCAAAGTGTCCCAGTGCATGTTGCAGGTGCTGCATGCAGAGGTGAGGACTTAGTTGTTGAGATAGGATAAGATAAGATAAGATAAGATTCCTTTATTTGTCCCACAATGGGTAAATTCCAGTGTTGCACATTTAAGAACAGCAGGGAAAATAGAAACATGTAATCAAACAAGATAATTTAAAATAGACTTAAAATATATATATAGTTACAATAGTTAAGACTCTTATGTGAGTGTTACATGAGTTATGGCACCGTGCAGGATATGACAGGATAAATAAAGTGAGAATATAGTATTATGTACAATATATGACTATGATTATGTACAACTGCAGCAGATGAACAGAATAAATAACCAGTAATAAATATGAGGTAAAAGTATGACTTGTTTATGTACAGAGCAGCATTTAAGAAGGTGTAAGTAGAGGTAAATAAATACTGTTATTCTGTGTGTGAGCATGTTGTTAAAGTAAAGTTTTTCCAGTAGATATTTCAATGTATAGTTTACAGTGTTATAGCAGGTGTTTATAATTGACTTTCATCATTGTTTTTGTGACTACAACAGTAGAAATAGATGACTGAATAGTAAAAATATAAATAAACAATATGACTACAAGCTCTGGCCTATTTTCATGACATTTTAAGTATACTTCTATAAGGTTAAAAAAATGATTGATAAATAAATAAATAAATAATGAGGAGGCAAAAACAAAACAAAACAAAAACGATAAAGCTTATTGTCCACGGTTGAGGATGTCCTTGAACGCACATGGCCTGTACCAAAGGACTGCGGGTTTAACTAGTGAATATACCTTTAGCAGTCAAATAACAGCACATGTACAAAGATGATTTAGTGCACGTTATGGTCTCTGGTATTTACAAATTACGTGAAAAAGTCAGCATGAAATCGTATTCTGCCTGTCATTAATCTAATTTGACTAGAAATGACCTGACCCAGAATGAACGCGCATGCGCGGTGGCTCAGTGGAAGTTGTGTTGATAGCGGAAGTAAACCGATCATGTAGCTCTGGATTGGCATTCGGACGTAATTTCCAACTACTTTTCGTTGATTAGCTGAAAGACTGGAGTAAATCTGTCCCTGTAAGAACTACCGCTAAAGAGCAGTTGCAATATAGTTTATTTAGAGGCTCTAAAACAAGAAATTGTAGTGAAACTATTGGATTTAACGCAAGCTAAGTTAGCCGAGAGCGCACAATATATGCGACAACTTTAATATTATAGCGGATTAAGCACGTCCCTGTTTAAATTAACTTTAGATTGACCGTTACTTTTCAGTTTGGGATGACACATTGTTTAATACTACGGTATGTAAAGTTATCACTAGTCCCACCACACTTACAGTAAAGGCACTTTATCTGACCATCCCTTTACCTTTCCCACAGAGAAGGGCTGATGACTGCAATAGTCAGGTCAGATCTGTGGAGAGGTGAGAGCTTTTTAAGAAGAGCCTGAGGATGAAGCTGTCGTAATCTGAATGAATTAAAACATTTTGATAAACATAAACACAAGTAACTGAATGTATGTATGTAGTATGTATGCATGTATGTATGTAAGTATGCCACCCTGAACATTGCAGACAAAACAATATCTTACACAGTGCCCTTTTGATGTTCTAAAATAGTGTTTATCAAACTGGTACAATAATGTTGGAGTAAATACAGTTGTTCTTGCTTAGAACATTGATGCAATGGAGTCCAATTTTAAACTTTCTTTGGCCTTGGTTTAGTTTTTAAACAGTCCAGCTTTAGCGTTGATGTGGTAGTACATGAAAGACACATGATGACTAGTATTATTCATTCATTCATTCATTTATTTTCTCCCACGTAATCCCGTTAGGGGTCGTGGGTGACTGGAGCTTATCCCAGTAACTTTGGGCCTTAGGCGGGGACACACCCTGGACACTGGCCAACTCGTCACATTAGTATAATTTATTTATTTTGATAGTTTTTAGGGGGGCGATATTGACAAAAACGAATATCTCGATAATTTTTGGGAAAATCAGTCAGTTTGACATAAATGTGTTATAATCTTTGTTCAAATTAGTTACGCTGCAAAAACGACAACTTTAAATATTATAAAAGTTACAAATTCATTGAATGGTTGTGATGTGAGCAAAACAAGTCAATGTAGTTATTATTAAAAGAACACAAGATTGTTTTTCATAATTTCACGTTAGTGTTTCACAAAACACAATATTTTGTACTTGTTCTGTCGGCAATCAAGTTCAAACCAAATCCAAATCTACTCTAAACATGTCACATACTACTATTCTAGGCACATAGTCCCTTGTTTTTAATTTTTTATGCTAATTTTTTCTACTGTGTTTTTAATAATCAGACCAAATATTGCCAAGTCACCAAAGTTCATTTTGAACTAATCTAATTTTTGTTATAAATTCGCTCTTTTGTAGCATGTTTTACTGCACTATATACTCGATATTCAATTTTTGCATATCTACCAAACAGCATTCACGATATTATCTAAAATTATATATATTTTATCCAGCTCTAAGTTTGGTTTGGTGTGAACTCTAGATATACAGTATGTTTAAAAGATGAGAGACACAGGCAGAAGGAAAAGTGACAGTTAGAAAAATACCATTTAAAGTCGATTTAGAGATGCTACTTTGCCGTTAGTGGAGGCAGCACACTCACTGTCATGTCTAAAATGCTCTTTTGACTCCCAACCCTTCTCTGAACAGTTTAAACAGGATCAGACCTCTGCACTGAGCTGACAAATGCTCAGAGTGTGTCTCACTTTAGTCACTCATGTTCTCTTCGCCGATTGGCTGCTTTGACTCTCTGTCTGACGCCTTTGTCTCTAGTTGGATCCTTTTACACATGAGTAACTTCACTCATGCTGTCATAGTTGTGACTGTCACATCTGTAGTCTACATACCAGACAGGGCTTGTACTCAGTTAATTCATTCTATGTAAATTTCCTTTTGATTTTGATTGGTTGTGTATTTATTTATTTAGGCCTTTATTTGTATACTTTTGCCTTTTTAAAATCCTACTCAACAACAAAGAAAATGACAAGTAAACCCTCTGATCTGTCAGGCCAGATGGATTCTCACAGTATTTGTGAATTCACAAACTTAAAGTTGGAGTAGCTAACTTTTTTAGTTGTAAGTTAGTAAACTTTTTGCAGCTCTCTGATTTAGGGATGCACCGATCCAGCTTTTTCAGTTCCGATATCGATCCCAATATTTGGCTTTAACTATCTGCCGATACTCGATATCAACCGATACCAGTGAAAGGACTGAAATTGCTTCTTTTTCTTATAAAACTTAATACATTTGGTCATATTGTGTTATTTAACTGATGTTTATAGTTCAAGTCACAACTTAACAACTTAATCTGAATAAAATGCCCAATATTATGAACGTTATGGACCAACACCACCCTGTAAAATAGTCTTATTATGTCCAAAACTATGATATCGGCTGAACCGATATCATGGAGCCGATACCCGATCCAGGTATCGGATCGGTGCATCCCTACTCTGATTGGCTGAGCTTGGGTGATCCTCTCCCGTTTTACTTTGTTGTTTGTAAAAAGAGGGTTTTAAACCGAAATTGCAACCAAGATGAACACATATTAATATTAACCACGTGTCAATGGATTTGTGAGAGGATGTGGTCAGATTTAAGACCTTACTCATGTTTGCAGTAGGGCTGCAACAAGTTAATCAATTAATAGCAGCTAATCGATTACTTAAATAATCGTCAACTAATTTAATAATGGAATAAACCTCGATTGAACAGCATTGATGATGATGAACAATGAAAATTGTGTCAATGTTCTGTGTTTTTGTGATAAATCTATAACTCGAGAAAAAAAGGAGACCTAAATAAGTTATTATGGAAATAAAGTGCTTGAGTGACGTCTTATTTATCTAGATTCAAGTATATTTTGTCCTTCTTAAGCTTCTTTTAAAAGAACAAGTCATTTTTATTCTTATTTGTGACATTTCTTTCCTATTGTCAAGTTAGAAATTCTTATAATTTTCATATAAAACTTATGCCTGTTTCATTGACAAGTTATATCTTAAGACAGTCAAATCACTTATGAACTTGTTACCTTTTTTAAGAACTTAATTTTTTTAAATATGGTATTCAAAGGACCCCTCTTTTCTAAACAACTAATCGATTAATCAAAAGAATACTCGCCCAGCTAATCGATTGCTAAAATAATCGTTAGTTGCCCCAGTTTGCAGTGTGAAAATCACTTACCCCACTTTAAGAGAATCTGTCTGGCCCTCACCTGCTGATTGGTTTACAGTACGAACCACTTATTTAACGGCCCAATCACATTACAGCAGGGAGGAGGAGGAGGAGGGTTGTTAGTAAAGATGACAGTAAGTAGCACCTGAATCAGACAAAACATGTTTGTGTTTCTGCTGCTATTGTTTTACCTTGGATCGTTTGTCAAATCATATCATCTGTGTCATTTCTGTCTTTTTTTTTGGCCCTAATTACAATTTGGTTGCTGCTGTGGAATTGCCTAAATGTTTAGTGATCAAACATTCACTATTTTTTACTGAAATATATAGTCGAACTTATCATATGCACTTTGGATCACTGATTGTCTTTACTCTTGCAGTGGTTTTGTGAACTGTTACCCCAGGGACACACTGCAAGCGTATTTCGCGCTACACAAGCCCTACGCGCGTTAAAAATAGCCCAACGATGCACGCGTATCGTTTAGAAAACATGCAAAGTCAATGGGACCGGCCACACACCCGGCGCTTGACGCGCGTAGCGAGCGTGACGTTGTGCGAGCGTTGGGCGCGCGAGAATCGGGAGCGAAAGAATCCAACCTATTTTTTTTGTCGCTTGACGCTGACGTAGCTGCGTAGAAGCGTAGAATACAGAGAAATCAGGCTTCTACAGTTGTATGTGTGTACTTGCCATCAGCACCACCCGTCCTGGAACAGACCTGGACTGTGTGACGGAGCCCTGCTTCAATAGAACTGCCTGCTTGAGTTTTCATATTTACTATTGAAAACCTCGCGTTTGCGGTGATCAGCCGGTCCAGAGGGGAAATAGAAGCCTATTCATGTGATTATTTTCACTATAGACCGGATACAAGAGCAGAAACACAGACAGACAAACTTGAACAGCTTTCCCATTGAAAAACACAGGGTCAGTGGCTCGCGTTGACGCACCACAGGCGCGCACGGGGCATCTGCTGCATCTGGCGGTGTGGCCACCCATGCGTGGACGCACGCACGGCTGTCGTTTCGCTTGTTCACGCACGTCATTTTTGTCGCTTGCTGTGTGTCTGGGCCCTTAGATGTGCCTTTTCACACACAAATGTTCCATCTGTAATGTCTGTTTCAGGTTGTTTGGTGTCGTTGGCAGCTGGAGATGGGAGACCCCTCAGACATCAGCCTGACCCCAGAGGAGCGGGTTCGGGCTCTGACTAAAAAAGGCAGCACTGTAGAGGTCAGCGACGACGTCCCGCCTCGACGATACTTCCGCTCGGGCATGGAGCTGATCCGGATGGCACACGTGTACACGGAGGAGGGCAACATCGAGCACGCTTTCATCCTCTACAACAAGTACATCACGTAAGACAGTGTCCTCTTGTGTTCCCAAAGCCACTTTTACTTCTGACTAAACGTGAGGCTCTGATAGACTCATTGATTTCACGTGCACGCTGTTTTTTTGTTTTTTTTTTTGTCTTCACACTGCAAAAACTATATTACTAGACTTGCTTAAAGTGACTTGGATTAAGAATTTTAATCTGGGTTTGAGTCCTTTTAACTGGATAAGTTTTAATTGATTATGTAATGTAGAATATGTCACTTGTTTCAAGGCCTTTCTGACTGGTTATGAGAGAATTTGGCTTAAATAAGAAAGAAAATAAGAACATGGGACCTCATTCATGAAAGTGTTTCTAAAAACAGCGTAACTTCCTCTTTAAGAATCTGCTGAGAAAACTCTACGTGGTAACAGCTTTTTCGCCAAATTCACCAATCTCCATTATCGAATGTTTTGAACATAAAAATACATAATGCATTAAGGAAGCTGCTTCCTTATATGGCAGAAATGGGCCGGTTCAGGACTCCTCCTGGAGCAAAGTGAGAGAGACAAACGAGGAAATGAGGAAGTGCAACAGAGTGTTTCTGACTGTCACTGATTCAAAACTTCAACGTCTATTAAAAATATCCAAACACATGAACACACTCAGAAGAAACATGTTCAAGTCACAGATGGATTGAAATAACTCTTGGCTTTTGCTGTTTATGTCGTGTACAACACAGAGGCTCTGGTCCTGGGGGTGACACAGGGTCCTGAGTCCTGTGGGGGTAGAACTCTGGTAGAGCAGGGATTATACTGAGCCATCCTAAAAAAGAATAAATCCAGTAGTTTGACTTCCTCTGACACTTTTCACTCGCTCACAGAAGAGTCGCTGCATGTGTCGTTCTCCTCAGAGTCCTAGTCCAGTAGGATCGGCTTTTCTTCATTTTAAAGATCAAATATCTGATCTAAACTCTCTCAACTGTGTTTTTAGTCCAACATGTTTTATCTGTGATCTGTTTGAAAAGAAAGACCTCCAGAAGCAGATGTGAATGTAAAACAGAGCGACTGCTCTGGTTAAATGAAAACATAGAGCACATGTATTTCCTGATCATGTGACCTCCTCTGGATCCTAGTGCTCACACTATTCCCCCCTCTGCTGGTGAATCTGTGAACATACATCATGTATTTGACTGTAAACAAAGTCAGCACGAGCATCAGAGGGAACCACATCACTGCAGAGAATGAACAGCCACTGATCCGTCTCTTGGCAGGGAAAGAGTTAAAGGTGGGGGTAGCTAACTTTTTTAGTTGGAAATGACTGAACTTTGTGCTTTCCAGTAATACAGCCCTTTGTGAAAAAATGAGACCTCTGTGTACTGTCTGAACTGAATAATAAAGAATTTTAGTTCTCATCAGGAGCTGAATGCTGCTCTCTGATTGGCTGTGCTTGGGGCGGTCACTCCAGTTTCACTTTGTTGTTTGTAAAAAAGAAGTTTATAAGGTCTACCTGCTTTACACCAGCGTGTCCTGAGATACTGCCAGCTGGACCCAGTCTTTTATTCCAATTTATAGATTTAACTGAACAGTGTTCTCATTGTAGTGTGCGGCGCAGCTTTTCAGAAAAATGTCCAAAACTGAAAGCAAAACGTGTATTAGAATTTAAAGAATACGTTAATGTAAATGATTTGATTCGGCCATATTTACCGAGCGTTTTCAGTTCAAAAGTGTGTCATTACTCTGAATAGGCTTGCACACCATTAGGCTGTAAGTTGAACGAATCCTTAATATATAATTGGTGTGTCTTCTTGTGTGAGACTTTGCGTAAGAAACATGTGTTTGTTTGATCCCAGATTGGTTTATAGAGAAACTTCCCAAACATCGAGAATACAAAACTGCCAACATTCCAGAGAAGAAGGACACACTAAAGGTAAAGGAACATTCTTTTAAAAACGCTTTGTAAATAGTTTGAGTCGTATTATAATGTTTTTTTTTTCTCTTTTCCTGCGCAGAAACTGAAGGACATAGCGTTTCCTCAGGCCGAGATCCTGAAAAAAGCACTTTTGAAACGATTTGAAACTAGAATATTCACATTTATCTACTAAAAAAGGTAATGCACTGTCGCCATATTTACAAATGTTTAGTTATTAGTTTACTCTATTGGTTCTCAAATTCCAGTTTTAAATAAAGGAGCTCTTCTCAACACAGCCAGGGACAAATGCTGTTTCATGTGCTGTTGTTGAGATGTGACACTAGACGCCTGCGAGGTGTTGGACACTCAGATTTATTAACCTGCAGACCTGGAGACTGCAGAGAGAGCAGACGGGGCTTCATTCAACAAAACTAACAGCACAGAGAGAGTTGACTTAGTAGTAGTAGTAGTAGTTTATTTGCCATTTGCAGTTAAAACCACATTGGAAAAGAAGCTCAGTGCTCATAGACATGACAACCAGACAAACAATTAACACAGACACGACTGACACAATGACACTGTAAAATCAGTAAAAGAGTCAATAAAAAAGTACAGTTTAAAAAAAAAAAAACAACTTAAAATTAAAATTAAAAAGTGCTTAAGTATAAAGATTTAAGGTGCCTAATCTAAAGTGCATTATTCACTCTAGCAACAGCCCACTGAAAGAAGCTCCTGGCGTGGCGTGCAGACCTACATCCAATCGAGCGATACCTCCGACCCGAAGGAAGGAGCTCAAACATTTCCCTTCCAGGGTGAGAGGGATCGTTAATAATCTGAAGAGCTCGGTTTAAAAGTCTGCTCTTATAGAGAGTCTCCAGCACAGGCAGGTCTTCATGCACAGTTCTCCTGGCTGAATGTACCACTTTGTAAAGAGCTCTCTTCTCTTTCTCTGTGATGTTTCCAAACCACACAGTGACAGAGCTCACAAGAAGACTTTCAATGGTACAGTGATAAAAGAAGAGACGCTGTCGAGACTTTTTTACGATGTTAGTCGTGTTTTTGCTCCAGCTCAGATCCTTAGACAAAGTCAAACCAAGAAATTTACACTCTTCCACTATTTGAACATTTGAGTCACCAATAACAAGAGGCACGTGACTGTTATTACGACTAAAATCTATCACCAGTTCACAGGTTTTAGAAGTGTTCAGGAGGAGGTTGTTTTCTTTACTCCATTCAACCACGTTCTGTACCTCTGCTCTGTAGCAGGAATCATCATTTCCACTGATCAGACCGATGATAGATTAGTGTCAAAGGAAGCCACGCCAGTCCATAAGTATAGAGAGAGAATAACATGGGGCTCAAAATGCATCCCTGAGGCGAGCCTGTACTTGGTTGGATTTGAAAAAAAAGATCAGTTTTGTTGACCATGAACTTTTGAAAGACAAACAGATGTCTATTGAGATTAATTTACTCACTGAAAACTAGCGGCATTGCCTTGTTTTTGAGCGTAACTCCAGCCGAGCACTCGCAGGTCAACAGCACAAGCACCGCCGAGGGAAGAATAAAGGATGACTGCTGTTTATGCACAAGAGGTGGAAATAACACGACATGGACTCGATACTTCCTGCAGATGATTTGGGGATATTTTAGGAGCTGATGCCAGAGTTAAGTCATTTGTAGATCTTGTTTTGTCTCAGCGACACTTGACCTCTACAATCTCTGTGTCACAAAAAGCTCGGACAGGAGCAGGATGGAAAAACATGTCCCACGTTGGCTTGTCGTGTTCGTTTTTTCCTCCCAGTATATGCATTTTTTTGCGTGACTTCTACTTTAGAGCGACCTATAATTCAGAAAATATGGTAATTTGTATTACTTTCTGGTGGAGGTCCATCACCTGCTCCTGTTAGGAGTTAAATTTCCAGTTTGAAGTTTATTTGAGCCGCTAGCCATTGTGACAGATTAAGATCATTTGGCTCTAAGTATCTGTCAATACCAATACTAATCGATACAGATATCGAGGGATTATTGGTCGACATGACTTTCCACTTTACTTTACTTTTAATGTCGCCTGCAGAAAGATACGCTCTCCGTCTAGTTGCCTGGGGAAACTTCTTTGATTAAAAAACAAAACAGGACGAGAGCAGCTGTTTGGATCAGGTCTGAACCGGTCTGACAGAAGCGTGAGACAGTCTTTTTCTTGCAGTTTTTTCACCCTGAATGTAACATGTTTGAGTCGTAAAGACGAGTTTACATTCACAAATGTTGATTTAGCTGCAGAATTGTAATTTTCTTACAGTGATAAACTCTTGTAGTTAGCTGACTACAGCACTGGCTAGTGTTGCTGCTACAGCTTGTGTCAATCAGCCGCAGCTCTTTCTGCGGTCCGGCATTGCGCATCCCCCATGTTGAGAGACTAATAATCTCTCTGTAGGGAAGAACACAGCTTTTTTAGTTCTTAAGGCAAAGTTACCTCGTCTGAAAATGGATCAAATGGATCAGTTTAACCACTTTAACCATAAAGTGGTTACACTTTCAGGCCGCGCCTCAGCTCTGGAACAACTTACCTTTGTTTACAAGACTGGCCTAGTCACTGAATGTTTTTAAATCATTTTTACAAGCATACCAATAATCTGTGTCTTTTTACCAATAATGACTTGTTTCTGTTGACTGTGTTTTGTATTTTGTCATTTGTTTCAGTTTTGATGTAACTTGTAGTGCAGTAAACAAAGTGTCCTGCTTGCTGACTGTCCTTTGTTGCTTCAGAAAGCAGAAGATGAGGCTCTGGCCCAGGAGCAGTCCCGACAGAGAGCTCTGGATGCAGAGCGAGAGCGTGTGGCTGACATGCTGCGCAGACAGAGAGAGCAGGAACAGTTCAGTGCCTTTGAGGAGATGATCCGCCGACAGGACCTGGAGAAGGAGAGACAGAAGGTCCTGTTAGAGTTCGCCACACCCGTGACCCCTGAACCCGACACTCCCCTCATCCCTGGCATCAGAGGCCCCCGGTGTGTCCCAGCGCTCCAGCCAGCCTCCCCACTCCTCCACAGCAGCCCCCAGCCGCCCCTCCTGCCTTCGACCGCTCCCTGAAGCCGGGCTCTCTGGTCAGCCCGGGCGGCAGCAGTGAGTACAGCTGCTTTCACACACGTCTCCGGTGTTTACGCTGAACTCACGTCTGTGTGTTTGTAGATACTCTGGTGGACGCCCTGCGGCAGCTCTTTGTGCCCTCAGAGCTGTGCAGGAGGTTTCTGCAGCTGGCCGAGGCCAACACCATCAGAGCGGTGGAAACATGTGGCATTCTGTGTGGCAAACTGGTAAAGACACACCTGCACTTCCACAACAATCCAAGTGTGTTCCAGCTGTACTAACAGTATCCAAGTATCAGTACTGACTCTTACATTGTCAGTATTAATACTCACAATGCAAATAGTGATACTAGCGCTGGGACGATTCACTTAAGGCACAATTCGATTCAGTTTACAACTTTAGATTTTTTACTTTAAAACACAAAATAAACCATAATAAATGACATTTAAAACAAAGCCACTGTTGTTAGTGTCAGAACATTTGAAAAGTAAACAGTCATCAGTTAAAACACCTTCTGTCAGGTTCAGGTCTGGCACAAGGTCACACTTAGTTTCTTCAGACATCATGACTGTTCTTGTATATTGAGTGTATTCTACAGTGTGTAGGTCAGTGGCTGCACGAGTAAGTACTCTGGCCTTTTGATTCGATCTCTGCAAACTTCAAATGATTTTCAAAGTTTTCCAGCACTAATTGATACTAATTTACATAAGCAAATGTTTGAGTTAAACTTTTTGGGGCTATGTCTGGGGCTATGTCTTGTTTTCATTCCACTCATTCACTTCAGTAAAAGCTTTTAAGTCCTAACTACGTATTTCCTCTCTTTTGTTCTTTTAGAAGAAATGTGAAAATAAATATTTTCATATAGTTTTTGAAACGCCTTCAGCTGTAAGGTTGTACTGGTATTTATCTGATATAAAGTATTTTTTGTTTCTCAACACGGGCGATGCGTGCACACCTATCCTGCAGAAAGAGCCTCCGCACATCGACACAAACAGTGGAAACAAGTCTAAAAAGCTCTGTTGTCAGCTAACATCAAGAGTTTATCACTTTGCGAAAACAAAAGTTCTGCTGCTAAGTTAACATTTATGGATGAAATTTGATCCTACGACCCTTAGAAGTTACTTTCAGGTAAGTGAGAAAAACGGCGAGAAAAACGCTGTCTCAAGCTTCAGGGGACAGACGTCTGTCATACCGGTTCAGACCTGATGAAAGCAGCTGCTGTCGTCCCGTTTCGTTGTTTAATTGGAACAAGTTTCCCCAATGTAAACAAATGGAGATGAGAGCTTTCTGCTTGACGCACGCGCAATTGGGCGGAGAGTGACGTTGACCGAAAATCCCTCTATAGAAAAAAAAAATAATAATTTATGTTTCGTTGTATTCAAGTATTCTTGTATAGTGTTCTATTCTTATTTTATTGTTTGTATTATACACTAGAGAGTGTGTGTTTAAGTCGGTGTCTTCATGAGCAAACTGATGGATTCTGGCCTCTCAATGCGATTGATGCATACTTCCATCGATTTTCCTTCCCTAGTCAGTATTCCAGTAAAAGGCTTTACAAGTATTTGGCCAAAGTTTCTGTATGTGCACAGTTTTATCACCAAAGCTCACTCTAGTCTAGAAACTCTTCCTGCAAACCTCCTTCAAACTAAACAATCTGCTGGAAAGCATGAAGAGAAGGTGAAAGGAGGGACTGAGAATGAAAAGTGTGATTGGTTTGACAGCAGGTGTTTGTGATCACACCAGCAATTTCAACACCAGAACAGATACAGAGTTTATAAGCCAACAACACATTTGCATGATAGAAAATGTGTAACTATGGCCTGTGCTCACATGTCCTCATCTACCACCGGGACTATCGCACAGACATACAAACACTGCGCTGGGCTTATCTGTGTGACGTTCTTCTTACGTACGATTGATTTTGTGTTTTTTAGACGAGAAATGCGTTCACCGTGACCCATGTGATCGTCCCGAAGCAGAGTGGAGGTCCTGACTACTGCGACACGGAGAACGAGGAGGAGCTGTTCCTCATCCAGGATCAGTACGACCTCATCACCCTGGGCTGGATCCATGTGAGTGGGAGAGAGAGAGGGAGGGGCGCATGTAGTCATCTGTGTGAGGAGGACAGGTTTAAGGAAGGACTGTTTACTGCTTCACTTCAGATTAATGACCGTCCACTTCCTGGTTCAGCAGTCTCAGGCTCCCATGTTAAATCCCTTAGACCACAGGTGTCAAACTCAAATGGTGCTAGGGCCAAATCAATCAGAGTCAGAGTTAGTCGAGGGCCACATTTTAAAATATAGGTCACTCCGTGTTAAATTCAAATGTGGCAATAGGTCTGTATAAAGCTAATAGAACACATTTACTGTAAATTAACAATGTTATTGTGTCACATTCCATTATATTGCACATCATTTCATTGCAAGAAAACTTTGGACAGATTGTTGCTTTTTGTTGCATTCCAGTGCACATTACATTTAATAGTCACATCTCAGCAATAGAAGGGGCCACTATCAATAATAATCTGAAATCATGCTCAGGGGCCACATGAAATCTTCTTAAAGGCCCAATTTGGCCCCCGGGCCTGAGTTTGACACCCCTGCCTTAGACGTATTTAAAAATAAAATTATATTAAAAGTTTGAAAACATTCTCGAGGCTAATCAGCTCTGTGTGAGTCATGAATATAAAACCTACGTTTTTGTTTAAAGGAACTGTATGTAAGATGGACATCTAGTGGTTTTAAAAAGGTATTACAATCACAAATGAACTTGTGTTGCCAGATTGTGAAATGAATGGCCCACACACTGAAGATAGAAAGCTACTGACCAATCAGGAACAAGATTTGCTATGAATTATGGGTAATACCCAGAAAAGTCACTTTCCCAGACACCTGACTCTTTGGCCCTTTCCGAAACCGCCTCCTCCTTCCTTTTCCTACACACTATTCCTCTCTGTGCGCGTTCCTGCGAAGGAGCCGACAGGTAAGTGCCGTTTGAAACCAAGCGAGGAGGGAGGAAAAGTGTCTTATCAGCTCCTTCAGAGCGAGTGGGCTGTCACTGCACACTAAACACGTGTGTGTGACACCTGAGAGCAGCCCCACGTGGACAACACACCACACGTTTAGTTCCACGTTTATTTACAAGAACAAACAACTTTATTTGTACATTTGTTAGAGACTGAAGGGCTTTGATAAATAATGAGAAAATCATGCCTAGACACAATTCAACATTATAAATGTCCTTTTATTCATTGGATCTACTTTTAGCAGCAGCAAAGACACAACATCAGTAATGCAGATTAAACAAAAAAAAACATAGCACGTCTGCATTGTATGTGTCGTCTTATTTAGGAAATGAGACGTTTGAAAACATATTATCAATTCATGTAAACACAAGAAACACAGAGAAACATTCCATCTTTTTTATTTTAATGACAGTTGCCTCAATACAAAGCCGTTTTTTTTCATGTTTGTTGTTGCAGTGTAAATCCTTATGGCTTGTCTAGTTAAAAAAGTATAATTTGACCAAGTCAGTGCGTTTTGAGAACTGGGATGAATATTAGTCTGGAGTAGGATCTAGTGCTAGTATCATTATTATCATCAAAATGCCTCTTAATAAGAGTCTATTCTATCTTTATTTGAATCAAACTTTGATAATGTTCTTCAGTAGTGAACGTGTCTTTTCAGTCTGAGTGAGGAAAGTGTGTTTGAAGCCACAGCTCTGAGCCTCTAATGAAACAACCTCCTCTCAGCTGTAAAGGAACCTTCAGTGAGGAGTTAGCAGAAGTGAGGAGGAAAATGGAGGAGGAACTGGTTTCGGAAAGGGCCCTTGTCATGGTTTGTTCCCAAATGTTGCTTTTTAACACAATGTGGGAGGAGCCTAATGAGAACTGTGTGGAAACAAGTGCCTGAGCCTATCACAGACAGTTGTGTCTGTGTCCTGGAGCAACATCAGTTCAAAGTCAAACATGTTTCTGACTCATGGTTCAAAATTCACTTCAGCTTCTAAGAAACCAAACTGGCAACGCAACTGAGAGAGTCATGTGAGGCTCATTCTGCTTTCTGATTGGATAATAAATGTAAACATTAAACATTGCTTTTTTAATTAAGAATACATTGGCTTTCTATAAACATAATAGTATATTTAGACTTGTCGACCTTGTATCTTTGGACACATATAATTCATGCTTATGAAATCTGACATTCAAATCTTACATACGGTTCCTTTAAAATCTGTGTATGCAGCTTTATAAATTACAAATTTATTAAGCCAAATTGCCAGATTTTAAGTTCCAGATGTGCTTTTTAGACTATAAATAATTGAATTAGCACACAGCTGGTTAGCTCGCGACATGTCTTTACAATGGGGCAAATCACATCCAGAACCAGGGCGATCTTGCACTGTTGGGTTCCATTTGTAAACTTTGTCTTTTCCACCTAAAAGTATAATGTAACACAGCACTTTGAGATGAACATAGACCCGGAATAAAAGTCAAAAGGCAGTGCTTGTTGTATATTTATGTAGATCTTTTATCCAGGTGCGATTTCCTCAGGAAGTCTTTGTAGCTTTGGAGTGAATCAAGAGGTCAAAGTTAAAAATTCTAACTTTTACCTCTTGAATCACATGGCTTCATTCAGTCACTGCTTTGGCCAGTGGGACAGAACAGACTATAAATTAAGTTAGTTCAGTAGATAACCACACATTTTATTCAAATGCCTTTAATTAGGTAGAAAGATGGCACAGAAATGTCAAAATAAATAAATTAATTAAAGCCTTATTTAGAAGGGTTCTATAAGTTGTAGCTTTATTAAAAGAAAAGCTCTGAAATTACGTCACAAATTACATACTTTCATATCTCGCAGCTATATTTTTATTTTATTTTTAATCTAGCCGATTAAATTAGAAGAAATTTGGGATGGTTCCCAAAAATGTTAGTCTGGAGCCCTGATCAATATTCCGATTTGGGATCATTTGCTTTGACACAGTCCCACTCTTGTTTGGTTTAGACAATAGGCGTTTTCCCACATGAAAGTACCAAGAACTAGTCCCCATATTTCTCCAGTCCCTGTTTAGTCAGAGGAACTAGTCAGAGGAACAGTTTGTGAAAGTGGGTCTAACTAGCCTTAACATTATCATCTGTTTAGTCTGGAACATTTAAAAAAGTGTCAGGAAATTAAAAGTTGCTGTTTTTTCGATTTCACAAAAAACTTTAATGTGCAAAACTTAAAAACATCACTGGAATTAAAGATAAACTGAATTATTCACTGTAATTTTTAATAATAGTAATATAGGCTACTAATTACAAATTAAAAAAATACATTTTGGGAGTTACTGCCTTTAAATATTTTTTCTTAAGAATAAGGAAAGTTTATCTAAATGTGAGAATGTGTAAAAAAAAGTTCCTACAGTGGGAAAAGGCCTATAGTAAAAGCACGAGCTAAATAGAGTTCCTGTTGTAATCGGGCTATATTGTAACTCAACAGGAGTAGGAAGAAGTTTAAGAAACTACCTCTCTTACAGCGTACTGAGCCGAGTATTCACAATCATCACAAACGTCACTAAAGCCGGCTGCACACTACAGGAGTTTAAGATCTTTAGTCACGAACAGAACAGGCCACAGACATGAGGACATTTCCAGGATTCTTAGTCGACAGTGACAGTAGCAGGTGTGTTGGAGACGACGTTTGTAGCGCTTGTTCAAATATGATATAAAGAAGAATCCCGCACTTGTGACTATGAGCACAAAGCATAAGGAAAGTGACCCAAAGGCATAAGAAAGTGACCCAAAGGCATAAGGAAAGTGACCCAAAGGCATAAGGAAAGTGACCCAAAGGCATAAGGAAAGTGACCCAAAAGCATAAGGAAAGTGACCCAAAGGCATAAGGAAAGTGACCCAAAGGCATAAGGAAAGTGACACAAAGGCATAAGGAAAGTGACACAAAGACATAAGGAAAGAAACGACAAACATATCTCTTGTAAAAATCTTTACTCTAGCCACGCCTCCTGAACTTGTAGAGGGAAACAACGAGGTTCAAATCAGGCCAAAACTCCTGTAGTGCAGAAGGCTTTAGAGAAAAAGTTACAACCAAACCAAATGTCGGGTTCCTGCCTCAAGCTAAAGTTCTCAGCACTTGCCAGGTTATTTGTTGGTCTTTTCCCAGTTTGAAGCGTGCGATTATGTGAGATTGTGATGATCTGCGGCTGATCCAAAGCCTGTGTTTCCAGACTCACCCCACACAGACGGCCTTCCTGTCCAGCGTGGACCTGCACACACACTGCTCTTATCAGATGATGCTGCCCGAGGCCATCGCCATCGTCTGCTCGCCCAAGTTCAACGAGTGAGTGTCCCCAGCTCTTTTTCACCTCGTTCTGCCTGGTGCACTGGAGCACTCGTCATTAGGCTGTGTGTTAACGGAGGAGTTACAGTGCATCTTAAATTATACGGATATTTTTGAGTTTGTTTATTTATGTTTTTATTTATTTAACCTTTATTATCCAGGTGGGTCGATTGAGAACAAATTCTCATTTACAACAACGACCTGAGTCAAAGGCAGCAGCACAAGAACAAAGTGGCAGTGCAACATTACAATATTTACATAGAATAGAATACATAACATCTTTCAGACATTTGACTATTTAAAATTCAAAATGAAAAATCTGACATAGACTCTTAAACATTGATCACAGACGACCTGAGCTAATGACGACTTAAAGACAGGTAAGGAGACCAGAGTTTGAAGCTTTAGCTCATTCCAGTCGTTAGGGGCAGAAAAGAAAATGAGGAGCGACCCAGAGATGTACGAGCTCTGGGAACAACCAGAGTGATCAAATCACTGAAAGGCAAACTGTGAAAGCTGGATGAGATGTTACAAAGGGAACAAAAGTGGTGGTACTGGTACTTTTTTGCATATGCTATATGAATGTGATAAAGTCAAGGGCCAATGGGAAAAAATAATTATATTTATAAACAAACTTTTTAACATTACACTGCCCGTTAATCCAGGTCTCTGCCTGCTGGAATTATTCCTACAGAACAATTAACAAATGAACAAATATTATGGTGCAGAATAGCTTTATTAATTGGATGCCGCAATGTTACACAAGACTGGAAATCTACCAATCACTCATCTTTTGATAAATGGCTGGAATGGATGATAAAAGTGGCCAACTATGAGAGAATAACTCATAGACTCATACAGCGTGAAACTATCTTTCTCAGAATATGGAAACAATTCCTCGACTATATTTCAAACAAGTAAGGACTAACAAAGTAATGTATATAGTAAACCTATATAATCTGTACATGTTTGTCTATAGACCTACACCTAGGACCACAAAGAAGAAAAAAAAAGGAAGGGAGAAAAGAAAAAATAAATAAATAAAAATGTGTAGGTGTATGTTTGTATATGTGTCAATGCATAGGTATATGTACGTGTATGTGCATGCGTGTATATGTATGCGTGTATGTATATGGGTATATAGGTATATGTGTATATATGTAGTTATGTATATATGTGTATGTGTATATGCATATACATGTATATATGTGTGTATGTATACGTAGGTGTATGTATATATATATATATTATTTATTTATTATTATTATTAGGCCCGAGCCGAGTGACGAAGTCCCGGCGAGGGACTAATTGTATTGGACTCGGGGGAGGAAAATCGCGAATACGAATAGTAAACGACACGGCGTGCCCGGAGTGGTGTCGAAAATTAGAACTCAGTGAGCTCTAATTTTGAGTGAAGACCGCGTGAAAAAATAATGAAAGACGACTCGGTAGCGCCCCCTCGAAAATCAAATAACATTGGGCCAATGGGAGCCGACGCCGAAAAAAGTCGCAGTAAAAATATGAAACCTGGCCCGAAAAATAGTTCATGTCCGAACATGAAAAAAATCATATTGTGGCCCCGCCCCCAAGTGTACAGGAAGTCGGCCATCTTGGATCAAACGCGTCACTGGCAAAAGCGCATTACCTCATACTTTGGACCACACGTCCACAATTTTGGTCGAAAACACGTCAAACTTGGCTGAAACACAGTAAACCCATGTGGAATGAAATCAATGGGTTGAAATTGAATATCATGTTTGGTATGGTCACGGTGATTTTTAACAAAATTGTAAAATTTGAAATTGTAAAAAATTTTCTTTTTGCTAGATTTTTTAATAGGAAAATGAAATAGAGCGTTTGTGCACATTTGAAACTGAACGCACGATATGCATATCAAGAGGTATGTCATAAAATGCCAATAGCGCCCCCTTAAATTTTATTTTCAAAAATTCGTACAAGACAAACCGTTTGACGTAACATGTGAAAAAATTCACAGCAAGGCTCATTTGGATGGGGACAATGTCAGAAAGTTTCATGAGTCTAGCTTTGTAGTTTAGGAGAAAAAAATGGAAAAAATTGTTGTTCCATTATTAGGCCCGAGCCGAGTGACGAAGTCCCCGGCGAGGGACTAATTGTAATTGGACTCGGGGGAGGAAAATCGCGAATACGAAATAGTAAACGACGACGCACGTGCCCGGGAGTGGTGTCGAAAATTAGAACTCAGTGAGCTCTAATTTTGAGTGAAGACCGCGTGAAAAAATAATGAAAGACGACTCGGTAGCGCCCCCTCGAAAATCAAATAACATTGGGCCAATGGGAGCCCGACGCCGAAAAAAGTCGCAGTAAAAATATGAAACCTGGCCCGAAAAATAGTGCATGTCCGAACATGAAAAAAATCATATTGTGGCCCCGCCCCCAAATGTACAGGAAGTCGGCCATCTTGGATCAAACACGTCACTCGGAAAAGCGCATTACCTCATACTTTGGGCCAGCACGTCCACAATTTTGGTCGAAAACACGTCAAACTTGGCTGAAACACAGTAAACCCATGTGAAATGAAATCAATGGTTTGAAATTTAATATCATGTTTGGCGTGGTCACGGTGATTTTTAAAAAAATTGTAAAAATTTTGAAATTTGTAAAAAATCTTTCTTTTTGCTAGATGTTTTTATGGGAAAATCGAAATACAGCGTTTGTGCACATTTTGACACTGAACGCAATGATATGCATATCAAGAAGGTATCTCACAAAATGACCCAATAGCGCCCCCTTGAAATCTCAATTTCAAAAATTCGTACAGGGCAAACCGTTGGACGTAAAAATCTGAAAAAATTCACAGAGGGCCTTCTTGTGATGGGGAACAATGTCAGTAAGTTTTACGAGTCTAGGTCTTTTAGTTTAGGAGAGAAAAAATGAAAAAAAAAGGTTGTTCCATTATTATTATTATTATTATTATTTTTCTTGCACTTTAACCTTAATTTTGACCCCCTGAACGTTAACGAAAAGTCAATTTTATTGTACCCAAAATTAAAGGTCGGCGAAAAATTTTGTTTTTTATACGTCAAAAAAATTAATGTACCACAATGACTCGCTAGCGCCCCCACAAAATTCAAATACATTACGGCAATGACAGAGCTTTTTTATCGCAGACAAATGAAATTTGGCAGAAACATAGCTTGTGTCAAGACAAGTCAAAAATTACATTATGACCCACCCTAAACCCTACAGGGTGTCGGCTATCGTGGGCGGAACCAGATTTTTTGGAAATTTTTCATCTCACATTTTATTTTTTCCCATTTTTGTTTTTAGGTTAAATGGGTTGAAAATTTGGGACTGACATCAACAGACCCTTGTGCCTTTGGGTTTTTCAATAGATTTTTGATACCTTAACAAATGTGGGTGTGGCCACGCCACAAATCAAAAGTGACATTTTTCAATGCGCTCTAATATGCGTATTTCTGACACGCACAGTTCTATTCTCCGGCATTAATATACGTTTTGTTCAAAATCGCAAGACGCATCTTACGATATACTTTAAAAAATCTACGTCCACAAATTGCTCCACAGCGCCCCTTGAAAATTGCATTGAGCCCAAAAATTTAGTTTGTCATAAACGCATGAAATTTGGNCCTTGTGCCTTTGGGTTTTTCAATAGATTTTTGATACCTTAACAAATGTGGGTGTGGCCACGCCACAAATCAAAAAGTGACATTTTTCAATGCGCTCTAATATGCATATTTCTGACACGCACAGTTCTATTCTCCGGCATTAATATACGTTTTGTTCAAAATCGCAAGACGCATCTTACGATATACTTTAAAAAAATCTACGTCCACAAATTGCTCCACAGCGCCCCCTTGAAAATTGCATTGAGCCCAAAAATTTAGTTTGTCGTAAACGCATGAAATTTGGCACAGACATCCATCTCAGCTGTCGGAATGAAAACCCCAATGGGAGCATACCTTTATCTGCAAGCGTGTTGCCATGGCAACGTAAAAACGACAAAAACCCATGTTATCCAATGGAGACGCCAAACTTGTAGAAAGGGGAAAAATACTTTTTTGGTCTGAGACAACTGGAAATTGGAACAACTATTATTCTTTACATTCTGAACAAAAAAGTCAATCATGACACGCCTCTATCTTTAACCGTTTTAACCACAGCGCCCCCTTACTTTTGAATGGGATAAAATTTTTAGTTTCACCAAAATGCATCAAATTCACTACACTAACTCTCCTCATCACACTGAACAAAAAACCCAATGGGAGTATATGTTTATCTAAAAGCGTTTGGCCATGGCAAAGGAAAAAAGGCAAAACCCATGTTATTCAATGGAGAACTGACAGATTTGGCCAGAGTGGAGGGTAGGGTGAGTGGTAGGGTGGAAAATTTTAGTTTGTCCTAGAAAGCTGAAATTCGGCACACACATTCTCCATCCAATATTGAACAAAAAAGCCAATGAGAGCATATCTTTATTTGCAAGTTTAGTTACCGTGGCAACGTCAAACATTTCCCATTGAAATACATAGCAAAATTTCAAATTGGATGACAAAACATACTTTGCCGTAGACACTTGAAAATTGGCACTCTTGTTGCCTTCGGGATGCTGAACAAAAAAGCCAATGAAAGCATACCTCTATCTTCAACCGTGGAGTTGTGACAATGTCATAATTTCTCCTTTCAATGAATAGACTGTAGCAATAGGGAAGGAGTGCTGTAGGCAGAAAATGCACGTGGACGAGAGGCAGGCCCGTCGCGGTGGCTCGTACCCCTCGGTGGCTCATGCTTTGCGGTCGCAAGGGGGGCGAGGGCCTATATCACCGCGCGCGGTTTTAATTACATTTATAATAATAATAATATTAATAATAATACCTTTTATTTATATAGCGCTTTTCTAGACACTCAAAGACACTTTACAGACAAAGGCAGTTTAACAAAGGTACAATACATAAGAACAGTTAGTAATTACAACATGAATCAAACATGACAATTACAAAACATTAAAAGCACATTTAAACAGATGGATCTTCAGATTTTTCTTAAAAGTGTTGAGGTGGGTGCAGTCTCTGTCCCAGAGGATGGTGCAGTGATGGAGAAGCCTCTGTCGCCTCAGGTTTGGAGGTGGTCCACAGAACCACCAGGAACCATCTGCATGACGTGGTCGACTGGGTCAGGGCCTTAGCTGGAGGAGCAGGTGCAGACGACACAGGTCCAAGTGGATCAGATGAAACTTCTGTTGTTTCAGTCGGTGATAAGGCCATCCCCTCAAAATATTTCTCTGAAAAAAAAAAGTTCTTTAGCTTTTCAGATGTCCAAAGCTAGCCATAGCTTCATGTCCCATCTCCATGGTTACAAGACAAACAAACAAACAACTCTGTTCACAAAATCCTTAAGTCTGTTGAACATCTCAAGGTGGTTGAAATCCCAAAATGTGAAGGACCCTCACTGGAAAATCCTCTGCTGCTTCAGATGTAAACGTCTGCCATTTCAGAAGTCCACAACCAGCATAGCATGGGCATTTGCTTGGTATCCATGGCTACCAGAAAAACAGATGTCTCCTTTGCACAGATCTGACAGCACTTCGCTCAAGTCTGTTGAACATTAGAGGCCACACTTCTCAGTTGGTTGAAATCCAAGCCCTTCTTGATAAAAAGTCAGCTAAAAATTAAGAAGTTTCAAACATCGCTCAGTGTTCTAGAGACACAGCCAGGAGAGCTGCCAATGCTGTGGAGGAGCATTAAAAAAAAAAAAATGTGCAGACTCGTGTACAACCTTGTAGTGTGTGTTGAATGGCTCTGATGCCTGGGAGAATCAGCCTGAATCTGTGAATGGATTTATGAAACATCTATCAAAGCTGACAGAAAGCACAAATTGCAGGAGGAGAGCGCACGGAGGCTTTTAAAAATATAGATTTTGCAGTCACTAAAGCTACGTTCACACTGCAGGTCAATTCCGATTTTTTTGCCCATATGCGACCTGTATCCGATTTGGCCATGGCAGTATGAACGACACAATTCCGATTTTTTCAAATGCGACACGCGACGCTTTCATATGTGGAAATAAATCTGATCTTTTCAAATGCGACTCCAGTCTGAACGCTCATGTCGCATTCATCCGACATTTACGTCACAAACTCAACAAGTCAAAGCAGAAACAGCGGTAGAAGAGAGGAGGAGGAGGAGAGGGCATCCGCGCCAGTGTCTGCTAAAGCTTCACGCTTCACGCACACACTCCACGTGAGCCAGACAAGAGACGACGCTAAACTAAATCACACACAGCCTGTTTATTATCATAACTACTGCAGCAGAGCATCAGGTCAGTCAGAGAGAAAGCTGCAGGACAAACACGGCGGAGAATCTTTCACTCACCTCTGGAAAGTTTTCAAGTTAAACTGTTGTGTGTCATCCAGGTCCTTTTATTCATTCTGCACAAATCAGTCACATAAAGTCCACAAAACATCAATGCAAATCCGTTTAGACAGGTTCTTTGCAAAGAGAAAAGCCCAAAAGTACGAAGCAATAGTCCCTTGTGTTGTTGTTTATCTGTGGCGCGGTCAAGTTATAATAACGTCATTATCACTGTCGCCAACTTTTTGCATTTCAAACACATTTCTCTACACTGTGCCACATTTTACACATGAATTAAAAGTTTGTATCTATAGTAGTGTAATGTTCTGAATGTTTTCAACTCTTTGGACTTCTTAAAATGACCAACTTTATTTAGGACAGGAAACAGAACATGCTAACGTGCGCTAGCTTGTTAGCAGAACTTTTCACTGATAGTATTTGGTTTGTGTCGCTCCGTTTCTGCACAAAACAGCCTGAAATAGACACAAACGTGTCTTGGCTGTGTAATTACACTCTGTGCCTGTAACGTGGTGCTCTTTACTGCGCATGCGGGTCACTTTTGGGGCTGCATCTTGTTCACACCAGGGAAGTTGGAGTCGCATGTTTTGCGTAATGTGAACGACCACATCAAACAATCAGAATTGATGAAAAATTCGGAATTGAGAATCCGATCCTGCAGTGTGAACGTAGCCTAAGGGTACACACTTGCTCTGCAGAAATCCTACGCAAACCTTTATAAATGAGGCAGCAGGTTTATGTCTGTGCACTTGTTACTACGGCAACTTAGAGCCAACTCTGGCTAACTGTGTTAGTGGAACAGAAATGAAGATTTCATAAACATAGATTGGCCAAATAAGCCAGACTTTGGCTTCATCTCGCTTCATAGAAAACCCCCATTAACAAGTACCGGGCACAGTCGTTGTCATCAGTGAGCATTCATGTCCATCAGCCTGAAATAGTTTGAGAACATCGGTGAGAAACGCTCTATTTCTACAGAAATAGGGTTAAAAAGGCAACGACAAAACACTAAGCTTTATACAGACAGTGCTTCTCATTTATTCACTCAAAACATGACACCTGCATCAGCATGTTGGGGCTTTTCCATGAAGTGAGATAATAATAACAACGCGGTTAGCCAGAGCTGGCGCTGAGTTGCCGCTGAGTTACTGTTGTAACAAGTACACAGACATAAACCTGGTCTGGACTAGGTTAACTGTCAGGATTATTTTAGCTTTGTCTCATATAAACGTCTAAAGAAACACCTACACACTCTGTCTGTGCAACACGACTCAAAAACGTTTTATTCACGAGGTACAAAGAGTCACTCTCACTGTGGACAGAAAGGTCTGTACGAGCAGACGTAAGGTAGACGACTTAAAGAGTAACTAGATTGGTCCGTTTTAGTTACATTTGTTTAGAGTTATGCTACAACTTTGTGACAACTTTACGCAGCAGGACTAGTCCCACATTCGGTGTGAAAAATTGTGCATTGCATTAGAAAACATTTATAGACTACTCACAAATACGATTATAAATCCCGAGATTTCCATTTAGAGCCACCTGCTGTGGGGATCGCTCCAGTGTTTGCGATGTTTGTGGAGACCGATCTCAAGTTTACAAGCGGAGGATGCAGCAGGATGTCCAGACAGACAATACGTGTTCACCCTGGTACCACATGGAAGGGCACCCGACTCAAATGGTCCCTTAACTGGGTAGAGTTTGTAAGAGTGTGCTGGAGGGGGCCGGGGGACGTCCTGGCTGGTAAAAGCATCGCATTGTGAGCCTCCGGTGGACAGTCCAGACCTATGGTCCAGACTCTGACAGTATCACAGCTAGCATTAGCTTGACTCTACGGGGAAAAGTCAATTCTGCCTTTAGTTCTGGCCAAAGAACCATCCAGTCACATTGTGGGAAAAGTTATTTAAAATTGTTTTTAAGTTAAATGTACCAAAATGTATTTATTTTCAACAAGTAAAGCACTAAGCACATTCCCTCTGTTAATACATTCTCTCAACAGAAGGTGGCGTTATCAACAGCTGTAGCGTTATCTCTGCAAAAATAAACAGCAGAGAAGAAGAACTAGACCTGCAGTTCAGATTAACCCCGGTCTAACACTGGATCCGGTCCGTACTCCGGTCCGGCGTACGGAGGCTTTCCGTTTCTTGAAAAGTAATGAGAGGCTCTCCGGTCCCAAGTATGTCTGATTGCAGCCCGCAGAACTAACGACACGCCCCCTCACGACACGCCCCCTTATTTTGGTAAATATACAAACCGTATTCATTCAAAAAATGTCCAAACCTATGGTAAAAGACATATAAGCAGGGGTTTTAATTTAAATTAAGCATCTTAAGAAAATCTATTTTAAAAGCCGACGTGGAGTGGAGCTCTACCGGCAGTGAAGCGAATTTCCGGTGCTGGAAAAACGTTATATCTGGGACCAGAGGGGCGACAATTAAGTTTAGGAGAACAGTTAAGTTTAGGAGAAGGGTTAGGGTGATGGCTAAGGTTAGGAAAAAGGTTTGGGTAAAGGTTAAGATAAACAATATAACAGTTTAGGCCCGTTTAGCAACAGTTATAAACTCGTCACCATGGCAACCACCTCGCTTCTGTCCCTCTGGACCTGACTTTCAGCACTAACCACTGGAAAACACGTAAAATCAGACAAAATAAAAAGTATGTAATAAATAAAGCAATTAAAAATAAAGACATTATTCTCCAGGTCAATTTTTAATAATTCCGGCAATATTATTAAATAATACTAAACGTAATGTGGGTGAAAATGCCCCCAAAGTACAAATAATAATTAAATTATTCAACTTTCCATCTATAGCCCACGCCCATCTCGACCATGATCTCGACACGCCTCCATCTTGCAGTCTGCAGCGGGACCCTACTCTCCGGTCCGGCGAGCCGCGCGGCTCTGCTCCGTACGTCCGGATCGTTTCCGTTTCATTGAAATTTTTCCGGACTGCCGGAGCGCTCCGGACCCCTTTTTGGTAAAGTTGTGAAAAGAAGACACGACAAATAGGAAACCAAGCGCTCGCGGGTGAAGTGAATCCGGTGGTTTTCAAAGTAAAAACATTACGTTTCTGCTACTACAACAAATACAGCAAAATGCTCGACATATACGCGACTATTGAACACACAGGATGTAAATAAATGTCCCGTACTTACCCATTATGTGTCGAAAAATCCAACAGAAAATTAAGTGACGTGAAATAAGCCCAAAACACGGCGCAAGTGTTCCTTGTTTACATATCCATGTGCCAGAGATTACGTAAACTCCCTGAAACTCTCAAGTTGAGCGTGAATCCCCGTGAGGCCAGCAGAGTCCGTACATACGCATGCATATTCTGGAGACAGTGTGAGTGACGACCGGACCCAGACGGATCCGGATCCGGATCTGGAGGCAGTGTGAGCCCGGTGTAACAGCTCAGATCTGCAGGTGTCTCCAGCTTATATTACTGAAGACCATTGGGACTCTCGGGTCGAATGGTGCACTCACATCTTCGTTGGACTTTCCAGAGGTGGTCTCAATGCGCCCATTGAAATGTCTGGGATCTACTCAGTGTGCGTCCATCGACGTGAACATCCTCCTGAAACTCAGGATTAACTCAGACTCTACTGCTGATCCATGAGGCGACAAATAACCGCTGTCCAGGGCCAACGGGGGTCAGAGAACTATTGACAGTCTGATGAAACTTTGTCACTTTTGGTTTGGGGGTTGCTCTATTGTTTGGTTGTGTTATTGGACGATTAGAAATGGATGTAGGGTTCATAAGAAACAGGCGTTGCTTTTTCCTTGAGTTTATTTTAAAATACAAAACACACTAATAAATATAAATCAAAAACAACAACAAAAGCAATAAATAAACAATACAAAGGGCCCTCGTCATGTTTACTTATCCACTGATCTATCTCTGCTGGATTTCCCCGACATCTTCCTCATTCAGTTTCTTCACCTTTTTCTGCGACAATATTAACTATAAACATGAACAAAAGTGTTATATAAACCTATACAGCATAAATAAACTATTTACAGATACAAAACACACTCATAAAAGTAACTACAAACTATTATTAAAAATACATTGAAAAAACACACTATTAAACAGGGCAAGAAGCAGCAGTAAATACACAATCCAAAGAGCCCTGTCATGTTTACTTAGTAATTTTCAAACTGATCCACCACTTTCTTCTTTGTCTCTGATACAGGGGGTGTAAAATGTGAAGCCCGTTTTCACATCTGGCTTCAGGCGACAAATCAGAAAAATAGTTTAAAAACTCCTTGAGAAAGTTTCTGATGTTTTGAAGTAAGGATGTTTGAGTGGGGAATTTGTTTTTAACTGCCAGGGGTGGGGTTTTGGGGGGTCTTCAGCGGGCTTTTGGACGGAGTATTGAGTGGTGTTTTCAGTAGGGTCTGTGTGGTGTTTTCAGTGGGGTCTGTGTGATGTTTTCAGTGGGTTTTGTGTGGTGTTTGTTTTCAGTGGGTCTTGTGTGGTGTTTTCAGTGGGTCTTGTGTGGCGTTTTCAGTGGGTCTTGTGTGTTGTTTTCAGTGGGTCTTGTGTGGTGTTTTCAGTGGGTCTTGTGTGGTGTTTTCAGTGGGTCTTGTGTGGTGTTTTCAGTGGGTCTTGTGTGGCGTTTTCAGTGGGTCTTGTGTGGTGTTTTCAGTGGGTCTTGTGTGGTGTTTTCAGTGGGTCTTGTGTGGTGTTTTCAGTGGGTCTTGTGTGTTGTTTTCAGTGGGTCTTGTGTGGTGTTTTCAGTGGGGTCTGTGTGTTGTTTTCAGTGGGTCTTGAGAGGGTTTTTTTCTGGGGTCAGCACGGGGGACTTGGGCATACTTTTTTTGTATAGTGCATCTGGAAAGTATTCTTAGCACTTTACTTTTTCCACGTTTTGTCACGTTACAGCCTCATTCCAAATTGTATTAAATTAATTCTTACCTCAAATTTCTACACACAAGACTCCATTATGACAATTTGTTGAATTTATTAATATTTGAAAACTAAGAAATCACGTTTACATAAGTATTTACAGCCTTTGAGCTCAGAAGCATCCTTTTTTCACTGCTCATCTTTCAGATGTTTCTACAGCTTAATTGGAGTCAACCTGCAGTAAATTCAGTTGATTGGACATGATTAGGAAAGGCACACACCTGTCTGTATAGGGTCCCACAGTTGAGCTGCAGATCAGAGCACAAACACCGTGCATGAGGTCAAAGGAACTGTCTGTGGAACCTTTGAGACAGGATTGTGTTGAGGCACAAATCTGGGGAAGGTTGGCCCGCCACCAGGTCCACAGCTGAGACCATTGTGACACACCACAGGCCAGTGTCGGCCAGAACCATCTGTAATCACCTCCGCGCTGACACTATTCCACCATATGGGCCATATGTTGGATCAGTGCTTAGAGCTCGGGTGGAATGGTGTACTCACATCGTCGTTGGACTTTGCAGAGGTGGTCCCAATGGTCCCATTGAAAATGTCTGGGACCTGCTCAGTGTGCCTGTCCTCCGACGTGAACATCCTCCCGAAACTCAGCAACAGCTGAGGGCAGCACTGGTGGAAGAATGGTTTTAACTCAGACTCTACTGCCGATCCATGAGGCGACAAACAACCTCTGTCCAGGGCCAACGGGGGGTCACGTGAACTATTGACAGTCTGATGAAACTCTGTCACTTTTGATTTGGGGGTTGCTCTATTGTTTCGTTGTGTTGATGGACTCAAAAATGTGTTAACGCCGCAAGAGTTGGTCTGAGGATTAGAAATGGTTGTAGGGTTCATATGAAACAGGCGGATCTCAAAAATCAAGTTATTCTGCCCCCTAAACTCCGAAAACTGAGTGTTTCTTATTTCCTTGAGTGTATTTAAAAATACAAAAAACACTAATAAATATAAACAATACAATGGGCCCAATGGTTCAAGCTTTTGTCATTTTCAAACTGATCCACCTCTGCACTTTGTTGGATTTCTCCAATGCCGTCCTTGTTTTTTTTTTTGCCTTTTTCTTTCTTTTCTGTTTGCAATACAGAGGCTGTAAAATGTGGAGCCAGTTTTCACATCTTAGTCATTTTCAAACTGATCCACCTCTGCGCTTTGTTGTATCTCCCAAACATCTTCATCGTTCACTTTCTTCACCTTTTTCTGCGACAGTATTAACTATAAACATGAACACAAGAAGTGTTATAATAACCTATACAGCATAAATAAACTATTTACAAATACAAAACACACTCATAAAAATAACTACAAACTATTGAAAAATACAATGAAAAACACTATTAAATAAAACAAGAAACAATAAATACACAATCCAAAGTGCCCTGTCATGTCATTTTCAAACTGATCCACCTCTGTGCTCTGCTGGATCTCTCCAACATTGTCTTTATTCACTTTCTTGGCCTTTTTCTTCTTTTTCTCTGACACAGAGGCTGTAAAATGTGGAGCCAGTGTTCACATCTGGCTTCAGGCGACAAATCAGAAAACTATTTTAAAAACTCCTTGAGAAAGTCTTGTTTTTAATGTAAAATTATATGTGTATACAGGTATATATATAATTTCAGTATTATGTAACTTGAATGACTTTTTCAGTGGAGGCTTTAATATATGCTCTAATGATCTTTTTGTCTCTCCTGCACCTACAGGACATGATGAAAGTCTGTAGACAGCCACATCTATGATCAGAGCAGAGTCACCTTTTGATAGGATGAGGTCAGGGACACAGAGCTGGTTTGTAGCGTGTTAGACCTAGTCTCAAGGAAGTCAGGAACTCTCCTTTGAGCTTTTGTCATTTTCAAACTGATCCACCTCTGCACTCTGTTGTATCTCCCCAACTTCTTCTTTGTTCACTTTCTTCTCCTTTTTCTGTGAAGATATTAACTATAAACATGAACACAAGTGTTCTATCAATATAAGTATAAATAAACTATACAGCATAAATAAACTATTTACAAACACAAAAGACACTAATAAAAATAACTACAACCTATTTAAAATACAATTCAAAACACACTATTAAATAGAACTAAAAAAGACCATATAAAAAACAAAAAAATATTCAAATAAACAATTTAAAAATATATTTAAAAAAACACTGTTAAATAGAAGAAGCAGCAATAAATAAACAATACAAAGGGCTCTGCTTGGGTCCTGGAGCCAAATGTTTGAGCTTTTGTCATTTTCAAACTGATCCACCTCTGCGCTTTCCTGGATCTCCCCGATGTACCGTAGCAAGACCGGTCCGGTGACTGCACCGCAGTTGGACTGGATGCAGTGTGAGCCCGGGGTAATTGTGCATCATGCCAAATAAGGGTCTGTCATTTTTAGTGATGAGTGGAGGGCATATCGTCGGCTGCCTCAGCTTGGGTATACGCACTATACTGTGTAAAACATATTGCCTGACCAGTCAGCCCCTCCTACATTGTGTTACATTCTGTTTGAATGCCGAAGGGTCTGGGAGACAATCCAATCAAGCACGGCGATTCTGACACGTGACACTAAAAAGTCGGAAATTGCTTGCAAGCCCCATTTCAAAACATTCAAGTAGGCGAACGTAGCTGATTTGGCTCGTGCTTTGGTTTTGAACAATGAACGTATCAACTCCTTAAAACCTGAGCAGTAAACCGTGTTGAGGGGCTTCATACTGAAAAAATCCTCGCGCTACATGTTTACAAAAACATCGTGTCACTGTTTTGGTGGAATTTCCGGGTTTTCTGTGATTAGTTGACTCAGCGCTCGGAAAGGTCGCCCACGAAATTGATCCTCGGTGCTCCATTCCCAGACCCTCGGTTTGTAAAGTGTCTGTCAAAGCATGTAGGGACTGGCTGGTCAGGCAATAAACCATAGTGTGGGGTTTGTCAATGCTGAGAACGATGCCCACACACAGCACATTGAGCACTTTTGGTGCCACTGCAAAGGAACTGTTTGAAGACTGCGGTCAAGCTAGCTGCTATTCTTTTTTTCGTGGTCAAGTGAGCCGCTCCTAAAAAATGAGTGCGCGTTTGCATGGGTGCTTACGGTAACATCAGATTCTCCATGCCTTCCATCACTGCTCGGCTCCAAGACCACAGAGTTTGGTTATGAGTGGAACTACCTTTCGTCTCGGACTTTTGTTATCCGAATTAAACGTGTCTATGTGATTTATAAATGTTAACTGGGCCAATGAGTTCCTTAGGAACACTGAGGGTTTGCTTGACAGGTTAACAGGCCAATAGATAACGAGGTACCTTTAAGAAATAATTTAAAGATGAATAATAATAATAATAATAATATAATAATAATAATAATAATAATAATAATAATAGTGTTTTATACCAATCCAACATAAATCTATATGTAAATGTTAGCAATATGATTACACCCATGAAAAATTGTAATTTATTGCTTCACATTCAGTCACACTCAGAAAATGTTATGTATTTTTACTCCAAAGTACTTGACAGTTCGCAAAAATGGCTGAATCTTGAGATATTGATTAACATTTTTAAATTTACTGATAAATCGTATCAAAATGGGACATAGACTCATGTGCTAAGGCTGAGAACTTTCAATGACCACAATATAAAAATATTTTAATGTAGAATTTTGAAGTAATTGTATTTCAAAGTACTTCATAGTGAGTAAAAATTGACAGATCTGAATATTTTGACAGACAATCAAAATATTTTTAAAGGTATCGGAATGAGACATACACATGTGCTAAGGCTGTTGAGTACTTGCAATGACCACAGTATCAAAATATTTTACTGTAGAATTTTGAAGTAATTGTACTTCATAGTACTTCATAGTGAGCAAAAATTCACAGATCTTGGGATTTTTACTAATATTTTTAAAATAACTGTTAAAGTGTATCTAAATGGGACTTACGGGCTGATTCCACATCCTGCATATCCGCTGCGCTGCGCAGTGCTACGACCTTCGCAGCAATTGCGCAGCCTTTGTAATAAATGAGGTACGTTCCACATCCTGCATATGCGCTGCGCAGGTCTGCGCCTCAGCTCCGTCCTTCCAACGCCGTCCGACAAAATTGCGGATCAACGGTAAAATCTTCTGCGCCCTGGTCCGACCGGATCAAGTTCCACAGATCAGAGCGCACCAAACAGGAAACAGAACGTGAACTACGTCCGGAATTTCAAGGTAAAAACACTTGGCACGGACTTTATTTTAATCACAGCACTTGTATTTAAACTTTATATGCATAGTTGCTTTGCCAGTTTAACTCAGTCTGCTGTAAACTTTCACTTTGTGTCACTTAAACACTGACAGGAGAATACTTTTTATCGGACTTATTCACGTAATGTTTTTGCCCTCGTGGGGGAGAGAAAACACACATAAGCTCATGTGAAGAGAGCCAAAGAGCGATCCCATCAAACACGGCCGTTTTTTGCACTCCTGCTGCACAATAAAGAGCTATTTTGGCTTTAATTTAAAACTTTTATTTCATAAACTTGTCCTCTCCGCGCATGCTCTTCTCGTGCCTCTCGAGGCTTCGCAGCCTGGCGGAGCGCAGCCCGGCGGGGACAACATGCATCCAGTAGGAGAGGCTTTGCGCACAAAATCGGAGGTGTTCTGTGGTGCAGCGCTGCGCAGCGGATATGCAGGATGTGGGATTCCCGTGTTAGACACATGTGCTACATAAGACTGTTGAGTACTACCATTGACCACATTATCAAAATATTTTACTGTAGAATTTTGAAGTAATTGTACTTTACAGTAAGCAAAAATGTCCCTATCATGACAGTGTGGTAAGTAACTCTAAGGCTGTCTCATCAGCTTTTAGTCTTTTTTTCTAGATTTTAGCATTTATGTTTATTTAGTCCCATTCCGATACAATTTAACAGTACATTTTAAAATATTAGTCAATATCCCAAAATATCTCAATTTTTGCTCACTATGAAGTATTTTGAAGTACATTTACTTCAAAACTCTACAGTAGAATAATGTGTTAATGTGGTCAAGGGTAGTACTCAACAGAGGTATGCCA
The DNA here is from genome assembly GCA_038363315.1 of Mugilogobius chulae. Classification (NCBI taxonomy): domain Eukaryota; kingdom Metazoa; phylum Chordata; class Actinopteri; order Gobiiformes; family Gobiidae; genus Mugilogobius; species Mugilogobius chulae. The sequence goes on from CM076416.1 coordinate 9,384,077, forward strand.
TATTCGTTGAATATGCTTGTATTTTTGCTTTCTGTATTTTAGACAGGGCTTCTTCTGGAGGCAGATGCCTGTCAAGGGCCTTCGTGACAGACCAATAGCCCTTTAAATAATTACATGAATACAGTTTGGAGGCGAGTTCTGATGGGCCGGGAGCAGGATCAAAGGCCTTCTTTAGTTCCTCAATTCCTGTACAGCACTTTGGGCCTTTGTGGTTGTTTTAAATCTGCTTTATAAATAAATTTGACTTGACTTGACTTGAAAGGAATTTACAGGGAGGAAATCCCACCTTATAGCCAGGGGTTAGTGCCTCACACCATCCCCTGGTGTGTCCGGGCTACAGCTCATCAAGGGGGGTGGTTCTCCCACTTCAGGCAGGTACCAGGAGAAGAGCCTTGGAGGATGGGACAGGCTTTGGAGGGTAAGCCCGGACCTGCAACATGACAGAGGATCATCACACACCCATGGATTTAAACAAGGCCCTTTCAACGTCGAGGCAATACCTTATAGCCAGGGGGTTAGTGCCCTGCATCATCCCCTGGCGTGTCCGGGCGACAGCTCATTATGGGCGGTTGTTATCCAGCATCAGGCAGGTATCGAGGAGGAGCCTTGAAAGATGGGACAGGCTCTAGAGGGTAAACCGAACCTGCAACATGGCAGAGGATCAACACACCCATAAGTTTACACAGGACCGTTTCAACGCTCAAGTGTTACCTTATAGCCAGGGGTGGACTAGCGGTGGTCCCTAAGGCGTGTCTGGGCCACAGCTCCTTCACAATCTTCAGCTGAAGACGAGTCACACGAGTCTTCAGCTGCTGTCTTTGCTGACACCGATCGATTGAAGGACTTGCAAGTTTGGAGAGTTCCGAAGAGGGCCCTCATTGAAAACTGCTTTGCCATATTCTCTAGCCTGGACTCTGGCACACCCAATGTTCTGAGGAAGTTGGTATTGGGCTTATGCCATTTCCCTCTGGCTCCCTTGGGGAAGCCCCACACTCGTATCGTTCTTATGAAGGGGTCCAGGTCCTTAGCAGCACTGGTGAAAGGCAGGTATTTTGCTCGCTTGCAGAATTCCATCTCTAGGATTGTGTCCTCCTCAGATTCCAGACATACTGCAACGTCCACCATGTGGGCCTCCCCACTCCTCCACATCACCAGGTCCGGTTTTCCAACGCTGTCATCCACCATCACCAGTCTAGGCTCCGAGCAGCAGGACTATCCAAGGGATGAGGCCGCTCGGAGCAGGAGACGGCATTGTGCCTCTCCAACTGATTTGCCTTTAGAGCTGAGCATGCACAGGTTAGGTGTCCAAGGGATTCTGGATTCTTCTCCATTGTGGCAAAGTCTACACTTCGGCAGAGAAGAACCAATCTTGGAAGACGCACTTGGGAATGTCCTTGTCCTGGCTCTTAGGACCAGGATGAACTCTGCCTCAGATAAGCCTTTTGTTCACGGAGTCTTAAGCCAGGAGTTGGAGATCTTGTCAGCCTTAAAACAATGGATTCCCCGTCCTTGCCACTGTAAAGCAGCCCATCTCTCGAACTTCTCATTCTTTGCGGACCTGGAGGTGACAGAGTTCGGGTCAAGCTCCTCGAGTGGACAGGTTGGGAGGTCACCTGTAAGTGATCTTCAGAGACTCCTTGCTTGGCTGTCCAGCTTCAACTCCTTGGCTAGTGTGCTTGTTACCCTATCTTCAGACAGAGGCCAGGCACCGCTTGAACTGTATCCGGGGTATCAACTTGCTCAGTTTGGTTATGTTAAGCCCTCCGTCCTGCCAATGAGCGTAGAAAAGTCCATCTGTAACATGATTTTCCAGGTGGAGCCACCTCTTAACAGCCACCCTTATTAGCCTGTCTATTTCCTGCAGTTTGGTGGACTTGATGTCCCCGTAATCGCAGCAATACACCAGACGGGGGATTATGTACTGTTTGAGCATGTAGAGCTTCTGTGTTTGCTTGAGGTGGGTCGCCCCAACCTTCTCGAGCAGTAAATTGAGTTGTCCAATCGGATTGTCAGCCGTTATGCCAATCCAGGGGTCCAGGAAGACTCCCAGGTACTTGATCTGGTCGCCAGTTTCAGCCACATGCATGGGTTCCCCTTGGAGGACCCGTGGAGGGCAGTTGTTAAGAAGAACCTTCTCTTTCTGAACTGTGAGAAGGAGGGAATGATACTTCACTGGGTTTGCCATCAGTCCGACACAGTCAAGGTATACTGACAGAACATTTATGCCCTTTTGCAACTCAAGGTATGTCTTGCCCATCACCACTAGGTCGTTGGAGTATGCGATGGAAGGGATCGACAAGTCTGCTCCAAATTGTACCCCCACCACCTCCTTCTCGAGTGTGTACATCAGTGAATCGAGACACAGGTTAAAGAGAATCGCCGAAAGAGGGTCTCCCCAGCGTCTTGACCCGGGTTTGTGAATTCTTGTAAGCAGTCATGATCAGTTCCACAACCAGCTTATCAAGGCCCCTCCTGGACAACGTTTTGTGGATCAGCTGGTGTGATACAGAGTCGAATGCACTCGACAGGTCCATAATAACCGCTCCAAAGGGCCTGCTGCATCGCTTGGCTGCTGTATGGAGGCTCTTTATAATGGATATGTTTTCTGCACAACCGGGTCCCTGGACAAAGCCCCTTTGGCCGGGGTGAGGAGGACAAGCTTCGGACACTCTCTCAGCTAGGATTTCCCTAAAGGTCCTGTAGAGGAAGAAAATTCTCATGGCTCCATGTCTTGTCTTGCAATGGACATAGGCTCTTACCAGAGATTTTAGGGAAGAGTGGCAGATCGGGCAAACAGTGGCTCTCCAAGGCACTCTGAGTCCCACCCATGTGCTCCGGGCCAACCGCTTTGTATTGCCTTGCAGCAAGGTTCTGCTTCCATAAGAGAGAAAGACCACCCCAGATGGTGTCTCATAGTTTCTGAAAAGGATCCTCCTGGGCATGCTGATCCTTTCGTTGGGAGTTCAAGGTGAACTAACCACTGCTCCATTTGTACCCACAACTTGCTGCATCCCATCAGTTTTAGGCGAGGTCATCAGTCTCCCGAGCCAGGACCTGGAACCAAGCGTATTGGGGCTTCTGGACCATGTGGCATACAGGTTCCTCCTTGTTGACAGGGAGCGGCCCTTCGGGGTCGCAGGAGGGGAGGGAACCATCTAGCTTGGACACCAGTCTAGTACCTCAGATACTGCACCTTACCTGCAAGAGACAGGACACGTGCAGGTTAGAGTGAAGGTGCTAACGCGACCACGCAAACACTTTCAATGTTATGTCTATGTGTAGGTGCGATTTCACACGACCAGAGCGGCGCGGAGCGTCTACTACGACCGGCGCGAGCGTTTAATGGCAGACGGGCGTCTAATAAGTGCGACCAACATAGGAAGAGCAAAGTGACAGTGTTAACGACCAGTACTACAGCTTGAAGGCCTGTGCAGATATTGGCATAAGAAGCAATCCTCTTGGTATCAGCCCCATACACCATTGTCTCTTAACTATGTCAAATAAGCCCTGTGTTCTCCATTCACATCGCTCATTTCGTTGCTCTGATTGGCGGCACATGAGGGCGCTCCTCCGCTGACAGACACATACAAACGAATAAGATTTCAGGCGAAATTCACCACTCATCGCCTCCTATGTGCATGCAAGCAAGTGACAGTATTGGTTCAAAACGACCAGTACTACTATAACATGATCAGGCTTCTCAGTTATTATTCTTACCAAAAGCTGCACAAACATAAAAAACACAGAACATGTGTGTCTGAGACTTAACCTGTGGCTCCTCAAAAGAAAAAAAAAAAAAAAGATTGTATTTAGAAACTCTAGTCCAGGGATTCTTCTCGTTTGTGCATCCTGTGCTGTAAATCATAAAACTCCTCGATTCTGGCAAAAACAAGCGGCTATTTTGGCATAATTAACTTTTATGTTCATAGCAAAATAAACAGCGTGTCTTAGTGGCGCACATGTAGAGCGCAGGCTAGGACTCGGGGGATCCGGGTTCAATTCACACTGAGTAAAGTTCATATTTCTTTTTTTTTCTGCACTTAGCATACATTACATAAAGATATACAGTAGTGTGTGTTTTGTATTTTAAAACGACAATACAATGTGTTTGTACAGAAAGTAGGATTTTTAAAATACAAAATTTGAATATCTGCAACAGATACACGTCTTCATCAGTTGTTTGTTGCCTAGGGTCGAACTCACGCACCCGCAGGCTCTTCACACCAGAGTCCGATGCGTTATCCACTCGACCATTTGACATAACACTTGAACTGCGTTCTAAAATAAGAGTCACAGATACCGTGGCTGCATGAACGCGCCGCAGTTTGAAAGCTGCAAGTTGGTCGCGCGACTAATTTTGAATAAATAAGCGGCCACCGCAGGGCATCTGGCGCGAATTGACGCCTCTGGTGTGAAAGCACCTTAAAGAGAAGCTAAACCCTAAAATACTTTTTTTTGGCTGCTAAACTATGTATGTGGTGTTTAAATAGCATTGGCTACTGTTCCGAGTCATTTTTTGGCATTTTCAGTGCAAACTGATCAAATTAGCAGATTTCAGGTCAAAATAGTCACAAACTGGCTGTGTCTCTTTTTTTTTTTTTTTTTTTTTTTAATTATTTATTGATGTTTGTACAATTAATACAACAAAGAGGAAAACACTGAGTGTATCCCAAATGCCAGGGGTATGAAGATAATGAAAATAACAAAACAAGACAATGTTATATACAGATGCTTACCATAAATAAACATTTCTTTAAGGAGGAGCCATGTTATTCATAATATCATATTTTTCAAGAATAATTAGTGTTTTTCCAGCCTTTTTATTTTTTAATGACTTAATTGTTTTTATATATGAACTAATGTCGGCTAGAAATCCATTAAAGTTTGGCTTTCTTTCAGCCCATTTCATTTTGTGTAAATAATATTTTCCCATTATAATAAAGAGTTGAGTAACATATTTCTTGTCTCTATTATATTGACCATCAAAATAGATACACACATCTTTCGCATTTAGAGTGATCAACTAACTGGCTGTGTCTCTCATGTCAGCTCCAGGTGCTCTGTGACCTCAGCGTGTATTGTCCATTCAAAATGAAGCACTAATTGCAGACACCTGCTGTCAATCCAATCACACTGCTGCTCTCCTCTCTGAGCCCCTCCTTTGCCCTTCTCCCAATGCTTTTCAATGAGTTTGCTGTGTTTGGATTGTGTTTGTGGGTGGAGTTTAGGGGGTGAGCTTCTCTTTAAGACAGAAACCTTTCACCACCATCACCAAGGCAAGAACAGACCACAAGATTAGGGTTCAATTCGGAGGTTCATTCATCTAGAGCAGAGAAATTGTTGAGTCTGACAGAATTTTTCAAATAAAGGCTTTCATATACAGGTACATCAGTAGTTCTTTGTCTCACTCAGAAACATTTACGTTCCAACAGCTTTTCTTTTTTCCTCTCTCCAATCCTCACTTTAGAGAGGCTGCGTGTGTCTGTGTCATATCAGAGCTTATAGCAGCAGATTGTGTCTTTAAAGAAGCGTTTGCCACACCCAGTGATATTCTACGAAACTGGAGCTTTGTATTGGTGCTTCATTTGTGCAAATCTGCATTATAGTATCTGCGGAGAAAAGGTCTGAAACAAATTGTGAAATAAAATATACGGGATTAGAAACTGGATGCGGCACGCAAGTGATCTTTGGAAGTCCTGTCCTGACAAACGTTTGTGAAACAGCAGGGTTTTTCCGGTCCGATCACACAGGGCAGCCTCGTCACATTGAAGCTTCTGAGCGCTTGTTTACAGTGGCGGACCTAGGTTGGGGCCCCATGAGAGCTTCTGATTTAAAACGATTTTAACCTTTTGGGCGCCAAGGTTTTTTTCAGTGGAGATGCTGTTTTGCTATCCAACTTTCAAAAGGCTGTGGCTTAAATATACTTTAAGATAGAGCTCTACTATAAATTAGAAAAGTGTTAGGTAGTATTCAAATATTATAAATATGGTAATATCATGTATACATGTAGAATATTATATATGTTATGCCCTTATTATTGCATGTTTTTAGACCGATAAATAAGATTGTTTTTTGACAGTAAAAAAAGGAAGATATACATGTTTTATTATTTTTTTTATTTTTTTAGAGGAATAATGAATTATAAATAGCACCAATAAGAGTAAACTCTCTCCCTCCCTCTCCGTCTGTTAACTCCGTGGTAAGTCTTGCCGCTCTCCAACGCCTCCTCGCACTAATGCCCGAGGGAAGTTCAGCGTGCACATCAGTGGTATTTACCTCCGTACCAACCCGTCCTACATACTATCCTTGCCCCATGTCCTACAAGTGTTTTGTAACAGGAAAAGTTTGTTTCGGGACAGTCCGCGGTGTTGTTTGTCCTGCCAAGCGAAGCGGCTGCCGCGGGACCATTCTCATTCTCACTCCTGCTCTCATCGTCTGAGAACGTAATCGTCCTTCTCACAACGTGAATCTGCCAGTATCAGGCTCAAAGCCTCCGCTCTAGTGAATGTTTCGTATGTTTCGCATCACAGAAAGTCAGACAATCAGTGAGACGAGGCTCCCTCCCCTCTCCTCGCTTCAGTCACTGCTGACTTTCTCAGCAGCGTCTTTGACATGCCCTCTTTCTATTTTCTCCAACAGGAATTTATGGTAATTTTGGGCTTAAAACAAAGCTCTGGATGCCGGCCATCTAGTGGAAGCATGTAGAAACAGTGTTTTTCATTTTAACGAGAGAGAGACTGTTTTCTCCGGTTAAGTTACGTGTCGCAATATTGCGACTGTGGCGCCCAGAGGGTTAAAACAAGCTTTATACCCTTTCAATAATAATAAATATACACCATGCATTTGGAAAAAAAATTATTACAAATATTTTAAAATACATAATTTCACATTGAATTGAATAAAGTTTTCCTGTGGTGTTTGGTGGAGGTTTTTATTGCAAATGTCAATGGAATCTAAATAAGCTATGCACGTTTAAAAAAAAACAACAACAAAAACAACAACACTCTGTTTAAAGTAAAATACTACGCGAAATTGTAAGGGGTGCCTCAGCTTAGGGCAAGAATGCTTAGGGGTGCCCCAGTGCTGAAAAGTTGAGAACCTCTGATCTAGAGGAGTCACTTGTTTGTTTGTTTTTTTCTTTTTTTTCATTTCTTTGAAGTCCTAAGTGTATGTCTATAGACATGACCATGCACAGATTGTATAGACCCTTTTCATGCCACGACACGGTGACATCACAGCTCTAGCTGGAGGCTAAACAGAGTGAGGCTCCACTATCTAGCATTACACTGATTCATTCTATCTATTTGACTTATTTATTCATCTCACAACTTGTTTAATTGATCTTTTAGTTTATTGTATAGTTTAATCTTATCTACCTCCCTATACAGCTAATTTATTAACTTACTCTATAGTGTTAATTGAATAAAACAGTTTTATATAATTATTTGTTGTTTTATTTATTTTCATTTATCTCCAAATCAACATTTCATTGTTCACTATCTTATTCTGACCTTGGAACACTTCCTCATTAGCAATACACTCAATCCTAATTGTTAATCAATTAATCAGTTTACCCAAGACATTTCGTGTGTGCTGTGTGGGGAAAGCTGCTCTCATATTATCAAAACCTTATTACAATTATACCAAACAATTATAAACATCACTTATTCATTTGTTCATACCACCCAAATATTTCACTGACTCTTGTTGCTTCAAAACAAAAACGGATGAGACTTTTCCAAACTGTTAACCATGCAAGCGTGCTATGGAACCCAAGCACAAAGCCCAAGGGGATCTTCGGGGGACATTTAGATATTCGAAGTATTATATCAAAGACTGAGCAAATTGAACACTTATTGACTGATTCAAATCTGGATTATTTATGTCTGAGTGAGACTTGGTTAACTTCCACTACGCCAATGTCAGTAATAAATGGTAGAATCGAAAAAGAAAATGCAGTTATTGCCATGAATTTTAATGAATATTTTATTAGCTCCGTTCAAAATATACATACATAAAGCTGGGTGAGTAAGTGACAAGTGCCATCTGCCCCGGGTTGACACAGCTCGTTTGCATTGACTCCTATGGAGGAACGAAAAACTAAGCACTGACAAATAGACTAACGTTACACTGGTTGATGGCATTCAATGCAAACGAGTACGTTTATTCTCATATCTGCTTCATATAAGCTAAAAGGGGCACAACTCATGAGAATTTTAGCTTTTTATTGAGACACTGCAGTGATACCTGTGTAGGTGGCCACGCTGATGCCTGTGCGTCTGTGGGAAGTGTTGCCCAGGGGGAGTTTGATGTGTCGTGTAGACTGTCACTCAGGTGTAGGCTGTGCACCATGCTTCAGTTTGCTTTACGATCACGGAAGAAATTAGTTTGGGGGAAAAGCTCGCAATATAATGTTTGCATTAGGTTCAAACACCCTTTTCTTTGACAGATTTTGTGTTTTCCCTATCTAAGCCTCAACTTAAACATTTTATTAGATGCTCGAGGGGAATTAATTTAACACCAGACAGTGGAAAAATCACGCTGTCCATGGAAATCTCACAAATATCCTTGAAGAACCATACTACAATCACCAAAAATCCTTCAAATCAAACTAGAAACATTTATGACTTATTACTTTTACTTCTTACATAAAAAAAAAAATAAAAATAAATAAAAATTGCTTTCTGCGCTTTCAATATTGATTTGCTACTTTTTCAGTCCAGTTAGTGTAGATGCTTTGCTGCTGTCAGTTTTTGGGTAAGTTACTGTAAAATTGTAAAACATTAGATATTACAAGTTATAGGGAGAAAAATGTAATACATTTGTATTACAATTACTGTCTCAAAAACGTAACTGAGTTACACTAACTGTGAATTACTTTGAGCTAATCACACATTTGTTAAGAAACTGTACAAGACTAATCCTGTTACATTTACACTTGATTACAGATTAATTCATAGAAATGTGATGTCACAACACATTTTTTCATGATATTTGATCCACCTATAAGCAAACAGACAGTATTTTAGTGGTGTTTTGGTAATTTCAATAGAATATAAAAGCAATAATTTATATGAAAGTAACTTGAGTTACTCAGATTGTAGCTATAATATTATCAACATTTTTAGTAATGAGCTACACTAAATTACTGAAAAGGGAATATATTACAGTAACTAGTTACTTTTGTAATGAGTTACTCCCAACACTGGCTGCTGTATATCACATTTTAAGTGATTTAAATTTAATTCATTAACTACAAAGTTCATCTGAGTAATGAACTTCAGTATTTCTGTGAAATAAAACAAAAAGAAGCATAGGAAGCAAGAGTTTGTTTTGTTTTCTTTTGCTCACAATAACAGTCATATTCATGGTTGGTTCACTGATAATGTCCAATTTACAAGAGATATGTTCCTCTGATATTCATTGCACAGAAAGGACGCACAGGCATCAGCGTGGCCACCTACACAAGTATCACTGCCTCAATAAAAAGCTAAAATTCTCGTGATTTGTGCCCCTTTTGGCGCATATGAAGCAGATATGAGAATAAACGTACTTGTTTGCATTGAATGCCATCAGCCAGTGTAACGTTAGTCTATTTGTCAGTGCTTAGTTTTTCGTTCCTCCATAGGAGTCAATGCAAACGAGCTGTGTCAACCCGAGGCAGATCACACCTCGCACTTATTCACATTAAAACTTGTTCCCATATACTCTTTGCTCCATCAATGTAACTGGAATAATGAATTATACTGATAAGCACTGCCAAAACATGCACATATTGCGCTTAAATCAAAATATTAGCATTAATTAAGCGGGTCCTTCTAAGCCCTGCCCACATCGCCCCTTGTTGACACATCGCCCCAAACAGATCCGTAACACCCTTGCAACAGGATTGTGATACCCATTTGCTGCGTTTGGAAGATTCTGGATTGTTTCCTGAACCTGATGGAATTTATGTTGGTTCATTCCAGCTAGAGTGTAAATAAAGTTAGATAATGTTTACAATTTACACTGTCTAATATTGTTGGAGTGTGTTACTCAAGGGACATACAGCACTGTGTACTCCATTTGCACTACAAAGTTTGTATTTTTTCAATTCATATTTGTTTCAATAAATCATGTACCAAAATATTTGTTTTAACTTATTTAGTTATTTGAGTGAAAAAAGGTCAAAACATGTTCTATAACTGTAATAATCATTATCAAATGAGTGAACCATATAATATAAAGTTGTTGTTTTTTTATTGCTATTTCACATATTTACAGTATACACATCAGTTTAAATTGCTGGATCAGGGTTGAGATGGTTGGCCTGTGGGAGACAAAAGAAGCACATTGTTACCTATGAGTAATATTTATTTACCCACCAAATGTACATGCTTCTTAGAAAAAAATAACATACAGTATACACCAAAAAACCACCTAGCCCTCTGCTAGCTTTCTGTTGCAGCAGTTCATATGTTGTTGGTGCTGGAGCACCAGACTAGGGCCTCTGGCAGCCAACAACCTTGAATGCAGAAGAGTGAGAGTGTTGAGTGTGTACATGTAAAATATGAAACTGCACTGTTTGTAAATAGTAACATTTTATTGTTATATTTTATCTGTAGGGAAAAGCCCAACCAGGGACAGGAGTTGAAAATTAGCAGTAGCTATACACTCTATACGCATCGCATCAGCTGCATGCTTTGCTTGTAACTATGTTTGATTGCATTGTCCTGTCAAATAAATAAATAAATAAATAGAATGGCACTTTGGAGGTCTGGGATGTACCGGTACTCTTTTGGGGTTTTTTTATGGTGTACAGATGCCACATCTTTGATCACTTGCTGTACAACCTTCCATATCTATGAATGAGCAAAAAGTATAGCCTATTATAAATTATATTTTGGCCTGTTATTCAGAAATTAATTTCTTTTAATTTAGTAAATGTGAAAGAGTTTGTGACTTTAACCATATTAAACTTTACAAATATATACTTACTGATATGTGCCATCTGCCTGTGTCCGTGCCTCTCGGTTGAGGTGGTTGTTGTAATCTAGACCAGCCAGCCAGATTCGGGCTTTATAAACAGGTGGGAAAAAGCTGAAGTGCTTTGAGGCATACATTAGAATGTGGTTGTGGAGGACTCTAGCTCTGCAGTAGATCTATTGAAAAAAAAGTAAATGTTAGAGAAAACAGATAGAGCCCAAAAAAAAATGTTAAGTTACCTTTAATCTGGCATTTTCTGCCTCAAGCCGCTATCCTCGCTCGGCACCTTGGATTAGTGCACTGAGGATTCGGCTCTACATCAAGGCTCGTGACCATTAGAGGGTCTGGGTTGCGCCTTTATTTTTCCAATGCAAAGTGATGGTGTCTGGCATAACTGGGTTGGAAAAAAAAATCAGGCGTCTGGGTTACAAGCCCTGAGTTTAGCCAGTTTTTTAATGCCAGACTTTATGCACTTAAATGTCGTTCTTGCTGGGCCACAGTCAAGTCTTTGTGGCCCCTTAGGTGGTGGCGCATGTGCTGTACTTTCGAGAAACACCCTCGGACAGGGCACATTCCAGGGAGAATTTTGACTGTATTCGTGGCCATCTGATTTAAAATCAGACGCTCCTCGGCGTTTTCAACAGCGTGAGAATTTTTTATGTGTTTTGCCAGACATTTGAATGTCCTTTTGCATATGGGGCATGCTAGCTATAACAACAAAAACAGAAAAGAAATAGATGAAATAAATGTATTTAATAAATAATGAATTGTGTCATTATTAGGTTTCTATAATAATTATTATTCAGTTCCTATGGTAACAAATTATTTTTTTTATTAATCCATTAATTTTCAAAACAATAATTTAATGGTTGTTATAAAAAGTCAAAGTAATAGTAATAAAGTAGTAAAAGTTTAAAAAGTAATGAATTATAATTAATATCAAAATATATTAAACAATAATTTGAAATCATAGTAAATAATTATAATTAAGACATATTTGTATAATCAATCTAATTAAGTAATAGCTAAAAGTACAAAATCTTGTTAATTAAAATATTTAAAAATACTTTAAAATTGAATTAACATACAATACTAATTCATAACAAACCATTAAATCAATATTAATTACAGACAAAATAGAGATTGAATGAAAGAGAAAGGAAAAAGAAAATGAACAGCACATGCACATGGAAAAAAGCACAAAAACATCAAAATTATAATCTGCACACACATTTCCACTTTCATATTAAAGCCCAGCTCAGAATATGTTGGATTTTACAGTGTCATTTCAGCAAACAGCCTAAAACACGCGAGGCCAAAGCATAGCCCCGGGAACATATTTTTAGGAGGGGGTGCAAAAATACAGTATATGAGCCTATTTTATGCAATTTGAATACCCCTACTGGTGATATTTGTAAATGTATATAGATTTTGTGTTAGACACTAATGAAAGACTTTTTCAACACAGTCTGAATATTTAATTTGCAGATTTGATTCTCATTGTGAAATAAATAAATTAAACTAATGATAATAAATAAAGCCAATACAATTTAAATCCATGTTTATTTAGTTGATGAACTTTACAGTATTTTTACCTTTTATTTATGTAGGAACACATTAAACCATTAAGTACATAGACTTTTTATATCATAAAACATAAGAATACCAGAAAGATAATAAATTTATGATTTTTTTTTAAGGGCACCTATTGTGTGCATGTGTTTTATGTATTTAGGAATAAACTATAACATAGCCTATGTAGATCAGTAATTTACATTTAGATTTTTGTAAAATGCAAACAGATGTAAAACAGCTTAGAAATAGAAAGAAATCCATTTACTTCCTGTGCAAAACTGCAGAACTGATAAACCTCGCTTCTTCATTGTAAAATTTGAATGTAACAAGCAGAAGATTTTGAGTAAATTAATGCTGCGTTCACACCGGACAGCTTATTTGCGTCTTTGGGTCCATTTTCAATGTTAAGTCAATGTAAGCCCGCATCTTGAGCCCGCGTCTTGAGCGTTTAGGCGTATTGACGTCTGGGGCGTCAGCTGACGCGTGTTTAGGCATCTGAAAACGCGGTGTCTTGCAGTTTGGAAGCTCAAACCTGCGGCGGACGCAACTTTGCTCAAAGCTGCATCTTCAGACACGTTGGAAGTCGACGTCAGACAATCATGTTGTTTCCCTGTCACACCAAGAGAAAAGGAGGACTGTTTACTGTAGTCTTTTAATAACTTTTTTAATGAAAGGTCACTTGTTTTGGGCTTTTTTCAAAGACGTGGTCGTTCGTTGCTTTGAAAATCTGGAGACACGGCAAAACAAACAACACGGGACATGATCTGGATTTACATCGCACTCACATGGATCTATTCAAAATGCCTGGTGCCTTTTAAACCACTGACGGGAAGAGCCGAGGAGGACAGAGACTGCAAAAGAACACTGCCTGGAGGTGGAGAAAGTTGTGTGATTGGGTAAGCTCAGTTTTATAAATGCAATTAGCCTCTATCTCTCTCTCTCTCTCTCTCTCTCTCTCTCTCAACGTGATAGGTCTACGAGCAAAACAAAGCCTGCAAAAAAGCGGGAGCTCAAAGAAGTGCTTTGGGGTGTTAAAAGTGTCTTTTTGTCCACCAAAGTCTTGGCGCGCGTCAGAGCATTTTGGAAGCTTATTGAGGCGTCAACAGCGTAAATAACTGGCGAAATTGTACGCACGTATAGGCGAATTTAGACGCAAATAAGCTGTCCAGTGTGAATGCAGCATAAAGATGAGAGAAGGCAGTGTAACAAGCTTTTAGACAATATAAAACAAAAACGCTAGGTGCTGATCATATCACTCCAAACGTGACTTTTCTCTCTGGCGTGGTACTAATACATTCTTTTATTAGAACTTCAAGGTCTAGTTGATCCAAAATGTCCGAATGATTATGCCTCAAGGCCAGGTGAGTCAATCTTTTTTGCGTCATAGTTGTGCGTAACCTTCTTGAGGTGGCGCAAAGAGGAAAAGGTACGTTCAGAAGATGCAGGAGAGATGGGGAGTCTTTGGGACACCAGGGCAAATGTCTCCAAGCATCAATAGTTGCGTATCTAGTCTGTGTTTATCAATGTTGTTTGGAACCTGGATTGTTGCGCATGGCCTTGCATTGTTGGCTGCAGCAATCAGCAATGTTTCTCTGTCCGCCACTGTTTTCATGTTCAGCTAGGCAAACCTTTTTTAACTCAGCAGTGATTATATCAACAGCTTCAAAGAACTCTCTTTTCCAGGAGTGTGCGTGCGAGGCTGGGGCAGTTTGTGCATTTGAATCTTCCCGCGTGTGCCGGTAACGGGACGAGGGTTTTGATACCCTGGTTTCATTTGGCATCTTTAGTCCTGCCATTGACACAGTGTGCAGCATTTGTTCCACTGTTGCATCGTTTCGCAGTCCCTCCATGCATTTGACCTATGGTATTAATAAATTATTGTGTTATGTTATGCTTGTGTGGCCTAAGCAAATCAATGTTTATAAAAAAAATTCTCTTTTTTTTTTTTAGGAAATGTTTCTTCCAGACCAGGGGTCGGCAACCTGCGGGTCCGGAGCCGCATGCGGCTCTTTAGCGCCCCCCTAGTGGCTCCTTGGGGGCCGTTCAAAAAACATGAAAGTGGAAAATTGTGTGAACATATATAAATATTTAAGAATTTTCGTAGGAGGAAAATTATGTCAAACACTCTTAAAGTTTTCCTGTATGCTGTAAAAATGTGCAGAATAAATATTTAATTTCAACATTTCTGTCAACGAAGAATTACGTCATAACCGGGCGACACGTGTTTTTTCTTCAGCGCCGTGGGTCTGCGGGAGGCTGTTGTAAACAAGCCAAACGGCAGGTACGTCAGGGCCATGGATCCAAAAGGAAACAGAACGATAGAACACAAGATTCAACCGTTTTTGGACCGAATCATTTGCTTTCATTGCAAATGCGTAAGTTTTTTTGCAACCCGGGAGATGATAAAGCGTTGAACCCCGTTCACAGACGATCGAGGACTTGCAGATCAACAACAGAAGCAGCGCTGGGGAAAACTTTACCGAGTAATGAATGAAGGACTGTATTTTATGCACGAAGGCACGAAAATAACACGCGGAGTTTGGGCAAAATCAGCTGGATTTGGCGGAAAGAGATGTGTGGAACTTTGTTTCAGGTAAGCGCTGCAGTCACATCGCTCATTGAACGCCAATGGACACATGATTGAGTGATAATATAAAAGCTGATTTTTGCAGAGTTTAGTCATGTTTTGATCTGCATCTTGTAGTTTTGCCTCATGTCAGCGGTCCTTGGCCTCCGTGTCAAAAAGGCTCGAGCAGGAGCGGGATTATAAACGCGCCCCGCGTCTGTTCATGCTGTCGATTTATGTAATAATTACCCGCAAAAAAGTGCCACTTGTTGTCCGGTGCCACCTATACACGTTTTTTCCTCCTAATATGTGTGTTTTGGCTTGTGCACTTACACTGCAGAGCGAGTTGTAGTACGATAATATGGTAATTATGAAAGCTCATTTTACATTTGTATCCGACTTATTATTTTGATAACAGGTTGACAACGCTTATATAAACACTTACAGCATCTGTTGCATTAACTGTAAGGCTTATATAAGGCTTTAAATTTTTTGCGGCTCCAGACAGATTTAGTTTTTGTTTTTTCGGTCCAATATGGCTCTTTGAACGTAAAAGGTTGCCGACCCCTGTTCCAGACATTTGGTAAATGTTTCAATATTTGTTCCTGGTGCTCTGTAAAAACAGCTAACAATTATATTTTTTACTTTTTTTTTTAGATTATTTTAGTTGTAATACATTCAAGTAGATTTTAAAATTTTTTTCTTACATTTGTTCTATTACAGAATACTTTAAATTACTATCCACATACAAAGCCACTCCTCTATGCTGTCAGACAGCTATCTTTAACTTGAGCGTGCACAGAGAACATCATTGCGCGGGTAAACAAGAATTGAAAGCGTAAAAATTAAAAATGAGCGCAAACTTCCTGACAGCGCACGTAGGCTTTGTCTGTTTTCCTTTCACCGCGTGCTCAAAATGATAACACCACGCGATGTTTTAATTTGATTCTTTTGCTGTGCTTCTATCTGAGCGCACTGTTAGTTTTCATTTATGATGTGATGTCATCAAAAGAGGAGCTGCAGTCCATCAAATGCAACCAAACACTTTCTCAAGTTTTATCAGAACTTCCCCTCTTTGCAATAAGGAGAGCTCCCACACTGAGAGACTGATTGGTAAAAAAAAAATACTTACCTGGACAAAAAACAATACACTTTCCACAGCCCAAGGGCACGTTTCAATGTGGTGCATGCAACCATTGTAACCAAATTAATCGGGCCACCACTTTCAAGGATTCAAAGGGCATAAGGACATTCCACTGTTGATAATTCGCTAACTGCAATTCTACTCATGTCATATCCCGCTTGGACTGCAACTGTGGGAGTTTTTATATTGGATTAACTGGTAGCACTTTAAAAGACCTCCACGGTACCTACCAGTTAAGTACTGTGTCAGTTACTAGTAACTAACAGTGACACTTACTAGTACTTACTCTGGTACTTACTGTGGTACTTACACTGGTACCTAGAGTGGTACTTTGAGTGGTACTTGTACCAGCAGTTACTGGTACATACCACTGGTAGTTACTGTGGTACTTACACTGGTACCTACAGTGGTACTTTGAGTGGTACTTGTACCAGCAGTTACTAGTACATACCACTGGTAGTTACTGGTACTTACTGTGGTACTTACACTGGTACCTACAGTGGTACTTTGAGTGGTACTTGTACCAGCAGTTACTGGTACATACCACTAGTAGTTACTGGTACTTACTGTGGTACTTACACTGGTACCTACAGTATTGGCATGCTGGTATGGTCGTGGCCATACCAGCATGCCAAAGCCTGATCCCGTCAGATCTCAGAAGCTAAGCAGGGCAGGGCCTGGGCAGTACTCGGATGGGAGACCACAGAAGAACCTCAGGTGCCACAGTGGGGCAACTTCAGTGATACTTACTCTAGTAGTGGACAGTCAACTACTGTAGTAAGTACCACTGAAGTACCAGTATGTGTCACTTTAGAACAGGTCCCGTTGTTACTAGTATAGTTGACGGTCAACTACTGTAGTAAGTACCACTCAAGTACCAGTATGTGTCACTTTAGAACAGGTCCCGTTGTTACTAGTAGTTGACTGTCAACTACTGTAATAAATACCATTGTAGTACCACTATTTACCATTACGTATCATGGTATTTATCAATAAATGATGGAATTAAGCTAAGATTGTTGTAAATTGTTTTCTGTTGTTTTGTTTACTGAAACAAATAATTACTTTGGTATTTATCAATACCCAATATTGTTGTGACATAAATAAAGACAGTGGTGCTTTTTTAATATTTGCATTTTATTGTTATTCATAATTTATAAGCTCTACTTTTTTAATTTAGTACCAATAATACCACCACTGAAACATACTGTATGTGTGTGCCACAAATTATTAAAAGTGGTAAGTGTACTAATAGTTACCACTGTAAGTACCAGTCACTGCTGACACAAGTACCACCTTAAGTACCAGTGTAAGTACTACAGTAAGTACCACAGTAAGTACCAGTAACTATCAGTGGTATGTACCAGTAACTGCTGGTACAAGTACCACTCAAAGTACCAGTGTAAGTACTACAGTAAGTACCACAGTAACTACCAGTAACTATAAGTGTTATGTACCAGTAACTGCTGGTGCAAGTACCACTGTAGGTATCAGTGTAAGTACCAGTATAAATGCTACAGTAAGTACCAGTGGTATGTACCAGTAACTGCTGGTACAAGTACCACTCAAAGTACCACTGTAGGTACCAGTGTAAGTACCACAGTAAGTACCAGAGTAAGTACTAGTAAGTGTCACTGTTAGTTACTAGTAACTGACATGGTACCTAACTGGTAGGTACCGTGGAGGTCTTTCAAAGTGCTACCGATTAACTAAAAGACGATTGAGAGATTGATTTTGGGAACACAAAAATGCCATAAGAACACAGAATCCCAACTACCCAATTGCACAACATTTTAAACTTTCAGGATGCAACATCAATCTCCTCAAAGTCATGGTCATAGAAGTCTTCCCCAAAACAACTAGGGGAGGTGATAGACATTCTGGATCGTAACCCTACAGGCGACCAAATATCCAGGTTTAAATGAGGACACTGACTTCTGTCTTTTAATAATTAATTATTGGGTCTCTCTTGTTGCATTATATTTGGCATTCTCTTGTGAACTAATTTGTCACATGTGTATGGTGAAGTTCTCAGTGGGTACCCACAGGTAGTTAGGTCTTGACCCATTCAGTCAATTTCTCTACAAGTCACCAGCATACATGCATTTCATTTATGATGTTGTTCGTTTGTGGATATGCTCCTGTATGTCTGTCTCCATTGTCTTTTGCAGTTTATAGTACTGTCTCTTGTAGTTTATTGTACTGTATTTTTAAATCATGTGACCACAGGAGTGACAATTTGTCACATGACCACACCATGGGATCCCATAGTATTTAAGGCCACATGGCTTTTTTAGGAAGACCACAATGATGTGGTTGAAACGCGTCGGCATGTCCCTTTTGCTACAATAAAGGACTTTTAAGTCAGCAAGTCACTGTGCCTCGGATACTTTTTTTCTGTTTTTATATGAAAAAAAAAGGACTGTTTACTGAAGTTTTTTAATTACTTTTTTAATCAAAGGTCGCTTATTTGGGGACTTTTTTTTTCAAAGGCTTGGTCATTCATTGCTTTGAAAATCTGGCAACACGACAAAACAAACAACATGGGACATGATCTGGACTGACAACGCGCTCACATGGATCTGTTAAAAATGCTCGTTGTCGTGTTTAAACCTGCTGTACAATGTGACACAGAGTCAGCAAAAAGTCACTGCCTGGAGGAGGAGAAAGTTATGCGATCGGATAAGCTCCGTTTTATAAAGGCAGCAAGCCCCTATCTTTCTTTCTCCCCCTTCTCTCTCTCAACGTGAACTTGTAGACAATAAGCTAAACAAATGCTGCAAACAAGCGGGAATTCAAAGAAGCGCGTTGGAGCGTTTTGGGCATCTATTGGGGCATCAGCTTTGAAAATGTTCTGCATCAAAATATGCTTTAACGCTCGAATTTATACGCTTAAACACAGTGTGTAAACCCAGCATAATACTTGAAGTGTGTTCAATTATCTTGACTTTGGAGCCAAAGTAATTTTAAAAAAACGGTAAGACGCAACAAGATAGTGGAAAAAGCCCCACCAGTTGGAGTTCTCATGAAACGCTGGCCTGCTCTGTTTACACAAGAACAATTATAACTACAGTTCTTGTTGTTTTTACCTTATGGTGTACTCATTGTATATTTTTTGTGTGTTTTAGATTTGCTTAGAGTTCCAAAGAATTGTGGGAAAGGACTTGCAGCAAGAGTTCTATTCTGCACTTGATTTGCACAACCCTCGTCTTTGAGAAATGTTTCAATCAAAAAGGGGAAATGTGGGTGACAAATTAGCAACATTTTTGCAACAAATGCAGGTAAAGCTTTGAGGGCGAAACAATAAGCAAAATAAAGATTGTAATTAATACTTTTTATCTTGCAGTCACATGATCCCACAGAAAAACAAACTGCCGTGCTCAGACGACTTCGTATTCTGGGAGACAAAGATTATTGTCTATCTCTTTCTATATCTATCTTTAACTTTGTCTCTTTTTCTTATCTCTCTCTCTAACTTTAGCTCTGTAACACTCTTTTGATCTATCTCATCTTTCTAACTCTTTCTCTTTCTATAGCTATCTCTCCAACTCTATCAGCCCGATCTTGCCCTTTTGTCTTAGCCGGTCTTAGCCTTGGTCTTAAGTATTCCTCTGTTGGCCACTAGTGGCTCTCTCCAAGCTCTATACACTGTCAGTATAGAAGGTGTGGCTCCAGCCAGATGTGAGGGTGCAATTTTTTTCATTGAACCTGACACATGCTCACGCCTGTGACAAGTGAGCAGCTGCTTTAGGATTACAGGCAAAAGAGAACTGAAGCAGCAGCTTCAGTTTGAAAAAAAAACTGCAATTATAGAAATCTATTTGGCGAAAGTCTATTTACTTGACAGACTTTATCAACTTTGTCTAAAAATGAGGCCAACATTTTTTATGTGTCCACGCGTTGACACATAAAAAATGGTTTAAAAAATACATGATGGCCTCTTTGGCCTTTCCATAGCATTCACACTGACCCATGTTCACTCTCACATCTGATTATCTTTTTTATTAAGTCAACAAGCTTTATGTAAAAGAAAAGACACATTTTTAGACAAAGTTGTTAAAGTCTGTCAAGTAAATAGAGGTTATGCAGGTTCCATCAAAGCATTCTAAACGTGAGTGCTGAGTGGCAAGGATGCATTAGAGTTAATGGAGAGAAAGGACATTTTCTCTTGTAAGAGTTGAATAAACAGCTAAAACAGGAAATATAAACTACAGTTTGATAACAAATTCAACCCACCACAAGTCTACTGAGCACTGGCCTTTATAACTGACATGTAAAAAGAAAAAATCAAGTCAACAGTTGTAGCAAAGTAGATAAATAACAAGACTTTAGATTCTTTCACATTTATCAGACATAGAAATCACACACAGTTGAGCTTATTACCTTTATCTTCTTTAAAAAGATGTTTTTAAGTCCGTTTGTTGCCATTAAAATGTCCTAAATCAACAACTGTTTTAGTAGACAAACTTGTGGCAGACAAGCTGTTGTCACGACAACAAAGAAATACATTGAAGAAATGCCACTCATTCTGAAGTTGCTAAGCATTTTTGGAATAAAATGACGTCACCTGCATAACCTCTATAGACTTTCACCAAATAGATTTCTATTATTACAGTTTGTTTTTTTTTCAAACTGAAGCTGCTGCTACAGTTCTCTTTTGCCTGTAATCCTAAAGCAGCTGCTCACTTGTCACAGGCGTGAGCATGTGTCAGGTTCAATGAAAAAAACTGCACCCTCACATCTGGCTGGAGCCACACCTTCTATACTGACAGTGTATAGAGCTTGGAGAGAGCCACTAGTGGCCAACAGAGAAATACTTAAGACCAAGGCTAAGACCGGCTAAGACAAAAGGGCAAGATCGGGCTGACTATCTGTATCTGGCTATAGGATATGAGGTTTTGATTTTCCACAGCTGAATTTTAAACTTCAGAGTGTGAATGCTGTGACGACATGTTTAAGACTCTTTACTGCTCTGGAACCAAACAATTGCCCCGTTTACATGATAGTTTTAATTCCGAATAAAGATAATTAAATTTGAAATAAAAGTGAATTCCGCTTTTAAAAGACAGTGTAAACACATAATTCCTAGTAGAAATGTTTATTCAGATTTAAACTAATAAAGTGGCTAGTTTATTAAGCTTTTAAAGCCAAATTATTTTATTCTTTTCTCATGTAACCGTTTTAATTCGCTTTAAAATGATTCCACTCGCAATGCGCAGGCAGTCGTCATGGCAACGTTGCACGTTATGACGTATGCGACATCGCAGCCCAAAGCAAACGATTTTTTTAAAATAATTGCGCTAGAAGAGCTTCAAATTATGAAGAGAGTTGATGGGAGAAAATATAAAAATGCTAATCTTTTCAAGGAGGTGTCAAAAAAGTTAGAACAAGGAGGATACACAGGAAGAGTTCAGAACAAGTGAAGAACAAATGGAAACTGTTGAAACAGGAGTACAACAAGGCGAAGGACGGTGCACAACAAAAGTGACTCAGACCCTTCGAACTTTGCATTTTTTGAAGAAATCGACTGAGTCCTTGGCCTTGGCGGACGGCCTTCAGCAATAGCTAATCAGTTTGGGGTTGAACAGGGTTTGAAGAATCGGAGATGACCGATGAAATCTGAATCTGGTTAGTAGCAGGGCGGGCTAACACGGGCTGTTAGCCTGGCGCCGCCGCCGAGAAACGTGTGAAGATGATCTAATGAACATCTGTTTGGTTTGCTGCGAGCATTATGACAACAGCTGACCAGGTGAACATTGGGTTAGATGCATGTCCTGTAAATACATGGCACATGAAGAGTGTACCCCATGCAATGGGCTGTTTGTATGCCAAAACTGTGATTCCTATTTATCCCAGTAGACTTAGGAATAAGAAAATAGCAAACAGTAACTTTATCAGTAAGCTCATGAATGAGAAGTGCGCCTTGAAAGAATCATATTTTTTTTTGCTTACAAAGAAAAAGTAGCCTATGTTCCGCTATGATTGAACGTGCCAATTATATACTTTTTGTTTACAAGGAAAAATTAGTCTTCTGTTCTGACATAAAAATATTAATTACACACTTAGTTTTCAAGGAAAACACCTTTATGCGTTCTGACATGTCTTTAACTTTGAACATTCATATTCTTTGTTTACAAGGAAAAGGTTGCCTTATTTATATGTTCTGACATAAATGCTTCATATTTTTTGTTAAAAAGGAAAAAGTAGCCTTATTTATTTAAGTTTTTAAGTTCAGACATATATATATAACTTATATATTATATAATGTCTGTGAAAATTTTGTTTGGAAGAGAAATATTTTGTTGAAAAAAAGTTTGTGTATCATTTGTTAGATTGATTGTAACCAAAGCTTTGATTTTTGTTTGGAGTTTAACCGGGAAAGAAAGGTTAAAGTTAAAAATCATACCATAAAGTGCTTTATTACAACATAGTCAGGTTTTATTTTATTAAGTTTATGCAGTTAATGTTGTTTGATATCTGTTAAGTACACTACATTTGAGGATAAGATTTGTTGTTACAATTCCATGTGTTAACATTTGCCCCATTGGTGTGTTACACTCGACTTTTTTTTTAGATGATCACAGTTTCAAAATAATTAATTTTACAACACCCAAGCCTATTCATATTTCAAGCCAAGACATTCATCTTTCATCTCATATAGTTTTAAGCATGTTTTGATCTATAATTAAGCTGACATTTCAAATTAGGAAAAAAGTGTTACAATTGTCCCCGGTCTCCCCTACTTGTTTGTTCCTTTGTCAGACTATTGGTGAGAAATCTAATTTAGATCAGGGGGAAGGATAGAGTGTGGCTGGTGATGGAGATGC
This sequence comes from Mugilogobius chulae, assembly GCA_038363315.1. NCBI lineage: Eukaryota > Metazoa > Chordata > Actinopteri > Gobiiformes > Gobiidae > Mugilogobius > Mugilogobius chulae. The sequence goes on from CM076416.1 coordinate 9,407,154, forward strand.
ATATTATGGTGAAGAAAGCAGTTCACTACTTACATCTTGATTTATTGTGTATTTTTCTCAACATTTCTAGAGCAGCAATTGTTTTGATAATTTTGTAAATAAACTTTTTTTTTTATAGAAAGAAATGTGCCCAATGCAAAATCTGGGTATGAGCGGACTCTGCAATCCTGGTCAGAGGAACAGAGAGCGATTATGCAGGAAATTTAAGAAAGGCAAAACAGATGGGCAGAGGAGCGACAGGAGCGCCGGGAGGAAAAGAGAGGCTGCTGCAGCAGCTACTCACTACCCACTCCACAGGCAGGTCCTCCTCCCCTTCAGTATGATTCTTTTCCTCAATCCAGATATCCAGTCCTACACCACCAATATCATCCCAACCTCAGGATGAACACTTGAAGGATGAGACAGAGTATACACTACATACACTATACTAGAATCAAAAAGCTTTATATTTGACCTTCTACCTTGTGTCACAGATTAGACCAAATTTAAAGTAAAGTAGAGTGTACATTTTTTGCTTGTTTTTACCCAGTTTGTCTGTTTCACTGAGGTTTATAACTATCTTTTGTCATACTGTATGCAGAGGGATTTTGACAATTAGCCAGCAACCACATTGTGAATATGGACCAAACTTGTTAATGGTATAATTTGACAAATGATACTAACTTGCAACAATTTAAGCTGTGAAAAGGCTGTGTCAGTTGTGTGTAAATAGTTTTTGCTTTTGGTGACGAAATGTGGACGAATTCTGTTTTACAGCTCAAATGATTTCCTGTCACATTCAACTTTAATTTGTCAGTTTGCTATTAAAAATATGATAAATATTTATCACAAGGACTGTCACACAAAACAAAGTCACATGGGCTTTAAGTTGTTTTATTCCTTAAAGAGAGTATTTTTGTTCTGATAAACATGTTTACATGCTTTGTTGTTCATGTTGTTCATATTTATTTATTAGGACAGTGTACAATTACATTAAGCACAGTGGCAGAGATGCTTGTACCAGACTCTAGCTTCACAGCTAATTTCCATCTGTAGTCCTCAGGTAGAGGGGTCAACATTATTACTTACATATGCACAATACAATTTAAAATGCAATTTATATACACAGTTCATTCATCCAGTTGACATTCCATAACCATGTAATCAAAATTCAGACTCACACTTATCCTACTGTTTCTAGCAATAAGCAGAACCCAGCCAAAACACACAAATATTCATACACATTCATATAAGTTCATTATAAAAGTGCATACATGTTTGGTTCTCTAAAAACCATGCTTTCACCTTTGTGGTGAAAACTGTGAGGCTGTTTAAGCTCAATATCTCAGATGGGAGCTTATTCCATTGTTTAATTGCCCTATATAAAAAGGAAGATTGGGCTATAGGGCAGTTTTACATTTAGGAATGTTACACTGTCCTCTTGTGGTACCTCGTGTTACTCTTGAAGCTGTATCTGCAGACCCCATAACTTGTTGCAATTGCTTGATAATTTATTTTAGACCAAGAGTTTTTTTTCCAGTTCCAGGCATGCTTGAACACCTGTTAGTGAATTTTTGATTACTAAATTACCTGATGATAATTTCTATAACTGGTTTGTTGCGATTAATCAATCAACTTGTTGCAGTCCTGTTTTTGTTCTGATGTAACTTGAAACAATATATATATATAAATGACTTGAAATAATCATCGACATGTGCAGAATAAAAAAGAATAGGTTTTGTGGATATGAGAGTGACAAGTGATTATATTAATTGTTTCAGTGATTGTATTATACATCCCTTTCTCAGGCACATTTGTTGTTACCTTAGAAGCTACAGCTACATAATAAACAGCTGCCCTGAGATGGACTGACTGCACATGAGAAAGTGCAGGACCATAACTGTGGCAGGAGATGAAGAGGTCTGAGTTTTGAAACACAGGTGAATCATGGGCACAGCTACTGCTCCTGAAGCTGTGGGACACAAACAATTATATTCTAGCAAACATAAGTCCTGTAAGCTTTCAGTCTACTGACATAATGATACTTGAACCATACAATCTTCTAAGAAACAAAGAGTTCCTAATGGTAAAGTGGGAAAAAAGTTTAACTATTTTTTTATTGGACAGTCTTCACAAAACTTAAAATTAAGCATGATTTATTTATTAGAAATTAAATTTTTTTATTACGAGATCTTTTATTGATTTGGTACCAATGCTGAATGTTAGCAGGGACAGCAAAGCAGCTAGTTTAGCAAACAATCATCTAGATAGAAAGCTCCAGACAACAGACTCATTAAAACAGTAGCTTATATGCATTTTTAGTCTATGTATGCTTATACTGTTTACATGTGTTGTTACTTGCCATATGGCAAAATTAAATAAAACTGTTAAAATGTGTTTGAATTTGTTTCAAGTTACTTTATCTTTATATTTTAATCTAATAATTCATATGTATATGTTTGTTTTATTGTAAATGTAAAAATGCATAAGTAGACTATTAAAATTGTGTGTTATTTATATAAATCATTGAATGTCTGTGTGTTCCACTTCATCAATATGCACCTTTTAACTAGGCCTAGTTAATCAAAACTTCTTTAAAATGTATCTGTCTAATGATAGGGTTATTAATATAACTAATATAATATAATAACTAAACTAATATAACTTAATATAATTAAATAAAGATAATCCTTACCATCTATTAGGCCAAACATTTGAGGGATGTGATGCGATATTTTCTCAACTGCCTCCTCTTCCTTTGGCATCTTCATCAGGGTTTTGAAAAGCCCTTCGCCACAAAGCCGTCGCAAAAACAGTAAGTGAATTTCTTCACCTTGGCTTTATGAACACCAAACTGAATTGCCACCAAGCGGTACTCCGCTCAACTCCCAAGACGGTAGAGTACCATGGCCACTCGCACTTGCAATGGGATGGGTTCACGGGCTAAAGTTGTGTTGAGGGACATGAACCCCTTAACCAGGTCGCACAACTTTACAGACGATGCACGGCTCATTCTAGAGTTTTCTCTCCACTCCACATCTGTGAATTCATTCAAAACAATCGGGCTCCAGCAGTCCCTGCTTCGCACTTTATGTAAACTTTTATTCTGAATTATTATTTCCATGTAAACTTGAAGGAAAATATTTAAATTCCGAATTAATTAATTCGGAAGAATTAATTTGGAATTGAAAAACATCATGTAAACATGGCCAATGTAAGGCATTCATTTGTTTCTCATTGTAGGATGGCAACAAATCACTCAAATGGACACTGGAATCATCATGTTTGCAGAAAGTGAAAGCCCAACATCTCTTCAACCTGCATGTCTGAAAATTGTCATTGAGGGTGAAGTTGGTATCAATAATTTGTTCAACCTGCCAGAAGCACTCTGCCTTCTTTTTGATCTGACATAAATCACGTTTCCATTGGCCTGGGTCCCTCAGACTGGTCACTTTGGAGCGGTCTGAGGCGCTGTGACATGATCGTCAGGCTGGTATAAACAAAAACACTACTTCCGGTTTATTTTTTTTGAGGTGTTTTTTTTTTTTTAACAGTGTTTTGACTCTGCAAACAGGAAACAGCTGATGCTAATGCGTTACCATTAGTTTGTTAAGTCTATCGGAGCAACAAATAAAGTTTTCTTCAGTATAAATACAACGGTTTGTCACAGGATCAAGTCTGCATTTGGTGAGGAACATTATTTCATGTTTCTATCTGCTCTTTTTCATATGTTTTTTGCCTGAGTCTGTGTTTTCTCTTGTCCAATCATCGGGCCTAAAGGGGGACCGCTGTGAGGTCTGCTCCAGGGTCCAGGGTGACCGCAGAGCCAAAAGTGGCTCACTTTGGACCCAGCAAAGGGGGCGGAATGGCTCCCTTTGCGCAGTGGAAACAGCATAGGAGCATACTGTACTGCCCCGACTCGAGCCTATGGAAACAGGGCTATATGGACTGTATCTTGACTACCCAAAAAGGTTCCGAAATACACTTCTATTCATTCAGCAGGTTTTTTTCTCCTTGGGAAAGACAGAGTTGAGGTCAAGAATTCAAACCCTAAAAAAACAGCTACTTCAGGCAAAAGTAGTTTGTGACTAGGGTTGGGGCTATAACAAATCATTCTTTCTGAGATGATTCAGACCAGGTCTGGACAAACCAGGGTTGTAGGGTCTTAAAAAGATTGAATTTAAGGCCTTAAAAGGTCTTACATTTGCCTCTGTAGGTCTTAAAAATGTCTGCATCAGTCTTAAATTTCCTAATGAAGCAGTTTTCTAATCTATTTTACATTGCTGCAACTTTGTCAGAAAATCCTCAATAAACCTTTGACCTCAAGGGCCACTTTGGGGTTTCACACTTTCCCTGAGGTTGGACCATTAGCAGTTTTGAATTGATTTGTCTCAAATTTACAAATAGACTTTTATTGCCTAAGCATGGAAATGAACATAACAGAATTTTAATTCAGAGCATTTTTGTTTGGTGTAAACAATGGCGATGGTCACCCTTTTTTGGATTTGGTGAGACGGACATGCATCAGTTAAAGAGATTTCTTTATTTTTGTTTTATAGAACTTTTTTTTTTTTTTTTTTTTTTCAAAATCAAGGAATCTGTGACTGAACTCACTGCAGCTTGGCTTTATGTCTTTTGAAGAGTAACTTTCCAAACCTCACATCTGAACAAACTAGTGTCTCAGGTCACAACTATGAACACCAGCTTTACCAAAGTCAATTCAGGCAGAAGTTCAAGAGTGTTTTTATTTTGTGCATAGCTTGATTAGAGTCTGTCAGAATCAAAAGCTCAAAGTACAAAGCCTCTGACAAACATAAAGTCCAGACAATTGTTTGTTGTCTCAGTCGTTCAGGAACAGTTTGAGTTTGAATTTTAGATCGCTTTAGTTTGTTTTTTTATAGAAAATACATTTTTGTAGGTAAACATTGTATTTTATATTTAGGTATATTGTTTTTTAAATTATTTTCATGATTGAGACCAAATAGTAAATTCTTTTTCACGTTGTCTAACATTTATTAGAATTTGTGATCAGCTCTGCAAAAGTCAGCTTTCTGAATGATAAAGTTAATGAGGCAAAAACACTCTTGCAAAAATCGAAACCCAAAATCAAATAACTGTTGTTTTTTTTTTCTCCGTTTTCATCAATAATTACTAAAAAAAAACAAATATGTTCCAATTTTTGACCTCATTTTATATTGGAAAAAGATTGTTTTTTGATTTTGAATTTTCTATTTTAAATCAAAAATCAAATGTACACGAACCGTTTCACTGACTCCATTTTACTTTAACAGTCACAGTGAGAATAAAGATTGACTTATCATCGCTGCTGTAATGGTACAAGAACTAATTTAGTCTTAAAAACAAACTTTTCTACAAATTTTGTGACTGACCAATCATGATTCAGTATGCGCCGACCAATCAAGATTCAGCATGACCAGCATGCTTTTTAATGCAAGTGCAGCGGAGCAGCATGACCCCCGGGCTCACACTGCATCCAGTCCAACTCCGGTACAGCCACCGGAGCCTTCACTTCACACAGCTTATCTATTGTGTCAATCAAACAGAAAATCAACTGACGTGAAATCCGGAACAGGGGCCTCATTTCTAAAGCTTGCTTACGCCTTACGCAGTGCGTAAACCTCCCTCTGCGCCAAAGATGGTATTTATAAAAGCTCCACTAGGCGCAGGGTTTTGCTCAGCTCTGTGCAAACTGTTCCCCATGCGTGCTCTGTACGCAAAGGCTGGAGACACGGGGAAAAGACGACACTCGTGGAGAGGAGCAGAAGTGAAGAGAGTTTGAGGAAGTGTTTGATGCAGAAACTCATATTTTTATACAAATATTACATTTATATTTCTACCTTAAAGCAGATGTTGACCAAACACAGACAAGAGATGTTTATTCCTCTCATTTTTATTACAACACATGTATGTAAGCCCGTGCGCTTTCGTGCACAAGCTCGTGGCTTTCGTGCGTGCGTGTGTTGATTATGGCTCTAATACCAGAGAGAATCTGTGAACGTATTTATGAAACAACGCTCGGACCTGAGAGAAAACTCCTCCCTCAGCACATTGGCAAGGTTTTGTTTAATAAATAAAGCCTCGGACAAGACGCAGGTCCAAAGGCGAGTCATTGTATTATTTGGTAACGGGAAGCTTTGGAGCGCCTACCCTCTATGTCTAAGTAAAAATAATATCTGAAGTGTCTGTGCCACGGACGCGCACGTGCAGTCACAGAAGCAACAGGAGTTTCACGTCCCGTTCTCAAACGCTGCCTGTTCCCTGGCCTCCGCGTATTTCCCTCTCGCTCTTTTGCTCGTTCGGGGAGGGCCTCTGTGTCACCCTCGCGCGCTCATGAGCCTCGTTTCATTCATTAAGACTTCCGCGTGCACGTATATAGGCCTATGTGAATGAACGAGGCCAAATCTCACACACATTCTGTTAAACACATCTGATTCATTCAAAACTTAGCCTAATTTTGGGACAAGATCTCTTTTTCATTCACATTTTATTAGTAGTAAATCCTCATGTGACGAGCTGCTGCTGCTGCTGCTGCTGCTGGTGCGTCTCCCTCTGACTCCTCCCTCTTTGCCTTTCCTCGTGTGCCAAACCCACTGATTATCACCTCATGTCTTATTATTATTCATGAGTCACCTTTCATGGTGAATTGGAGGTGTGGAGAGGGCATGGTCTGACGTTGCTTCACGTGCCTAGATTCTAGAAGCAGGTGGGATCTATAAAGCACAGATTGCGTGGAGGAGAGCGCACGGAGGCTTTTATAAATATGGAGTTTGCGTGGCGCACGCCACCTGTGGCCATTAGGTGTACGCACTTGCTCAGCAAAAATCCTACGCAAACCTTTATAAATGAGGCCCCAGAGCTGTGAGGAGCCCTCACAGGCCTCCGGGCCTTGGCGGCCCCCCTGCGAGGGTTAGCCTTCCCTGCTGAAACAGCATCCTCAGAAACAGCCCCATATACCTTCGAGGCTTTTACCTCCCCCAGCGTATTTTCTTGTTGGAGATGGTGGCTACCCATGTAAAAATTCTTGTAGTTTTTGTGCTGTTTTTGTCACTGAACGTTACAGAAAAGTTCTGATGCAGGGGCCGAAACTTAGTCAAGTAAAAAATTAATGCTATGAAGCAAAATGTTAATATCAGTTGAAAAAAATTAATAAATAATAATAATAATATAAATACATATTATTTATAACGCACTTTACATTTAAAAGAAAATCTCAAAGTGCTACAAAGGTACATAAAATACACATTAAAATACACAGTGGGAGGAAATGTAAAACAAACTTTTAGAGTATGTCACAGATTTTCAGCTGTTTTGTCTCTACCAAATACAGTATGTTGGGATGACACTCAGTGCAGACACGCTGGAGATGTAAAATTATACACACATTTTCATAAATGTTTGAAATTGATTACTTACATATGACAGTTGAGACTATTCTCAATAAAAAATAGCTATTGTGATCATAATGAAGTTCTTAGTTACATATTGTGTTTGTTTTCCCATTTTTTGGTCATTTTGGACTGGAGAGAATAATGTTTATGAGCAACAATTAGTTGTAATTCACTCACATTGTAAGCAAAATCTTTTCTAATAATTATCAGGGCTGCTCGATTATAATGAAAATGATGATTACTAATATTCAAATCATAATTGAAATCACAATTCAAGCAATTATCAAATGCAGAGTGTTTGTGCACTTTAAAGGGACTGTACTCGATTTTTTCACAACAAGATAACTTAAAAACAATTTACCCCAGCACTGATATCTTGTTAATGTGTCTATTCAGGTGGAAAATAGTCCGTCATGTCCTGTCTATGTCTAATAAAATCCCGTTTGTCGCCAACTTTTTCTGTTGTTGTTTTTAGCATTGTGGCTAACTGTTGTTAGCATAGTGACTCACCCCGCCGCTAACAACTGTAAAAAAACATTAAAAGACATCATGATGAACAATTCTGAAGCTAAGAATGCATTAGCTAAGCGAAGAAATCATGTAAGCTGAAGTACGAAGTTGAAAATGAATTATTTATGTTTGTTTACATTTTAAGAATACAAAATCAGGTATAGTCCAGGTATAGTAAATGTAGAGATTAAAGAGATGAAACGTGACAGGTTTTACAGAACTGTTGTAAATGTATCTACAATTGTAAAGTAACCACCCATTTTCCAAATGAAGGAAATAAATTAGTGTTTATGAACAGACTTAGAAGCTATGGTCAAAAATCATGATAACACAATTGAAATTTAAATTAGATTAATTGCACAGCCCTATTGCATGGCTGGATGGTAGGTAAGAGCTTGTAACAATTGTTACTTTGTCATAAAGTGAGGTTATTTCACACTGGAGATTGCATTCAAACAATATTCATTTTAGCCTCCAAATGTTGGAATCACAACCTTTATTTTGTAATATTATTAATTAAAATATTACAAGTTTTATGTGTGTAAGTGGTTAAATTGTATCTTCTATCTCTTTGGTAGAACATTGCCTGTTGAAGAGATTCTGCCAGCAAGAAGCGGTAAGTTAAATATATGTTCTCACCTCGATTGAAACCTTATTTTAATTGTACAATTTCAATGATTTTAATCACTTATAGACAAAAATGAAGCAAAAGAGGACAGACATTAGCAGTTTCTTTCATCTAAAGAAGACAAGTGCCAGTATAAATAAAGAGTAGGCAAGTGAACAGGAAAATCAGAAAGAGAAAGAGAATGAGAAAGATGAGGAAGACCCAATAGAAGTGGAAGCGAACAGTAGTACCAACGAAGGGCAACCAAAAGATAGTGCAGCTTCACAAGATCCAGCTGGTACGCAATCATTAGGGCAAAAGACAACTTTCAATAAAAGAATTCTACATTTATTTTTCACACACAAATTCTTTATTGTAACACGTTTTACTGTGTGTCTTTCCCTAATAGATATCTCCAAATCGTGGCAGGGGGTACCATGCCAGCCCAAACAAATCCACTTTCCCAGAACACTACAGAGATGAGAAGTTTCCATGCTCAGTGGTTTGAAATCTATTCCTGGTTGGAATATTCTAAAACAAAGGATGCCGTTTATCGTTTTGCGTGCAGACATTTTTCTTTACCTGATGCCCCTAGAAGTGTCTTTACTTGTAGTGAAGGATATAAAAACTGGAAAAAAGCCACTTTTAAAGACAGTGGACTTTCGTCACATGCAAAGTCTGACAACCATGTCAACGTAATGTTTGCCTGGGCCAGTAATAAAAACCAGCAATTAGAAAGCACATCATTGGTGGCAGTAATGGAAGAAAAAAATAAACAAGAGATTAAAGAAAATCAGAACTACATAAAGGCACTGGCTGAGATTTTGATAATAACTGCCACAGAAAACACAGCTCAGCGTGCGCATAGAGAAACATTAGATTCTGACAATAAAGGCATTTTCCTGTCAATATTAGATTTGCTTGCTTTACATGACCCCAAAATAAAGAAAAGACTTGAAAATCAGCCAAAAAACGCAAAGTACACTAGCAAAACGATACAAAATGAGATTTTGGAAGTTTGGGCAAAATTAGTAAAAGAAGAGATTCTCCAAGAAGTAAAAAAAAAGTGGACAGTTTTCCATAATGGTATAGACGAAACTAAAGACATTTCCAAAAAAGAACACATTTCGTTTGTTCTAGGTATTTTTATAATGGCACAGTTTTTGAGAGTTTTTTTTAGAATTTTCAGAAGCAGACCAACTAGATGCTACCGCTCTATCAGAAAAGATAATTACTTGTTTTGAAAAGCATGGGTTAGACAGAGTACAGGGCAAATCTGGTTGGACAGGGGTATGATGGTGCAGCTGTCATGAGTGGAGTACATGCAGGTGTTCAGTCAAAAATAAGAGCAGTTGCTAAACATGCTGTCTATGTGCATTGCAGTGCTCATTGTCTGAACTTGGTTATTGTCGACAGTGTAAAAAATGTTCCAGACGCAGGGACTTTCTTTTCTTTATTGGAGCATTTGTATGTGTTTTTTCCTGGGTTCTATGTACATAACAAATGGCTGGAAGTTCAAAAAGAAATGTTTGATGGAGCCCCTAGAGAACTCCCGCGCCTCAGTGACACTCATTGGGCATGTAGACAAACAGCATGTCGCAATGTTCTGGACAGGTTGCTTGCTGTTTTACGTGTCCTGCAGGAGATAGCATCAGAAAAACATCCACAGAGAGCTGTTGAAGCCAGGGGTATTCTGGGACAAATTGATCTAGATTTTGTTGGCTGTCTCGAGGTATTTAGAAAGATTTTAAGTGAATCAAAGTTTCTTTCGGATCATCTGCAGTCAAAAACAATTGACTTTTGCTAGGCGGTGGAGCTAATTGAAGCCTTTAAAGACAATGGAACAATATTGTACTGAAAACTTTTTGATGTACTATGGAAAAATGTACTGGACACATGTCAAGAAAGCAACATATCAACAATGGACAAGCCAAAAAAATCCACCCTTGGACAACATGTTACCCCAGTATGTCACAATTTGTTTTTCCGAAACAAATTGTGACATACTGAAAGGGCTACAGGCTCTAAACCCATCTGCTCAGACATTTTTGGGAGAACATGTTTTGTTATTGGCAAAGGCATATGATTCAAATATCACAGACCTTACTCATGAACTTGCTCAGACTGAAAATGACAATAAAGCTACACCAGCCAGTTTGATGGATTTCATACATTTTATGATGCAATATAAAGATGTGTTCTTTGAGTTGTACAGATTGTGCAAAATTGCTGTTGTACTCCCTGTGAGCAGTGGTGAGCGCAGTTTTTCAACTCTTAGATGAAAAAAAAACGACCTAAGATCTACAATGACAGAGAGCAGATTATCTAGCTTGGCCTTACAGCGTAGAGTCTAGACACACAAAAGCTTTAGATATGGATATGTTTGTTAGGCGATTTTCTGAACAACATGGTAATCGACGCATTCTGCTCATTTAAGATCAGTTTCACTGTAAAATAAATCATTTCAGAGTGTTATGTTTTCAGTTCAATGATGAGTTTGAGTTAGTTTAGTTTTGGATGAACTATGTTTATATATGGTCATCAATTAATAATTTCACTTGTGTAAAAGACATTTATACTCAAAATGTTGCTCAAAAATGAAGAAAATGTTCATTGTGCATTGGACCACGTGGAGGATAAAATAATTTTATTTGCAAATGGCATACTGAATAAATTAAAACAGTATCTACTTAACAGAGAATGAGTTTTCTTGTTTTAGGTCAAATTTAATGGTATTTGAATATACAAATATATGTGGTTACTTCATTTGTTATCAATGTTTCAATAATGTTATCAATAATTACCTAACAACATAATTAATATTGCAATACTGCAACTGGAATATGGAGAACTTTGAGAGAAAGCTTGATACAAAAAGAAGTTGTGAATCACACGTAGATTTTCTCAGAGGACCCAAAGTTTTCAATGTTTTTTTAATTGCACAAATGCATTTACAAGATGTACAGCTATTAACAGAAATAATCAGAGATGGCAAAAGTACTGAAGTTCACAACTTAAGTAAAAGTACAGTTAAAATGACAGGTAAAAGTAAGAGTCCTGCTAAAGTCAGTCACTTGAGTAAAAGTACTAAAGTAAAACATTGGACATTTATTTAAGTAACAAATTACAAAAAATTAAATTATGGAGTTGGTGTTGGCTGCATCATAGTGTAAATGGGGCTTTACAGTGAGAACAGAATTTACAGTGAATCAAATTTTAATGACGTGGCAAATAGGTAATTGTGAGTATTTCTCAACTTTTTTTTGAGTCACACAACACACTTTTATTTGATTTTTTTTCTACAGCACACCACCAACATAAATATTGCAAAATCAGAATTTTCTAAGCATTTTTTTTTTTTATAAATATTGCCCATTACACTTTTCAGGTAGAGGTATCTGTGTAATGTTCCTCTAGACTTACTATATACAGTAATTAAAAGGAAGAACAACACAAGCACACAACAAAAGTGGTAGGCTACAAGTTAGATTTATTTATATTACCTTGCTCACAATAAGATATTTTTTGTGTAAAATTACCCTATGAAATGCATACGTGAAATATGTCCAATATTTTACTTAGAAAAACACTAGTCAGTGTAATTGGCTCTTCATCATGAAAGAATTTATAGTTTGAAAAGTAACATAGTTTACTCATTATTGCTAAAAAGCTATTCCAAACAGTACAAACATGTAAATGATTCAATTAAATCTGTTTAAGTTAACTTCATGTATTGGATTTTTGAAAATTTATTTTTTACAAGGCCCACCAGTGTTCCCTAGCAAAATGGTTGAAAATCACTGGTTTAGGGGTGTGTTAAATAGTTAAACTGGAAAAAAGTCTCAATATATGCCATTACAGCAAGTCAACGCCTCTTTTAGAGGTTAAGAACAGTATGTGGACCTAAAAAAGTAACCTGTTTTGAAAATGTATGAAGTAATGGTGTTTTGTAAGAAGTTGTAATACTCAAGTAAATGATCCTAAAAAAAAAATACTTAAGTTCAAAATACTTAATTACTTGCCATCTGTGGTAATTCAGCATAATAAAGAAACAATGGCAGGTAACACCTTAAGCACAGAAAACCGCCTTCTTTAATCAAATTTGGAGTTGTCCTGACTAATCATAGACCATTTCCTTATAGTTGCTTGTGATGCTCTTAGGCTAGCAAGCAAGCAATTGCTTAGACTTACATTTAGATAAATATTTGGCATTCAATTAAGCTGTTTGGGTCTCTAGTGTCAGAATATGCTTGAATTATATATATATATATATATATATATATATATATATATATATATATATATATATATATATATATATAGTATATATGTTTTAAACATTTTATTTTATTTGATCCATATACACTCAAGGAAAAAAGAAACGCAACACTCAGTTTTCTGAGTTTTTAGGGGCCAGAATAATTTTATTTTTGTGATCCGCCTGTTTCATATGAACCCTACATTCATTTCTAATCCTCAGACCAACTCTTGCAGCGTTTACACATTTTGTAGTCCAATAACACAACCAAACAATAGAGCAACCCCCAAACCAAAAGTGATAGGAATTTCATTATACTGTCAATAGTTCACGTGACCCCCGTTGGCCCTGGACAGCAGTTATTCATCGCCTCATGGATCGTCAGTAGTGTCTGAGTTCATCCTGTGGAATTGCCGCCCATTCTTCTACCAGTGCCGCCCTCACCCCTGGCTCACACTAACTCTGTACCGGACTGCGGTCCGGACTCCGGAGGCTTTCCAATTCTTGAAAAGTAATGAGAGTGGCTCACACCGCGATGCGTCCGGTCCGGAGGTCCGCGCGTATTTGCTCCGTGCGTCCGGATCGTTTCCGTTGGAAGGAACTTTTTCCGGACTGCCGGAGCCATCCGCAGCCCTTTTTGGTGAAGTTGTGAAAACAAGACACGATAAACAGGAAACCAAGCGAGCGCAGGTGAAGAGAATCCGGTGGTTTTTAAAATAATATCATTACGTTTCTACTACTACAACAAATACGTCAAAATGCTCGACATATACGCGACTATTGAACGCACAGGATGTAAATAAATGTCCCGTACTTACTCACTGTGCAGAGTAAAATCCAACAGAAAATGAAGTGACGTGAAATAAGACCAAAACTCGGCACAAGTGTTCTTTGTTTACATACACATGTGTCAGAGATTGCGTAACCTCCCCAAAACTTCCAAGTTGTGCGTGAATCCCCATGAACTCGTGGTCTCGCGAGACCAACAGAGTGCATACATACGCATGCATATTCTGTTTGCAGTGTGAGTGACAACCGGACCTAGACGGATCCGGATCTGGACTGGAGGCAGTTTGTGCCTGGGGTCAGCTGCTGCTGAGTTTGATCCCAGACATTTTCAATGGTATTGAAGTCGGGACTCATGGCTGGGGTCGCGCATTGTTGTGTGGGAACAGAACTCCCGCCCCAGCTTGATCCAGAAAAGGGAGCAACACAGGCCTCAGGATCTCATCCTGACAACAGACACCATTGAAGTTTTCTTCGATGAAAACCAGGTCTGTCCGGTTATTTGCCGACATGGCTGCCCAAACCATGACACTGGGACCACACCACCGGTTCACTTGGCGCACACAAGGTTCAGCATGCCTCTCCCAACCAGGAGTTAAAGTGGGACGGAACGGCATTCCGACACCTTCAATGCCCTCCAAAAATAAATAAATAATTAATAATAATAAAAAATAACATTGATATAATAAAACAAACAAGTGCAAAATTATTATAGTAGTTAAGGGATTGAGTTGCAGTTGCTTGGAGATGCAGTTGCATTTATTTAGCTTAGATATATTTGATAAGTGATCAAGTCACAGCGACCCCAGCGAAATGAACAACTGGACCCTGAACTACGAATGCCCCGCTCTGCACAGCGCAGAGGAAACTGTCTGAGAACAGGGCTCATCTCACAGCGGGACGGAAGACCCCAAAACGAAACTTTAAGGACTTTTCTCTTCAGCTATATCAACACTGTGCTCAAAGCTAAAGGCGACGTAAACGATGACGTGATAATTGCGAGCCTCTCCCGCTGGTGCTGGTTCAGATGTAAGGAAGTCCGACAGCGTGGCGCGCACGAACCAGAGAGAGCGCTATAAGCTTCCAGATAACCGCGTGTGGTTTTACCGCTCTAAAATTGACTTATAAATTGGCACAGATATGTTAAAGCCTAGCACTGAGGGCAGAGTGACAGGACAGGTGAGAGAGCAGTGACAGGAGAAGTCATAGGGGCAGGAGGGACTCAAGGAGGAGAGAGGAGCTGAAGGAGTATAGTGTACACAAGGTATTTTGGGTTACAAAAGCTTGTGTACACCAAATTATAGAGAAGGGTCCGGCTGCAGACTGCAAGATGGAGGCGTGTCGTTACAAATAGGCGTGTTGTTAGAAATAGGCATGAGCACTAGTGTCGTGGGCAGTCTTTGCACTAGGTGGCGATCCTCACATCTGCCCTTTACGATAAAGACGCCAGAGACGATGTAAAGTTTGAAACCTCGGTGAATATACGAACTCTATAGATGGAAAGTTGAATAATTTAATTATTATTTGTACTTTGGGGGCATTTCCACCCAAATTACGTTTAGTATTATTTAATAATACTGGTGGAATTATTAATATTTGACTCAATAAATACATGTCTTTGTTTATAGTTGTTTTATTAATTACATATTTTTTATTTTGTCTGATTTTACGTGTTTTCCAGTGGTTAGTGCTGAAAGTCAGGTCCAGAGGGACAGAAGCGAGGTGGTTGCCATGGTGACGAGTTTATAACTGTTGCTAAACGGGCCTAAACTGTTATATTTTTTATCTTAACCTTTACCCAAACCTTTTTTCCTAACCTTAGCCATCACCCTAACCCTTCTCCTAAACTTAAACATAATCGTCGTCCCTCTGATCCCAACTACAACGTTTTCCACTTCCGGTAGAGCTCCACTCCGCGTCGGCTTTTAAAATAGATTTTTTTTAAATGCTTATTTTAAATTACAACCCCCTTATATGTCTTTTACCATAGGTTTGGACATTTTTTGTATGAATACGGTTTGTATATTCGCCAAAATAACGTCATTGCTGTCATAAGGGGGCGTGTCGTTAGAAGTAAGCGTGTCGTGAGGGGGCGTGTCGTTAGTACTGAGGGCTGCTCTGCAGGCTGCAATGAGACATACTTGCAGCCCGCATATATATATATATATATATATATATATATATATATATATATATATATATATATATATATATATATATATATATATATATATATATGTATATGTAACCGGCAGTAGGTTGTCCTAGGGATAATGCCGTATTACGTCACACACTTGCCGGCTGGCGCCACTTCCGCATTCCTTTCACTTAGGAAAAGTTATTTAGCAGGGAAGCGTGTACGAGCGGGCAAGCTGCTGCTCCTCTGCCGTGGTCCACGGTGCCAGTTGGCAATTCCTGATTAGGTAGGAGTAGGTGTGATCATGTTGTCTTGTGTGTCCGATCTACTCTTATTGGCCTTGTTTCACTCTACCTTATTGTTTTGTAGACGCGGTGTAACTCTGCTGCTGCCGTGGCCACTACACCTCGGCGTCTTACTGCCGTTGGAAGCACCCTGGGCCGATTACTCATCTATTTTAGGTTAGCAGCCGGACTGATAATAAATATCATTGATAAATCAGTATTAACAATTATTATTTTCTTTTTAGAGGCTGCTGGCATCTGCTGTTTTATTTAATTGGGTCATGTTTTGGTTTCAGCTTTATTTTCCCTACTTTGCGTGATTTGCGTTCAGTTTGGTTTCATCTTTTGTTATAGTGATTTGATTAAGTTTAGTTTTTTCTTGTCTATGGTTATTCACTGTAAATTTTAATACTTGTGCTCTTTCTGCCACAGGATCTGGTTCGAGCGTGGTCTCCCGCTGGTGGAGGGTTTGGTGTTAGAGCGTCTCACTTCAGCCCCATCACTCCTCGTATGCAGTGGTATTTTTGCACCCCCTTCACCTACTTGCATGCCTTAGTTATCCCTGAAGTTTGTTGTTTTGTGTGTGTGTGATTTGCACGGAGCGTAGTGAGAGAGCGCTAGCCCATCTTCTATTGTTTCCCATCACCGCGTGCGCCCGCGGCCGGACAGTCCTTGGTATTTTAGTTTGAGCACTCATATCAGGTTTTAAAATAGTTTTAGTTGCTATTTTAGTTGCTATTCAATAAATGCTTGTTTTTTAAATTTAATATTTCTATTCAATCATTAAATTTTGTTAAAACTTTATTTGCCTCTGTCTTTCCTTTGCCACCTGCATTGCAAGTTCAACCTGCTTCTAAATCCATCGGTCACATATATATATATATATATATATATATATATATATATATATATATATATATATATATATATATATATATATATATATATATATATATGCATTTGACACCGGTGCAATTATCCTTGTCCTTGTTTGCCACCCCATGAAATTTTGTCTAGATCTGTCCCTGCACACCATACAAGAGGCCTGTCCGAGGCATGGCAGAGCAACGGTTAAACCATCATCTCTCCAAGGCACGTTCCATTACTGAGTGTGCCTTTGGGATGATGAAAGCACGCTTCAGGTGTATTTTTCTTTAAACACTGGAAGTACGTGTGCAGTTTGTCCCCAAGGTAACCGTCTAATTACTGTGCTAAACATCACTTCATAACATTACACATGAAAAAAAATCCACATCTGAACATTTATCCGATCTGTTGTACATACAGGTGGTGGCTTGTTGTTCTGTCCTGCACAACATTTGTTTGGGTGTTGGAGATAGACTGCAGGAGGACCCCCCGGACAATGATGACCATGATGAAGCTGAGCACCAGTGCCACTGCTCAGGCAAGCAGTGGCAAATCAAATATCTGCTCTTCAACAGCCACCTCAGGATCACAATTATGCCCAGGTAGCAGCATTTTCATTTATTGTAGTCATGTATACGGTCATACCACTTTTAATCAATTGATTCTTGTTCCAACAGCACTGACCACCTGCATCTTTATTTTCTTAAATAAATGTGTTTCACCATCAACTTTGTGTGTGCTCATTAGACACTAAATGTTATACATGTTAGAAGGCATGTTACATTGGAATATTGACTAATCAGTTTAAGATTGAGTGTCAGTGTCAGGTATTTGAAAATACAGCTATTGTGCCTTCATCTACCTTTCAAAACAGAAATATCACCTTATACCTCCAACGGAGGGGGGCCTTGGTCACAATTTAATCATTTAGTCATTTTGTCTTCACAAAGTATAAGTTTGTACTGTAGAATTTCTCTGCATGGGTTTCTATATGTACCATTTCACCACAAGACACAGGCTGCAGACTACCATACTGTACGTTCAAACTTTAGGAAGAATAAATGTTATGTCAACCTAGAGTGACAAAACTACTAATAGACAATAATGAATCTCAATTCCAGTTTGTTTATTTAAAGAAAAATACTTTTGCAACTTCAAATAAAATTGTAAAAATTTCAAAAAAGGTAATTAAATAAAGTTCAGACTAAAGACAAATTATAAACATTCCATGAAAATGTTATTTGGGTTTGGTGTTATCAACCAGTGCTGCAGTAAAGTCGCAAAACGATCAGCACGCTCTGCTCTTGCCCTTTCCCGCCTCTCCTTTGCCTCCCTCTCCAGGTCATTTTTATTCAGGTCAATGAGTGAATTAGTAGTTTTTTTTTTTTGTGGCTGGACATCCTCATATCCTCATTATCCTCCTCTTCTCTTATAAAAAGGTCAGTACTTTTGGTTGGTGTACTTGGCCTTTTTTCACTCTCCAAGATAGAGGCTACAAGGCAGGGAGGTGTGATTGCAGCCGATTGTCCTACAAATTCATCTAGAAGGGTAAAGAAAGGCCAGATTGAAGCTGTTAGTTTGCCATCTTCAGTCCCATGCCCCGTTTTGGGGCGTTTGCATTCCTAAGATGAAAACATGAACACAGTTAAGATATTTGGGGCAAATAAGCCATGCAGAGCAGATGTACTGAGGATATTCTCCGCACATCCGGGGCCTTTGGCAAAGCCCCTTTGCCTGGGATGGGGAGGGCATGCTTCGAGCATCCTGTCAGCTAGAATCACCATAAAGGTTCTATAAATTACAGAAATGTTTTTTTTCAAGGATCGGACAGCTGTCTCATCGGAGGTTTTAGGTATGAGGGTGGTTAAAGCACTTTTCATATTTTGTGGAATGTACCCGGAAACCAGCCACATGTTGAAAAGCCTCGCCAGCTTGATGCCCGTCTGATTCCGTCTGGACCGGAGCTGCTGTTAGCTACCAGCAATGGAGTTGTGAAATGAATCATTGTTTGCTGTAGGGATAGCACCAAACTGGCCAAGGCCTTTATAGGTTTGGGTAGTACTCCAGATGTT
This sequence comes from Mugilogobius chulae, assembly GCA_038363315.1. Classification (NCBI taxonomy): domain Eukaryota; kingdom Metazoa; phylum Chordata; class Actinopteri; order Gobiiformes; family Gobiidae; genus Mugilogobius; species Mugilogobius chulae. The sequence goes on from CM076416.1 coordinate 9,426,063, forward strand.
CTTGTAAAATGTCTCAATTTCCTCCTTAGGGATTTTACGCTGGGGGAGGCCCCCAAGGAGGATAAGATTGACAGGGTCTTTTCACTTCTTCCTCCATAGCAATTGGCACGTTTGATAGCTGGCCCTTAACGACTTGGCTTGAACTTCCCTCTTGGTGGGAGCCTCCTCCCAGCAAAGCACGTCTAAAAGTTTACGTTTCGCCTTGTGCACCGGACTGGGTGGAGGGAGAGGTTTTCCAAGCCTTTCCCTCATTTTATCAAGAGGCGCCAGAGTCGAAGCAAGATTAGCGAGGAGGTGCGGGCTTGTTTGGAACATTCTTTCAACCGTCCTGCGTGTAGTTTAGGATGGGTTAGCCTTACATGTTGTCTTAGTCCTCTTGGAGTCCGGATGCGGAACACTGACAGCTCCCAGCAAGGGGCATATCCTTAGCCTTTCCACAGCAGGACACGTGACCAGAGCCGGAGGGGATTGACTTCTTAGACGCCCCGCAGCGTCTACATAGGAGCACGATTCTCATAGCCCCGTGTCTTGTGTGAAAGTGCGAATACGCCTTGCTGAGGGACCTCAGGAACATTTTGCAGATAGGGCAGGAGGAGACGTACCAAGGGGCTTTGAGGCCGATCCAAGTCGTACGGGCCAGCTTTTGGGTTTTGCCTTGGAGGTAGGACCTTTTGCCATAGCCAAGGAAGACAATGTTGGGAGGGGTGTCATGATCCCTGAAAATGATCCTTTTGGGTGTGGGGACTCTTCTGGAGGGAGTGAGAGGAGAGTGTCCTCCTCCATTTCCGCCCTGTTTCGGACTCTCGGATCATTTCCAGGTGAGAACAGTTTCCCAAACCGAGGTTCTCCATTTCTACCCCGTCTCGGGCCCCCAATTCTAGGCGAATATATACATATACTGTATACAATAACACAGCTTAAAGTTGGGGTAGCTAACTTTTTTAGTCATAAATTAGTAAACTTTGTGTTTTCCACCAAAACTATATGATAAATGCAGCATTTTGTGAAAAAAATGAGACCCCAGAGTACTCTCTGAATTGAATAATAAAGGATTTTAGTTCTAATCAGGAGCAGAATGCAGCATTCTGATTGGCTGAACGGGTGGTCCATTCCAGTTTCACTTTTAAAGAGAAAAAAAGAGGGTTTTAAGTCAAAATTACAACCTAAACTTAATATATATTGATATTAACAATGTGTTGAAGGATTTATGAGAGAAAGTTGTCCCTAAATTGTGTTTGCAGTGGAAAATCCCCTACTCCACCTTTAATGTGTTGGTGACGAGGAAAAGAAAAAAACGTTTCCCACTGTTCTACAAACGATCTGCTCAGACCAGAGCATTGTCAATGCTGTACAATCTGCACTGCTCCTTACTTTTGGTGAGAATGTGTAGATGAGAACAGAGAGTGTCATGGCCAGAGCATGTTCCAATGTTTGAGAAATAAACAAACTGCACTAAACAGCCGAGCTGCTGAATGAGAGCTGAAAAAGTGTGTTTCTCATTTGTTTGACTCATTTCAGAGATCACATTCCCACAATTTCAAATCATTTTGCCAAATTGGCTCGAAGTTAGTCTCAAGCAAAGTTGAAAAAGTCTATATTAAGTCAGGTTCAGGAACAGCACCATACAGACATTTTTACCACTAAACCAGGCCACATAAACCTGTCCTATCAACATCTCTTGTCTCAGCCTTCTTTCTCTCAACATTACCCTGGGACTGTCCTCTGGCTTGAAGATATTTCTAACTAAATCTGGTGAGGGGTCCTGATTCCCCCAGGCTGATCATCTGTTAGACCGGATTAACTTATTTTACATTACAGGTTTTCATTTCAGAAACAAAGCACACACAAAAAGAAATAGGGTCAAGATGTTCAGATGATCACAAAAAAGACTTATGACAATGTTGTGAATGTGGCAATGCGAGGTGTTTAACTAAATAAAATTAAAATAAAGGGAATTTAACTGTAGCTGTAAATAAAAAATAAATAAAACAAAAGACCAGCAACGCCACCGGGAATAACCCGGAAAATAAATAAAACTAACTAAATAAAAAGGCAACACAGGTTCGTAAAATTGACAGACAGAGGCAATGTTAGAAAAGCAAAATACATATTAGTTTTATTTATTTTTCAAATGGTTTCATTAAAACTTTGTTCTAGTCCGTAATTTCATTTATTGTCCATAATTCTGTTGTTTTAAGTCCAAACCCTCTTTTCCACCGTCCAATTAAGCAACATGAACAGCACGTGTGTAGCAGTGCAGATAGGGCTGCCTGAGCGCCACCGTCCAGCAGCGGCAGAGCAGCGACTCCATCCATCCAGGGACACAGACAGACAGCAACGGACAAACAAACATCCAAAAAGGGGAGGCGGCCATGCTGTCCGCACCCTGAACACAGTACATAAAAACATTTACAATGAGCACAAATGACAGAAGTGCTTTTGCGTGGAGCTATGACAGCACACCTACCAGGAAGCATGATACCCCCGACCAGCCACACCGTAGACCCCGAACGCCCGCACCCGTCCAGCTGTACGGCACTGTCGGCGCAGCATCAGCATGCTAGAACAATAGCACTTAGCCTTAACATAGCGCCCAAAGTAACTATGATAAACACATTTTGAAATGACGCTTACCTGCAAAGCAGCTTAGTTGCTGGCTTTACGCCCTACGCCGCAGGCTTTACGCTCCAACACGACGCATTGTTTACAACTTCAACAACTCAAGCTAACTGCGACTGAGCGCTGCACGGCGGATGTGACGTCAGAGAGGTTAGAGTTCAGATGAGGGGATCTGCTCCTCTTTTATAGAGCGCCCCCTACACCCGATAGGCCAACCGTAGAGCACTTGACGTCAACTCACTACATTAATACTAAAGACAATCATTTTATCACCACACCAAAGCCCTTTTGCCTGGACTATTGTATGATTGTGAACATGATATTGTTAGTACTACTACAACACAGGGATTACTAAAGTCAGCATGTTTACCTGAGAGTATTATCTAGTGTCTTTTCTGCAATTATTGTCATGAGACCAGTTTCCTTTATTTTTATTCTAAAACAAGTCAGTTCCTTGCCAAAAATTAATTACAAAATTTACAAAATTGTAATAAAATCGGAAAGGCTTGGAAAAAAAAAGTCAAATTATTTAGCATAAATTTTTGGGGAGAGGTTTTCCTTTTATGTGCTCACTTCCAAAACATTAAGAAAATCTCAAACATTTGTAGATGTGACTGAAATGTTTTTGTATTTGAACACTGTACCTTAGATCCACCGCTGGAGTCGTGGCCGGTGATCTTGAGGCATTTTCTTTATTATGCAAAGCAGCAAGTTGCAGTCTGAAAAACCATCACATTTACTCCTGCGTGGAAATGACTATCAAACACAATATAGAAGGAAGTGTTTTGAGACACAACATCCCTTTGAATGAGAAACTTCAGGATGAGACTGAAATGCCTCCAGACGTGTGACGTGTGATGCTGAGGACTGATCATCTTTTAGAAAACATAAGGCCACGCTGCTGTGCCGGTCACAAAATTACAAAATGATCATAGTAAATATCCATTGTCAGTAGCAAAGCTGGAGCAGTTGCATTTACTGAATGGTATTTGGGATTTTTGAGAAGTGTCTCATCATAACTTCTCAGAAAATACTTTTATAAGCATCATTACTGGAGTAAAGATATTGTCTTTTGTACTTTAATAAAGTGAAATGCTTTATCGTTTATAACACTTTATAATATAGTCCCTCTCATTCACAAACACGCTGCCAGAATTGACTTTGACATTTACTGCAAATCAGTTCACAGGTGGTAAAGAGTTTTGTTTTTTAATCTCCAAAGTGAAACATCACAGCATAAAACAAAACAAAACAAATAAGAACAGCCAAAATAAAACAAGAAAGTGTCAAACAAATATGATCAAAAACAAACACTATTCCAACGTGATGTAGCTGAAAATATCTTTTCACACAAGTTACATTCCATCATTTGTCTATATATTCAGATATACATATTTTACTATGTCAAATATGCAGAGATGGAAAGTAACTAAGTATTTTACTCAAGTGCTGTACTTAAGTAGTTTGTATTTGTACTTTACTTGAGTATAAAACAAGCTGGTGACTTTTAACTTTTTCTACTTCCTACATTTTAAAACAGGCTGGATACTTCAGAAGCTCATTAAAACTAGTGCAGAGCTGCTGTGAACTAGTGAACCAGTAAAATGTCTAACAATGATGCATTTAGCACAAGACAAATGTCAGAGTAATTCACTGTAAAACCATCTTACACTCACACATTATAAAACAACTTTGTGTTTAGGTTAAAATAATCTTCTGTTTTTGGTCTTTGTTTCTGATTAAGTTGGTTAAACTTGACAGACCTGTTAATAATTGAACTTGTTTCGAGGTGATTCTGTTTTGTTTCAATAAATGTGTTTTATTTCAAGACAAATGATTTGCTAAAGACATTTTTACTCACTTCAATGGTAAATTGGATTCAAGCTCAAATCTCTTGAAAACATCAGAAATGTCTTGAAACAAGTTTTAGCAGTTTTATTCTTATCCGGTTAAATAACTAAAGTTAAAATGAATATTCTGAATTCCAGTGGTTTGAACTGGGACAAGACAGAACTTGTGGCAGTGAGTGTACTTTATACTTTTTTCTTTGTACTCAAGAGTGTCAGCAGGACTTTGACTTTTACCAGAGTCATTCTTTACACTAGTAACTGTACTTTTACTTGAGTAGTGCACTGCAGTACTTTCTCTGTAAATATGTGTAGAAAAGCCCAACCTTTTAGAATGAAAAATAGTTTTAAAGCCAATAATAAATACTGTGTTTAAAAATATATGCCTCGGAGTAAAAATGTAATTCTTTTGTGAGTAGAAGTTATCCAAAAAGTCTTTATTCTTATTCTTGTTATTATTATTTATAAGACCAGCAACTTGAATTTGTTTGTAAAATTCACAAACCACAGAAAACTTACTTAAAGGTTCATGCAGGCAGTGTGGAAATGTATCTGGACATTTGGTCTGTGGTTCCTCTCCTGATGTGGATGATGTAGCCGACCAGCAGAGGTGATTAACTACACTTTTTCTCCACGTTCCAGCCGCCTCCATCTCCTTTGCTTTGCCCATCGCATCCATCCATTTTTCCCATTTCCTGTGAAGTCAAAAGAAGTCAAAACGTGCATATAATGTCTATTTTATCCACAGTTACCATTGCTCATACCCTTTCCCATATGCCATGAGTCAAAGTAATGGTTGATGTCCTTGTGCTGCTCCCTCAAATGTTTTTGTACGCCCGTGTGTCTCTATTACAATGGACTGGACTGGAGCAGCAAGGACAGACTCTGACTCTGAAACCCTTCCTTCTCTGCCCGAACACTGACTCCAACTTCATTGCGCTGTAAAACAACAAACAGAAAAAGAGCTGCATGAAAAACATTTTGTTACATTTCTAGTTTAATTTGTTGTGTCTCCTGAACCAGCTGAATGTCATTTACATTGTTTCATTGTGTAGCTCCCAAATATAGCACAATGTCCCGAGTATTAAGAAAAAAACACCATAAGCCTTGAGATGAGCAAAAACACCAAACAAATCCCTGGAGAATCTGCTCCCAGAGTCACAGTCCCACTGGCAGCACTGTTCAGCCGATCCTGCTCTTGTTTCCAGTGTCAAGTAACTGTTGGTTTAAGCAGCTTAGCCTGATGTGTCGTGGCATTAGAGGCAGTAAATCTAAACAGGGTGAATTTGTCTTGAAGTTCACATGAAATGACGTGAAATATGAAATTTAAACTAATGCAGATTGGTGTAAATGAAAGTGCTGGTACAACAACACCACCCTGGTTTATAGTGCCAGGGACACTCAACCGTTTTAGTAAGGTCAACACAGGTACTGGAGACAGAAATATAGAAAATATACAACTTTTATTTGGGCAGTTTCATTAATAAAATTGCAGTAGACTACTTTACTTTTCATTCTCTCATTCTCACACACATTACATTTCTAAACCCAATACAGCAGCATTAGTTGTCCCGGTGCCGTGACACAGCGCCGATCACCTCACGGCCTACGGTCAGTGCTTCACACGGGCCGGACACTTACGGTGTCCAGCTAGAACGCCTGCAAGTCCACGCACCCAAACCGCTACTTATTTGTAAAGAGCAGCCGCGTAAATTGACCAGTTGTAGGCGGAAGTGAGACCGAGACCACAGCTGGAAAAATGAATCCCATACAAACGATCAGAGTCATGCGTATCAAAGAGGCAGATACAGACTCAAGCTTCAAGCGCGATTCTAAGGGGGATAGCCAGGGGAGGGGTTCTTAGGAGTGGGTGCTAGTGACCAATTGGAGAGCCAGGTAACCCTAGTGTTAACCTGGACATTACCCCATAACCCTAGCCCAGGAGAGCTGCATCAGGGCTGGGCAGAGTGTGAGAGACCCCAGGGACCAAAGTGTGAACGAAGCCTCTCTCTCTGGGCCTGTCCTGGAGCTGCTCCAGGGGGGACAAACACAAGCAGAGTGCAGCCCATAGAAGAGACACTGTTTTGGGCGATGATAATGTGAAACTTAGGCCTTGTGCTGAAGCAGAAAAGTGAGCTCCAGGGGGCAAATATGAGCAGAGAGAAGCCCAGAAAAGTGACAATCATTTGGGTTTTGGAAATGAAAGCTTGGCCTCCTCTGGAGCTGAGTGTGACAGCTATGGGTTGCACAAAAGTCACATTTCAAGCCCAGAGAGGAGACACTCCATTGGGCTGTGGTTGTGTATAACTGGGCTTTGTGCTGGAGAAGACATGCTGGGGTATACACCCCATTGGCTAATTCAGGCAGAGTGACTCAGAGCGAGCCCGAAAGTCAAAAAACAGCTATTCTGTCAAAAATAACCGCTACCCAGGAGTAAAGACCTCCCCTGAGGAGTTGATAATGTACTCTTTAACCCAGTGCCCCATGCTGGGTTAAAGTGTTTAAAAAGAAGCATGAAAGTGCCCTGGTTCGATCCTCCAAAGCAGCTGCCCCATGACCCCCAGACTAGGGAGTCAGCCAAGCCCCCCTGTCTAAAACTGTCTAAAAGGCATGTGAAATTCGTTATTTAAGGTCCTGGTTCCGGTTCTGGTTCTATTAAGGTCCATGAGGTGTGAGTGACTTGTCCCAGCAAGAGAAGCCTCTGGCCGGGCTTAAGTTGTCTGAAGCCAAGGCCCGGTGATAAAAGGGCAGCACCGGGACCCACAAAGCTAATGGCTTTATCCCAACAACAAGGCACTTCCTTGGGATTGATATTGAGAGAAGTGTGCCCTCCATCAGTAATGCTGGTGGTGCTGAAACGGACAGCTCCCATGAACGAGGATGGATGTCTTACAAGAACAGGAGAGCACCTGGGCGTTGAAAATCAAATGCTGGGCCTGTCCTAGAGCTGAGCAGGGGCAGCTTCAGGGTGCATCCCAGAGTACACACTTGTCTGGTTTTGAGAATGTAGCGGGGCAAATCTACACAGCACACAGGTACCAAGTTCAGCCCAGAAAAGATGTTGATTCAGTCACTGTAATTTCACTAAAAATACAAAAAACAAATACAAAAACTATTATTTGTAGTATGTCAAAGATTAGTAAGGATAAGTTTAGTGACAATCGGCCCTTTGAGAACAACCACAATGTCAATGTGGCCCTTTGTGAAAATTAATCTGACACCTCTGGTTTAAGGCATTATATCAACTGAAAAACCTTTTACCAAAGCATCAAAATGGTTCACTATTCTTCAGTCATTCCTGCTGTGTGTCTTTAGCTTCAGGAGATCAGCTCTCTTCTCCAATACAAGCTCCAGTTTCAATGATACAATACTAGAAAATGATTTATTTGTGTGTTTGTGTGTTTGCTTCTTTTAAACTTGGTTTTAATGCATTCAATGTTTCGTTTGGACTCTTGTTCTTACAGAAAGCACCTGCTCACTCCTGCAGCAGAGGAGGAGCAGTTGGTGTCAGCAGCACCTGGAGGCTGATCTTCATCCTCAAAGAAGTGTGTGAAAGACCAGGATGTACAAGCTGCAGCAGGATCTGCAGAAGAGACAGCAGCTGCTCTCAGCCTCTGTCTCCTCCTCTGTCCCTTGTGCCTATGTCCTTTCCACCACTGTCCTCAGCAGCAAACTAAACACTACATTCTGTTTAGTAAGTCTTCATTCTTTTCAAATGCATTCATAACATACACAGACAATTCAATTCATTCTTTATTAAGAACTCAGATCATCTGGTTCAAATGTTCTAGTTAAAAATAGAAAAGAAAAGTACTAATACAAAACTTAGAAGTAAATGTCCCAGATCTCTTCTGAGGACAGACTAGAGCTGGAATGATCTGCTTTGACACATTCATGACTTTACACTTAAATGAATAAATAGAGTTTGTGATGGCAACAACAGCAGATCTCACAGCACACTTAACAAACATTTCACTGGCACTTCAAAAGCTCCAGACTTTCACTAATGTCCTCAAAGAGTCCTTATGTGCCACAGTCAAACTCTGCATACTCTTTTTCTCAAAGCTGTGCCAAAGGTGTTCAGTGTACGAGCAGAAACTTTTGTAAAGTGTCATTTTAACATGTTTGAGCAGGGCCCAGACTGTCTCACATTCTAAGGCTCCATTTGGAAACATTGCTGTGCATATCTTGTACAATATTGTCTGAAAGCTAAAGGCCATGTACAGGAGCTTGGATTCACTAACAGTGTTACATTTTTACTTTGTTGGAAAAGTGTGTGTCTTGTTGAAAAAGTGCTTCAAATCCTTGTAAAGTCTTCTGTGTGTTTCTATTCCTCTTCAGTGTGTTTCTAATGCTCCTCTAAAAGTCTAAAGAAGTCTGTAAATAAGTCTACAAATGCACATTAGGACAGAAAAAGACTATTAGATTATTGTCCAAATCCATTTGAAAGTTTGTTGTAAGAAAACCCTGAAAGTGTTGTGTTTCTATCAAATGTTCTCTTTCTAAGGTTGTGTTCATGTGACGTCACAACATTCACCAGGCCCATCACATTTTACACACATGAAGATGGTCTACAAGAACTTTTTGGATTGTGAGAGCTTTTAGTCGCTGAGAGAAGTGAAAATGTGTGAAAGGACCTTTTCATTCAGTGTTCCAAACAGAAAAACTGTCTCTTGTCCATCATCTGACATTTTGTAAATAGAATTAATACAAGAAAAAAGAGCAGATCAACTCATCAGATCATTGGAGGTATTCCATGAAGCGAGCTAAAGCCAAAGCCTGGCTTATTTGGCCAATCTAGGCTTATGAAATCTCCATTTCCGTTCCACTAACGCGGCTAACCAGAGGTGACGCTGAGTTGCCGCAGTAACAGGTGCGCAGACATAAACCTGATCAGGACCAGGCTAACAGCCAAGATTATTTTATCTTTGTCTCAAAAAACGTCTTAAATCACATGTTTATCCTCACACACTTCCACAACTGTGTGAAATCTCTCTGTCTGTCCCAACACAACTTATAAAGTCACTTTTTATTCACTTTTATTTACTTGGCATTGGCACCAAAGAGCCGCTCTGACCGTTTCTTTTCATCCTTTTTTGAGCCGCTCTCGCTGTGGAGAGACACGTTTGTAAGAGCAAACGTCACATTGGCTGCACAAAAAGCCACATATTTAACTGGAAAATTAACTTGGACAGATTGGACAATTAACTTGTCCAATCTGCAAAATGAGACAAAAAACAGGGCAAAATGCTCCTAAGTGCGTTGTGAAGGGTAAAAAAGTTTGATTTCAAAAGAACACTTAAAGAGAAACTAAACTCAGAATCAACTTTTTTCACTGTCAAACTGTGTATATGGGGTCAACATTGAATTATCTACTGTTTCCAGGCCTTTTTTGGACATTTTTGTGCAAACTCACTCATTTTGCAGTTAAGTGTGGAAAAAACACGGCTGTACTGCCGCTGGGCAAACTCTGTCAGTGCATGTTCAGTTCACGCTGACGTCACAGTGAGTTGACGCCCAGATGGTTTATCTAAACTCCTCCCTTGCATAACATTGACGTGTACATTTTGATAAACGGGCACATTTGCCAATTACTAAAGAATGTGAGTTTCTCTTCCTGCTCAACTCTCCTCCTACACCTTTGTACTGTCCTGTGTCTCATAAGATAAGACCCACTGGGAAACAGCCCAGTGGGAGCAGGAACTCTGTTCTTGACAGACTTGTATCTCTCACTCTCTGTGCAAAGATATTTACAATAAACCACATAAAGACATTCTGTTTTCCTTGGATTCTTTATACAAATTAATTTCCAAAACAAACTGGTGTCAGAAGTGGGATTCCAGGAGAACCGTTGGACCAGCAGCAGGCGGAGTCTGATCACCCAGGGCAACCAAATTCACGCTCTGTCTCTTTCCCTCAACTAAAGGACGGGAGGGCCGACTGCTTCTGGACTCCAGCCGTCACCTCGGAATTCTCGTTGGAGACCCACTACAACATTGATACGGTCATTTTTTACCAAAATACAATTTAAAATAAATTACAAATTGTTCAAAATATCCGAGATTGTTTTGAAAACAGATTGATGGGGAATGAAAGCTCTGGTGACAACAAAAAGGGTTAGAGGCCCACTAAAGAAGGGGTTCGAGTCCCCTGAAAGAACAGGTTAGAGTCCTGTAAAAAGGGGTTCGAGTCCCCTCTAAGAACAGGTTAAATTCCTATAATAAAAGGGGTTTGAGGCCCCTCGGAAAAATAGGAAGTAAAGTTGAAGACCCAGGAATTCCCATAAGTAAGTAAAGAATGTTTAAAATGTTTGGGAAAATGGGTGAGACATCTTGGACTTCTTAAAGTTGGTTATTTTAGCTCAAACCAGTTGAAAAATACAAGATTAGGGGGAAAAAAAATATTAAATTAAAGAGGGTAAAAAGAGTAAGAATATAGTCAATGCCAAAGATTTAAACAGATGGTACAAAAACACAAAGTGTCTGAAAGTGTGGGTAAAGGAAGCTGTAATATGTAAAGCTGTAGACAAAAAAAAAAAAAAAAGGTCAGAAATGAGAGACAAGATGAACAACAGGGATCTGCAACTGATTTTTCTCTGTCTGCTTTGTTTTTGAGCCTGAGTTGACCCACTCAGCGGAGAGAGGACGACTGGGTTCCTCCCTACTGTCGCCGACAACAACCTCACCACACCAGCACCAAGAAGCAGCAGCCACCACTCCATCTGCTCCATCATGCAAGAAGCATTATCTGACATGACTCCCTCACAAGGAGATGCTCGAGAAACTGTCACCACACAAGACCACATAACCCTGCATCCAGTGTTCACAGCCTGGGATGCCTCTGGACACTGGGAAAAATGAATTTTTGTTATTGGTGTCATCAAAAAGGAGTTTCCTGTAACTTTTGACATGGACAAAATCAAGAACTGTATCCAAGACCCACATGAGACTGTACTGGACTATTTCCATCGTCTAGAAGATGTATGTGTCATTTACTCAGGAAATGTCAAACCCCAAAATTACACTGGTCAAGAGACCCCCTTTGAAGTTATTTTAAAAATGGCATATTGTGAAGGACTTTATGTGCCGATTCTGAAATCAATGAAAACTACCCTCGTAGGTGGATGGCTAAAGAATCGTATTCCAGAAATTCTGCGTCACGCCAAACACGCAGAAGCTAAGGTTAACGAGGGAAAAGCCAATAAAGCTGATAAGTTTGAAACTGCTCTGTTAGAGGCAAATCTGGCTGTGGTCCAACTGTCTGGAGAACAATTCAAGGGACATGGCAGAGGCAAAAGGCATGGTGGACAAACAGGACGTGTTAACAATCAAGGCACTGGACTTCAAAATAACTTTTTAACTAAAGACTATGGGCCTCATTCATGACATGTTCTTACAAACAAATTTGTTCTTAAGGGCTGTTTACGAACATTTTGGCATTCACAAAATTTGTTCTTAACGGAAAATGTTCGTCTGTAAGAACAAATCCTAAGAACACTGAGGAGCACTCGTAAGAACAAAAAATCAGCTGTTTCAAAATTTTATTTCTTATATAGTTCAGTCAAAAATTTTAATTCCTACATGACTGTAGGTTATGTATTTTTATAAATTATTATATGTAAGACAATTTTAGAAACAAAAAAGTCATCACTCATGCTAAAAATGACTCCTTTAATAAACCTGCAGCAGCCTGTCCCAGCCTCAGAGCCTCTGTGTTCTGACCCCCACAGGACTCAGGACCCCCTGTGTCCCCCCAGGACCAGAGCCTCTGTGTTCTGACCCCCACAGGACTCAGGACCCCCTGTGTCCCCCCCAGGACCAGAGCCTCTGTGTTCTGACCCCCACAGGACTCAGGACCCTGTGTCCCCCCAGGACCAGAGCCTCTGTGTTCTGTCAGTGCACCCCCGCTACAGCAGCCGCTGCCCCCCTCCCCCGCACCCCCACGCGCGTTCTACCGCAACATGGCAAAAGCCCAGCGTTATTTCAATACATCTGTGACTTGAACATGTTTCCTCTGAGTGTGTTCATGTGAGTTTGGACATTTTTAAAAGACGCTGACGTTTTTTATCAGCGAAAGCGCTGCTGCCTTTCTTCCTCCTCCGCTCCTCCTTTTTTTTTTTTTAATTGTAAAAATAAACGATACATACACAACACGCACAAAAAAACAACAGCAAAAAACAAAACATACAATGAAATAAAATAATAAAATTAGGTATTACATATTATTGGTTCCTAAGACAATGAGTTTATAGAGGCAAGGCTTGTTGAGGTAGATCATTCTTATGGCTGACAGAGATAAATCACGAGTGAGTTAAATGAAAATGATTGGCAATGTTTAGAGTTTTGATGCATTTTTATTGGGGATTGATTGGATCGATTGTAAGTAGGTTTGTAATTCTATTGCTAATACTTTGAATGAGGGTTTGTGGTTGAGATATTTTGATTTATGGATGTGAAATTTACCGAGCAGAATGCAGAGATTTACTATGTGTTCTAATTTATTGTTTTTATGGTTGAAATAGGTTATTACATGTTTGAGTTCTATATTAATTGTAATTTTGGATTTTTGCAGTATAAATTGTTTAAGATTTATCCATATTTTTATTGCAAAGAGGCATTCGAAAAAGAGATGGGTTATTGTTTCTTCTGGATAATTACACAATACACAATTTTTTTCTTTATCTGTAAATTTGGCAATGTAGATATTGGTGGGATATATTCTGTGGAGAATTTTCCAATGCATTTCTTTATTTTATTGTTGATGCAATATTTTGAAGTGATTAACCAGGCTGATTTCCATACTATGTTTGAGATTTCTGTTTGTTTTGATTTTGAATAGTGCTACGAATGTGTTTATTGGAGCACTTCTTGTCCATCAGATCTATGCCGTCTATAAGAATGCTGTCTGTAATTGCAGCGGTTGCATGGCCCGTTTGTGTGTTCATCAGCTGTTTAATGCCACTTGGAACTGATCTAATGACCACGTTAAATTCTTGAGGAGTGATTGGAAATTGATTATCGGTAATAAATTTGGTATATGAAAGGATTTGTCAAATAGTTGCTGTAAAAACATTATATTTCTGCTGAACCATTTGGAGAGGAAGAGTGATTTACTACTTTTAATGATATTTTCATTGTTCCATATTATTGTTTTGTGAGGAGAAAAGTTGTGCTTATAGCAGATTTTCCAGGCGAGAAGTGCTTGTTTGTGGAAGGCGCTGAGTTTTAGGGGCAACGCTGTAATTACATCTAAGTAAAAACTGAAGCCCCCCAACTAGGGATGCACCGATCCAGCTTTTTCAGTTCCGATACCGATCTCGATACTTTAGAAGTGAGCATCTGCCGATACCCGATATCAACCGATACTTGTGTAAGGACTGAAATAGCTCTTCTTTCCTTTTCAAAACATAAGACTTTTGATCATAAGTGTTATTTATACTGCAAGACACAACTGAACAACTTAAGAAGAGAGAGAAAGAGAGAGAGAGAGAGAAGAGAAGAAAGAGAGAAATAAAGAGAGAGAGCGCGAGGAGAGAGAAGAAAGAGAGAGAGGAGAAGAAAGAGAGAGAGAATGAGAGGAGAGAGAGAAGAGAAGAAAGAGAGAGAGAAAGAAGACAGAGAAATAGAGAGAAGAAAGAGAAATAGAAGAGAGAGAGAAAGAGAGAGAGTGAGAGGAGAGAGAGAAGAGAAGAAAGAGAGATAGAAAGGGAAAGAGAAAGCATGAGGAGAGAAAGAGAGAGAGAGAGAGAGAAAGAAAGAAAGAAAGAAAGAAGAGAAGACAGAGTAGTAGAGAGACGAGAGGACTAGAGAGAAGAAAGAGAGAAATAAAGAGAGAGAGCGTGAAGAGAGAGAGAAGTAAAGAGAGAGAGAAGAGAAGAGAGGAGAGAGAAAGAGGGAAGAGAAGAAAAGAGAGAGAATGAGAGGAGAGAGAGAGAGAGAAGAGAAGAAAGAGAGAGAGAAAGAGAAAGCGTGAGGAGAGAAAGAGAGAGAGAGAGAAAGAAAGAAGGAAAGAAAGAAGAGAAGACAGAGTAGTAGAGAGAAGAGAGAATAAGAGAGAAGAAAGAGAAAGAAAAGAGAAAGAGAAAAGAGAGGAGAGTGAGAAGAGAAAGAAAGAAAAAGAGAGGAAAGAAAGAAAGAAAAAAATGTCAAACATTGTGAGACATTCTGGCTCAACATCAGCCTATAAATCTGACTCATTATGTCCAATTAAACACAACTAGGATATCAGCTGAACCGATATCATGGAGCCGATACTTGATCCAGCAAAATTTCCCGGATCGGCGCCGATATTCGATCCCACTATCGGATCGGTGCATCTCTACCCCCGACATTTTGAAATATTTTGTTTGGAATGAAGTAGAAGAGTGAGTCCGGGTTTGAGATTTAACCTTGAATGTGTGATTTAGAACAGAAAAGTCCAGTGTTTCCAGTCCTCCTTCTTCTTTACAGTTGCATAAAACGGAGCTTTTGACGCGGTGCGATTTGTTTTTCCATGTGAAGTTCATGAAGATTTGGTTAATGTCTTTACATGTTGATTCTTTAATGTCCAGTGACAGAGCAGGGTATATGAAGCGAGATACTCCTTCAGCTTTTGATAGTAAAGTTCTTCCCCAAATTGAGGTGTCCCTTTGCGTCCACATATTTAAAATGTTCCTTGTTTTTGTCAATTTAGGGGAAAAGTTTAATTGCTGACGGTCATTACTATTTTTGCTAATATGTATACCAAGATATATAACACAGTCTTTTACAGCAATGTTTGAATTACAGCGTCATCACAATCAAAAACACACATAATCTCACATTTTGCTGTATTTAATCTTAATCCAGAGGCATTAGAGAATTGATTGACATTTGCTAATGCATTTGCAACCTGATGTGTGTCTGACAGAAATAAAGCTGTATCATCTGCAAGTTGAGTTATTTTGATTTCTTGATTAAAGATAGAGAGACCTTTAAATGGACAATTTTTGACATGAATAGAAAGAAGCTCAACAGCTAACAAAAACAGAAATGGAGCTGCAGGACAGCCTTGCCGGACAGATCTTGTTACAGGGAATCTGTTGGTAGTGTTTGGGTAGATCATAACACAGCTGTTTATATTATTGTATAGTAGTTGAATTGCTGAAACAAATTTTGCTCCGAAACCAAAACTCTGTAACGTTTTAAATAAAAATGAATGTTCGATGGTGTCAAAGGCTTTGCAGAAATCTAAAAATAAAATTACAGCATCAGTGTTAATATATTCAGAGTAATCGAGTAGGTCCAGGATTAGGCGAATATTCGAACTTATGTGTCTTTTGGACATAAACCCAGTCTGTGTGTCACTAATTATTTCCTCGAGTCCTGATTTGAATCTTTTAGCAAAAACAGATGCAATAATTTTATAGTCCACATTCAAGAGTGTTATAGGTCGCCAGTTTTCGATTAATAAAGGATCTTTCCCTGGTTTGGGTATCAAACATATTAGTCCTTGTTTCATTGTTGTAGTTAATTGTTGTTCTGTGATACATTGTGTGAAAGCATTAAAAAGAGGTTGTTCGATTATCTCCCAAAAGCGCTGATAAAATTCGACAGATAAACCATCATTGCCAGGTGATTTCCCTTTTTTTAGTGATTTCACAGTAGCTCTGATTTCTGTTTTTGTTATCTGTTGTTCACAGTCTGATTTCAAATGCTCAGAGATAGAGGGAATATGATTTTGAATTGATTCAATAAAAGACTCACACACATCAGGTTGTGTTACAGATCTGTAAATATCCCTATCAAAATGCTCTACGTACTTATTGATTACATTTGGGTTTGATAAGGTCTGGTCTCCATTTTTTAGTTCAGTTGTATTATTTCGTTTTTGGTTTCTTTTTTCAAGTGCAAAGAAGTAACTGGAGTTTTTTTCTCCTTTTTCCAACCATTTGCTTCTGGATCTAATAAATGCTCCTTTGGCTAAATTTATGTAATAATTATCCACTTCCTCTTTTAATTTTTTAATCTTAATTTCTTCTTCTTCTGTTGGATTGCCTATAGCTAAAAGACCATCGAGTTCCTTTATTAGAGATATTTCGTTTGCGACATCTTTTTTCTTCTTTTCTTTACTTCTTACAATAGCAGCTTCTCTGACTTTAAATTTGAAATATTCCCATTTTTGTACATGATTTAGTTCAACTTGATTAAATATTCCATCTGCCATTTGTTTTACTGTTTCACAAAATATTGTGTCAGTCAATAGATTGTTGTTTAGCTTCCAATAGCCTCTTAAGTTCCCGTTATTAGTCCACCTAATTCAATGTATATTGCTTTATGATCAGTTAAAGGTGCGTATACATGTGTGACTTTCTTTGTGTATTGTAAACATTCATTTGATATTAACCATGAATCAATTCTTGAGCAATATGTCCGATTTGAATTGTTCCATGTAAAATCATTAGTGTCTGCTAATTGTAATTCATTTGATATGAAAGTTGTACTTTTAAACTTTCCAGATTGAGATAAATTGGCTGGAAGTCTATCCATTTGATCATTAGGTGCATCATTATAGTCTCCTCCAAAAATTACCAAAGAATTTGTATATGTAACCTGTAAACTCTGAATTTGAAGATTTAACTTAGTAAACATCTGCTTTACAAGTGTTGAGCTGTTGAAACCATAAACATTACAAATAATAAAATAGCTGTCATCTATTTTTTGAATTAAAATGATCCATCTACCCTCATCTGATTTTACTATTTGGATTGTGTCTCCTTTCAACTTGTTTGGTAGAATAGCGACCCCTGCTGATTGATTGGTGCCAAGGCAGAAATGAATTTTCTCCCCCCACTGAGAGTTCCAGAATTTAATGTCGTCATTTAAAGAATGTGTTTCCTGAAGAAAAATTATATCTGCATTTTGCCTTCTACAAAACATAAAAATCGCCTTTCTTTTGACATTGTCTCTTATACCTCTTACGTTTAATGAAAATAATCTTAAGGAACCAAAGTTACATTTATTTGCAGTTATCTTTATTTAGTATTAAGTTAAAAGAAAAAAAGTTTGACGAACCAAGCACCTGTGACCTCATGTGCTAATTTTGTAATTCATAAGATGAATAAATAACTTATTGTAACTTTACTCAGACTTCATAGTTTGACCAATGTAACCAAGGAAAACAAAAATCATAGCCTGGCTTTATATTTGGAAAACCTAGGTACCTGTGCTCCCCGCCCTCACCCGCCGCCCGCCACCCCCTCCCCCCATACCCAAGCCTTGAACCAGTCGTATATCTTTACATTAAATTCTTTTACCGTCTATTACAGCTCGCACGCCAACAAAAAAGGCCTTCTTCCCCTCCTTCCTCGCAGCTTCTATTTGTGGCCAAAGCTTGTTTCGAAGCTCTTTATCTTTGGAGGTAAGATCTTCCCTGAAGAAAAGTTTTCTGGCTTTGAGATGATCCGATTCCTTTGCGCTCCTCCAGATGCGTTCCTTGGTAGATCTGGAGATGAAACGGATGAGTACCGGGCGGATGAACCCATCTCTTCGTGGCCCGACCCTGAGGCAGATGTCCACGAAGAGCGGCAGAACATCTTCAGTCTCCGGGGCCACCGCGCGACAGATGTCGGTAACGATCCTCTTCAGGTTCTCTCCTTCGCTCTCAGGTAAGCCACACAGGCGCAAGTTCCAGCGCCGGTGATACCGTTCTTGGTCATCCAGCCTCTCCTCGAGCTCCCGAATCCGTTTCTCGGAAGCCGATGTCTCTTTTTGAAGTGTTTTGACATTTTCTTTGGTTTCTTCGGCTCTTTGAGTAGAACATCCAACTGTGCATTAATAGTGGCAATCTCTGATGTGTTTTTGTCGATTCGCTCCATAATTTTTCCGGTATTACTGTCCATAGCGCTCATCAGATTTTCTTGCAGCTCCTGGAGCGTGAGACCCATTTTGCCTTTCTTATATTCGGGAGTGAAACCGGAGGAATACGAGTAATCTTCCTCACCTTCCATTGTGGCGTATGAGTGGTGTTCCAGAAAACTTGTGTTAGTTGCAATGTCTATTTTTTTCCCTTGGCCTTTGGTGGCTGCTCTTGGCCTTTTCTCGGAAGTCATCTTGCTGAACGATGCAGTAAGTCGTCGTGCCACCAAACAGTTGAGCCAGTAGATTACAGCAGTTTTGTTCTACCTCAGGTTTGTAGTTGAGCGAAAAGGCAGAGCTGGTACTTTCCAGGCCAAATAAGTCTAAAAAGTGCGGTTTTTAGTTGGTCTCAGGGCTTTAATCCAACATCACCCGCTTAGCATTGAGCACGCCAAACTTTGGTAGCCGCCATCTTGGCTCGAAAGCGTTCCGCGCTTCCTCCTCCTAGCTCCATCAGAAATCTTGTGAATGACGCGCTGTGTCCGACCCATTTTTGCCCTATAAGGAAGTATGCATTATTCATTTTTATGTAAATAACCGTTCGTAGCTGGGGTTTGGTGAATTTGGCGTAAAGGCTGTTAGGAAGGAATTTGGCTCGTTACGAACCCGTCATGAATCACACGTAGAGTTTTCGCAGCAGCTTCTTAAGGTGAAAGTTACGCACAGATTTTACGAAGATTTTCATGAATGAGGCCCAATGACGAGACGGTGTAGTCCCCTCCTAGGGGGAGGGCTTAACTTCATATAAATACAGCCAGTCTCAGTCTACTTCCATCAGATTGAAAATGACTTTCGGATGAGAGTCGAAATGTCTTGATCTTCGGAAACACTGTCCAGATGACTACTTTGAAGACTTCTACTATAAAGACATTGACACATGTTACAACTGTGGGGAACAAGGACATTGGTCCAGGGACTGCCCAGAGCCCCGCAGACCGAGAGACGTGGAGGCAGAGGTGAGAACCAACAAAGTAACTTTCAACAAGCTCCCCAGTCGTCCAGCCACCTCTCCGACTGACCGGGTGACAATGGCCAGCAGATAAGCGCTTCACACTCTTTTACACCCAACACCACTTCACACGCTCATTGCAATGAAGAAGCGCTTGCAACTGATACACTGCTTGCTTTAGTACAGGACAGAATTAGAGAATTAGAATAACAATGACAAACTTGTTCTTTATTTGACTCTCCAGCATATAGTGGATTGCTTGTGATCAAGTGGCAGAACCATTTTTTCTATACTAGCGCCAGTAGTCAATCTGCGGTAAATAAATAAAGATAATTCAACTCTTTTACAATTACAATTGTCTCAAAACCCACAACTCTTGAAATCAGCAGAAATGTGTTCGACTTGAACTGTGTTAAGCATAGTGTGAACCCTCTGATCTATGTTTACGAAGAGTTATTTGATATACATACTGGTCAGTTTGCTGGACGCAGCACTCCCATTTCTAAACTCCAGAATCTGACAGATAGAAGGTTGAAAAATGTGCACTTTTGTCCGGACTTAGCTTTTGAAAAAATAATTTACAGTGATTTTTTTCTAATGTCTCAATGGCAATTTTTTGTGACAACAACCGTCGCATTTCATTAGTAGAATACACTCCTCAACGGCAGTGTTAATCATTTTCAGTTTTTATCGTCTATCGTCGTGTTTCAATTACAAAATCTTAGGTTGTTTTGCTCAAAACTACGTTACTACTCATGATTGGAAGCTGTCAATGCGCAGTCCAAACTTAATCTTCTAGTCATTGTCTTTGAACACAATTTTACTCCCATGCATGGTCAAAATGTCTACGATCAGTACATCTGTCACCATGAATCAAGAAACAACTTTTTTTGCTGAGACCTCAGCTTTTATAAGTCAATTGTTTTTCCTGAATTGTGATTGATATCAAAAGTCTGATCTATTATTAACATTGTACTTTGTCATGACGTGTAAAATAAATAAATACATTGAATTGAGTATAATAATAGGAATAATAACTACAAAAATCAAGTACATTTAAACATTAATTTTAACTGCAGTGCTAATGAGATTATTGAAAAGCAGAATACAGTGATGTCCTGTAAATGCAATCCATTGCAGGCATTTTGTGCCAAATTTCTTTAAAATAGACAAACATTTTAGAGATGTGACATTAGGGAAAGATGACTGCATCCACTCTTCTTGAGTGGACCCCTGACAATATAACATGACAATACTGGATTTTACTCATGTAGCAGTTTTTAAATCCAGAACTTTAAACCCAGCAATCTCTTTGTGATGATGGGACCATCACGTTAAGCTAAATGACGACCACATTTCACAAGACTGGACCAGACTAACTCACCTTTAACTAACTATGACTGTTTGTTTTTTGCTGGGTATACTGTGGTCATTGATTACGCTTTCCTTTCCTCTACATCCTCATTGGTGAGAACAGGCAGCAGAGCTGGAGGCGCTGAGGCATGTAAATTGACCAAAAATCATTCTGTTACAATTTATACTGACTCAAGGTATGTTTTTGGATTGGTTTATAATTTTGTTGTGCTTTAGAAACACAGACAATTCTCAAATCTGATGGTAAATTTATTTAACATCACCAAAAGTTGCTTCATTGCTGGAAGTTACTCTTTTCCTCTTCAAAATTGGAGTTTGTAAATGTTCTGCTCACACTGCTTCTTCGGACCCTGTGTCAGGCAACACCCAAGCTCCCCCTCCCCTCTCCCTTTCTCTTCTCCCTGACTCGTCCCCTCCTGCTTCTCTCACAGATTTATGCTCTCTCTCTCAACTTGAGGTGAAATGCACTGTGGTCCTGTTGTAATAAATTATACTAGTGAGAAAAATATTACAATATTACTGCACATTATTACTGTCTCAAAAATGTAACTGAGTTACACTAATGTGAGTTGAGCTAATCACACATTTGTTAAGACTTCGTAATACTAATCCTGTTACACTTGATTACGGGTTAATTTATGGAAATGTGATGTCATAACACATTTTCACCTTTAAGCCAACAGACTTTTAGTTTTCAGTATTTTAGTGGTGTTTCAGTCGTTTTCAATAGAATATAAAAGCAATTAATTTATATGAAAGTAACTTAGTTACTTAGATTATAACTGTACTATATTGTCAATATTGCTATAAGTCATGAGTTACAATACTGAGTTACTGAAAAGGGGAATATATTACAGTAACTAGTTACTTTTGTAATGAGTTACTGCCATCACTAGTCCTGTTGTAGAGATACTTTGTTGAATTATGTTTGGTTTGTCAGAAATGATAAGTCCTACCTGTCACAATGCCTCTTTCAATGCAAAGTTGTCACATGGGTTAATTAGACCATGTGTCAAAAGGAGGGATGTGCAGATCTGTACAACAATTTTTAATTCAGAAAAGGCTTTAGAACATTTGCTGCTAAGAGCTACAAGAATTGTTTAATCTGTGCTTAAAATAACCTAGGCAGACGCAAACCACTAACACAACAGACCTCACACACTCCACCAACTAGAACATTTCAATGTTTAGTGATGGACTTAATTGAACTTACACATAATGAAGGAAAGAATATTATTGTTTGGTAATGGTAGATATGATATCCAAATGAGTAGAGGTTTTCCCTACCAAACGTCCAAGTTCTGCAACCATAGCTAAAACATTATTTACTGAAATAATTCTCAGATTGAAATTCTACTAGTTCTCTTCTGATAATGGCTCTAATTTGAAGTAATAAAACACCTGTCTGGTCATTTGAAAATGGCATAAAGACACATTGTGCATATAGATCAAGAGACACAATTAAGATAGATAGAAAAACAATATAATCAAATTTAAATTGGTTAAATGCAGTGAAGTAATAAAACTCAGATGACCTAAGTGCCTGCCTATTGTTCTGATGTACATGAGGATGAGAGTGAGATTGTGTTTGCAGCTTTTCCTCAACACGTTGAAATAGGACCTTAAAGATCACCCATGGACACTAATCTCTGCGAAGACGCATTGGTAAGTTACTGCATATTTTTGACTAATTATCTTTCTGATATTAGACGACAGGTTGCATCAGCACTCCCACAACAAGCAGATCAACAGGCATCAAGTCAAGAGCTTCTGTCAAAAGAATTGGCAACAGCAGCGTTTGCTGGGACCCTTCCAGGTGCTTCTCACAACCCACACCGCTATTAAGGTCCAGGAAAGGGCAACTTGGGTGTACGCCTCACACTGCAAGCAAGTTCCAATCTCAATTGTTCGATAAGATGTACAAGGAGACCCAATCAAAGGAGGGACACCCACACACACCAACCCTCCCACCGACTAAACACTGTTAGCCTACACTGTTAGCTGCAAAAGGTGACGTGTGTTAGTAACCGTTCACCTAGGTCAGGGGTGTCGAACTCATTTTGACAAAGGGCCACATTGGCATCTTGATTGTCCTCGAAGGGCCAGTTGTAACTAAAATAAATTTTACTAATCTTTGACGTAAACAAATAATAGTTGTATTTGATTATTGTATATTTATTTGAAGGGACATCTGCATTATTCTGAAAAATGACTTACTCTTTAAGTTTTAGACAAATCTTTTCTTTAGGTTAAGACACCAAGATTACTTTTGTTACTAATATAAAATTTAAGTGGACCTTATAAGACCTTGAGGGCCGGATAAAATGAGGTGGAGGGCCGCATCTGGCCCCCGGGCCTTGAGTTTGACACATGTGACCTAGGTCATAGAGGAGCAGAAAATAGGCCACAGACGAGCCCGCCACCTACGGCAGAAGCAGACGTAAGCATCAAGGAGCGAGTGCCTTAGCACCTGTTCAGACATCCAGGTTATAATTATGTTCTATGAGGTTTTACTTGTGGTTTGCTTCTTGTGTCAATAAATATTGTGCTTCCATTGTGATGGTTGAAATTGCAGAATTAATATTTGAAAACGATTATACGTTAAGTTAGTTCTCTAAAACAATAATTGATATCAATATGCTAAATATGTGTATACAGTATATGACTCACACAATCGTTCCAACTGTTGGGTTGTCTGTACTCACATGCCTATTAACCCTCTAATCCTCACATTACACCCCTATCTGATACTTACAAACACTTCCCAAAGACTTTGTTTTTATTTGTTTCAGCCGACTTTTTGAATGACAAAGACGCACTGGCACATTTCTTTTCTACTTATTCCAGTTACTAATTCTGACTGCACCTCTAAATTAACTAATAAGATGAGCAAGACTCCAATTTCTGATCTTGTTCATATCAGACCAGGCACAAAATATGTTAGTTATGCTGTGGCACAAGTCTCACTGACAAATTCCAGGTCAGTATTGTTTGATTATGTCAATCCCTTGCATGCCATATCACGGTAATCCCAGTTTAAGTACTTTATTCACAAGTTCTGATCATTCTTTTATTGTGGCTGTTAATTTAACGTCTCTGCATCACTGATCATGATTTCATATTGAACTCTTCATGATTTTCTGGCCTGGGATGGTAAGCCTGCCTAACTCAAATTTTAGTAATGTTTGATGTTGCCATTCTTGTCCTATGCTTCCTTTCTTGTTGTATGGACCCTAATATAAAATCTCAGATTTCTTGCATGCTCGAGTCTTCAATGCTGGTAAAGTACACTGCTCTGCATGCTGCTTAGCCAGATCCTGATAATCCCTTCTGTAACTTGTTCTTCAATGACAAAACTATTAAATAATGAATATGTAAACCATGTCATGATTGATTTTCTTAACCCCTTGACGTCCGAATTATTTTCTGAAAATAAAACATTTTTTTTCAAAGATTATTTTTACTTCAGTTAGGCCCCAAAACAAGGATCAGTTGAAATTTTTTCAATAGCACTAAAAATAAAAAAGTTTTTGAGTACGTGCCATAAAAGGCACACTGGGCCACAGAGGAACACAAATTACCCATATTTGCAACTAAGTCACAGAAAAACACATTTTTCCAACTTGTATTCTCAATATATTTTATTGATGTGTCAATTTGATGCAAACGAAGCTTTTTCAATTGTCATGGCCCAATTTTCATAAATTAGGTTTCCAGGACAGACCTAAAATATGCCTGAAAATGTGAATACAATAGGGCAACTCTACCACTACCTGGGCTAAGACACTTTATTGACCAGATTTATTCATGGAAACATATTGTCAAAGTTAAAATTAAATAAAATACCCTTAGAAAAAAAACAAAAAAACATATATAATATGGTATATAATTGCATAGTGCTGTGTATATAATATATATGCTATATAGCATATATTGGCACTATTTGTTTGTCAGCAATCAAAATAGTATTATTTGAGATACACTGTAATTTGGAAAGAAGCCCATCTGTCAATACAATTATTTTGAAAAACTAATCAATGTTGTTGGTGACCTGTTGGCTCGTTGTCTTGTGCAATTACAACTACTGGTATACAGCATACACTGCACCACTGCTCTCTAAGCCTGGGTAAATCAAAAAACACTCATGTGCAACATAGTGCCAACAAAATACTGCCACTTTGGAGACAGTTTAGGATGGTTCAAGTTACTTTGTTGTCAATTCACAAAGGTTCATCATCAAAAATGTCTATAATAGTGATTGCACAGTCTGACTGTTTGAATAAGGAAGCACACCTCATCTTTCTCTTATAGATTTGGAGTTTTTGACTGTATTCAGTGTCACATCTTTGTTCTACTGTACTGTCCTCCTCATGATAACGACAGGTGAAAAGCGCCTTCCTCACTAAACTGACAGGTGCAGAGCATCCTTCTCAGTGTAATGACAGGTGCAGAGCGTTGTCCTCATTGTAACGTCAGGTGCAGAACGTTGTCCTCACTGTAACATCAGGTCCAGAGAGTTGTCCTCAGTGTATCGTCAGGTGCAGAGCGCTGTCCTCACTGTATCGTCAGGTGCAGACCGTCCTCCTCATTGTACTGTCAGGTGCAGCGTGTCCTCCTCATTGTAATGGCAGGATCATCGCACTGTGGTAGCAGACACAGAGTGAGATAAAGTCATGCAGGTGATACACCTGTCACCATAAATCTTACATAATGTAGCTTTACCAAATGATTTATATCTAAATATGGAGATAGAGACATACCCATGACATTGGTGAGGCAATCCACCCACAGCAGCAGCAGTGATGTCCTCCTCACAGCAGCTGTCACACTGGTGGTACCTCAGAAATAAAATACAAAATAAACATTAAGCCTACACAACAGTTATTCAATGTAATAATAT
Organism: Mugilogobius chulae; assembly: GCA_038363315.1. Taxonomy (NCBI): domain Eukaryota; kingdom Metazoa; phylum Chordata; class Actinopteri; order Gobiiformes; family Gobiidae; genus Mugilogobius; species Mugilogobius chulae. The sequence goes on from CM076416.1 coordinate 9,451,626, forward strand.
AGCATTGGCAATATAATTTTTACTGTTTAATCACTAATGCATGGAGTGATTGTGCTTACACCACATGTAAAACTGTTTGTGTTGCTTACAAAACAACATGACAGATGGACAGAAACGCACGACCATTAACTGGCCACCCAAGCTACTGCACGTAGCTACACAACACAATCCATGCGCTTATCCAGTCAACGATGCAACGCGAGGTTTTGCACGATTAATTCATAAATAAAGCAACACATCACACATTTAAAACAAGGCTGAGTTCAGAATGAATCAGAACCGAGCCCGAAAAAATCCGGGATTTATCACAAAAGCTAAACAGAGTTGTCCCAGGTTAGCATAGTTTACGCACCACACAACAACAACATCCGTAGCCTGGGTCTTCATAGATCCACAAAGCGAGTACAACAAGCTGTGGATGCGTGCAACGTCACAGTTATTAAAGTTTGTGTTGCAAAGAAAACGTGAGCCTGAACGGATCAGAAAGCAGGCGGAGGTGCACACCACGTCTGAAGCTAGCTAGCTAGGCACATCCACCAAACCATTCTCATGCTAACCAAACACAAACACTGCTAACAATGGCGGCAGGTCTGTGATAGAATCGAAGCACAGGGTTGTGACTTAAAAACACGTGTAACACAACAATTTGACGATAACTAACCCAACAACTGCTAAGGAAAGTCCCTAGACATCTGTAAAAGACCAAAAACAGCGTAAAATGGTCAAAACAAGGGCTTTTATGGTCCAGTGTCCCCTATATGGCACAAACCGAAAATCTCCGATTACGGCAAAAGTATTTGTCATATTGACTTCATATTGACACAGCACATAGACAGGCACAGCGTTAGCAACTACATATTTTTTTGGTGTCGAAACTCACCTTTATTTCGCTGGACCAACGCTGAGTAGAAGCCTCCAGGGACAAGTTGCTGCTGAAGTAGCGTCCTCTCACGTCAACAGGATGCAGCATTTAGCAGGAGGAGGTCACCAAAATAAAAGCGGTCACAATTTATTCACAAGGGCTGAAGGAACATGCAGAACCCGAGAATGGATGTGTGCACCTCACACAGCGGCCGCAATTTGAGTTTAAACGGTACGTGCCATATTCGGCACACCTGACGTCAAGGGGTTAAGCATCAACTGCTGTGAATTTCTTATTGTTTTGCAGGTTGTTGTTTTTTTACACCATATATAAGTTTGCTAATGCTAACATTTTACTTGTATATAGTGTATATTCTAATGCTGTTTTGCTTTTTGCAGGTTGTTTAATTTTAAAGTTTTACTGTTTAAATATGTTTTACAGCTATTTTGATGGTTGACAAATAGTTTTATAGTTGATTAAAGTTAATCAAAAGGAGGGAATTGAGATGGAACATACAAAAATGAGGCTTTGTTTCTGTTGAAACTAAGCTGCATAACCTTGACATGTACATTTTGATAAACGGGCACATTTGCCAATTACTAAAGAATGTGAGTTTCTCTTCCTGCTCAACTCTCCTCCTACACCTTTGTACTGTCCTGTGTCTCATAAGATAAGACCCACTGGGAAACAGCCCAGTGGGAGCAGGAACTCTGTTCTTGACAGACTTGTATCTCTCACTCTCTTTGCAAAGATATTTACAATAAACCACATAAAGACACTTCTGTTTTCCTCGGATTCTTTATACAAATTAATTTCCAAAACATCACCCACTGCGTAATGACATCAGTGCTCATTTGGTTCAGCTTGTTGAGCGAGTGGTGCGTTGTGCCACCTCTAGTTCAACGATGAGCTGGTTCGAATCTTGTTCCTGTGTTTTCATTTTCGATTTTCATTTTTAGAAAATACTCACATTATAGGCTCATGTGCTTATGTAGACTAAAGCAAAGGTTTCATATGTATGTTTTGCAAAGTAAATATTAAAAAAAACCTTGACGAGCAAGTAAGCAAAGACTTGGTGCTGTTGCTGTGCAGCTTCCTCCGCTGCAAATCTCACATCAGGACCAGGACCGCTCCGACACAAAACTCACATCATTTACCAAGCTCACTGTTCATATTTGGTGCTGTCAATCAAAGTCTGTTCACACCCACTGGGCGTCTCTTAACAGGCCTCCGGGCATCTCCCACTTTTGCGAGTCTGTTTGAGGTGCAGTTGTGTGCAGAGTTAGTCTCACATTAATGATAGTCTCTAAGTGGTGTTAAATGTGTTGGTTGTCTTTAAGAAACAAACCTCTCCAAAAGAAGCAAAGAAATGTTTTTGGTGAGTCAGGAGCCATGGAGGTGTTTGTGTAAATGTGACCCTCAGGCCGGACTCAGATGTGGACACTAAACAGTCTAAATGCATGACAGCTTCTCTCTACATTCTGATTGGTCGGCTTTTATCACAACATCGTGGCCCAGAGACTCGTTGTGATTGGCTGATGCATTATGCTGTGCTCACACTGAACATGCACATGTATCACTTCTGTTTCTGTTTGTTCTTAAAACAAATGCAGCATACTGTGTATATTTTATTACCTCATTTTAATTTTCTAGTTTACTTAGTATACTTTACTTTATACTTTCTATATGTGCATTATTTCTAAATATTTTTATCATAGATCATATTTTTTTTTCTTATTAGTATCACCAATGTTCTATGTTGCACATTTGCATTGAAGCAAATGCTTCGTTTGTGAATTTTGTTTTGCCAATAATTTTTTTTCTGTTTCTGATGTAAATGAACACAAAGTTAAATCATGAAGCACAAAATAACACCAATAAAACATAAGTAGTTCTATTATCTTGTAGGCCTGCATCATTAAACAATACTTCAGTTCACTAGCAAGAACCGCAACAAGAGAATGTTTTTAAGATATTTATTCATGAAGAGTGTATCAATGGATGGATGGATGGATGGATGGATAGATGGATGGATAGATGGATGGAGAGACCGTGGACAAAGACTGTTTCTACGATCTGTTCAGCTGATCCAGGACGTCCCACCTGTAGATGGACACGTCTTCATCAGGAGAACAGTCAAGATGTGGGGTGTGGGAGTCAGGAGAGCTGCGAGAAGACGTGTTGTTAGGACCGGATGGTAAAAGCAGAGGCTGGAGGTGTGTCCGAGGAGGCGAGCGAGGCGTGGTTTGCTGTTGAAAAGGTTGGTGTGGCCCTGCTCCTGAACCTAAGTCAATAAATCTATTAACTCCCAATATTGTGAAAAAAAAAAACTCCTACATCTCTTATACATTTTTAAAAAGTTCTTGTTTTGTGACAAAAAACAAACAAATTAAATTTAGTTGTCAACTGTTTTTAATAAGAATTAATAAGAACATTTTCAAACATCAACTATTATTTAAGGTGCTTTAGGCAAAAACTGAAACATTTCTCAAATGTGCAAATCTGACACAAGAACTGAGGGGAAAATAAGTCATTTAATTGGTCCGCCTGGCCCGCCAGGATGACCTTGTGGACCTCGACCTGGATTTCCACTTCAGAGTCATCATTCTCGATATCATGGCGCGGTATTTCATTGCCCTCCAAGCTGCAATCCGGGCTCGCCACATCATGGCCTTCCACCTGGAGAACCACCTGGACCGGACCATCGCTCCCTCCAGACCTGGTCCCAGCAGATCTGTGCAGACAAATACAGGTAAGTATTAAACAAAATACATACAATTTAATTTTGCACAAAATGATTACAAACATATATTTTTGTTAGATTTGTGAAAAGTCTGTTCATGTCTCTGCTCTAATACTTGGTTGTGTTCTTTTGCCAGGAGCAGCTCGTCATTAGGGCGATAGGTGCGACTCACCGCCAACAAACAGAGGAAAAAATGAGCGAGATGTGTAGTTAAAGTTGATGAAAACCGATTAAATCTGATTAAAATGCCATTAAACATCCTTGTCCCACAGTCCCGCCTCTTTTGGTGCGCGGTCAGCCTGACTTAAAATCACACCCGCTGCTTCCATTGAATCTAATGTAAGAGCGCTTTTTTCTAAGTTTCAGCCTCACAATGCAAACTAATGGGACTAGCGGTGCTTGGACATAGGCTGTGCGTTGTCACGCAGGCTGTGCGTTGTCACGCAGATGTACGTGACGACGCAAGGCACGTTCACCTGTCAGTCAAACACAGTCAAGTGAGCGCGGCTAGTGATCCAACTCAGAATATTCAGCACCAAACAAGCTGTTTTAACAACTACGATCCCTAAGGCCAAATTTAAGCATCATGCACATTACAACAAAAGGTAGGAGAATGTATAATTGTGTATTTTTGCCAAGTTGGATTTAGAGTTGTGTATTTTCTGAACTTGTTTTCCATCATGGCATCCATGTCCATGTTTACTGTGGCTCTCAGGCTGGTTATATTGTCCTAAATATTAACAGATAGACATGGTATTATAAATATAAAGCCTGCTTATGCTTTTTACTGGTCTGAATCTTGATTTTATAGTTTTATTGACATAAGTTGGCCACATGCCATTTGATTTCACGTGAATGCTATCTAGTGGTGGAAAATGATATTATATTGATTGATTAGACAATATAATTGTGAGCATTGGGCTTTGATAGCTGGCAATGTATTGACCAAAACACCCCCAAAGAAATTAGTCAGGAGCTGCCACTGCCTCTTGCATGAGTTAGTGCATCAGTGTGGTGAGTCTGGAGTAGAGGTAAGATCTTAAGCCCGAGCCCAGGCCCGGGCCCGACCCGGCCCGAATTTCGGGCTGGGTCGGGCCCAGAAATGTAAATTTTACGTTCGGGCCGGGTCGGGTCGGGCTCGTGCTTCTCTCTCGCTGACTTTTTAAAATAAATATATTTATATACTGTATTATGTGCAGTGTTCCCTCGCTATATTGCCGTTTTTTACAGTGTAGGCTACAGCGGGTGGTCCTTGTCTGGGTCTACGCTGTGTATTAAAAGATAAGTGTATTTAGCACTAAAACACAATGTTTGGGGACTGTTTCAAGGCACCAGCATTCACAGTCATTAGCCCAGAAGCTCTTTTAGAAAACTTACGGCTACTTGGATCACACAGGAGAAGCTGACCTGACCCAGCCTCAGGACCAACCGAGAACTCAACCAGGACTGTGCAAAGAGCGCACTGACACAGCGGTGAATCAGCATGAAGCAACAACGCACTAATAATCTGTGTCCAAAACACTACAGCCTCGCATTTACCACGCAAAACTACCACAACGTACGAATCCACGTAAGAGCTGCAACTAAGCACAAGCACTTACCTCACTGAGAATAACATCCATGTCACGCTTTGCTCCTCTCTGAAGAAATAAATCCACAAAACGAACACTGTCCATCGTGTTTAAAGTCTTCGCAAAGCCGTGTCCACTCACAGTGTACAAAAACAGTCCGTGCAGTCCGTGCTACGGTCTTAACACGATCCTCCAGCCGCTGTAAAAACACCGCTGACGCGCACGTCTTGGCCACTGATCCACCCGAATCCGCGCATCACTAGAGTGATGTGTACGAATGTTTGGACCGTTGTTTGTTTAAACAAGAGAGAAAATGTGAATGCCTGTTTGAGAAAAGCGTAACGTGTGTGGTGAACGGTCATATAGGCTATTGGCTACTGAAATTAATGTAAAAAAATAAACATGACCACTTCACGGATTTCGCCTTTCGCTGGTTATTTTCAGAACGTAACCTCCATGATAGTCTTGGGAACACTGTATACTAAAACGATGTATGGATACTAAACTAAGGAATACTTGTTATAAATATATAATTTGAATAAAACAGAAAAGGCGCTGTACAGGAGGCGCAGAGCCAGAGCATGCCCTGCGCACGTGAACACCCCCCTTCCCTCCTCCTCCTGAGTCGGGCTTGCTTCGGGCTCGGGCCTGCAAATCAAGTTAATTGGTCGGGCTCGGGCTGGGTCGGGCTTTAATACCAGCGGGCCTGGGTCGGGTCGGGCTAGATTTTTTAGGCCCGATCTTACCTCTAGTCTGGAGGAGATGCTCAGGTCGACCTGAAGCTCATCTGCACAGTTGACTTTGGTGTCTCTCATCTTCTTCTGAACAAGACTCTCTATTAATCTGATCATGCTTGTAATATCTTTGTTTAGAATAATCTTATGCAACATTCAAATGTTTGAGACACTGATTTTTTACACTGTTTTGAAGTAGAATATATCACAGTTTCCAAAACATTTGTCCTTCCTCACTTTCTGTTACAAAATCAATATGTTACCTCTTTGATACAAGTACAAGCACTTAGACAGACTTTATTCACAATATTCTTACTCATGAATCCCCCCAGTAGAATGTGATATTATCATAAGACAGTTTTTCGTGTTAATAGTATGTACTTTGCTTAAAGTTAATTTCACACATTGTCAATCTACTCTGTTCACTCTACACCCAATCATTGTCTCTGTTATAACAAAAACTGCTTCTAAACATTCATTGGAGCTTCTGTAGGACTATTCAATCAACTAAACAGCATAATAAAAATAAATATTTTTTTTAATTCTAATTACTATTACTATTATCATTTTTTAATTGAATATCTTTGAAAAGATTAAGCAGATCCCGGCTCCTTAAAGATCTAAAGGATATCTAATGTGTAAACCCAAAACTCCATACACATAAATGTCCAGCAGATGCCAGTATACTCGTAACAGGGTACCATTTCATAGCACGTGTTTAAAGCTATGGTCACAACGACCTGCTACGACCTCTCTGCGAACGATTTTTTTCTCATTTCCTACGTCATTCTTGAGGCGTTGTTACGAAAAAACAGCGCTCGCAGCTCGTTCGTAAGTTCGTAGACAGGTCGATGGTCTTGTTAAAGATTTTCTACGACCAGTCTACGAACGCAGAGACTAAAGCCTGTACAATGTGCCTGAGCGGAAGAGTCAAAGTGGAGAGAGACGCGCTCTGGAGACTGCGCATCCCTTGAGGCGCAGTTTAGCCTGTACGAGGGATCTGTATGAAAGCCCACGGGCCTGGAGCACGCGACGGAAACGCAGCTAGCTTTAAACACGGAAAGGAACGGACAAGGAGCGCACGGGAGGACAGGACAAGGAGCGCACGGAGGGGACCGGACAAGGAGCGCACGGAGGGGACCGGACAAGGCGCGGCACGGAGAAAGGACGGAGCGCGCAGGGGGCCCGGACCCAGGGCGCGGGGACCAGACCCGGAGCGTGAAGGGATGAGATCGCTTGAAACACAGCCGGACCAGACCAGGAGCGCGCGGAGAGGAACGGACCCGGAGCGTGCAGGAATATCGCTTGAAACACGGCCAGACCGGACCAGGAGCGCGCGGGGAAAACGCAAATCTTCTGGAGATGGACACAACCACGGGGAGAACAGCTGTAACAGACGTAGACATTTGGACAACTTCTGCTCGCTGGCGGTGGAATATTGTTTTTGCTTCAAACTTTTTTATATGAACACAATGATGTCAGTGGATTAGTCTTCAGCATCCGTCTTCGCTTTGGGAGTTTTGGCGTCTCCTCTGCAATACGCAGGTAAGAAACAAAGCGGTTTTGATGTTTTTACGGAGGTTTGACTTTGTGAGTTTGTCGTGTTTCGAGTGAGAGAGACAAACGATCAGAACAGATTTCAGACAAAGTCTACACAGAATATACATGGCTATTCATAAGCATATTTGTGTTTTGCTGGTGTGCAATTAGGTTATTGCTATTCCGGTACGGTTTACGAAAGGTTTAACAGCTAGAAACAACGCAGGGACATCGCGCAGCTCCCGTGCGATACAAAATAGATGCAGGATTACCGTAAAGACGCATTAAGCAGGCTTTAGGGCACACACAAGGATGCCGTACGGCTTCATTTCCCCAAGAATGTCGTGAGTTGTTGGTGAGAGCTGAAAGTCTGCCGTAAGAAGACTGTACGAAAATAGTTTCCACTCCACGAGCCACGTACGAACCCCAGATTTCGTACGACCTGTAAGATTCATACGACCATTTTATTCAAACGGATCATTGTGACCGCAGCTTTAGTTTCAGTAGTTCACGGAGCACCAGTTATTACTAGTCTATGGTTAATTACTGTACCTCTATTCTCCAACACGGACATTCTTCCACAGCAGGGATACAGCTGACTATATCAAAATGCGAGTGGCGAAGAGCTTCTGTATTGCGCACGCGTGGATAATTGCCTGATCTCAATGCGTGATTTGGAGTTTGCTTAGGCAGTAATTTCGGCCTTGCTGACTCTGGCGATGATAATGGTCTTGACACTCTGTGTCAGGGTAGCGCTGTCAGCCGGGCCTGTCTCATTTGCATAGACGAACTTGACCAATCACAGCACTTCTTTGTAGTTTGGGTGCGGACGACGTACTTTGGTCAATTTGAGCAGAATTACAGATTATTTTGACTTTTGAAAAACGTGCACAGAGAGGACATGTTTGCATTTCTGGATGGGAAAGATGTCTGTGTTTTTTCTCGTCTGGATTTAACATAAAACGTGATTTCTCAGGTACTTCCGGGGTCAGACGCTTCGACCAATCAGAAAATCAGACTGACACGCTCGTATTAATCTGGCGTGAGCCGTGTAAGATTGGACTGGGACTAACCTTTGTTTTCATGTCAGGTTCTGTCCAGATAAGACAATACTTGAATCTTTTTGGACACTAGGATTTGTCCAGAGAGCGGACTGTTTACGCACTGTGGACTTCAGAGCAACACACCGGTAAGAAACTTGACTCTTTGTCATGTGTTGGCTGTTTGACTCTGAAAACTCTCACAGTTTGTAGTATTTGAGACGGAGATTTAGGAAGGTTTAAAGATACAGTTCGTGTTTTCAGAGCTGTCTTTGTGACTCACATAAGGTCATTTCTGTTGCTTACTTGTCTGATGTGTTCATTTGAAGATTAACGTGAATTTTCTGTCACTATTTGTTGATTGTCGCCCCTGTGAAGTGAAAGTGGCTTGTATATATCGATGTGCAGTAATAGATGGTTTTACACACGTGATGAGTGCTTTATGACCCCGTGTGTGTCTCACATTTTACATTCGACTAATTCCCCAACACAGCTGTCATTTCCATGTGCTTTTGTGACAGCTGTTCTCTGGGTCTGGTTGAATATTAGACTTTCATTGAGTTGTTCTGTTTTTGTGCAGACTCATTTCTACGTGTTTGAGAACATGTGAACAGTAACAGTCCCGTTGTTACAGCTTCATTCATTTGGTCTTAAACCAGATATGTCACTGTTGATGCCTTGACTTGGTTAAAGGTTCGTTTTTACTGTTGTTTTGTGTCTGTGAATGAATAAGTTAGTCTTTTATTCCTGTTCTTTTTATGATTCATGATTTATTCATTGAGTAGTGCCAGCGCACTGAGATTAGAACATAATTCATTTGTATTTGTCTTTTTGTTAAAATGATCTCTCATTTTGGATTTTTTCTTTGTGTTGAAACTTATTTTAAATACAAATCTTTGCTCAGTTCTTTTAGATTGAATTGAGTGATATTTCATGTAGTTAAAATGTAATAAACTTTACCAGCCTCTTGTAACAGTAAGTCATAAGTTCAGTTATGTAAAGTCTGTCTATAAATCTGTTTTGGTCTCAGTGCTTCAGGTTTTACCATTGGCTTCATGAAAACACAAAACAAATAAGTATTTTTTGCCTGTAAACATTAAGCTATCTTCTTTGTATAAAGTCAGGTGTGGGAGATAAATTACTGTTAATGAGTCTCATTTTGTCCCTGCAGAGAACATGAAGATGAACATGAAGTACCTCAGTGCCCCTGTGAAGGACGAGATGGTGAAGTAGAAGAGCCTCACTGTGGTGTGTGTGAGAGGAGGAGATGGTGAAGTAGAAGAGCCTCACTGTGGTGTGTGTGAGAGGAGGAGATTCCTCAGATGAAGCTGAGACACCCTGCAGCTTGAGAAATACAAGAGGAAGTCCTTTGGCTGCTTCTAGAGAAGGATGTGGACCTAATCCTGTATCTGAATGTAAGACGAGGCTGCAGGAGCTGTGAGTCTTTGTCATTCCTGCTGTGTGTCTTCAGCTTCAGGAGATCAGCTCTCTTCTCCAATACAAGCTCCAGTTTCAATGATACAATACTAGAAAATGATTTATTTGTGTGTTTGTGTATTTACTTCTTTTAAACTTGGTTTTAATGCATTCAATGTTTAGTTTGGACTCTTGTTCTTACAGAAAGCACCTGCTCACTCCTGCAGCAGAGGAGGAGCAGTTGGTGTCAGCAGCACCTGGAGGCTGATCTTCATCCTCAAAGAAGTGTGTGAAAGACCAGGATGTACAAGCTGCAGCAGGATCTGCAGAAGAGACAGCAGCTGCTCTCAGCCTCTGTCTCCTCCTCTGTCCCTTGTGCCTATGTCCTTTCCACCACTGTCCTCAGCAGCAAACTAAACACTACATTCTGTTTAGTAAGTCTTCATTCTTTTCAAATGCATTCATAACATACACAGACAATTCAATTCATTCTTTATTAAGAACTCAGATCATCTGGTTCAAATGTTCTAGTTAAAAATAGAAAAGAAAAGTACTAATACAAAACTTAGAAGTAAATGTCCCAGATCTCTTCTGAGGACAGACTAGAGCTGGAATGATCTGCTTTGACACATTCATGACTTTACACTTAAATGAATAAATAGAGTTTGTGATGGCAACAACAGCAGATCTCACAGCACACTTAACAAACATTTCACTGGCACTTCAAAAGCTCCAGACTTTCACTAATGTCCTCAAAGAGTCCTTATGTGCCACAGTCAAACTCTGCACACTCTTTTTCTCAAAGCTGTGCCAAAGGTGTTCAGTGTACGAGCAGAAACTTTTGTAAAGTGTCATTTTAACACGTTTGAGCAGATGTGACAGTTACAAGTAAGTAAATGAGCCTGTCTATAAAGCTTACAGTGCTGCATGTACAAATCTGTGTCATGTGACCAATCACAAGAAACATAGTGTCCAAGATACTTGAGCTCATCTGTGACTTGGAGAACTTTCCCTCTCAGAAAGAAATCAGGAAAAGACAACATTGTGTTCATGTTCAAATGAGTTTATAACACACAAACATCTCCATCATATTTGAGTCCCATATGTAGATGCACTTGTCTTTTTCATCTTCTGTCTCTTTCTTTAGTCATGGATGAGGCTGAAGAGCTGGACAGAGCGTTCCTCCATCCACCGAGCATGTGGACATGTGGAAGTTGCAAAATGGAGCTCGAACAGTCATCAACTCTGCTTTGTTCTGCACAAACAGCCTGACCCAGAGGAATCAGCCCACATGGGACTTATTTACTGTCATTTACAAGTTGCTCAGATAATCCATGTGTCTCCTCCTCTGATGGAGCTGCTCCACCTGCCTCCACCATCTCCACTGCTGATGCTCACACTTTTCAGGTTCAAATCAGCTCAAACTTGATTCAGTTGTAATAAGTTAAATAAATCCTTTCAGCTCACATATGAACATGATGATTTTTTCAGAAGTCATCTCTCCATCTGCTGCAGGCTTCTCATCTCCTCATGCGGCTGCTCCACCACCTCCACCTTTACTGCTGCTGCAGCTTCTGTTGAAGCTTCCACCTCTGACACACTGTGGGCTCCTGTCACTGACTGAGCCTCAGCTAAAGTCAGGTCAAAGTGCACCACCTTTTCCACTCTAAGTCACAGTTTTTACACCTTTGTTTATTGTATTTCTTTGTTTTGTCCAGAACTCACACACCGGTCCTTGTCTGTCAAGTGGTTTGGGTCCAGAGCCTGGACTGGACCTGAGGAGACACGAGGGAGGGTCTTTGTGTTGGACCACACCAGAGGAAGAGAGAGGAGGACAAACTGGATGTAGTGTCAGTTCTTTCTCCTGCTGAGTCTGAAGCTCCACGAAAAAATAATGTCCACAAAAAGTTTTATAAAAAGGTAAATTTAATGAATTTGAAGTGAATATTGTTTCAAAAGGCACTCAAACTATCAATAAAATAGAGATGGAGCAGATAAACATAGATTACAGTTTTTCTCAGTGGCTTTAACACACTTGTCCATTCTAAAAGTCACTTTGTTCTCACAGCTCAAACAGAATCCTAAACTGAGCTTCAGCTTTTCAGAACTAAAACATGGCTCAAGCAAATTTAAGTTTTATTCTCAAAACAGTTACATTTTCTCACCAGAAGCAAGTGTTACTGTGAAAGCTCTGGTGTTTTTATGTGTTTTCTCCTTCATTTGACTTTACAGCTCAAAAGCTTTAGTTCTGATTCAGAGACAAAGTGACCAAAGCTCCACTTCAGTCTGTCACTGGGATTCACACTTCACACAAATGGTTCTGGATTGGACTTGTGTTTTTATCTCAAATCTGACACATTTGTAACAAAACAAAACAAAACATGAAAATACATTTAGGTTTACTTTCTGGTTTGTGAACAGTTTTTATCTAGTTTATCCAGATATTGACAGTTTGTTCTAGATGGTTGAGAGATGTCGTCCACATCAACACTTTGTAAAACCATTTACATCAACATCACACTAGAAATATGTTCAGTCTATATTTATACAATCCTAAAGTGTGTTTTTGACTCAGACCTTTGTCCTGTTTGATTCAGATGTTCATTTGTTGTTTGATCTTTATTGTAGATGTTGCTGTGATGTGTGAGTTTGTGTTGTGACAAAAGTCCTTTCTCATGCGTGAACAGGTCTGTAGTGTTGGACGTGTGAAAGAAGCTGTGTGAGCTGTTCTGAGAAACTGTCAATGAATTAAAAATGTTCTGACCACCTCAGCCTTTGTTCAGATAGAAGTTTGAATCAAGTGATCTAAATAATTCAAGTTTCAAAAAGTGAGTCAAAGCAGTTGAGAAAAAGTGTAAATCCACCTGATATATGTGTCCACTAGATGGAGACAAAATGTCAAATGTTCATCTACTTCAGTTATAATCTGAAGGTAAATACATTTTGTGTCTCACTTTAAGTAGAAATACAAAAATAATGAGCTGGACAGAACCAGGACATCTCTGGTATAAAACACATTGAAGCACTTCTTCTTGAACTGAAGTCTAGATTAAAGTTTAGTAAATCAATCAGGTTAAATACAGATGTAGTAATGGTTTGTTGAATATGACTTTAGGTTTATGTAGATTTACTTAATATGATAGGGACAAGTACACACATTAGATATGTAGCGTTTATAGTCTTGGCTAGTTTACATGTCCGTCCCTAGAAGAGCTTTTACAACAAAGTTACATTACAGTAACATCAACAATACTTTATACAATGCATAGCTTACAATACAATATTACACTTTTCTCAATCGCTTTGACACATTTGTTTTAAACTTGGTTTAGTTTGATCACTTGATTCAAACTTTTATCTGAACAAAGGCTGAGGTGGTCTGAACATTTTCAACATTTTTCATTCATTTACAGTTTTCAGACTTTGTCAGAACAGCTCACACAGCTTCATTCACAAACCCACGTGTTCAGTGAGTTTAGTTGGTTTCTCTCACACATAATAAAGGACTTTTGTCATAACACTGTTTGTCTTTATCTACAAACTTACACACCACAGCTAAATCACCTGAGCAGAAAACACAGACTGTAGGAGAAAATTCATTTCCAATGTAATTGTGTGACATTGTGTGTTTCTGTTTGACGTTTCTCAACTATCTTCAGTAAAGTGTAAATATCTAGATATACTGTAAAATATATTTCACAATTCAAATTTACAGTAAATGTGTATTTTGTATCTTTTTTCTTGCAGGTAAAATAAAAACACAACTCATCCAGATACAAAAAGTTTAGTGTGAATGTAAATAACAGATTGAAGTGAAGCTTTAGTGACTTTGTGTCTGAATCAGAACTAAAGCTTCTGATCTGTAAAGTCAAATGAGAAAACACATAAAACACCTGAAGAATGTGTGAGAGTTCTGATGATAAAACTTACTTTTTACAGGAAAATTGAACAGTTTGGAATGTAAAACTAAGTTTAGCCTGAGTCAAAGCTTAGTTTTGAAAAGCTGAAGCTCAGTTTAGGTTTCTGTGTGAGCTGTGAGAGCAAATGGACTTTTAGAATGGACAAGTGTGTCAAAGTCATTGAGAAAAACTGTAATGTCAGAATTTCACTTACAGGTTTGGCTCATTTCTTGAAACTGAGATGACATTCTCAGAATCACATGGACACATCTCCAAACCAAGCTGCAGTTGCTCACAACTGAATGTCATTTCTCGTTGCTTTCATCAAACTTCCAGTGTCTTAGACCAAGTCTCAAGTGTCTCAGTGCAGATTTGCACATGTTTCTGTACAAGTCTCCTACAGACAGGACAATGTTCTCTCATTTAGCACATTCAAATCAAAAGATCTTTCGGATTCAAACTGATGAGCTGTTTTTCAGTGTAATGGTTGTTCAGTCCAAAACATGTCAGCAGGGTTCACTGTGGAAGTCTCACATGCAAAAGACTCTGTTCATTTGTCAAAGTTAGTCAAGAATAAAATGCCATAAACACTGTAATATCTTCTCAAGATGTGACTTTATCTGATGTTACAATATGAAACTATAAACATGACAAAGAATGATACTGTAGAAATGACATAATCAGACTATAAACATGACAAAGAAAATACAGTGGAGAAAATGAATCAGAAATGATTGATCCAGTTTAGAGTCATTCTCCAGTCACATTTGTAAGTAAAACACAAATACACTTACACTGGTCTCTCATTCTGTTCTGACTGTTTAGATGAGAAAGACTTTTAGTTTTGAAGCTTGTATGAACAGTTTTGGGAAAGAGATGAGCTTTTGATATTGAGCTGTAAAGTTGCACAGAAACGTCAAATCTTTTGTCCAAATGATTTTTTCTATGTAAAAATAATGAAGCCAAACCAATGGAGAAAAGCTTTTGTGTGTTCTAGTGTATAATTCTCTTCTGTTAGCTGGACTTCTGCCACAGTGAGAAAACATCTAAACATTCTGACTGTCAGAGCTCACACAAGACCAAAGGGACCATGTGTTTGGGGGCCATTACGATTCACAGACAAAGACGTCTGGTTTTGACTCATATCTAAAGTGTTTTAGGAGAGATATGAGCTTCTGCAGGTGATCCATGGTGTTGTGCTCAACCATCCAGGTTATTTTGACAAAGTGACTACGTGAATGAAAAAGAGCCAAAGCAACTGAGAAAGATCTTTGCCATTTTGATGGAACTGACTCTTTACATGGAAAAGTAACTTACTGATGAAACATAAACAAACAGTTTTGGAAGAGAAATGTGCTTTTGCTGGTGATCTGTGATGTGACGAAGTGTCAACTTGTTTGGCCAAATGATCTGCAGTTTTGAGAATGTCATCTGGGTTTCAAGAAATGAGCCAAACCAATAGAGAAAAACTAAAATAGACTCAACACAGGGACCCTGACCTAAACTCAAGATTTAGCCAAAAAAAAAAAAAAGAAATTGAAAAATTTTTCGGCCGTCTTTGTGCTCATGAGACTTCCACAGTGAAATCCTGCTGACAGGTTCTGGAGAGAACACCCATTAGACTGAAAATCAACTCATCAGTTCAGATCTTTTGATCAGTAAAAGGTGCTAAACGTGGGCTCTTTGTGCTGTCTGTGAGACATTTACACAGATGCACTGAGACTTGGACTAAGACACTGGACATTTGATAAAAGAAATGAGAAATCCCATTCAGTTATGGATAATTGCAGGTTGATTTGGAGCTGTGTGTACGTTATTTTGAGAAAGTCATCTCAGTTTCAAGAAATGAGTCAAAACAAGAAAAACTGTAATGGCAAGAAGAAAAAGCTCCAATCTGCAACATGAGACCAAAAAACAGAGCAAAACCTTCCAAGTGTGTTGTGAAGGGTAAAACTATTGAAAAAGTTTAAATATGATCTCTAAGTTAATGTTTTTGGTGAGTCAGGAGCCATGGAGGTGTTTGTGTAAATGTGACGCTCAGGCCGGACTCAGATGTGGACACTAAACAGTCTAAATGCATGACAGCTTCTCTCTACATTCTGATTGGTCAGCTTTTATCACAACATCGTGGCCCAGAGACTCGTTGTGATTGGCTGATGCATTATGCTGTGCTCACACTGAACATGCACATGTATCACTTCTGTTTCTGTTTGTTCTTAAAACAAATGCAGCATACTGTGTATATGTTATTGCCTATTTTTTATTTTAATGTTCTATTTTACTGAGTATACTTATTTTTTTGCCTTTATACTTTGTATTCATTATTTCTAAATATTTTTATAGATCATGATATTTTTTTATTCTTATTAGTATCACCAGTGTTCTATGTTCTATAGAAGCATATTGTTTGTGAATTTAGTTTTGTTCACTGACAATGCCAATAAACTTTTTTCTGTTACTGATGTAAATTAACACAAAGTTAAATCATGAATCACAAAATAACAACATTAAAACATAAGTACATCATCAAACATTACTTTTAGGACTTTCAACCGGCACTATTTGTGAAAACAAAGCTTTCTAAAAGTGCTCTTCAATAGCAAGAAGCACACCACAACAAAAGAATGTGAATAAGATATTTAATGATGAAGAGTGAAGCGTTGGTTGGATGGATCGATGGTTCAATCTGAGTACTTGTGCAGACTTGTGCGCTCATGAACTTGTGAAACCTCATTCTCTACAACCACAAATCCTGTTCCAACTCAAGGTTCGCTTCTCAGGTTCTCTGCCGGAAAGCCTGGATGAGAACTTGGTCCCCCCTTACACCAGAGAGGCATCGGAAGAGACTTGTCTGTACTTGGCTCAGTATATATCCCACAATGCACTTCGGCTCATCAGCGCAGCTTTTCACTCGCTGCCCTTTCCTCAGTGCGCACGAAGAACAGCGGTACGCGCGCATGGAACCAACAGACTCACCTGCACAGACGGGATTGTTACGGTGCACTTCAGTGCAGCCAATTCTGCAGAGAATATAATATATAATATTATAAAATATAATAACCTACATACTGTATATTCTCAACACTACAGCATTCTGGTTAGAAAGTAGAATAAAAAACTCAAAGGTGGGCTATACAAGTGAAGTGTGTTTTCTCAGGTTTGTGTCTGGTTTGTTTACAGCCCAAATATTTTGAACACAAGTCTAATAATGTCTTTGATTTGAGCTGATCATGTGTTTACAATAATCATGATGTAAGAATGGTCATGTTTATTGTTTGTCAAGACTGGATGAGCCTCTGAAAATAATGCTTTTGTAACAGATTTAACTCTTCTGAGTTCTAGTCTTCTTTAGACTTTATATTTTATATTACACTATAGACCTACTGCAGTATAGGCTATTGAAGAATGTGGGGTTTTGTTCCTTAATAATATTACTTTTTTTTTATTGCGAGTGCACACATGAGCTGTATTTTCTGTGATGTCATCAAGTCTACTTGTTCCAAAACTCCAAAAGCTGAGTACAAGCTTGTGATTTCCTCAAGTCCAGTCTCCAAGTCTGTTCCCACAAGTGTGAACCAGGAGAACACCAGTACAGACCCTAATATGTAGCTCCTAGCTCCTGGTTCCTAGCTCTAGCTCCTTCTCTGTGGAGGTCGTCACGGGGTCAACAGTAAGAGCACTATGAAAAACTACAACATCCACCAGCGGACTACAAAACACACACCACTGCACTGCTGTTTTAATAATGACTATTTCAACATGACAGGTACAGAGACACAGCATTTGTACACGAATCTGCTGCTGTTTAATAAAAATACTTTAATAAACCTCAGACTGAGTCATCTTTGTGAAAAGTTTAAACATGAAGCTTCAGTAACAACACTTTTCAGCACAAACAGTAGTCTATATATGCACAGGACAGGACAGAATAAATATAACAGACTCACTGTCAGCAGTCTGTGAGAGAAAAGACAAATCCTTCTGCAGACTGTAGCAAATGAGCCTGTGCCTTTAAGTTTTGTTTCTTCAGATAGAAAAAGTTTTAAGTTTATTGTTGGAGCGATCTGCACAGTGGACTGTGGGATGTCACTTAGCTCCTTAGCGGCAGTAAGTTAGCATCAGAGGTTCCCATGCTAAAGGAACTAAGATAGTTAGCATACAGGCTCCTAGCTCCTACCTCCTAACTGCACTTTTTGAACAGTTCTTATCCTGGTGTGCAGTGACGCACATCTGGTTTTGACTTAAGGACCAGGAGCTATGGAGTCAGTTTGACCTATTCAGACGTAGCCACACGTTCAAATTCATCAAATTGTCCCCATAGCTCTGGTCCATGAGTCAAAACCTGTCCAGAGAGCTGTCCGGATTGTCAGTTCAGTTAGGAAGGAGTTAGAAGAAGGAGCCTGTCTGCTTCCTATCATAGCTCCTTTAGCATAGGAACCATAGAAGCTTCCTATCATAGCTCCATTAGCATAGGAACCATAGAAGCTTCCTATCATAGCTCCTTTAGCATAGGAACCATAGAAGCTTCCTATCATAGCTCCTGTAGCATAGGAACCATAGAAGCTTCCTATCATAGCTCCTTTAGCATAGGAACCATAGAAGCTTCCTATCATAGCTCCTTTAGCATAGGAACCATAGAAGCTTCCTAACGATGGTAAGGAGCTAGGAGACATCCCACAATGCACTGCACAGATCGCTCCAAAAATGAATGAACATATATGACAATATATGATCTCTGAATGATGAGTTTATAATGAATGAAAAGTTTTACTGCCTCAGACTTGAGACACAAAACAATTCTCTGCATAAAACAAACTTTTTAAACTTTGAAAATACAAGGTTTTAGTGCCACATCACCTTCACTAAATGTATTGTCACATCTCTTAACACTATTGTGAAAAAACTTAAAGTGCGTATGACAGGTAGGAGTACATTTTTGGTAAAATATAGCAAACATGATTATGATTAAGATTTGACTAAACATTTAGGTTGTTTTACCCAATTTAGTTGCTTTTAGGAAGTTTATTATTGTCTTTTGTCCAGTAAATATGACATAAGTGGAGGGGAATAAATGTTACCTAGCAACCACATTGTAAATCTGGGCCAAAGTCAACATAACTAACCCAGAAGTGACAACGTGACAAAGTATTATAACTTATAAGACTTTAACTGTGTTACATTAAAAAGTGTTCATTGTGTGTATAATGTCTTTGTGATGACACATGTGGAGGGATTCTGTTATAGAACTCACATTATTTCCTCTCATTTTTACCTTTTGTTTGTCAATTTCTTCATAAATTGCAACTTAAATGTAAAACTATGATCAATATTTACCACAAAGACTAACACACCAAACTAAGTCAACATTAGAAAAATGTGTTAATCTGTCATATGGGCTTTAAAGCCACAGGCTCATTTGCCACAGTCTGCTGCTGCAGGACCAAAGCAAGAAGGATTTGTCTTTTCTCTCACAGACTGCTGACAGTGAGTCTGTTATATTTATTCTGTCCTGTCCTGTGCATATATAGACTACTGTTTGTGCTGAAAAGTGTTGTTACTGAAGCTTTGTGTTTAAACTTTTCACAAAGATGACTCAGTCTGAGGTTTATTGTAGTATTTTTATTAAACAGTGTCAGATTCATGTACAAATGTGTTGTTTGTGTAACTGTCGTGTCATTCATATTAGCGTAGTGGTGTGTGTTTTGTAGTCCGCTGGTGGATGTTGTAGAGTCGTTGTTTCCTGACGCTGGTTAGAATGTTCAAATTCTCTCAGCTGTCTAGTGCTTTTACTGTTGACCTTGTGACGACCTCCACAGACAAGGAGCTAGAGACTAAAATGGTAAATGGTAAATGGTCTATTTATATAGCGCTTTTCTACCTTTCCAGGCACTCAAAGCGCTTTACAATCTAGCATCCACTCACCCAGTGTACGCAGACACTGAGGCAGTGTGGGTTAAGTGTCTTGCCCAAGGACACAACAACAATCTACTCCTGTCGTCCCACTGTGGCACCTGGTGTTCTAACGGTCTCCCATCCAAGTACTAACCAGGCCCTTTCTTGCTTAGCTTCTGAGATCTGACGGGATCAGGCTTTGACAAGCAGGTATGGCCACAACTAGGAACCAGGAGCTAGGAGCTACATAATAGCACTATTCGGAACCAGGGTAAGTTAATAATTTCATTAACTCCCATTATTGTGAAAAAACGTATGTTCAAAATCATTTTTTTATGAAATTCCCTAAACATTTTTCAAAAGTGCTTGTATTGGTAAAAAACAAACAAAATGTAAACTTCAACTGTATTTATTAAGAACATTTAAACCAATTATTTTACAGACAAAACTCCAGAACATTTCTTAATAAAATAGAATCACAAAAGTGTAATAAGAACTCTAATTGAACCAACTGATCAGGCTCCGGTTCGCCTCACCCTGGCCTGCCAGGATGATCTCTTGGCCCTGGTGATCCTCGCTCTCCAGAACCTGGCTTGCCAGATCAAAGTCTTAATTTTTAACTTCAGGGCCCGGTACTTCATGGCCCTCCAAGCTCCAATCCTTGCCCGCCACATCCTGGCCTTCCACCTGTAGAACCTGGACCTGGACCGGACCATCGCTCTCTCCAGACCTGGTCCCAGCAGATCTGTGCAGACAAATACAGGAATGTAAGTAAATGAATGTATTTAATTTAATTATCACAAACAGATATTTTTGTTAGATTTGTGAAGAGTCTGTTCATGTCTCTGCTCTAATACTTGGTCGTGTCCTTTTGCATGAGTTAGTGCATCAGTGTGGTGAGTCTGGAGGAGATGCTCAGGTCGACCTGAAGCTCATCTGCACAGTTGGCTTTGGTGTCTCTCATCTTCTTCTGAACAAAACTTTATATTCTCCATAAAGTTCAGCTCAGGTGAGTTTGCAGACTTTTCAGTAATCTGATCATGCTTGTAATATCTTTGTTTAGAATAATCTTATGCAACATTCAAATGTTTGAGACACTGATTTTTTACACTGTTTTGAAGTAGAATATATCACAGTTTCATTAATGGAGGCTTGAATGACTCAACTTCATGTGTCACAATTATATATCAGGCACTATGTTGATGACTATCAGGATGGACTTACACTAAATGACGAGGTATTTGATGAAATCGGGGTTTACTAGAGATGCTACACTCAGTCCGTGATCTCAGAGCAGTGTCGAGCTTATGAACCACAAGTGTTTTGAAGCACTATTTCGACACGTGACTCACTCGCTAAAAATCACGTGACCATAACAAACGGGCTTCATTACGTCAACGCTTCGTTTCGAGGAGTAGACTGAGAAGATGATTCTTTACCTGAATAAAATCTAAAACATTTGTCCTTCCTCACTTTCTGTTACAAAATCAATATGTTACCTCTTTGATACAAGTACAAGCACTTAGACAGACTTTATTCACAATATTCTTACCCAAATATCCCCCCAGTAGAATGTGATATTATCATAAGACAGTTTTTCCAATCATTGTCTCTGTTATAACAAAAACTGCTTCTAAACATTCATTGGAGCTTCTGTAGGACTATTCAATCAACTAAACCGCATAATAAAAATAGATAATTATTATTTTACTATTATCATTTAGACAAAGCAGATCCTGGCTCCTTGAAGATAATAAGGATATCGAATGTGTAAACCCAAAATTCCATACATATAAACATCCAGCAGATGCTAATATACTCGATAAAGGGAGCCATTTCATAACACGTGTTAACTAACTTGTGGCTCACGAGGTTAGGTCATTGAACTTTATGATTGACGCTTTTACCTGTGTCAAAACGGCCAGCTGACGATTCTAATTAGAGAGCGAAATGATTCCGTAGACTGCACAAATAGTATCACTGATTGGAGTATTAACGCTCACAATTCATGATCGTGAAACTAACTGCAGATCGACTGACTGGGGATAATAATGGTCATGACAGTCTGTGTCAGGGTAGCGCTGTTAGCCGGACCTGTCTCATTTGCATAGATGAAATTGACCAATCACAGCACTTCTTTGTAGTTTGGGTGCGGACGATGTACTTTGGTCAATTTGAGCAGAATTACAGATTATTTAGACTTTTGAAAAACGTGCACAGAGAGGACATGTTTGCATTTCTGGATGGGAAAGATGTCTGTGTTTTTTCTCGTCTGGATTTAACTAAAAACGTGATTTCTCAGGTACTTCCGGGGTCAGACGCTTCGACCAATCAGAAAATCAGACTGACACGCTCGTATCAATCTGGCGTGAGCCGTGTAAGATTGGACTGGGACTAACCTTTGTTTTCATGTCAGGTTCTGTCCAGATAAGACAATACTTGAATCTTTTTGGACACTAGGATTTGTCCAGAGAGCGGACTGTTTACGCACTGTGGACTTCAGAGCAACACACCGGTAAGAAACTTGACTCTTTGTCATGTGTTGGCTGTTTGACTCTGAAAACTCTCACAGTTTGTAGTATTTGAGACGGAGATTTAGGAAGGTTTAAAGATACAGTTCGTGTTTTCAGAGCTGTCTTTGTGACTCACATAAGGTCATTTCTGTTGCTTACTTGTCTGATGTGTTCATTTGAAGATTAACGTGAATTTTCTGTCACTATTTGTTGATTGTCGCCCCTGTGAAGTGAAAGTGGCTTGTATATATCGATGTGCAGTAATAGATGGTTTTACACACGTGATTAGGGATGTCCCGATCCGATCACGTGATCGGAAATCGGCCCCGATCTCGTGGTTTGAGACTCGATCGGAATCGGACGCTATCTCCCGATCAGGACTCGGAAATATTTATTCTCATTACTTACTTTAACATCATATCTAGTTACGCGGTGGCACAGTGACCCTCAAAGCAGTAGCAGCGCGTAACTGCAGCAGCACGTCATATACGGCCGTCATACGCGCAGGAGTCGCTCATAATGGAATCAAGTTTGATTTGGTTCTAACAATTTACAGCAGCGCTGTGAGACGCTCGTCTGACGGCCGTCAATACGCTACGCGTCCCTCAATAGATCAGACTTCTATTATTATTATCAGCGTCAACGGCGCGTCTCCCGGAATTTTCAGCAGGAAAAACACAAGAAAAAGCCGCGCAGAGACAAAATAAAGTTCCGATGCTCTTTCAAAATACGTCAGCTACAAAGATTACAACCATTAAAACAACATGTACCGAGCCCAGAAGCTCCGTGAACGACCGTAAACATCGCAAACTTTCCGACTTCAAACACAAACTTTAAATCACGTCCTTACGAGGCTCTTTTCTCCACAAATATGAGTCGGACTGCTTTAAACCGCACATTATTTTACAGCTGAACTTGTAACGAACGTGTTTGTGAAAACAGCGCTGTTCCTTCTGTTCAGAATCGCTTTGTATGAGCCGTTTAGTCCTACCTGGGTCTATTTTCTTTCTTTGGCTTCTCTCCAGCGGCTGCTCGGTGCTGCGCGTGCCTGTTTGGGTGCTAAGGCGCGTGCACGTGGATGAGAAAGAGAGAGAGATTGCCTGAATCCTACACTATTAATTGCGGGACGGGGTGAAAAATAGAAGAAAAATTAAGATTCTTAGTACAACGTGAAGTAGGCAAAGAGATGTTGGTTTTCATCAAGAAAAACGTAATTTTTCTGTAAAATGAAAGCTGGAGATTGCAGTGCAGTTCCTAAAAGCACTTTACTTGCCTTAATACTTGAAAACACTGTGGCACTTTTGTTTTCTTATGCCTGCTGGATATTTTAAGTTGATGCTGTTTTTTCATGTTAGACCTTTTTAATTTAATATTTACTGTTGCACTGCAAGTGAAGAATTTATGTATTATTTGATTGTTCAAGCTACGTCACAGAAGTCAAATGTTAGTGCTAAATGTTAAAAAGGTAAACAAAATAAAAAATAAAAGTCATCTGGGTTTGTTTACTTTAACATTTAATGTTTTATAAAAGTATCGGATCGGGACTCGGTATCGGCAGATCATCAAAATCAAATGACTCAGACTCGGACTCGGGCCAAAAAAACCTGATCGGGACATCCCTACACGTGATGAGTGCTTTATGACCCCGTGTGTGTCTCACATTTTACATTCGACTAATTCCCCAACACAGCTGTCATTTCCATGTGCTTTTGTGACAGCTGTTCTCTGGGTCTGGTTGAATATTAGACTTTCATTGAGTTGTTCTGTTTTTGTGCAGACTCATTTCTACGTGTTTGAGAACATGTGAACAGTAACAGTCCCGTTGTTACAGCTTCATTCATTTGGTCTTAAACCAGATATGTCACTGTTGATGCCTTGACTTGGTTAAAGGTTCGTTTTTACTGTTGTTTTGTGTCTGTGAATGAATAAGTTAGTCTTTTATTCCTGTTCTTTTTATGATTTATGATTTAATCATTGAGTAGTGCCAGCGCACTGAGATTAGAACATAATTCATTTGTGTTTGTCTTTTTGTTATAATGATCTCTCATTTTGGATGTTTTCTTTGTGTTGAAACTTATTTTAAATATAAATCTTTGCTCAGTTCTTTTAGATTGAATTGAGTGATATTTCATGTAGTTAAAATGTAATAAACTTTACCAGCCTCTTGTGGCAGTAAGTCATAAGTTCAGTTATGTAAAGTCTGTCTATGAATCTGTTTTGGTCCCAGTGCTTCAGGTTTTAGCTCAGCTTATGAAAACACAAAAACAAATAAGTATTTTTTGCCTGTAAACATTAAGCTATCTGTCTTTGTATAAAGTCAGGTGTGGGAGATAAATTACTGTTAATGTGTCTCATTTTGTTTCTGCAGAGAACATGAAGATGAACATGAAGTACCTCAGTGCCCCTGTGAAGGACGAGATGGTGAAGTAGAAGAGCCTCACTGTGGTGTGTGTGAGAGGAGGAGATGGTGAAGTAGAAGAGCCTCACTGTGGTGTGTGTGAGAGGAGGAGATTCCTCAGATGAAGCTGAGACACCCTGCAGCTTGAGAAAAACAAGAGGAAGTCCTTTGGCTGCTTCTAGAGAAGGATGTGGACCTAATCCTGTATCTGAATGTAAGACGAGGCTGCAGGAGCTGTGAGTCTTAGTCATTCCTGCTGTGTGTCTTCAGCTTCAGGAGATCAGCTCTCTTCTCCAATACAAGCTCCAGTTTCATTGATACAATACTAGAAAATGATTTATTTGTGTGTTTGTGTATTTGCTTCTTTTAAACTTGGTTTTAATGCATTCAATGTTTAGTTTGGACTCTTGTTCTTACAGAAAGCACCTGCTCACTCCTGCAGCAGAGGAGGAGCAGTTGGTGTAGCAGCACCTGGAGGCTGATCTTCATCCTCAAAGAAGTGTGTGAAAGACCAGGATGTACAAGCTGCAGCAGGATCTGCAGAAGAGACAGCAGCTGCTCTCAGCCTCTGTCTCCTCCTCTGTCCCTTGTGCCTATGTCCTTTCCACCACTGTCCTCAGCAGCAAACTAAACACTACATTCTGTTTAGTAAGTCTTCATTCTTTTCAAATGCATTCATAACATACACAGACAATTCAATTCATTCTTTATTAAGAACTCAGATCATCTGGTTCAAATGTTCTAGTTAAAAATAGAAAAGAAAAGTACTAATACAAAACTTAGAAGTAAATGTCCCAGATCTCTTCTGAGGACAGACTAGAGCTGGAATGATCTGCTTTGACATATTCATGACTTTACACTTAAATGAATAAATAGAGTTTGTGATGGCAACAACAGCAGATCTCACAGCACACTTAACAAACATTTCACTGGCACTTCAAAAGCTCCAGACTTTCACTAATGTCCTCAAAGAGTCCTTATGTGCCACAGTCAAACTCTGCACACTCTTTTTCTCAAAGCTGTGCCAAAGGTGTTCAGTGTACGAGCAGAAACTTTTGTAAAGTGTCATTTTAACACGTTTGAGCAGATGTGACAGTTACAAGTAAGTAAATGAGCCTGTCTATAAAGCTTACAGTGCTGCATGTACAAATCTGTGTCATGTGACCAATCAGAAGAAACATAGTGTCCAAGATACTTGAGCTCATCTGTGACTTGGAGAACTTTCCCTCTCAGAAAGAAATCAGGAAAAGACAACATTGTGTTCATGTTCAAATGAGTTTATAACACACAAACATCTCCATCATATTTGAGTCCCATATGTAGATGCACTTGTCTTTTTCATCTTCTGTCTCTTTCTTTAGTCATGGATGAGGCTGAAGAGCTGGACAGAGCGTTCCTCCATCCACCGAGCATGTGGACATGTGGAAGTTGTATCTGTGACACACCTTAGCTCTCTCTGAGCTCTACCAAGTGTTCAAAGTCTGTTTTTTACTGCAGCAGCCTCAGCTTTAGACACAACTTCACTCATGTCCTGCCATGAAGGACTATTTTGGGACACGTTCTGTCCTCTGCATGAGTCCAAGTGTTGTTGAGCTTTTGTTCTTTCATGTGTGTTCTTCCAAAAGTCCCAGTGCCTCTGAACTGAAGCGTCTGTGATGAGGCTCAGTAATACTGTTTGGATTCTACATGCTGTTCATTTGGAATGACTGCTGATAGATGAACTGTACATTGACACTTGATGTGATGCTTCCTCTGCTCTCTTCCACTAACAACAGACTGTGTGTACAAGTTGCTCAGATAATCCATGTGTCTCCTCCTCTGGTGGAGCTGCTCCACCTGCCTCCACCATCTCCACTGCTGATGCTCACATTTTTCAGGTTCAAATCAGCTCAAACTTGATTCAGTTGTAATAAGTTAAATAAATCCTTTCAGCTCACATGTGAACATGATGATTTTTTCAGAAGTCATCTCTCCATCTGCTGCAGGCTTCTCATCTCCTCATGCGGCTGCTCCACCACCTCCACCTTTACTGCTGCTGCAGCTTCTGTTGAAGCTTCCACCTCTGACACACTGTGGGCTCCTGTCACTGACTGAGCCTCAGCTAAAGTCAGGTCAAAGTGCACCACCTTTTCCACTCTGAGTCACAGTTTTTACACCTTTGTTTATTGTGTTTCTTTGTTTTGTCCAGAACTCACACACCGGTCCTTGTCTGTCAAATGGTTTAGGTCCAGAGCCTGGACTGGACCTGAGGAGACACGAGGGAGGGTCTTTGTGTTGGACCACACCAGAGGAAGAGAGAGGAGGACAAACTAGATGTAGTGTCAGTTCTTTCTCCTGCTGAGTCTGACGCTCCACGAAAAATAATGTCCACAAAAAAGAGGTAAATTAAATTCATTAGGCTCAATAGTATTTGAAAATGTCCTGACACAATCAATACAAACATGGACAGAGCAGATAGACAAAGAGCTGAGGCAGGGCCCAGACTGTCTCACATTCTAAGACTCCATTTGGAAACATTGCTGTGCATATCTTTGTTTTTCAAACACTAACAAGAGGTTCTGTGTGGTGTCACAATACAAACATTTCACTTTGTACAATTATAAGGAAATGCTCTTTTGTCCAAACCAGTTTGAATATAATATGTTTGTTTTTTGGTGAAGGTCTTAGACTCTAGACATTTAGAGCAACACTGAGGTCTAGTTCTGAACCAGTTTAAGTCAATATTTTAGTGACAGTTGTTCAAATGAGGATCTAGATTTGATACTTGTTTTAGTTTTGATCCATTTGATTGTCTTTTAGGACAAAATCTGCCTAACATTATGAACACCTTTATAATCTGTGTTTTTATTGTGTTTTCTAGTCATGTTGCAGTCTAGAGCAGCGTCTTCGAAGTAACAAGAAGGATCATCCCACATCCTGGCTGCAGGTCGACAGAAGAACAAGATTGAAAAGTTTGACATCTCATCCCCTGTGAGGCTTCCACTTCCTTTGGAGCATCTGATCAACTTTTTAAGGTTCATTTTGTATTCAGTCTGTTGTACAGCAGGGCTTTAGTCCAAACAACAATATTCAACATTCAAATCAAATCAAATCAATTTATTTTTGTATGGCCCAAAATCACAACAACACTCATCTCTGAAGACTTCCCAAGATTATTAATTTATCAAACATGAATGGTAGAAAATAAGAATAACAACACAAAAAGTGTAAATACACGCACATCACTGAAAGGTGCTCGGCTGTTGCAGTAAATCTAAGAAAGAAGGACAAGCGGCTCACTATCTCCAACTGCAAATTAAATAAGACCACGTAGGATCTTCCTCAGATCAATGGTTTAACATCCTGTAGCCCCCCCCTTTATACACTCTGTTCACTGATTGGCTGACAGAGGCAAACTACAAGAGTGACCAACACAAGAACAATACAGTCTTTAATCCTCATATATCCATTGCCCAGATACATTTATAAATAGACATCACATAATACATGTCAAGATCCATAAATATCAAAAGTCTATACAAATGTTTTACCTCCTATTCCTGATAAAGGCCACTAGGGGCCAGTGTTTTTAAAGTATAAATATGAAAACGTTATCATACAGTCATTTAGATGAACATATTCATCTTGTCACGCTGGATTTACAGAACCTATTTACTATTGTGGATCACAGAGGTGCTTTGGAGGTACTTACTACCTTTGTATAAGTGTATAAGAGAACTAGCTGAACTAATGCTCTAAAAAAATATTTTTATGTTTGAAAAAGTGTCTTCTATTTCTAAACAATGTAAAGGTACGGCTTTGGGAAGTAAAATGTCTCCTAATTTCAGTTCTCTGTATGTCCCCCATTTTGAAAATGAATTTAAAATATCTATTTTTAACCATATAAAAGTTTGGAAGCGATATGTTGATGAGGTGTTTATGATCTGTGAAGGTTCAACAGAATGTTTAATGCACTGTTTTCATTACCTCAGTTCTAGTCATCAGCATTTAAAATTCACAATAAACCTCAGTGAAGCAGTGATCAGCTTCCTGGACATTCTGATCTGAACTAGTGACAGGTCTGTATCCAAAAGAAACTGACAAATGTTCCTTTTTACATGCCACCTCCTTCCATCCGCCTCACCTGAAAAAAGTTTGCCCATCAGCCATTTCAGTCGAGGTCAGAAGAATCTGCACAAAAGAGTCGGATTAAGCCGATAACCTGGAGAACCGGTTTAGAATGAGAGGAACATTTTTGATAGAACCACACATGATAGAAACAAAAAAGATAAAGGGACTATGATTGGACCAAGATGCTATATAAAATATCTAAAACACAAGGAAAAGACGTTGAAAACATTTTGAGAAAGCACTGGTACATTGAGAACACAGAACCAGCACAACAAAGTGTTTGATAAACCTCCTCAAGTTGTGT
Source organism: Mugilogobius chulae (assembly GCA_038363315.1). Lineage (NCBI taxonomy): Eukaryota > Metazoa > Chordata > Actinopteri > Gobiiformes > Gobiidae > Mugilogobius > Mugilogobius chulae. The sequence continues at coordinate 9,480,647 of CM076416.1, forward strand.
AGAAACGACCCCCAAACTTGAGACAAATACAAGATGTGATCTGATTCCATCAAAAAGCTTTACTTTTTAGAGCCTCCACCAGGAAACTACAGGTGTGAGTCATGTACACAATGTAACTTCACTTATAAATGCAACATCTACCCACCCAATGACAGGAAGACCATGAATATCAAGGACACAATCACTTGCTCCACTAAAAATGTCATGTCTTCTAAAATGCCCCTGTGGACTTTGTTGAACATAGAAGCAACATCAGGAAAGGAGACTTGAGAAATCCTGTAGCTGCTCATTTGAAAGAGGCACAACATGCTGTCTCCTCTGAAACACACTGGGACAGAACAAGAGGAGGAGACATCAACAGGCTGCTCCTACAGAGAGAACGTTTTCATATTTATACTTTAAAAACACTGGCCCCTAGTGGCCTTTATCAGGAATATGAGATAAAACATTTGTATAGACTTTTGATATTTATGTATCTTGACATGTATTATGTGATGTCTATTTATAAATGTATCTGGCCAGTCAGTGAACAGAGTGTAGATAGGGGTGTGTTCAAGATGGTAGTCTCCAGAGATCAATCCGGCTCAAGTCGACTTGACAAATCGTCAAAGTGAGAAAAAGCAACTGCAGCCCGACTTTACCGCCTTGATGACTACAAACCATGATGCATGATGGGAAATGTAGTGCAGTGACTGACCGCTCCTCCTCCTCTGTCCTTATCCTCTCTGTGAACTTTTATAACATCACACGTGTTTAACATGAGTCAGAAAAGACCAGGATGTTGTACATTACACACAGCATCGTTATTACATGATTCTTAATGAGCTGAAAGTCACTTTCTCACAGACAGAGCTCAAGTGTGCCAACTTTATGATGAGTTCTGTATTCTTTGCTCTGGTGATGTGTGAGTGAGTCTGTGATGTGTGAGGGAAACAGAAATGCATTTTCAAAGTTGTAGGTGAGTCTGTGAGACCTGAGGCTGCCTCGCTGCTCTCGGGCTCAACAAGTGTCCAAGTTGAATCTGATCTTCTTTGCCTCAGCCGCCTGCTCTCGTCTGCAATAAAGACAGAGATTTTTGCATCTTAGACACACTTATAGTGAAAACATTGACCTAAAGAAGATCCTACATGGATCGAAACGTCTGTCTTTTTAAATTTGCAGTTGGAGATAGTGTGCGGGCTTGTCCTCCTTTATTATAAAATAAAAATAAAACAATACCCATTCAGTAAAACAATAAACTTACAGAAGCAGTGATTGATCAAGAATGTCAAAGCAGATTATTAGTAAAAAAGCAAATGAATAATTGTCCAGAGCATCCCCTGTTCTTAGACCCTCCTTCTTGGCAAATAAAAAACTCAAAAAACCCTAACGGGAAAAAGAGAAACCTGGAGGAGAACCACAGTGAAGAAGAGATCCACTCCTATAGACGGACAGACTGTAGATGTAACTAAGACTAACACAGATCTAACTGCAGATCTAGACTATAAGTCTGTAGAGTCAGAGTCCATTAGCAGAGGGAAACGACTCATCTAGCAGGACCAGGACATTCTAATCCTGGAGAGGGAGGTGGGGCCAGGAGGAGGGAGGGGTCCTGCATCAATGGTCCGGCCCTCGTCACTGGAACAGCAGCATCTGAAACAGTTCCACTCCCCAAGAGGACAGTGGGACAGGGGACAACATGTGAAGAGCATAGAACAGACTCAGATGATCTGTAGTTCAAGATTCTTTACAGGGAAAGCAGAAGTGAGAGGAGAGTGTTTCCAGTGTATTTGCTCCTAGGGCAGCCTGACTAGAACTGTGGCTTTAGAGTCTGTTCCTAACTGACCTGACCATGAGCTATTTCAAAGAGGAACGTTTTGAGCCTAATCTTAAATGTAGAGACTGTGTCAGCTTCTTTGACATGAGCAGGAGCTGATTCCAGAACCAGGGAGCTTGAGAACTAAATGCTCTGCCTCCTGTTGTGCTTTTAGAGACTCTAGGAACCACCAAAAGTCCAGCATCTTGAGAGCAAAGTGAACAGTTAGGATGATAAGGAGTTATTTCAACTCAACAGGAGCCAGTGAAGATCTTTTAGTTCTGGGGTAATGTGTTCTTGTTTTTTAGTACCTGTTAGTACTCATGTATTCTGAACTTATTGAAAGCTTTTTATTGAGCTTTTAGGACACGACACAATCAGGGAATTACAGTAAAGTTACATTGATGTGTGAAAAATGAAGGAGTCACTTAGAGTCAAAGAATTGTGAACAAAACGTTTCAGTCAGTCAGTGGATCTGGTTGTGAAGAAGTTTTCAAACAATGTTGACTTGCTTTGTGTAAAAACACATTGGACAACAGCGAAAAGGTGAGAGTGCATCTGAGGACGTTAGAGTCACAAGTTGAAATAGTCATTTCTTAAAGTCAACTCTCTTCTTGGACTTGTCCAGTGTGTATAGCAGAGGGTCAAGAGCCAGGTTGAATAGGATAGTCCTGCTTTACTCCAGTGTTGATGTCCAGGGGGCGTGTGCTCCTCCCACAGCACCAACACATGATATGTACCCAGAGTAAGGCTCTGATTAACTGATCTACTGCTGCTGCTGAAGAGTGTCATCAATCAGCTGATGAGAAACAGTATCAAACGCCCTGGTCAAGTCAATCAGGACCACGGCCAGCTCCTTACTGCTCTTTTTCCTTTGTTGGACCAATCTGCTCAGCGCTGTAACATTTTCTCATGCACCTGGAACAGTGACACATCCTCTCTGTCTGGGATGTACTTGGCAGGCTTCTTTCGATCTCTTAGACATGATATTAGAAAAAGTCTCAATAAGGTAGAGCTCAGGGTAATTCAGTTTTTGAGCAGAGAGCTTGGGCAGGTCACATGACTTGTACATCAGGATTGTTTGACTCAGTTTTAGACTCTTGGGGATCTTAGCCAAACTCATGACATTCAGCACAACATGAAGTCACAACACAAAGAACAGCACACATCATGGAAAGACAGATAAGACCTCAGATCATTTTGTTTGTAATTGGTAAGTTCCTGTTTCCACTGTGCAAACATGTTTAGCTGTAGTTTTGGGACAGTCTAGTCTGGCAAGAGGGAATAAAGTCACTTTAGCTTTGACCAAATACAGTATTTATTTCCTCTCCACCTCAGAGTTCACTTCCAGTGGTTCAACAGTAGACTTTCAGCTTTAATTTGAGGGTCTTTACATCCAAATCAGGTGAACAGTGTAGGAATGACGAGTTTGTGCCTCCCATGTTCTAAGAGAGCAAAAGTAATGGGACAAATTAATAAGAACAACTCAAACTTGAACTTGTGTTTTTGAATCTCAGCCTGAAGTGTGTAAGGCACAAACATGTGTTCTTCTTTCACAGCATGTTCTGGGCTTGTTTCATTTCAAATCCATCGTGGTCACATGTAGAGACAAAAAATATTAGAAATGTCTTAGTGAACTGTCTACAATAAAGAAAGTACAGTTCATTTGTTTTAACTGTCAGCGTACTATCTACAATGTCCAAACCACTTTACAGTTACTTTGGTATCACAATGTGTTCAGAGATTTTTCCTTTTTGATCTTATTGAGTTTAAAACTTTAGGATTGTGACAACTCAAGTCATTTTACTGATGTGTTTGTAGTTTTAATCTTCTGTCTCTTAATAACCCTTGTTATTGGCCATGTTTGTTCTTTCTTTGCTCCATCTAGACGTGGATAAAACACTGAGAGTGAAAGTAAGAACATGTATTGACTGCTCAGACCAGTGATACTCAGAACTATTTCACATTGTCCTCCATTTGATGATTGTTTAGAGCGAACACAGCTGCAAACCTAAAGTCACAGCTGTCATTTGAACCTTTGGTTCTGTGAGGATTGTGTGTAAAGTCAGAACAAAAAGTCAAACTTTATAAAGTTGATTATCTCCACCAAGTTCCAAGCAGTGTTGAGTAGTTCCTCTTGAAAGGTAGTTGGTTATTGTATAAATAGAAGATAAATCTGACTTTGAAGCAGGTCTGAACGCTCTAGTAGCTTCCAGTTAAACACAAAACTTCACTCTGCTCGGGAGGGAATGAAAACAGAATTATTTATTCAGACACCCAAACAGATCAGATATTTGTACCTTTGACCAGAAACATTAGATCTCTATAGAAGTATATGCTTTTTAGCCTTAGTGTGTGTAGTAGAGCAACTAAAATATCTTGGTCTTGTCCTACATGAGACGTTGAAATGAGTTTAAAACTTACAAACATCTCCATCATGACCTGAGGAGACACGAGGGAGGGTCTTTGTGTTTGACCACACCAGAGGAAGAGAGAGGAGGACAAACTGGATGTAGTGTCAGTTCTTTCTCCTGCTGAGTCTGACGCTCCACGAAAAATAATGTCCACAAATAGTTTTATAAAAAGAAGTGAATAATGTTTCAAAAAGGTACTCCAACTACCAATAAAAAGAGGGATGTGGGAGAAAAACTAAACTTAAATCCCTGCTATACTGTCCTCATGTGTCCACTAGATGGAGACAAAATGTCTCTGCTCCACTGGGGCTGAGGCAGGGCCCAGACTGTCTCACATTCTAAGGCTCCGTTTGGAAACATTGCTGTGCATATCTTGTACAATATTGTCTGAAAGCTAAAGGCCATGTACAGGAGCTTGGATTCACTAACATTGTTACATTTTGACTTTGTTGTAAAAGTGTGTGTTTGTATCAATCACATAATAAATGATTAGAATGGAGAAATGCTCACACACACACAATCTTCAGGATCTATCTGAGACAGTTTCTTTTTTTTAAACACTTACAAGTGCAGTGTAGGGTAAGTTACTTTAAAATTGTAATACATTATATATTTCTAGTTACAAGGAGAAAACAGTGATTGTTGACTTTTTTAGATTTAAAAGTCATTGAAGTCAAGGATAGTTTCATCAGCAGATCTTTATTGAACAACACGACACATCACCATTTGCAGCCCTTGCAGCTCACATCTCTGACACTGCGGCGCACTCGTTCTTTCTCGTAGCTCTTGTCTCTCTTACTTCTCTCATACTTGCACTCTCATATCAGAAATTGGTCTAAGCTTTTTAACATTGTTTTGTTATCTATCTTGGCACCTCACTGACTCTTTGTCACCTACTGTATATCTTGTAATTAAACAATGTCAAGAACATGTGAGCTATTGCATTGATACCATATTTGTAATCTTACATACAGAATTACAGAACATCTTTAACTTTAGCTTGATATGATTTCAGTGTCACAGGATGCTACATCACAGATAACAGTAAACAATCTTAACAAATGTGTGTCAAAGGAAAAACAGCTGATGTTTGAATAATGCTTGTACAGAGCAGAATGTAATAGTATGACACTTACATTTAGCTAAATAAAAACCGGAAGTCTACAACTCCTTCTTTTTTCACACAAGAATTGTGTGACCCACCAAGACCTGGATAACTTCTACTGCATAAAATCAATATTACATCAGTAAATAATGACTTTTAAAAAAGTAGTAAAAGTAGCAGAAAAATCCATTGAGCAAGTTAAATTTAACTGAACCCATAAATAACACAAATTGGTGAAGTCAAAAACTGCTTAAATACAGTTTTTTTTCTGTAGCTTTGGCTCCAAAGTCAAGGTAATTGAACATGTTTCAAAACTTAACATCCAGGATGCAAAACACATTCTACTTTTGCTACAACAGTAACACCATGCCTGTCTTCACTCTTTTTGCTTAACTCCTCACACTTTTATTTGCAAAACCTTACACACAATTCTTCCTTAACTGTCCGGTCAGTGCTGTTAAACTATGTTTTTAGAACTAACACTTTTGCTCCAAAGTGGTGTTTTCTTGGTTCAATCACCTGAACAATGTACACATGTGCTGTGACTCTTCTGACAAATAAATCTGTCCCATGAACACAACTCCATTAGGACAAATAGAGTTACTTTTGTTTTAGAGAATCAGACAAGAAGTGTGAGCATATGAGGAGAAAGAGGACACGAAGACAGAGACAGAAGTGTGAGGATGTGAGGAGGAAGAGGACATGGAGACAGAGACAGAAGTGTGAGGATGTGAGGAGGAAGAGGACATGGAGACAGAAGTGTGAGGATGTGAGGAGGAAGAGGACATGGAGACAGAAGTGTGAGGATGAGAGGAGGTAGAGGACATAGAGACAGAAGTGTGAGGATGAGAGGAGGTAGAGGACATGGAGACAGGGACAGATGATTTAGCCCAATGTCAGACTCTTCAGGAACACACTTTTAGCTCGTCGAAGTATTGTATTTGACATTGTTGCTAACCCAACCATGTTCTTGTTTCACAATTCTGAATATTTTTGTTTCACAATCTCCTTAATTTCCAAAATATTCTGAAACATAAATTGATATCATGTTGAAATAAATTCCAAACTGTTTAACTGGTAAAGGTGAAAGTGAATCCATGTGCTGCTTTTGTTTCATGTTTTGCACAAAAAGTGCAGTTTAGAGATGAGTGTTTATCATTTTAACCACAAAGTGTTATTTTTACAAAGGTGTCAGGAGTTTTGCACAAAAAGTGTACATGTGCAGTCATTCTACAATGTTGTGATGAGAGACAAATCTGATATCTGGATATGTAGAGGTTTTGCCATATTTATGGCAATTTCCAAATAAATGTGCCAAAGCGATTTAAAAAAACAAAACTGTAATATCCAGATAAGTTCAAATTTCTAAACCAAGAACCTGTAAACTCAATCCAAGAAAACCTAAACTTCCAGTAAAACCATATAACATTAGAACAAGACCTTTGCACCTAAAATAAAAACACAAACACATTATATAAATACACTTGAAAACACATCTTGAAAGCTTCTCTTTTCTCCTAAATCATGTCGAAGCTTATTTAACCTAAAAACATCACCAGATCTAAAGGTTTGGATATTTTTGGTTTTATTGTTTAGAAAATGTACAAAAAAAATTGAATACTAAGTTAATTGTTTTAACCGTTTTAACCCAAGCATAAAGCGTTTTCTATGTAATATCTTACTCCATTGAATTATTATTTAAAACAAAACAATATATATTCACTGTCTGTCTTATATCTGCATTTAGTTTTTTTCTTCAGCAAATTTAAAATTCTTTATTTCGTAAACATTTACAGAAAGCATTAGTCGGATTGTGTCCATGTGGGAACTATATTTAAAAACATAAAAACTCAAACAATAAATGATTTACAGAGTCACTCAGAAAAGGCACATTTAAAAAGTTGCTTCAGTTTCTTCTAAAAAGAATTCCTCTTTTCTATTCGGTTCTTGCTTGTATGACGTCTTAAACCTGTTAATGTCCAGTTCCATTGCTTATAGTCCCGATGATCTCTGTGCCTCTCTCCAGGATCAACTTGGACACAACTTGCGTGTATTTCAGTTACTTTGTAATGATCAGTCTCTTCACTTTGATATAATCCTAAAGTTTGTATACTCTAAATTTGGATGTAATTCAAACTTTGATTTAATTCAAACTCCAAGAATGATTAGAGAATCAGTCAGTTCACTTTTGTCTGTAGTGGTTATTTGTCCAAAATAATTCATTTGAGAAATAATGTTCTGAAGTTCCTTGTTTTGTGACAGTTGGTCAAATTGTGTTGTTGTTATTGTTGTTGTTTGCCATGACTTAAATATTGATTAATTAAAATAAAAATAATAAAGTTCATATGCAAATGTTCCCCCTCAAAATGACTATAAATAACTCTAATATTCTAATCTTTTCCCCTCTGGTTACTGCTGATAAGTGATGAAAACAACAGAGCAAATGAAACCTTTTTGAACATAGAAAAATGAAAGAACTAAAAAAAAGGATTGGGAAAAAAAAGCAAAAAATTGTGTGTTTTAAATAATATTTCAATGGAGTATGCATTATGCTTAGATTAAAACAATAAACTATAGTATTCATTTCTTTTGTACGTTTTCTAAACGATAATATAAAATACCCTGCTCTTTTACTCTTTGACCTTACGTGCAGTGCGTGTAGTCATGTGATCGTAACCCACCAATTGGCTTGCTCTATTAGGCGCTACCCGGAAGCTACCTGTAGCTACGAGAGGGAGATGTTTGCTGCGAGGTATGTCTCTCCGTTTTGCTATTAAATCGTTGTACCATGTTCTGAAATTTATTGTGTCAATTTTTAACACATAGAAGCCGACTGCCAGCCCGTTGGTCCGTCAAATGAACCGTGTGATGTAAAGAAACAAGCGGAATCGGTGAGTCAATGCTTCTGTGCGTGCCGGAATAGCTTAGCATTAGCCGCTTCATTGTTTTACTATGGGGCGGTTAGCATTGTATTTCTATGCCAAATTTCTGCATTTTTCTATTCTGTTGTCTAAATGAAACGCATTGAATGTGACATGTCTATTTATATCATACATTGTTTACCAAGTGGTTCCTATGCACCTTACGGCGTTTTTTAGCCTTTATTCTGTGCTTTCTTGGTTTCCATTGATTTGCACTATGCATTTAGATGCACTTCAATGCAACACTCCTTTTTGTGAGCCTGATACACACAATACGGTGCTACTGTTATGCACTCTATGTGTATAAAAGTTATCTAATTAATTAAATTAGAATGACTCGACTTTTTATTAATGAAATGAATCTTTTTGAAATATTAATATTGTACAATATGGAACTTTACTTTGGAAATTACTGACCTACTTTATAATGCAACAAGTTTTATTTTGGGTTTAGTAACTACTTGAATGAATTGTGTACACATAAGGCCTTTTCCCACTGTAGGAACTTTTTTCAGTTCTTAGTACTTTTTTAGTTCCTGTCCCCATTTTGGGAGCGTTCACACAGAGCAGGAACTATGGACCGGGGCCACACTTTAGGGACTTTTTTAGCTCCTGCTCTTGGGTAGGTACTTTCCACTCAGACCAGGAACCTTTTTGTGACACAAACACATTTACAACACTAACTTTGTTTTTAAACATGTTTTTTATGTTCTCACATTTAGATACATTTTCCTTATCTTTAAGAAAAATGATTTAAAAGCAGTAACTGTCAAAATGTATTTATTTAATTTGTAAATAGTAGCGTATAAGACTATTATTAGGAATTACAGTGAATATTTTTTTTTTGTGTTGTTTTTTTCAGGGATGCTTTTAAGTTTTGCACATTATAGTTTTATGTGGAATCGAAAAAAAAAACAACTTTTGTTTTCCTAACACCACTTAATGACTTATTTAAATGTTCCAGACCTTACAGATGCTAATGCTAAAGCTAGTTAGACCCACTTTCAGAAATTGTTGCAGTGTGAACACAAACATGGGGACAGGGTAGTTCCTCTGACTAAACAGGGACTAAAGAAATGTGGGGAGTAGTTCTTGGTACTTTCATGTGGTAAAACGCCTATAGATAGATACTTGACTTATAATAGACCTGTGCTTTATTCAGGCCTGTTTTCGATGGCGAGCTAAGTCCAGAACCTCAAACAACTCAACTTCAACTCGAGGAATCCTCCACGGAACCCTCTGCCGAGCTGGGCTGGTAGGAGGCTCTCGCAGCCTACGTTGACTTTTACACACACACACACACACACTGACGAGCCTTCAGGTCAGTACACACACACTGACGAGCCTGCAGGTCTGTACACACACACTGACGAGCCTGCAGGTCAGTACACACACACTAACGAGCCTGCAGGTCTGTACACACACACTGACGAGCCTGCAGGTCAGTACACACACACTGACGAGCCTGCAGGTCTGTACACACACACTGACGAGCCTGCAGGTCAGTACACACACACTAACGAGCCTGCAGGTCTGTACACACACACTGACGAGCCTGCAGGTCAGTACACACACACTGACGAGCCTGCAGGTCTGTACACACACACTGCGAGCCTTCAGGTCTGTGCACACACACTGACGAGCCTGCAGGTCTGTACACACACACTGACGAGCCTGCAGGTCTGTACACAACACTGACGAGCTGCAGGTCTATACACACACACTGACGAGCCTGCAGGTCTGTACACACACACTGACGAGCCTGCAGGTCAGTACTGATGAGCCTGCAGGTCTGTACACACATACTCATTCCAGGTTATCCAGGTTCTTTGTTCAGTAGTTTGCAAAGTTCCAGAGCTCAACTTTGATCAAAACTCAACTTTGTGCATTGCAAAAATTGTATTTCTAAATGGGGATGCCTCAATCCAACTATTTCAGTTTTGATACTGGGTTAACACTAGCCAGTAATTATTCTCTTTGTTGTCTAGTTAAGGGCACAAACATGATATAACAACAATTCTGTTCTTTCCTAAAAAAACAACTGCTAGCCTACAACGCTATTTTAAGGGCGCGAGAGGACTCATTCACATCAGCAGAGGGAAAAAAGTGAATACAAACAATTGCTTTTGGCCACAATCACCAGCTTTTTATTTAGTGTGCCAGGATTATTAAGAACGGCCACACCATCCTACGATGATAAAAATAAACAACATACAACATGTGCCCTACGCGCACCAAAATGTCCCAAACCACTGGAGTAAACAAAAGTTATTAGCACCGCGGCGGGCGCCGAGTCTAAAGATTATGTGGAAGCCGATGGCTGGTTACTCACGGTACTGCGCATTCCACCAAAGTTATCCCTAAGTGAGTCCCAGGTCCCAGCAGGTCCCACCGAGACGAAAATCCAAATCCAAAATCCCATAACTTCGCAGCGATTATAATCCAAAACTTTCCGTGGCTCGCTGGCACATCTCCTCAGTTGGCGTGTGACTGTGTGCGCCCACGCGTGCTCCATCTCTCTTAAATACACCGTCCATGGAGATGGTGCAAACTAACATGCAGTGGATACTCATAACATTACATAACAACAAATTTAGTTCATCAACTTGGACCTTGTTTAACACATACAAATGATCACAAGCAAGTTTCACCCCTGCTGAGTGACATTAGGCTTTTGTGGTCTTTACATAATATTATGAAGCTGATATTATGGAGCTTGGGACCATTATTCGATCCCAGTATCGGATCTGTGCATCACAAAAATGTTTTCAAGCTAAAATTTTTTGGCAAAAAAGATAGAATTGTCTTGAAACAAGTAACATAATGCTTGATCATTGAAGCCAGCTGTTCCCAAACTCTTCAGGGCTGTTCCACACTATTGTTTGTACAAGGCCTCCCAATACTATTTCAGACTCAAAATAATATAGAAACTTCTTCCTTTCAGAGTAAGATTCAAAAACAACAAATGATAAAGTGCAGCAGCTTTTGTGTTAAATCTTACACAGAGATATCAGTTTGGATTCAGATTGATATATTCTAGAGTTATTCTTGATCATTTCTATCTCTTACTATTGACACATAAAAATAGATGAATGTCCCTGCAGTGTGCGGAGGAATCCTGGGCAGTGCGTCTGGAGGAAACATCACCTCGCCTGGATACATGACCTCCAACTACAGCAGCAACCTGAACTGTGAGTGGCTCATCCAGAACCACCACCACATCAACTCCTCCATCGTGGTTCTGATCCAGGACCTGCACATCCAGAGCCACCAGACCTGTGCCAACGACTACCTGCAGTTCAGACTGGGTAAGACTTCTCTCCGCAGGCTTTTGGGAACTAATTAAACTTGGAATCGCCAAAACACAATCGAAACAAAGATTTTGAATTGTTTTAAGACGATAGTTAGGTTATTAACCAAATTAAAACACCTGCAGCTTAATGAATGTAAGTTTTGACTCACTTCTCGTTGGTTTAGCTGCACAAATGTACTTTTTTTCGTCTGCCTGACAATGCATTGCTCGATAAGTCAGAATACAGAGCTTAAAATCAATTCTATATTTACGGCAGCCAGTGAAACGATGATAAAACAGGCGTGATATGGGCTGTTCTGGGGGTTCCTGTTAAAATCCTTGCAGCAGAGCTTTGCAGAAGCCGACTTATTGAGACAAGTCAAAATTGAGTTGTAATAGTGTGTAGCGGGGCCGGCTTTAGCCATAGACAAGGGTGGGCAGTGCCCACCCAGACGGACGGTCTGCCCACCCAATCGCCCTCTGCCGCCGGGTGGCAACGCACATCAGATTGGGCAGCAACAATTCGGTCTGTCCGCCGTTCAGGTGCGAGTGTGCGGAGTGTCAACACAACAAGCATGGCACTGTTCAACTGCAGTCCACATATTTATTATATATATTTTTACTTTCTCACACTGCTGGTGTAAACATGACTGTCAGTCCTCATACGTGTCATTCATAAGAGCACTGTTCAGGGCTGTGAAATGTCGGGGCAGCGCGTCATTGCGCACGGTTTAAAGATCGATTTAGGTTAAACAAACGCCACAGGAATCGTCCTCTTTACACGCGGACACACACAGAGGACAGAGGAGAGTGTGTAGGTGTGTGTGTTTTACCGTGTGTATGTCGCTACCCACACTGAAGTCCAGACCTCGTCCTCTTGTCTCGCTGTCCCAATGGGCTCCTCCTCGCGTTGGCTCTCCGTGTCCGCCTTGATCCGTGAATCAAATCGTAAAACTTTCCAAGTGCGGCAACGTGGCAGAGAAACAAAGGCCAGCAAAGTATCCAAAGCAGCGCGTTCATTTATTAATTTCCTCGCGTTTGATTCACTCCAGTCCGTGCGCGCTCACCATCCTCGTGCGTGCGGTGAGCGTTGCGCTTCGAGTTCATTTGGAACTTCTGTAGAGACGCTATCGGTGCCGTCCGTGACTTAAAGCAAGGCTCCGCTTCTCCAAACTCTTAATCCACGACTCAGATTTACGCGCAGAGGCTGGAATCGGTGCACAAGCCCGGCGAGTTGCGGATGGTTCAATGTGGTCCGGACCAGGTCCTGACCCGCCCCCTGGAGCAGCGAGGGACGCGCGAAGGCTACTGTGGGAAACTCATGTGCCAAACTATATTTTTTAAACACTCACGTCACGCCAAAAGACACATTCCACTAGAATAATCAAATCTTAATTGATTATTTATTTGTTATTATAACCTAGGCTGCATTTAAAACTGCTAACTACATAAAATTGTGAAAGCATTTATAAAGTAATTGAAAACCTAGTCTTGTATCTGCAGGTGTGAAATCATCATAATCATGATAATAATATTAAAGTACCTTCCTACAAATGCAACCCATAAACTTTCCAGCAATAAAATATATTTAATGCAACTATAACATTTTAAAACTATAAAAGTACATTGCATAGAAACAGTGCAAAATCTTTAAGATATAAACAAAAGCAAATTCAGCCATAGGCACATTTAAAAAGGACAATCTTAAGCCTTGATTTAAACATTTACTGTGCATTTTAGAGTTTTTCTCAACTGCTTTGACACACTTTTTGAAACTTTGGTTTGATCACTTGATTCCAACATTTATCTCATCAAAAGCTGAGGTGGTCTCGTCATTTGTTTATCTCTCATTCACAAACTCACATGTTCAGTGAGTTTAGTTGGTTTCTTCAACACTACAGACCTGTTCACAGGTGGTAAAGGACTTTAGCCATAACACTGTTTGTTTTTAACTCACATCAAGACATTGAGATAATGGTGTGATAAGAAAACAGGCTGTAGAATGTATCAAATATAAACTATATTTCCAGTGTGATGTTTGTTTAATGGTTTGTCAGTCCCACAAATGCACCACAAACTGTAAATAGTTGGATAAAATACCATCACAAATCAGAAAGTAATCCTAAATGTAAGTCATGTTTGTTGTTTTCTTTGTACAAATATGTCTGAATTTACTGTAGATAAAAAGCACAACTTTTCCAGAATCATATTCACAGCTTCTGTAAAGTCATATGAATGAGAAAACACATGAAAACACAGCTGAAGAATGTGTGAGATTTTTATGGTAAACTAAATTTACCTTGAGACAAAAGTTAGTTTTGGAAAACTGAAGCTCTGTTTAGTTTTCCTTGTGAGCTGTTTTGTAAATTGACTTTTAGAATGGCAAACTGTGTCAAAGTGATTGAAAAAACTGTAGTGTAGGTGCACAGTCTAAGCAAATAAACCCCACACACAATTTACTTTTAACATTTGTGTAAAAGAATAGTTTGTAATACTGTTGTGCTGTTGATTGATACAAGTGACTTTTTCTACAAAAAATTGGGTCCGCGTTAATTTCATATTTGCCCACTCAAAATTTCTGCTTGCCCACCCAAAGTCAGTGGGCTAGAACCGGCCTGGTGTGTAGTGTAATAGTGTGACAACATTTTCTTCACTTTTGAGATGTGTCTGAGATGATAAAAACAATTTTTGGTCAACTGTCTCCAACCTGTAGCTCGGGAGCTACCAGTAGCTCGCCACCTCCTTCCAAGTAGCTCGCCAAAGGATTTTGAAAACATACAAACTCAAATTGTATTTATGACAAGCCTATTTCTACTGTAAATGTATCTTTAGATATCTAATTGTGTCAACTTCTAAATAGATACAGGCTAAATTTTCATATAGGCCTCGGCTACACACCTCTCTAGCGACAACCCGGAATGTCGACATTAAAGTGTAATTGTCGATGTTGCGGCATTAGCATATTTTCTTTCACATCCTGGTACTCCGACACCTAACATTTTTTTGTCGATGTAGTGGTGTTTTGTAGTTTTCTCAGAAATGCCACTTCTCCGACACTCTTTTGTGTGTGTTTCTATTAAATAATTATTTAAAAAAAATACAAAGCGTTTTCTCATGACGCTAAGTGTCATGTATGAATGTTCCCCCGTCATTGTGTAAAGAGAATCTCTACACAAGATTAATGGCACACGAGGGAGATACAGGCAACTGTGTCCATTACGCTCAAATAATGACGCGCACTGGCCAGGGAGCCTTTGTACCACGATCATGCCCAAACTAATGCGGTTTCGTCTTAAAAACGTAGCCCTTAGAACGAATTGTAGAGGAATTTGTTCATAATACGTGGTTATGATTTAAGCATTTCACTCAGTGCGTAACTGCGCTTTTTGAACCGCAGAGACAGCGGGGGCTTACCTGACGTCCTGTTATGCGACCAGCTAATAACTGCCTCTTCTTAAACATATTTCTGGGTCCTTGTGTTGGCTGTTTGTCCTGCTCCAGTCTGGCTCTGTGTTCCAATAGTTTTCAGTCATAAAGATGCCGCTTTCCTTCTGTGCGTTTAGAACAGATTTCTCACGGATCTCCACAGCGCGTCCTCGTGCGTTCACGTTCTCCTGCTCATTGTCAAAACAGTCCAACTTTATACAAGCTCCGGGTGTCTTCGTCTGCTTGGTCACATAATTTATAAAAGCTATAGAGTCGAGTGTGACGTGTGTCCCACGTGAACAGCGCCTGTTTGGTTCTGAGGTGAGGCTATCATTAAAAAAATAATAGTAACTTAAAACTGATACAAACGTTGTCCAAATTCGATTTAAAATTAACTACAAATATCCCTCTGTGACTATTTAAACTTAAAAACTAAATTAAAGAAAAATAAAACCATTAATAAAATATATTTATTTACCCAAGAAAATAGAAGAGACAAATCTAAACCTACAATATACCATTACAAACTTTATAAATTGTTCTAACGAAATACAAAAAATTTTGAACGAATTCAACCTAGAAACCACAGAAATAAAATAAAAAAAGTTGACCATGTTGACGAAGGCCGCGCGTCACGTGCCTGGACGCGTCAGGCTTTTAGATCAGACGTGCCACAGCACATACAGTAATATAACCTAATATATAAGGCTGTGCTGGGCCAAGGTTGAAACGATCCTTTAATACAGTTTGTGAAGAAAATAAGAAAAGCTGAGCGCGGTCGCATACTTTCGCGTTTCGCCGCGTGCTTCTTTGAAGTTTAGCGCTTAGAAATCTAGGTTCTTGTTTTGCTCATTTCTCAATGATTTTAAATCAGATTGTAACAAAAGACACATTGTTTTGTTGCTTAAAACACAGAGAACATTATTGTACACTTGCCACAGTTCCCCTGTCCACGATGCGTCTGTGTGAGCTGGAAGAAAGAAAAACGGAGAGGAAGGGAGAGAGAGAATTTAGTAGACGCTCACTGATGTAGCCTAATTTTACTCCTGCGTGTGCAGATAGTCTAGTAGCCTACATAAAGAATTGTATCTTTTGTCTTTCATCAGTCTTACGCGTCATAGTGTGGTGATGAGGTCCCCAAATACGCTGTGCCAGTGCGTAAAGCTGTGTCCAATAGCGAGTGCGCACAAGTGTTCTTACGCACAGTTTGCCACTTGTCATCCTTTAAATCGCTTTTTCTTACACTTCAATGTCCAAAAAGCTAGAGGAAAGGGGGAAAGCTAAAGCGGGAAACTGCGGCCCTTTATTCAAGTTGGAAAGGCGAAAATGTTTAGAAAAAAGTGCTGCCAGTAGATATAAGAAAAAAGACGCCGTCAATACGTGGAAGCTTTGAAAATAATGTTAATGCTGAAATTCTGACAGACGTTGGCTTGTAAGCAAGTGAGTCCAAGTCCAGACCCATTCAGTCCAAGTCCCGGTCTGAGACCAGGTCTGCACGAACAATCGCATTGCTCTGGCCGTTTGGAGAGTGTTAAAGTAGAGGATAAAGTTTTAAAAGTATTCCGTCTCCACGTCTGTCCAAAAAATACTTCTCTGTCTTACCGGGGGCGGTCTGTCAGAAAAGCAACGTGAATGAAGGACGCTTTGTAACCGAGAAACAAAAGTATCAATTTTAGCCTACTTAATGCGACAGGAAAGTTGACAACTACACATAGGCCTATTGGTCATTATAACGTTCACTGTCTGAGCTTGTGTCGGAGGTGGGGCACCACTAAATTCGGAGGACAGGGTTGTCGGAACAGTGGGATTTAAAAATAAAGACTTTCGGAATAACGGCATGTCGATAGAGAGGCCTGTCGGCAGAGAGGGCGGACCCCATAGGCCTCTTTACTATGTCACAGTTAACTTCAATTTCTGGTCATCGCTGACAGTAGTAGCTCACCGCTAGTTTTCTTTTGCAAAAGTAGCTCTCCTGGCGAAAAGGTTGGAGACCCCTGCTCTAGAGACATAGACTGGTCAAACACATGGCCCAGGTTTCTTAGACTGTTTTATACAGAGGAGCCCAGAAAGCCCAGATGCTGTTTAACAAAAGGAATCGTTTTATCAGGAGCAACAATTAGAGTTTCGGTCTTGTCTGAGTTTATCTGGAGTTAATTTACCGACAACCATTTTTTGATACAAGACACACACTCTAAGAACACAGTTGAGTGAAACTGTGACTCATTAAAAGAACAATACAACTGGATATCATGAGCATAAAAGTATTGAAACACATTTTGAAAACCTCCGCAAGACAGGATATATCAAACATCACATTGTTTGTAATGTCCTGTTCTTTACCTCAACACAGACATTACTTGCTACCAGAAGTTAGTCTGACTCGTTGTTTACTTGTTGGTGACATGGTTAACGAAGGCACTTCCAGCCACGTGGTTTCAAAAATATACTTGTATCTTTATTTAACATTTCAAGCTAAAAAGTCCAGTGAATTTATTTACAAAAAAAATCTTTAAAAACACCAACAAACCTTCCCGCACAACGGTCAAAAGACTGTTGCTTCCTTCCGGTAGCGTTGCCAGATAGAGGAAACACATGTCTATTTGAACCATTGCCACACAAACTCCCAGAGCCCCCTCTAGTGGCAACACAAAGACATTACCCTTTTGGCTGTAACATTGTTTATGGCAACACTGAAAGTACGGTCATTTATACTGTACAAGATGAGAACCACTGTAGGACAGACCCATAAAAGGCTGTCTCAGCTTCAGAACGATCCATTTGAATCTTGTGATTCTAATCGATCTAATCTTGTGATTCTAATCGATCGCCCCTCGACCAGTACAGGAGGCACGGCTCTAATTGGCTGAGCTTGTGTGGTCCCCTCCAGTTTCACTTTGTTGTTTGTAAAAAGTCGTTTATCAGCTGTAATTGGAACCAAAATGAATACATGTCGATATTAACCATGTGTCAAAGGATTTATGGGAGGAAGTTGTCAGATATAAAACCTAAATTGTGTTTGTGATGCGAAAATCAATAACCCGACCTTTAAGAGAGAATTGTCTGAATGTAGTCTAACTTTATGACTGTCCTTTCAGGTGATAACAATGGAGAGCAGCTGGCTAAGTTCTGTGGACAGACGTTTCCTCGAGTTCCCATCGTGGTGTTCACTCCTCAGCTGTACGTGCACTTCCAGAGCGACTCGTCACAGGAGGACGTGGGCTTGATGGCTAAATACTCCTTCTCTGGTAACACTCTCTCTTCACCACTCTGCTCTGTGTCAAACATACTCCAGACTTCTGACTCAGAGCTGTTTCAGACTGTGGAGGCTGGCAGATGGGAGAAGGAGGAGCCATCTCCAGTCCAAACTACCCTGCGGTGTACCCGGGTCCCAGCCGCTGTGCCTGGCTCCTGGAGGCTCCGGCGGGACACACCATCACTGTGAGTCTAACATCCACATCCACACAACTCTTTCTGACAACAACAACATCAACAAACAGTGTACACATAATTGGCTGTCTCACACTCATCAGGCTTTGGGGGTTTCGAGGACATTTTTCGAGATTGTTTTTCTATGGAATGTGTAGTGATAGATTCACTGCACATCTGATCATCTGCTCAATTTTCAGCGTTTTGCCCAAAAATTGGAAGGTCCAATGGAACACAGGATGCATCAACCCCTCACCCGCACAGGAATGTGATGGTGATTGATGACATGGGGCAAAGCAAAGAAAGACCCAAACCAAATACTGATGACAGATGGTTTTGGGAGAGAAAGACTTCAGAACTGTTTTCACAGAATTCAGAACTGTTTTCACAGGATGAATTGCCATGTACAAAGTGTGACCATGTCAATATTGTGTATCTATACTGTGCATTTGTGTGAGAACAGCTCGGACTTCTGTAAGAAACGCTGAGCACAAAGGAGACCTGAAAATATCAGGCATCATAAAACCCCCAGTGCTCTGAGATAAAGCAGAGCTTCAGGCTGATTGTACAAATTCTCCCTGCCAAAGGGGGAGGACTTCTGCTTAGGAGAAGCTAAACTGCAGATCACTCTCTTCAGTTTTGGCAGGACACTCGAGTGGTCAACTTTTAGACACACTTGGGAAGTTTCTCATGGAGCTCTTTTTGTGCACCTAGACAGGCTTCAGGCCTCGGGTGCAGGACAATGGAGAAAACACATTTAACTTTCAGCCCCTGGATCAAATCTTTGGACTCACGGTTCTTGTAAGCCACACAAAGAGCAACCAAGATCCATTAAGCCAAAACTCTTCTTTTTGAGGAGCTTTCAGGAGCTTCAACCTCAACTCAGAGATGGAAAGACAAAGACTTTTCTCTGGATGTGAACATTGCTACAGGCAAACAAGCAACGGACATCTTTTGCAACTTCAACCATGGTCTTCTCTGCACCCAAACCCACGACATACCGGTGCAGCCCAGCCCAGCCCCACAGCGCGACCTCTACAGAGACAAAGGAGAAGGACGGCAGCCATCTTCAGACTCTTGTCGTATAAACTGTCACATGGGCTGGTACAGACACAGTTAATGCAAATAGGTTTAGATAAACAATCTAGACTCTTATTGTGCATTTTAGGAAACTCACCTGCATACTTCATTTAAACTCTGTATGTCATCTTCGGGTCAATAAATCTTCATAAACCACAACTTATTTTGGTTAAGTGCATGATTAATTTTCAGAATGGAGTCACTGGGAATGTGAAAAGATCTTACAACCTTCAGGTTAGACTAATTAATTAATTAATCAATAAATTGTTAATTAATTAAAAGATTTGGTATTAGAATCAACTTTTTCTCACTTTGGTGAGTGGTGCCCGAATAATTTATCTCTATTAGGATTCTATTTATCAAATTATGAAGCTTTACCTGTACTCACTGTTCTGTGTTTCACCTTACAGTGTTCAGATAAATCTTTAAATTACATAATGTTGGTGCCGTCTCTTAAGGCCGGTAATGTAGTAATAATAACACTACAAATGTGTGTTCAGACATTTTTTTTACTTCTGTTGTTGGTGGTGTGACATAAACATCACTTGATTCCAGTTTTCAAGTGTCATTACCCTTCCACCAAGTAAACATGTATGTAACAGCTTAAGCCTTCTGCACACGACATATTTGAAGCCTGATGTTTCCCTCTACGAGTTCTGGAGGTGTGGCCAGAGTAAGAGATGTTTTGTGTTTTCTCTCCTTCTGTCTGTGCGTCTTTGTGACTTAGAACTGTTTGTCAGGAGCATCATGGTGAGGTTCACCTGCTGCACGAGTGAGGACCTTTACAACAGAAACATCTGGTACATCTGCCTTGTGACAGTGGCTCTTAAAATGTCAAACAACGTGATCGGGCGCAGAGTGTTTTCAACAATGATGAAACACCAGTGGATTAAAGCAGGTTTAGAAAGGTCACAGGAGAGCATATCAAATATATCGTCTGGCCACCGTGTCTCTCTTTCGGATGTCTGTAGCTGTGATTGACAGATTAATTAGCAAGAGACACACATCTTCTGCCGTCTGAAAACCAACATGGCTGCTCCTGACCAAAAAAAATACATGAAAAAAATATCAGATGGAACTAAAAAACATGGCAGATTTCTGCAGAATCAAAGAGCGAAGCGTGAAGTTAGATTTTGGTCTAAATGACAGACGACCAATCAGCTTCTTTGTTTCATCTGCGTCACACAAATAGACTAATCTGTTTGTCAGGTACGATGTAGATTTGATCTGAAACGCAGGTGGGGGTGTGGTGACCAGACCCACTCATAGCAGTTTGCTGAAGTGTGGGTTCTGGATCTCAGGCAAGAGCAGATGAGCTATTACACTCACACAGCATTGTGGCCGTCAAATGAAAAAGTTGAAACAAACAGTGTTGGCCTAACCTGGCTCACGCCAGATGGATCTGTGTTAAATTCTGATTTGAGTTCTTCCACAGTCTCCATCTGGAACTTGACTCGCTGAAAGCGTTTGGGAGAATGTGGAATGTTTAGTGAAATACTTCAAACTGATTGGGTGTGGGGCCTACCTTACTTGTTCTTTGTCATTCGCAGCAACAAATTGTAATGGTGTAAGTGTCACACATACTGCTCTTCTTTGAAAAAGAAATGACTCTGTATTTCTGCTAAAACCACATCAAAAGCAGCAGAAACACGTACATCCACAAGAGCAGCCATCTTTGATTAGCTTGATTCAGACTCGGCGCTAACAGCCCGTGTTAGCCCGCCCTGCTACAATGTGATTGAGCCTCAAAACTACGCTGCTGTGATGTGATTGGGCCGAAACACTGTTCGGAATACCAAACCAATCAAGCTGCTGGAAGGCCAGATGGTTTATCTCAAGTTTGTGAATGCACAAATATCTTTTGTGAGTAATGCTTGTAAAAAAGAATCCTGCACGTTGACCAAGATCACAAAGCAAACATTTGAAGAGGCGCCATCACAGGGCAGATGCACCAGATGCTTCTGTTGTAAAGGTCCTCGCTCGTGCAGCAGGTGAACCTCATCATGATGCTCCTGACAAACAGTCCTATCAGAGTCACAGTGACGCACAGACAGAAAGAGAGAAAACACAACACATCTCTTACTCTGGCCACACCTCTTAAACTTGTAGAGGGAAACATCGGGCTTAACATTGGGCCAAAACTCCTGGAGTGTGCAGAAGGCTTAAATGACAGATAAGACTTAAGTGTAAATATTCTCCTCTGTGTTATGTTAACATGGAGCATCTCTAAGCGACTGCAGCTCCACAGGAACAGAGAACATAAAGTCCAAACTCTCCTGCAGTGATCTTGTTTTTCCTCCGTCCTCAGCTCACCTTCTCTTACTTCCACCTGGAGGAGCACACCACCTGCAGCTGGGACTCTCTCACCATCTTCAACGGCGGCTCCCCTGGCTCTCCTGTGATTGGTCAGTACTGCGGGGAGTCCTCACCAGGCACTGTCCAATCAGGCTCCAACAAACTGGCCGTGGTCTTCCTGGCGGACCACAGCGTGTCCAGAGGCGGCTTCATGGCCACGTGGTCAGCAGACTCCTCAGGTAAATGTCCCGATTATTACATGAACCCATAACTGTGATTAGGCAATGTCAATGGCATTAACAAAATAGTAAAAACTGTGCCAATTAATAATAAAAAAAATAAAAAATAAACTGTATGGAAAAAATGTAGGTTCCAGCTTTGATATTAGCCTTGTTGTGTTGCCAGATGGGAAATGATGAATGATTGTACAGATACAAATTGTTTTTTTTAATTGTATTCTGTTTAACTCAGTTGAGAGGATGAAATAAGTAAGGATTAAACAACGAGGAGCCGTGCATTACACAGACAAAATGCACTATGAGGAGTCAAGAAGACTACGACGCGCAGGGGAGTGTTGGCTATATCAGTGTAATGCACCAGCTTTGAGTTGTTTAATCCGCTTATACCATGGTCAAACGTCTAGAAAGTTTATAATACTCTCAAAATGTGTTCACTAAGCTCAGAAAATGTTATTTTTATGGCTAATTTGATTATGTCTGGGCTTAACAACATGGCAAGATGTGTTTTATTAATGCACAACGCCGCAGTTGTCAGGCTGTTGTAGACACCAGGCTGCTTTTTTGAGATTGCTCCTCTCTCTCTCCCTCTTTCTCTCACTCTGTCTCTCTTGGTCACAGCACAGCACATGTTTATTTACCTCAGGACGCAGGGAAAGATCGAGGAGAATGCAGTCCATCAGTTTGTGGGCGATGTATTCTGACCATTTTGTTTCTCTGTGTTAAAACCACGTTCAATGTTCACAAAATGTGATGACTGTCCCCTCATGTTGTTTAAAATATCCAGTATACGAATCAAAAACCAGAAAAAGTTCTGCGCTAGTTGCGTCAAGACTCTGCCAGTTAAAAGTCTCATTTCCTGTGGCTCCTGCACAATAAAAGCCTCAACATAATACTTCTGAAAGCAGAGTTTTATTATGAAAGAGTCAGACAGATTCTTGCTCTTCAATCTCGGGCTGTTAACAGTGCATTGGTTTCACTCCATGCAGATGTATTCAGCGCACTGATATGTAGGTAATTTAACCTGCCAAACTACTTGTGCGTATATACAATATATCTTACATACATCTTATGCACAACAGTTAACATTGGAATTCTCACTGACAATGGTACAATACAACATCGTTGCTTTCTCCTCTTACTCTTACTGAAGGAAAATAAACATTGAATCATTCTCTCTTTCCTTCGTCTGACCTCTCCATTATGGCTCATGCAACAATATTATGTATTTACGTTTGGCCTCACCACACTGGGGCAGCCGCAGCCGTGAGAAACTATCCGAACTAAATCTGTGGAGGAGGACCACATGAACCACACTAAAACAGAAACTGTCAAAAGTGAGTCGCTGCTTTGAAAGTTGTCCTTGTCTCAGTCCAAGACAAGTTCACATTTTGAGAGAACTGACCACACCACTGTGTTTTACCTCAACAGTCATAATTGTGGATTATTGGACTGCCAGGAACTTGGCAAAACGGGCTAAATTTTGGTAATGTAGATGTCGTGGTACATAAAAATCCTCGTTGGAAATGTCCTGGAAAATATTTTTTGAGATATGAGTGGAAACCCTTACTAATTCAACTTAAATAAGAAGCTACAATGTACAGAACAGACCAAAAGTTTGAACACACTTTCTCATTCAAAGAGTCTTCTTTATTTTCATGACTATGAACATTGTAGATTCACTCTGAAGATATAAACACCATGAATGACCAGGAGGGAGAGTGATGGTGTGCTGCACCAGATGAGCTGGCCTCCACAGTCCCCAGACCTGAACCCAGTCCAGATGGTTTTGGGGTGAGCTGAGCTGCAGAGAGAAGGAGTTCCCAGAGATGCTTGAAGGAGCATCTCTGGGAACTCCTTCAAGACTGTTGGAAGAGTATTTCAGGTGACGACCTCCTGAAGCTCAGAGAATGCCAAGAGTGTGCAAAGCAGGAATCAAAGCAAAAGGTGACTTCTTTGAAGAACCTAGAATATGACATATTTTCAGCTGTTTCACACTTTTTGGCTGTGTACCATACTTCCACATGTGTTAATTCATAGTTTGGATGCCTTCAGTGTGAATCTACAATGTTCATAGTCATGAAAATTTAAAAAAAAAAGTCTTTGAATGAGAAGGTGTGTCCAAACTTTTGGTCCGTAGCTACTGTACTTTGTTATCTTTAACATTTCCAGGTGCTCCATTGTTTGTTCTATCAGATTTTGAACAAAAATAGAAGGGCCCTCGCAGTTAGAAGAGATTACCTTTTGTTCTTACAATTACTCTAATTATTATTTAACATCCCTATTGAGAGGAGCAGAGGAGCTCGTTCTAAAGTCTCTGCGGCGTTGCAGGCTGTGGAGGCGTGATCCACGCTGACACTGGGACCATCAAGTCTCCAAACTACCCTCAGAACTTCCCCGCCAACTCCGAATGTCTGTGGCACATCATCGCTCACGAGGGGAACCACCTGGAGATGAGCTTCAACCCGGTGTTCGAGATCCCCGACAGCACCGGGACCTGCAGCTCCAGCTACGTCAAGGTTTGTGGTCTAAAGTTATCAAATGAGTCACTTTTGTACGATCAGAAATTAGGAGCACAACTGGTCTAAACCTAGAAATACCTATTCTGTACGATCAGAAACGAGGAGAAACTTTGTCATCTATTCATTTATTTATTTATTAGATCCCCATTAGCATCGGCAGCGTACTGTGTCAGCTACTCTTCCTGGGGTCAATTTAAATTACAAATATTACAATTGACAAATGTGAGAAAATCTAGCACACTAATTAAACAGTTTACATTTCCTATAAAAACACACTAATATTAATACAACAGCAGTAACATGGTGGTTCATATGAGCAGGGGCGTAGCACCAAATTCTGGGCCCCAGGTATAAACTTTGTTCATGGGCCCCTATACCATAATCTTGTGTTTTAATTACTTAGTTGGTTTTTGTTATTTTTCTTTCATTTGTTTTGTTTTTCTTCATTCTAGAATTTTCATATATAGCTTATTTATTTAATTTCTACATTCTACACAAAACTAACATTGATATTTGGTATTTTTCCATGCTTCAGCAGATCAAAGTGAATGCCTTATAACCAGGGCTTAATTTGAGCCGGAACAAGCCGGAATAAGATCTCGTGGGGCATTCCGGCATCAGTTTTGTCTGCTCCGGTAACGCTTTCTTTTTGTCTTTCTTCTACGAGACGCGGCTCTGCTCCTCTCCCGTCTCTCATCTCATTCACAGTGAACAGTGAACAGGCTTATTTGTGGGGGAAACGGAGTCAGACTGTAATTGGTTAAAAGCGGAACTGACAGGAAGATTGACCAATCAGAAGCAGCGCAGGCGGGTTTAAGACTTTTCATTGGTTCCAGGCGAGCCCCGCTCTTGTATCTCCTTCTAAAACAGGAAATATGCGTCTAAGTGGATTTTGTGAATATTTGTTGTTATTTGCAACTCGTTTTGATGGATTAAAGGCAGCGGGAGTGTCACATGTGTTTGGAGTGTACGGGACGGTAAAGAGGTCAGAACCAGCGCGGATACAGCGGTCACAGTTTCTCGTAAGTGTAACTAACTTTACTGTGTTACTTTAACGTGTATTTTAGCGTCACGTTTGATGTATGAGAACCGTGTCTGCTGTGTAAAGGCTGTTTGTGACCTGTGTCTGGTTTGTAAAAGCTGTTTGTCCTGCGTTGTTGTGGTGACTTTTGGAGAGTCAGATGCGGAGGCAGTGCTGAGCTGCAGGACGAGCGTGTGTGGGAGGGCAACTTGTTGCTGTAGATCAGATTTAGCGGCAGGTGCGCTGATTTCTGTCAGAATGAATGAAAATCTCTGTGTGACGTGTAAAAAAACGTGTAACACAGACATAATTACTTTTATATCGTTTAACACCGAGTAGGATGGACAGTTGGGTTGTATTTTAGCATTTCTAAGCCTCTATGTTCACTTATTGTGTGCGCTCCGGTAAAGGTTCGACCTTGTCTGGACCCCGGTCCAAAACCCACATTTTGTTCCGGCAACGTTTGAGTTACAAATTAAGCACTGCTTATAACACTAACTTTCCAGATTTTTTCACTCGCATTTAGACAAAAATAAAATGGAAGCACAGTGTTTTATATTTGAACTTGTTTTAAGCTATAAAATTGTCTAAATTATGCCAAAAATTGACTTAAAGAATCTTTTCAACACATTATGTTGCTGGATTGAGAAGTTGTGATAGATATAGTGACAATATTCCAAAACAAAACCATGTGAATATGCGACTGTTTGTTCACTGAAGTCTTGTTAATAATAGTATATTTTCTAGCTAATAATTTGACCAATTATTAATATATTTTTTAGCTATTTTATTTGGCTAAAGCAGGATATCCGCGGGGTCTTAAAAGCATTGAAAAGGTATTGAATTTAATAATGCCCTTTTCAAGGCCTTAAAAGCATTGAATTTCACACAGAAGCATTATTTTTTAACTCTAATGGTCTTAAATTTTATCGTTTCTTATATTTGCTTATATTCTTTTCGGAACATGCTTTTGTGTAGGTTTATGTTTTATAATTTACGAACTCGCACCGACTCGCGCAAGTTTGAGCGTCTTTGCGACAGTCAATTTACGACTTTGCAGTAAAGTGCATCAGCGGTGGTGGTTGCGATAGAAACGGCTGCGCCTGATCCAATATTCAGTAAAACATACGTAACAAATTGAACGATGATGTCGATTAAACCTGCTTTTGGAACGGAGCGGTCAGCTAACAATTCTGGAAGCAGCACAGGAGGCCAAACCCTGGAAGTATGACGAGCTAAACGGAGATGTTGACACGCTGTGTGCTAAAACAGCAGCAGCTTACATCAGCGCCTGCGCAAATAGTGCCACAACTTCTCCTGCCATCAACCAAACTGGCTTGTTTTTAACTTTCGCATGGATTCAGAGGCCGGTGTTTTGCAAAGAGAAGATGCGAAGGAGTTGGGACACGTGGAAATCTGGAGGTAACCGGTAAGACATCGCGGGACACGGGGGAGAGTGCGGGGTGAGCTGTCACGACAGGTTGAGAGTGATTGCGATGGGAAAGAGGTATTCTCGGGGTCGGACTAGCGTCATCGTGTTGTGGCAACGCCAAACGAAGGGGAAAGCAACGTAAAACAACAACGTAAAGTAACTTTAAATTTAAACTTTTACTCACCACTGCACAGTGGTTGTTTACTACAGAAGTCCAGAGCTGTCAGTGTGGAGTAAACATTTTTTCCAGCTTTTCTCGTTATAACGACTTTATATTTACGTTCAAACGACAATATTCTCGTTATTACGACTTTTTATTTACGTTCAAACGACTTTTTTTTACGTTCAAACGAGAATATAATGTCGTTATAACGACTTTTTATTTACGTTAAAACGAAAATATATTCTCGTTCGAACGACTTTTTTTTTATGATAAACAAGACTGCTCTTCCATGCGCGCCACAAGCTGGATGGCTCAGAGCCATACTACGAAGCTAGATTTGGGGTTTAGCGAGGTCCTGGGTTAAACCTGGTCTGGTTGTCCTACGAAACTGGATCACTTCCTATCGGGGCAGATCTCTATGGCAACATGCGGCAAACTCACAACCTGCTCCGGACCAGGATGTAAATAAGTTAAAAAGACGAGGCGCTGGCCAATCAGAGACGATCGAGAATTTAGGCGTTTGTGAAGAGACGGGGGAGAGAGAGAGATGAGAAAGGGCAGCGGAGAAATGAGGAAAGACGAAAGTCACGGCGTATTTTATATCAAAGCGATGCGCACCACCGTACGTATTTATAAAGAGGAGCCATGAGATCTTATATGTAGCAGTAACACTGGAAGAATCCTGTTTAATCTGTGTAATGATTAATAAACGGAGCATCGTGGGAAGGGCTGTCTATTTTTCATTAAAAGTCGTTTTAACGAGAATATATTGTCGTTTAATGTAAATAAAAAGTCGTTCGAACGAGAATATATTTTCGTTTTAACGTAAATAAAAAGTCGTTATAACGACATTATATTCTCGTTTGAACGTAAAAAAAAGTCGTAATAACGAGAATATTGTCGTTTGAACGTCAATATAAAGTCGTTATAACGAGAAAAGCTGGAAAAAATGTTTACTCCACACTGGCAGCTCTGGACTTCCGTACTGTGTAACTCTACTTGCATATAATTGAATTACTTTTAGGCTGTATTCTATTGAAGACGACCAAAACACCACAGACATAGTGAAGACAAGATGAACATAGCAAAAGAAACACTAATCCTGTTACATTTATACTTGATTACTGATAAACTAAAGCCCCTTTCACACATTGAACCCGTTAAAGTACCGTGTCTTGTTTGCCGGTATGCTTCACCATTTGCCCCATTCATATATGCAAATCATCCCAGAACAATACCGTGTCGTCACCATTCACATCTGACTCGGCAACATGGAACGCTTTGGGCACAAACTCAACTACATAGCACATGCACTTTTAAATTTGTTTAAAATGCTTTTTATTGTTTGATTGTCATTATTTTAAGTAGGTTATTAGCCTATTTTGCAACATTGGTGGCTTATTAATGACCTATCATTATTTGCGGGAACAAATGCAGGGATGTGTTTGGTGTGCGAATGCATCGTACTACAGAGGCCCGTATGAAACAGGAGGGCACCGCATAATGTGGCTGGATGGGCTTAAACATAGTCCTGAGACAGCGGAGGAGCTGTCAGCTCTACCTGCCGTCAGAGCGGGGGAGTGTGAGTGACCGCAAGAGTTCGTTCACACAGTTGGGCACAGCGAGGATGGACTGTGGACACTCCCAGAGCGCGGTCATCGTGCAGAACCATTGGACCTGGATAAACAACGCGCTGTCCCAGTGCGCGCACGGAAGGAGGCTCCGTACTGTCCGTGCCACAGATGCATGGTTCTTACCGGGACTCGTGCGCAAGAGGGGAGGATATGGCCCGTGCTGTCTCTACCGGGACTCTCGCGCTCGCGAGGAGGATACTGCCCCGTGCTGTCTGTACCGTGACTCGCGCACACGAAGGGAGGATAGCCTATGGCCCGTCTGTACCGGGACTGCAATGCACGAGGTGGAGGAAGCCCTACAAGACGCCACCCGCTGCCGCGGTTTAGCGAGCCAGGACCGGAGTCTGGTTTTGGGACTAGCTCTTTACGCAGGATGTCAAGACTGTATTTTAGAGGATTTCTGGACTTCAGTCTGGCCACACGTACATTCGGTGAGTTTGCAAGTTGCATTTTATAGCCTATTAGTAAAATGAAACAAGTGTTTTCTTTGTGACAAGGTCAGTTGATTCAAGAGTAGGGCAGGAGATATCGTAACGCTTTTAATCCTTCAGATTTAAGGCTGGTCTGAAGCGCAGTAGGAGCAAATAAGAGCGTGATTCGTTCTCTGTGAGTCTGTGAGATGTTCTGTTGCCATGGGGATTGTACTGGCAGTCACATTCCGCTTTCACACATGTCAACACGGGACTAGTCCCGCGACTGTTCCCGGTAATGATACTAGGTATCGACACGGATCAAATGCCAGGACAAAATATACCGTGTCTCTGTTCTGGAGCCTTTCACACTTGACCACATACTAGGAACTTTACCGTGTAAGGGTCTATGTGTGAAAGGGGCTTTATGGAAATGTGACGCCTCAACACATTTTCCTCATAATATTTGATTCACCTTTAAGTAAACCGACAGTATTTCAACCTGGACAGACTCAAACAGACAAAATGATGCGATTAATGATGACATTTATTGTTACAGGTTTGGCGCTTAGGCCCCGGCAGAAAACAATGTGCATGCGATAAATGATGAGCTGTTGGAGTAGGAGATTTCCCCCCGGAGCCTAGACACTGGTGGTGGTTGAGAGGAAGAAGGTGGAAGTTGAGGTGGAGATGGGGAGGAGGAGGGTTGCGATGAGACGAAATGACGCTTGCGACAGCTGAAGCCAAGAGCAGAGGTTGAGCTGCTCTTTTGAATGTGGCTCTGCCGCCCTGATAGGCTGAGAAGGAGGAGGAGAGCTGAAGCTGATTGAACAAGCTGCGCAGAGCGAGACATGATTGGATCTGAGATGAAGCGCAGGTGTGCCGATTACTGAGGCAGAAGCTGGTATAGTCTTCCAGGCTGAATTTTCGCTCCTTAGCTCCATTTTAGTGGTGTTTTGGTCCTGAAGAGTTGTGTTCAATAGAATATAAAAGCAATTAATTTATCTGCAAGTAACTTGAGAATTGTGTCAACAGTTAACCCTTGTGTTATCTTTGGGTGTTTTGATCCAGTTTTGATGTTTGTTTTCTTATCAACATAAAACTTTAATGTGTGGTCCCAGATGTCAAATTTTGAAAAATGATGTTATGAGAGTTTTTCTCACCAGGAAAAATACACTAAAGTTAGAAATTTAAAATTTCTGTTAAAATTATACAACCACTGCCATTCTAACTTCAACTAGTTTGTTTTCCTTTATTATTTTTAAAGAGGTATTAAAAAAAAGTACATTTTAAGGTGCCTAAAATTAAATTTTTTTCCATAAATTACCACACTTTTCCCCAAAAATTAAACATATGAGCACAAAAACTACAACTATAAAAAAAACACACACACACACACACACACACAAATAATAATAATACAAAAAAACAAAACAAACAAACAACAAAAAAAACTACAAAAACAAAAACTACAACAAAGTTGCTCAACATTATTGTAACAGACCCACAAAGTTCGAGTCAAAATAACCAGGAAAAGATCAAAGATAACAGCAGGGTTAAACAGAAAAGGGCAATTTATTACAGTAACTAGTTAGTTTTGTAATGAGTTACTCCCAACACTGATACTGATCATAGTTTTACAGCTGTTAAGTCGCAATTTATGAAGAAACAACTAAAAGATACAATTGAATTTACAAGAAATAATTGGAGTTCTAAAATTTATACATATTTATGTCGTATTATTTACTGTACAAATAACCATAATGAAACAAAACAACCAAACTGAGTCAAAACAAGCTAAATGTTTAGTGAAATCTGAATCTTGTTTACTGTGACTAAAAACGTAGTAGTCGACTAGTCATTTTTAAATGCACTTTTAACCAAAACAAAGTCTAAAATAGTTTAAAACCGTTGAATAGAGGTGATGCACTGACATCATTTTGCTTAGCAACATTTAGAATGAGTGGCATTTCTTCAATGTATTGCTGGGTTTCAGATGACATCACAACATTCTTCAGTCCAATGTTATTTCAATCAGACTGGGGGCAGGTAAAATAAATATTGTTTAAATGCAGTTTATTTTTGCAATTCAAAAGATTATTGGGTCTAGTCACCCCAAAAATCATCACTTTTTAAATTTATTAAATCATTTTTGAAATATTTCATGGAAAAGTCCAATGTTATAGGAAAAACTGGCGCTTGCCCCCAATCTGGCTTTTAACTGACAAGAATTCTAGAATGTGAAACCCAGCAATTTCTTTGTTGTCGTGGCAACGGCTTCTTGACTACAAGCATGTTTGTCAACAACAGTTGATGATTTAGGACATTTTAACTGCAACAAACGGACTCAGAAACATATTTTTTAAGAAGAAAAAGGTAATAAGTTCAACTGTGTGTGATTTCAATGTCTGATAAATTGGAGAAGCTAAAGTTTATCTGCTTTGCTAAAACTGTTGACTTGATTTTCTCTGTTTACATGTCAGTTACAAATCCAATGCTTGGTAGACTTGTGGTGGGTTTAATTTGTTATCAAACTGTAGTTTATTTTTCCTGTTTTAGCTGTTTATTGAACTCTTACAAGAGAAAATGCGCTTTCTCTCCATTAACTCTCATGCATCCTTGCCACTCAGCACTCACAGTTAGAATGCTGTGACGTCACCTGCATAACCTCGCCTCTTTAAAGTAAAAGTGTTGGTGTTGCTTTGCGTGTCCAGGCTGCGGTGTTCCTGCTCAGGTCGTGGCTGCTGTGGACATCAACACTACAGCCAACCACATCTATCAGCACAACTTCCCCTGCACAGCTCTGTGGAGCAAGTCCATCGAGGTGAGTGTGATCTGGAGCAGGCGTGTTTCACAAACTTAGAACGGCAACTTGATGGTTTTATTGTAAAAAGAGCTAGTTGCAAATAGATTCAGATAATTTTAGCATTTTAGCCTAATGGAGAAACCACTGTGCCACATTTAAATCCAAATCTTTCATTTTCTCCTCAGGGAATTCGAAGACTTCAACAAACTTTCCATCGATGTGATTTTGATGAGCCCGCCCTGCCAGCCCTTCACGAGGTACTGTTGAGTCTGTGTGTGAGCTACATCTACTCTGTGATCTAGAGCTGCTTAGACACCTTTGTCACAGTAACGTCACAGCTCAAAGAAAACTCATAGCCGACGAATTAAATGCTTGAAGAGAAATGGTGGTTTTGTTTTAAACTATTACTAGGACAATTGTGTGTGTCAAGAAGTGTTAGCCTGACCTTACCCAGCAAGTGTAGTTTAATGTTAAAATTGTACAAAATCCCCTTTTTTTTCCTGCATTTAGCAAAGTCTTTGACCAGAGCTAGCAGATTTTTGAAGCAACCAAGCCTTGAACAAAAAAAAACTAAATCCCAGTCCACAAAATTAAGCTTATAATAAAATAATTACCACTAGTAAATGTTGTGTTCCTTCTGAATCTGAAGCACTAATGAGAGGAACATGCATTTGCTCATCTCTGTGACAATCTGCTTTTTTAATTTAATTTCCCATTTCTCTATTTGATGCATCTGTCTGTCGTGTTCAGACCGGACAGCGTTGGAGCGTCTAATGTGTCCAATTTACATGTTTAGACAATGTATTATACATAGAATAATACATGAAGTCCCCGTTAATAACTTGTTATTGTAGGGCTGATGTCGTTTGTTTTGGGCTCTTATTTTAAAGGTCTCACTGTGAAGCGCTAAAGATGACTTACTTACTGACTTACTTTGGTCTCTTGTTTATCAACTTGTGGTAACATTGAAATCGTGATCTGGCTGCAAGAAAACAGTGATAACTTTTTTGTCAATTTTTTTTTTTTTTTTGCTCAGCCTTGTCACACAAACTTGATGATGATAACTGTGGTTCTCCTCTTCAGGTTGGGTTTAAAACGTGATGTGGTGGACCAGCGAACCAAGAGCTTCCTGTATGTTCTGGATCTTCTGCCAAAGTAAGAATCCTCCTGTCGTTGTCATTCACTAACAGGCCTAAAACAGGTCAGACTGCAGGAGGAACGTCATTAACAGTTTAACATTTACATTTCCGAGCTTATGCGTCCATAGATGTCGTAGAGAGCTATTCTACCTTTTCACGCTGCGGCTATGCTAGCTCCGGTTTGCGTGATACCTGTGGATAGTTTCTTCTTGTCCCATTCATTCCTTTTGGGGAGTTTGCCGAGATGCGCTGATATTAATTAATATTTAAAAAATTCAAAGCTGTGAGCGGATTTTAACTATAACCACTGGCTTCAGTTCAGAGCTTCACATACGAAGTAAATACTGTAAGTGTGTACGTTTGGCGCAATGCTAAATGCTAACAAATACACTAGCGAAAATATAAAGCAGACAATTTGATAAAAATACATGACATCATAGGCCGAGTGTTTTGTGTAAAGCTAGTTCACTTTGTAGAATTATTTTAAAATTAATAAAATAAATTAAATCCAGGTTAACATTAGCTTCGGAGACATAAAAGCACATTTTATAAACACATTTATTTTTATTTTATTTTATTGTTTATTTGACAGGGACAATGTACATTGATTAACATTTCTGTAAATGCACCAGAATTAGCCAGGAAGGCTATTTTTCATCTGTAGTCCCTGGACCGACTGTAATTGGTCATCCTAAAACATAGTAAAAATTATAAAATTACAAAATTACAATCACAAACAGTGGAAAATACAGCTGTACAACAGTAGGGTTAAGACAGTACACAATTCATCAATAAGAACATTACAAAACAGAGAAGCACAAAGAAATACGAAACAGAGCAGACAAAACAGACAGTAAAAGCACACACATACAATATAGTAAAAACTCTTAGTGATCACAAGTTTGATGGGAGGTTAGCCAGCCCTTTAAGTGTTTTTTGTACAAACTGTATGAGGTTAGTTCTCGAATACTGCTGGGGACAGAGTTCCATTGCTGAGAGGCTGTAACTGAAAAGGCGCTCTGACTGAAAGCACTTTTCCTCAGAGGAACTATACAATCTCCACGGGCTGCCCCTCGAGTGAAACGCTGTGTGGTGGTTCTAGTGCTGATGAACTGGGTGAGTGGGGGAGACGACTGACCATGAATAATTTTGTAAATGAGACAGAGGTTTGAATATTTAATGAGGTTTTCCCAACTTAACAGGTTATGCTTTCGGAGAATATTGCAATGATGGTGTCGCAATGACTTCTTACCCAATATTTTTATTGTCTTTTTGTAAAGTGACTCTATTGGTTTTAGGGTTGTTTTATTTGCCTGGGACCATGTTGTGAAACAGTAAGTGATGTGTGATAAAACCATAGAATGCATGAACATTTTTGCTGCCTGCAAGGATAAGTGAGATCTGATATACCGAAAATTGGATATATTGAATTTTAGTCGATTGGACACTTTTTTTATCTGAGATTTGAAAGTGAGTTTGGAATCAATTACTATTCCAAGATATTTGAATTCTGAAACTTGTTGAATTTTTCCCTACCCACCCAGACATTTACAGAAGTATGTGTATTGTTGGATTTGGAAAAATACATTGAAACAGTTTTGTCTATGTTAAGTTGTAGACAGCACCGAGTTAGCCATTTAGAAATGTGAATCATGGATTGTGTTCGTTTTTCTGCCACTTGTGAAGGGTTATTGCCATGTGTGTAAATAACGGTGTCGTCTGCATACATTTGGATATGAACATTGGGACAAACTGATGGGAGGTCATTTATATAGAGGGAAAAAAGCAATGGACCAAGTATTGGACCTTGTGGAACACCTGTAGATAAAGGAAGAGGGGTGGAGTGGTAGTCATTGACTCTGACAGACTGGTATCGACCTGTTAAGTATGATTCCATCAGTTTTATTGTATCAGGTGAGAAGTTGAAATTGTAAAGTTTTGTTAGCAGTATTTTGTGATTGACTGTATCGAATGCTTTCTTTAGATCTAGAAAGACTGCACCAACCACGCCACCTTTGTCGTGGAGAAGTATTTACCTACTACATGGAGAAGTATTTACCTCGTATGTGAAGCTCTGAACTCGCTGGAAAATGACTGTCTGGCTGTCACTTGTGTCCAGTTTGTGTCAATTAATTATTATAATTAGTTTAAACTTTATGGCATTTGAGCTAGCCTCCCGAGGGACTGACGGAAACCACGAACCACTGGTTTATTCACACCGGAACGAGCCAAACCACAGCAACGTGAAAAGGGCCTATTGTCCTGAATGAGGAGCCGTAGATGCAGCAGTTTTCTGCTTGTGGCTAATCGCTAATGCTAATGCTACAGCTAACATTCAGCTGGAAAACACTCTGTGGAGACTCTTCAAAGCAGAGAATACTCCACATATACAGACACATATCTGTGGTACCTCTGTGATGTTTCATTTAGACTTTATAGTAGAAGGTCTGTGGTTAAACTAACTTTAGAAATGGTCCAACTGCAGTGCTAGCTTGCTAACATGCTAACTCGGACATTTCATTAGGCATCTTTTTACAGCCTCACTGTTGTTTTTATGACAGACTGAAGTCAAAAATAAGAATAAACTCAACACAATTATGTTTATGACAATTACATTTGACTCTAAAATAGTTTTCAAAATCCAAATACATAAGAGTTACATTAAGCACATGACTTTTAATAGAGGAACAGTAGCCTATTTTATGTGCTTTTTGAGATAGCCATTATTAATAGCCTACTGATTATTGATTTTATTCATTCATTTTTTCATTCATTCATTCATTCATTACTTTACTTTTTCAAACATTTTAATGCAATATTTGGTATCGTGACTGGTATTAGTATCGGCACCTGCCCTGAGACAAGGTATTTGTATTGTATTGATAAAAAAAAAAAATGGTATCGGAACAAATCTAAAAGTTAAAATGGAAGTCACAGTTAACTTGGAGAGAAGGAGGGTATCAGTCCCTTACCAAAAAGTAGTATATATAAGTGTACTTCAAGTATACTTATTCTAAACTAATAATATTACAGTATACTTTTAGTTTACTAAAAGTGCACTTAATAAAGTACATTCTAAGTATTCAGAAAAAAGACCAATGAAAATATACAGAATAAAAAGTAAACTCTTAGTGTACTTTAGTATACTATTTTATACTTTATGTCATTTGATGAGAGTTCTTATTATAGAGATGTAGCAAACATCACTGTGTTTGTCTATTGATAGCCTATATAATTTTTTATAGGATTGTTTTATTTTATTTGACTTCTTTTCTTATATGTTATATATGTGAATATATTCACATATAAGCTATCCTATCAAAGATGGAAAGCTCGTACACTTGGGATGCACATTTTCAAAAATGTCTTTACCTGTTAGTTGGAGCTTTTCACAGGCAATAATCGGTTAACCGAACACGTTAACGTTGTACTTTTTTTTATTGCTGTTATTTTCACTGGAAGTGTTATAATTGGACACAGCAGTGCTTATATTATTTTTATGTACAAAAATATATTAGACTATTAAAAAAAACAGTTTTAGCTTAGTCCCTGACATGCATGTCTATGCTGTTACTCTGATGAAAATCCTTAAATACGTATAGCTTTTGGTTGTTCTGTTTCAAACAGATCTAATGGGAGAACAACAGAGGATGAGTAAAGTACATCATTAAACTAAACTAATGTTCACCATTGTAGTTTCTTATAGACTTTGTGGTCAAGCATAACTCGCCTCCCCTGTTACGTCTGTCATAGCCAAAACTTTATTTGTTTGAACGTTTTAGAAAACTCTGGGGCATAGCATATTAAAAACAAAGCTTTTCTTTTTTTATACTGTGTTCTCCCATGCTTTACGATTTTTCAAATTACCGTTAATTTGTAAAAACATAGCATAAGAAATTCTATTTACAATAAATAGGCTATATAAAAGCT
Source organism: Mugilogobius chulae (assembly GCA_038363315.1). Lineage (NCBI taxonomy): Eukaryota > Metazoa > Chordata > Actinopteri > Gobiiformes > Gobiidae > Mugilogobius > Mugilogobius chulae. The sequence goes on from CM076416.1 coordinate 9,517,694, forward strand.
TTTTTTTTTTAAATGTTGATAATTTAGGAAGTGTCTGTAGGTATAACCAAAAAAAAAAAAAAATAAATAAATAAAAAAAAAAAAAAAAAAAAAAAATATATATATATATATATATATATCTATATATATATATATATCTATATATATATATATATATCTCTATCTATCACACACACACATACACACATACACTGTATATATGTATATATATATATATATATATATATATATATATATATATATATATATATATATATATATATATATATATATATATATATATATACACACACATACACACATACTGTATATATATAAAATTGTATTATTTTTTATTATCATTATTATTCTTTTTTTTTTTTTTTACTACTACATTTATGTCTGAAATCAAGCTTGTTGATAAATTACTTACTTAAATTACTTTAGCAAATCTATCTAAAGTGCAGGCTTGTGAGTGCGGTGCGTGAAATTTGTGACGTTTGCACGTAATCTTCCCGCCTTTCGGCTAGCGTTGCCATAGCAACGTAGCAACCGAGGAGAACGTTTAATTTTTCTGCACAGAAGACTGGCGGTCGGTGCGTAGCTGAATTAAGGGTAAGTTGTTCCAGCAATGTCACGAAAGTTACTGTAAATTAACTTACAAAGTGATTTTTATAGCTGTGTTGACCAAAAATTACGTTATTTTGTAATGTAGTAGTCTGACTACTAATGTAGCGTTACCGTTAGTTGGAACGGCTGAGACAAACGGCGGTCCAAGGTGCTAACGTTAAGTGGAAAACTACAGTTAACTTTTTTTCGGGACTTCCTCATAGCCTTAAAATGCCGCAAGCCGCTTAGACGCAGTACGCGCTCGTCTCATCGGTCTCATCACGTCTCGTCTGCTAGCGTTAAATCAGAACCTGGGTTTTTGTCAGTGGGTTTGACGCGGTCCCGGCTAGAGCTCAGACCGAGGCGCCTAACGAACTTCATATCCCACAATGCCATGCGCCTTTACCACTCTGGACTTCCTGTTGCTCGCTAATGTAAATAAACTTAGCTTTTTTATTTGTCTTTGTGTCGTGTAGTAATGGCGAACACAACGAGAAGACCGACCGAGCACACATACGGTCTAAAAATACACCAGAGCCCTGGAGAACGGCTCTCTTCGGCGGCCGCACGGCGAGCAAACGTGCTGAAGCCGCGGAGAGGAGGAGACCCGGAGCAGAGGCGGCCCGCGGGAGCAGAAGCGAGAACAGGCAGGGGGGCTTCGGAGAAAACACAGGTATTTAACTCGAGCAAATAACGATTATTTGTAGCTTTGAGTCATTGCTGTTGTTTTACATTAATGGATTCTCCGCAGTCAAATCTAACAAAAACGATGTCTTTAAAACCACCAGGAACTTATTCACTACTAGCTGATTGATATGCTTTTACTTATTCTCGGGGTCGGACTAGCGTCATTGTGCTGTGGCAACGCCAAACGAAGGGGAAAACAACAACGCAAAACAACAACGTAAAGTAACTTTAAATTGAAAGTTTCACTCACCACCGCACAGTGGTTGTTCACAGTTTCCAAATTTTAGTATATGAGCAACTCCAGTTGTGCCAAGCATTTTTACGTACAGCAAGTTGATGTTTTCCCCTTGCGTCGTTGGCAAACAAAACAAAACGTCACAAAACGTCATCAGTCCGACCTCGAGAATGGTCTGGAGATCGGAAAGCAAGACTAAACCAGGACTAAAACAAGACTAAGCAGGGCTAAAACAGGACTGAAACAGGACTGAAACAAGACTAAGCCAGGGCTAAAGCAGGACTAAAACAGGACTGAAACAAGACTAAGCCAGGGCTAAAGCAGGACTAAAACAGGACTGAAACAAGTCTAAGCCAGTGATAAGCAGTACACTGAACACACACACAGCAAGTAGCTAACTATTTTTGACCTGTTTAATTTTGATGACGTGTTTGTTTGCTCCATCCATTGGAAGGTTTATTATTTATTCATAAATTGACGATTTTAGCATGTGTAATTACTTTAAACAGCCTATGTACATTTAAATTATATAAATTTGTATTTTTTTGTGTGTGATTTCAGATCAGATCACAATACTATCTCCAACATTCCTTAGTGTGTGGCCACAAGAACAAGTAGGTATATGTATAGGCAGCAAAACATTCTGTTTAAGTGCATAAGCACACCATGTATATTCAGAGTTGGGTAATACAGTTACAGTTACTCAAGTCTTGTGTAACGTTTTGGCATTTAATGTTTTAGAAATTGTACTTCTGTGCAAGGATCTGTGCTCTCCAAACTGTAACTTGGGAGCTACCGGTAGCTCTCATTCACCTGTCAGTAGCTCACCAAAGAATTTTGGATCAGACATGTGAGACATATGTTTTATTACTCAAATTGAATTTATTACATGCCTATTTCTATTGTAAATGGAGATGGTTTAACTAAGGCTGTTTTGGGTATTTATTAATTTAAAATCTCCATTGGTTTAACAACAGAGCATTCTATTGATATGTGATGTCATAATCCCGTCTTATACTTAGTAGTAACAAATGCTTGAGTAAAGTTTTGGTTATAAATACATGTAAGCAATATGAAATGATTTGATTGAATATTTTATTTTCTTTAATTTGTGTTTATCTTTTTATCTTTAACAAATGTAATCTTTATGTGTATTTTAATTCTATAATATGGAAGTAACCTTAGGTTTGACTACTCTACCCACCTTTCTTTATACTATTGTAAAGCTGCTTTCTCTGTATTTATTGTCAGTATTTTGACTAACTTCTTTATTTTTTTACCCACAGAAGAATCTCCAGCGAACTGACGGTCCATAGTCCTTTTTAAGAAGTGAAGTTTTAGACCTGATGACATCGGATATCATTTGTCACAAGTAAGGGACTGCTAACCCTGTATATCTATTTACATTGCAGTTTATTATAATGCGCATATTGTTGTTAGAAGACGATGATGGCACTAGCTGCCTACAGTTAAGTACTTCCCCAATGATTTAAAGACAACTGGACTAAGCATTGCAGTACAAACTGATCGCTTGTTTAGCTTTTTCTTCAAAACCACATTAAGTATGAACAAGAGGTAACACACAAACAACACGCAATTAAAATGTGTCTTCTAACCACAATGCAGGCTATAGGAAAGCACTTTTTTTTGCTGTTGCCTGAGAGAAGTTACTTCTGAAACACTGACAGAGATCTCTTTTCCATCAGCAGAATCTTCATGAGACTGAAGTGTACACAGCCCTGAGTTCCAGACTGAGATGAGCCACCTCAACACAAGCTTCTGTTCCAAAGCTTAACATGTAAGTGAAATAATATACTGTTGTTCTACACTTTGGGCCTAATTTTTTGCAAAATTGCAAGTATAAACGGATTAAATCCATGTGCTATACGTAAGCTATTGCACATGTTTATTATGTAACATTTCTCATAAAGTGATATGCATTATAACAAATTTAGTGTGTGTGAGGCTTTTGCTCCTCAGTTAGCTTGATCTATTTTGCAGGTGAGCAAAAGCTTAATAACTGTGCACTTTCTACCTATTTCTATAGGTACTGCACTATCCAACTAATAAGCTGCCTTATAGTGCACAGAAATAGGTAGAAAGTGCACAGATATCAAATCAAATACACTAATACCATTCCCACATCTGGTCCAGGAGTTTGGCATCGGGAGTAATCAATTTTTGAAATATCTACAACTTAAATCCACAATTCTAGCAAAGATAAATACAAAAACCACAAATTTAACCCTTCCACCTCCAATATCAGACCTGGTTAATATTTCTTCTCCAAAAAAACTCCTCTCTAAAATATACAAAATAGTTTCCAAACCACTGCAGGCAACATGCATACCAATAATAAAATGGCAAAATGACTTATTAATTGCTCCCGATGCCAACTTCTGGACACAAATCTGTAAAAATATTTATCTTATGTCAAGAAATGCTAACCTTCAACTTATACAATACAAGACATTGCACAGAGCACATTACACAGGTAACAGACTAGCAAAAATGGGGTTCACAACAGACATTTGTACACACTGCACTCAGAACTGCTCAGACACATACATTCATGCAACCTGGCACTGCACACCTATCCAACACTTTTGGGAAGAGGTCACACAAACACTATCCACCACAGTGGGATGCCACATCCCATTAAACCCCTCCCTCTGCCTGCTAGGGGATCTTACAGTAATCACTGACGAAACAATAAACCTCAAAACACTCCTCATAGCTCTAACCATCGCCAAGAAAACTATCCTCATGAACTGGAAAACCCGGAACAAAATAAGCACCAATCATTGGAAAAACCTATTAATTGACTTCATCTCAATGGAATACACATCTCCCCCTAATAATTATTCATTTGAAAATGATATATTCCATCCAACACTTTCTGACCTCTTACATTTGTGACACCCCCCCCCACACACGTCTCTGAACCCATCTATCTTTCAATCACATAGCAACCCTATTCATCTGTGAGCCAACTCCACCAAACACCTACATACTAAACTACCACACACAAGCATTCATTTGTATATGGGTACATTTATTTGAATACACACACACACGTATATATTTATGTATGTTTACGCATTTATGTATGTATGTATGTATGTATGTATGTATGTATGTATGTATGTATGTATGTATGTAAGTATGTATGTATGTACCCTCTTATTCATTATCTTTTTATTATCAATTACTTTTACTACTGACATTAGTATTAGTATTACCATTATTATTACAACTATTCTTACTATTATTATTATTTTCACTGTTCATGTTATTTTTCCTTCTCTTTTTTTACTTCCTATTCTGTAACTTAATTATTATAATTATTATGAACAAAATCCTAAACTCTTCTATTACAATTAACACCATTGCTGTTAAAAGTACCAACCTTGTCCTCATTGTCACTATTACTAATTGTTCAAATGAGTAAATGATCAGGCTGAACAAAACAACAGCCGGACTTGAACGCCCTCCTAACCTCCCAATTCTTTCATGTGTTTTTGTTTTGTTTTGTTTTTATTACACTACACAAAAAAAAAAAAAAAAAAAAAAATCATCTCAAAACTCAAGCTGGTAGGACAAGCAAGAGGTGGTTTCCTTGGGATATCGTCTGTCCCAAGTAGAGACACTTGCATTGCTCCCCTTCTTTTAATGCACCCACACACACGCATATACAAAAAAAAAAAATAAAAAAAAAATAAAAAAAAAATATTAATGACAATTAAATAAATCTGAAGGAATTCGGAGGGAAGTTTTTGGCCTTGCTTATTATAATAATTGAATTGTGAAAGTGGGGACAATGGAAACTACAAACTACAATACCTCAGTTAAATGTGGTAGTCAACATAATGATAGCTATATAATAGATCATTCACTCTGTAAAGTACACGCATACACATGCACCCACATGCACCCACACCCACACATTTGCACCCTTACACTCACACAAGCTACTGTATGCTCTACTGTTGTGTTTTATTTGTGTACTGTCATGTTTGTCTGTGTTGTTGTTGCGGTTATGGATGGTGATGGCTGTGTATGTATTTGTTATTTTTCACAATAAAGAAAAAAAAAAAAAAAAAAAAAAAAAAAAAGAAAGTGCACAGATATAAATTATATCTATTCTTTTTATATCACAGACAAGGAATTCCGAGTTGCCCGGATTCTGCAGCAACAGAGAGACGACTGACCGGCCTGCTGTTGCTGTGGTTCAGGTATGATATTTCCAATTATTTTGAGAGGAACTTGTCTAGACTAAGAAAACGTGTTAATTCAAGAGATTTGTCTGAATGAGAGGTTTTTCAATTAATATAGTAACTCTTTATTATTTGGTAACCTCCTTACCTTACTTCTTGTTAACTTTACTAATCAATTCAAACGAGCCTGAGCCACTGCCATTGTTGATGTCTTGCAAAAATGTATCTACTTAATCCTCTTTCGTCCAGGATTACTACAACATGTTTTTTCAAGTGTCAATTTTAATTTAATTCAATTTTAATATACTGTATGCCAAATTACACATTGCAGTGCACTTGAAAGTGTTAATGTACAAAGTTATGTTGTAGTCTGAACTCACATCACACACTTTGATTTTAACAAGTCTTCTTTTCTCCCTGTATTTTTCAGTCTGGTGAGCTATGTCCCGATCTGCCATAGTTTCAGGAGATCTGTACAGGAAGACCAGCTCTACCATCAGTGTGCCACTTTCAATCTCGGACTATATGGATCTGTGCCATGTACAGAATGGGACACACAAAATTTTAAGAACTTTGACCTGAATGGACTTTTCTACAGCCATGTGAAGATGAACTATATTAATACATTCTTCATCTGATTTATGGACACTCGATCTTGGTAACACTTTGTATTAATTTTGGCCTAAGTGAAATAAATGTAATATAAAATGTGAACCTAATTTTAATTTGTAAAAATATGTCACTCTAAAGGTACAAGGGCTTGTTGCTAGGGTGATACCATAAAAGGACAAATTTGTACTACTTTGTACTGAATTTACAGTCTGTGTACCCTTGAGGGTACCATATCAGTGACAAATTGTTGTACCTTTTTAGATACAAATTAAGCCCTTTTTTTTTACAGTATAGCAGCAATTATATTTCTCTTTGCAGTAACTAAGTAGTGTAACTCATTACTTATAAGAATGGTGACCAGTTTCTCACAGATTCATGCAGAGTACACTTTATGCTACAAGTATACTGTTATAAACTTTAAAAGTAGTTTACTTGTAGTAAACTGAAAGCATACTTATTCAAGAATTTATTTGTCCATTAGAAGTATACTCTAATGTACACTTTAAGTGCACTTTCAGTGTACTTTCATAAACACAAACATTAAACTTGAATAACAATTTAGTATAATGTAGTATACTTTTAGTTAACTGATAGTTTACATAATCTAGTATACTAGAAGTACACTTTGAAAAGTACACTTCAGTGCACTGAAGTATACTTATTAAAAGTACACTTCAGTGCACTGAAGTATACTTATTAAAAGTACACTTCAGTGCACTGAAGTATACTTATTTTTATATACTACAAGTATACTACTTTTTGGTAAGGGGTGCCTTAAATTATGCGAATGAACAGAAACATTGTAAGTAAGTCTGTTGGTTTGGTACTTAGTAATTATGGTAAATAGTCGTTTTTGAGAGCTTTTTAGCAGTAATCATAATTGAGATTGAATGTTGATTATGTTTTGTATGTTAGCGTCACATTATCATCTGATCGACTTGTGTTTGTTTGTATTCCTGTGTAGGCTGAGTCCTCCTCCTCGCTACATCCTCCTGGAGAACGTGAAGGGTTTTGAAGAGTCGTGCGCCAGGTCAGACCGAACACTGCAACACAAGCATTTCTATCATCATCATCATATTAATGTATTTCATCTTCAGCAGAAATCAGCTGGTGAAAACTCTAAGTGAAAACGGATATGATTTTAAAGAAATGCTGGTGTCACCCACAAGTGTAAGTCCTTTCAGTTTATTCTCACGGTTAGAGCTTTTGGTCAGAATGGAATATGTATTTATTTATATTTGTATTCATACTGTTCTGGCTTGTAAGCTGTGTTTGAAAGAACTAAAGTGTGAACAGTGGAGAGGAGCAGGAGTAGACACTTGATGCACTGAACCTCTGCACCACTGACCATCATACTTATCCCACTTTTAAATTAAAATTATATTAATCTTATGCCTAACTGTAGATGTCTAGCTGTGGCACTAATAAAAAAAAAGATGGTGGTTAATGTTTCATCTAAACATCTCACTCAATAGGCTCAAATATTTTGTGTTCCAAAAATTCCAAAGAATCTGAAATACGTATAAACCATTTTGTCTCTTCTTAGGTTTTAGATCCACTTTATTCAATCACAATGTTTGATCAGTTTACAAGAATTCTCTGCTAAGTTTCTGGAACTTTTTCTGCGCTTGCTCAGTGTCATTTCTAGTTTCTTTCTGTGTCAGTGTCACAGCGCCACACTCTGGTCAGTTACAGGCATTACACCGGCTTCAGGCTGGTTTACTGATTCATGTGGACGCTGTTAAATTTCGCCGGTTATTTATGCTGTTGACGCCTCAATAAGCTTCTAAGCTGCTCTGACGCGCGTCAAGGCTTTGGTGGACAAAAGACACTTTTAACGCACCAAAGCGCTTCCAGCTCTCGCTTGTTTACAGGCTTTGTTTTGCTCGTAGATAGACCACGTTGAGAGAGAGAAGGAGAGAGAGAGAGAGATAGAGGCTTGTTGCATTTATAAAACGGAGCTTACCTGATCACACAACTTTCTCCTCCTCCAGACAGTGTCCTTTTGCTGTCTCCGTCCTCAGCTCCTCCTGTTGTACAGAAGGTTTAAACACGGCACCTGAATAGATCCACGTGAGCGTGTTGTAAGTCCAGATCATGTCCCGTGTTTTGCCGTGTCTCCAGATTTTCAAAGCAACGAACGGCCAAGTCTTTGAAAAAAGTCTCCAAACAAGCGACCTTTCGTTAAAAAGTTACTAAAAGACTTCAGTAAACAGTCGTCCTTTCCTCTTGGTGTGACAGGGGAACAACATGTCACGTGTACAGGAGTGGAGTCTCTGATTGGCTGACGCCGTCATCCAACGCGTCTGGAGATGGATTTTCTTCTGCCGCAGCTTTGGGCGAACTTGCGGCCGCCGCAGCTGCGAGATTCTAACGCCGCGTTTTCAGAAGCCTAAACGCGCATCAACTGACGCCCCAGACGTCAATACGCGCGGAAAATTTGCTTGAACGCTCAAGACGTGGGTTTACATTGACTTAACATTGAAAATGGACGCAAATACGTCAAGACTCTGTCCGGTCTGAACGCAGCATAAGACAGACACATGCTTATGCAATTCGTTTTAAAATGATCGTTTTGTCTTTGTGTGGACAAGGCCTAACTGTGGAGGAAAATGTTGGGCACCGCTTGATTTGACCATTACTATTAAAACTTTATAACGATAATTAAAAAAAAAAGAATATTCACTCTAGGAAACATGTGGCCATTGTTTAAACATGACATGTTTTAAAGAAACGTGCATTTCTTATACACAAATTGACTGTATAACAAAAAAGATTGTCAGTAGTTGTACTATTCTATATACGTAAATGTTTCCCTGCCAGGGGTAGGTGTCATACACACTTAAACAGGAGGTACTTGAAATCATTTTGGATTGTATAATTGATGTGTTTTTGTATTAAGCTGAACATTCACAAGAATCAAATAGTGGCCTAATATCATTAAAAGATAAAAGAAAATATGGTGGTAGTGACTGTCACTCGTATTTGTTTTTGTCTAATGAGTTCTGTCTGTGAGAAAGTGACTTTCAGCTCATCAAGATCATGTATTAATGATGCTGACTCATGAAAAACGTGTGATGTTCTAAAAGTTCAGTTAATATGATGTGTATTATGATGAAGTGGTGCATGCTGTGTGTACATATGTGAACATGCTGAAGGTTAAACATTACTTAACTCTGTGTTTGAATCCAGGTTGGCGTCCCAAACTCCAGACTTCGATACTTCCTCCTGGCTCAGCGCTCACACTTCAGAGCAGACACTCAGACACAGGTGAGACTCTGTACTGCTGCTGCTGCTGCTGTTTCCGCTTGTGATTCATGTACTGTTTTATTTTAACTCTTTTAGATTTGCCAGACGTTTCCGGGCTCCGTTCAGAATGTGCACGAGCAGTCTGCAGTTTGTGATCACACGCCACAGGTGAGAGAAAGACTGAACACCTTCTTTTACACTAGTTTAAAGCATTAAGGACAAACAGATTTTTCTTATTTTGACTAGTTGACGTGTGATTGTGGTTAATATTTCATCATAACATGTTGTACATCAAATGATACCTACAAGTGTCTACTCTCATTTAAATAAAGAATGGTTATTCTACATTAATCCGTTCCCTTTTTATGGACAAAAAACTTTTTAGATAACGTGCTTTTTCTAATACAAACTTCATGTCAGTGTGTTTTCGTCTGTTCTACTTTTTGGTGAAAGAATATGAGCTACTGCAATGAAATAACGGGCCTCATTCATTTGTTTTTTGTTTTAAGGGCTCCTTACTAACATTTTTGGCTTTTACAAAATGTGTTTTTGTAATGGTAAATGTTCGTCTGGAAGAACAAATCCTAAGAACACTCAGGAGCACTCGTAAGAACTAGAATTTAATTTTCATTTTATATCCATCTGAACATGTTTTTTCTGAGTGTGTTCATGTGTTTGGACATTTTTATTAAACGCTGAAGTTTTGAATCAGCGAAAGTCGGACGCTCTGCTGCGCTTAATCCTCATTTCCTCTTTGCCACGTGACAGAAGAAGCGATGCGGCCGTCCCATGTTTGCCCTATAAGGAAGTAGCTTCCTTAATGCATTTTTTTTTAATGTAAATAACAGTTTGTAGCTGGAGTTTGGTGAATTTGGTGTAACGGCTGTTGTGCTGTCCCTTTAACTCTTTGACTGCCAGCCCTATTCTCACTTTGACCCTCCTTCTCTGCCAGGACTTTTTGCTAATTTTAAGAAATATTCACAGCTCCACAAAAAACCTTGTGCAACTGGAATTATGACATGTTGTACATCAATTATTCCGTTCTCTTTTTATAGGCATTTGAAATTCGTTGTTTTCATTAGATTTCAGCGTTTGACGAGAAACTTTTGAGCAAACGCCCTTTTTCTATATCAAACTTCATGTCAGTGTTATTTTTGTCTGTTTTACTTTTTAGTGAAAGAATATGAGCCAGTACAATGAAAGAATGTCTTTAGGATAAAAATACGAGCTTCACGTGATTAAAACAATGAGGACGAGTGTCTTTTTCATCTTTAAACCAACAAAAGCTGTGTTACAAACGAGGAGACATCACAGTACTTTTTCTACTTTCTTATACAGATTCTATAGATTCAGACGCTTTCACAGGGCAACGATTATATTTAACCCTTCAAACATGAAGAAATACAGTAGTTTTACTTACTCTGACACTTATGGATCGCTCACAGAGGAGAAAGTTTAGTTTTTCTCCTCCAGACTCGCTGCATGTGTCGTTCTCCTCAGAGTCCTGTATATCGTCTTTTCTTCATTTTAAAGATCAAATATCTGCTCTAAACTTACTCAACAATGTTTTTAGTCCAACATGTGTTGCCTGTAATCTGTTTGAAAAGAAACACGATCCTTTAGAGGCGGATGATCACGTAAACACAGCCGACTGCGCTGCATATTGTAAACAGGAAAGACGTGCATCCGGGTCCTGGGCTTTCCTCTGCTGCCTTGTGCTAATGTGATACTGCCCTCCGGTGATGAATATATGAAAGTGCAACATGATTGTTAAATGCTGATGCACCGGACACGTGCGTCAGAGAACCCTCTATCGCCGCATATAAAAAAAAGCTTATGACGACAATTGTCGTCATTGGCAGGCTACAGTTGGGTTCGCTATGACGACAATTATCGTCACTGGCAGGGAAAGAGTTAAGAGTTTGTTGGTGAAACAACTTCATCTAATGGTCACGTTGTGAACTACATTTTGTTTTTGTAAAGAAGTAAAACGGCAGCCATGTTTTCTTTGTGCCAGCCATGCAGCCAGACATAAGCAGGAGTTGCTGCTCTGTGCCTGAGTTTAAGGGAGCATATGCCTGTAAGTTGTGTCTTACAGGCATATGCTTGTCTAAGTTGTGATATGCAAATATGACTTGTTTTGCGTTATATTCATATGCTAATTAGATCGCGGTTAAATGCTAATATGCGCTGGCTGTGCTAACGAGGTTCAATGTTACTCACAGCTACTTATAGTCACTGTTAGCCAGGGTTTATGTGACTTGTCTTTTATTTTGTGTACATGGTCTCTGATTGTGTATATCTTTGTTTTGCAGTTTCACAAAAATCACTCATCTTGAACTTGGAGCAATAAACATGGCTACAAGTCATTCTTTGTTGTCTTCGTTCAAGTCTGTTCGCTATCTGCCAAACTGTACAGGACGTGTAGCGAGGGCAGAAGAAGGAATTTGGCTTTTCGTGAATCTGTTGTAGTTTTCTCAGCAGCTTCTTAAAGGGACTATGCTCGATTTTTTTTGCAACATAATAACAATTTCCCCTAGCATTGATGTCTTGTTGATGTATCTATTCAGGTGGAAATTAGTCCACAATCTCCTGTCTATGGGGGTATTCCATGAAGCGAGCTAAAGCCAAAGCCTGGCTTATTTGGCCAATCTAGGTTTATGAAATCTCCATTTCCGTTCCACTAACGCGGCTAACCAGAGGTGACGCTGAGTTGCCGCAGTAACAAGTGCACAGACATAAACCTGGTCCGGACCAGGCTAACTGTCAAGATTATTTTAGCTTTGTCTCAAAACACGTCTAAAGACAGACTTTAATCACATGTTTATCCTCACACACTTCCACAACTGTGTGAAATCTCTCTGTCTGTCACAACACAACTTATAAAGTCACTTTTTATTCACTTTCATTTACTTGGCATTGGCACCAAAGAGCCGCTCTGACCGTTTCTTTTCATCCTTTTTTGAGCCGCTCTCGCTGTGGAGAGACGCGTTTGTAAGAGCAAATGTCAAATTGGCAGCACAAAAAGCCACATATTTAACTGAAAAATTAACTTGTAGGCTACTCCTACGTGCATCTAAACTACGTAAGATTTCCCACAGACATGCAGCTGTTTCTCTAAAGCATGAAGCAATGAAAGCAGAACTAAAGTGTGAGAGCCGTGGAGTCGTGCTGCTGCTTTTACGCACAGAAGCGCTTCATCACATCTCTTTCCCTCGTCTCTGACCCTGTCACACCACGGACACACATCCTCTGCTCTGATTGGTCAGTTCTGGTTGTGAAGAGTTACGCTTCAACTTTGTGACAACTTTACGCAGAGGGACTAGTTCCACATACGGAGTGGAAAACCACACATTGCATTAGAAAACGATAAGCCTACTACTCACAAATATGATGATAAATCCTCTAGATCTCCGCCTCGTCTTTCTCCAGCAGTGAACAGGAGGGGAGGGGCTGCCTCTCGCTCCCCGCATCAGAATAAACCAGTATAAACTGAAAACTTTTGCGATGCAAGTCAAACTCTCGTCCATGTGCACTTTGGCTCCTCTCGTGTTTCAGATCATGTAAAATAAGCGTTTTTCTCTCTCATTCTCAGTGATGTCTTCGCTCCATTGATCTGGTCTCGTCACATTCAGCGGGAGCGCGCTCACAGCCCAGATTAATCTTCAAGCTTGAATTAGCGTTGTTCAGACCCAGGTTTATTTCTTTCATGGAACCACTTGAGGCTTAAGTTGGAGATGAAGCTAGTTTCAGCTCAGGATTTTAGGATAAGCCTAGACTTGTTAAGACACTTTCATGGAATACTCCCATTGTCTAATAAAATCATGTTTGTGTCCAATTTTTGTTTTTAGCAATGTGGCTAACTTTTGTTAGCAGGGAGACTCACCTCGAAACTAACTGCTGTGAAAAATTATTAAAACACATTATGATGAACAATTTTGAAGCTCAGAATGCATTCGCTAAGTGAGCAAATCATGTAGACTGAAGTTTAAAATTAAATCTTTCTGTTTGTTTACATTTTAAGAATGCAAAAATAAGGTACAGTCCCTTTAAAGTGAAAGTTACGCACAATTTTTCAGGACACTTTCATGAATGAGGCCCAATGTCTTTAGGATAAAATGCAAAGTTTACATGATTAAAATAATAAGGACGAGTGTCTTTTTCATTGTTAAACCAACAAACGCTGTGTTACAGACGAGAAGGCAGCTACACTTTTCTACTTTCTGATGCAGATTCTATAGATTCAGACTTTTTCATGGCACATACATTATATTTAACCCTCCAAACATGAAGAAATCCAGTAGTTTGACTTCCTCTGACACAAGAGGACGTTTCTAGACTTGCTGCATGTGTCGTTCTCCTCAGAGTCCTAGATCCTAGTCCAGTGGAATCGTCTTTTTTTTTTTTTTGGTGTCTTCTGATAGTTACAGGCTGCAATTTTCTGGACTGCACTTTCAAGTCATAAAAAAATCAAATAAATTCTAGCAGTTTTTCAGCTTTGATTTACAAGCCTTTTCTGACTGACATGTACTGAAAAGATGAGTTTGCTGTTGATCTGGCTGGAACTTCAGCAAACCTGCAACAAACACGGCAGATTTCCTATTTTTTCCATGGTAACTATTGTTTTTCGACGCTGCTTCCCGAGCTTTATAGGTTCCGTTCACGTTCTAGAATTAAATGTCAGAAGTCCAGACATTTTTTAAATCCTATTTCTAAGCTTAATAACAGCTGTGGCCTGTCTCTGCTCTCAGGATTCCGTTCTGTACAAACTGGAGACTCCGGAGCAGATCCAGAGGAAACAGGAGCAGAACAGAGACCAGTCCGTCAGGCACATCCGGGACTTCCTGGACTCAAACCCGGACTTAGACCTGGACCAGTACCTGCTCCCTCCCAAAACTCTGCTCCGCTACGCCAACATCCTGGACATAGTGAGACCCGGCTGCAGGAGGTCCACCTGCTTCACCAAAGGGTTTGTGTGTCCAGTCACTCACTTTAAAGGAGACAGATTATTATCGCGTTTACCTCTCTTTGTTCATTTTTGTATTGCTATTTTAAGTATGAGTCACTTTTTTGGGGAAATAATTTTACATAAACCTGCAACAATAACATCTGAGCTTTCTTATGACACTGAGACTGGCATGAGGCAAAACTACAGACCAAACATGACTAAACTCTGCATGAATCAGCTCTTATATTATCACTAAATCATCTGTTATAAGTATTGTGTCCGTTTGACGTTCAACAATCGCGATGTGACTGGAGTGGAGGCCTATTTCTTACCTGCAACAAGATCCACACATCTCTTTCCACTAAATCCACTGCCTGTTTTGCCCAAACTCCATTTCCACCTCTTTGTGGATGTTATTTTTTGTTAAATGAAGCTCTGTGCGCTAACGTGAGCGTCAGTGCGGTTCATGAGACTGCAGCCTCCAGCCGCTTTGGATAGATAGATAGAAATAATGTTTCACACCAAACACAGACTTGATCCTGTGAAAAACCGTGACGATAAACTGGAAGTAATTTCTTGTTTCCACCAGCCTGACCCTCGACTCACACACACAGACTTCAAATTATCTTTTGGTGAATCACTCAGATTGACGCCAAGAAGAAAAAAAAACCTCTGAATCTGCCATTCTGGACATCTGATTCACTTTTTATTTTTCTGTATCATTAAAACGCTTCCCTGATG
This sequence comes from Mugilogobius chulae, assembly GCA_038363315.1. Classification (NCBI taxonomy): domain Eukaryota; kingdom Metazoa; phylum Chordata; class Actinopteri; order Gobiiformes; family Gobiidae; genus Mugilogobius; species Mugilogobius chulae. The sequence continues at coordinate 9,532,971 of CM076416.1, forward strand.
ATGTTTGTGTGAAATATATGTACATAAAAAGTTTACTCAGACGGATCATTTAAACATTCTGATCTTGAGACATAAAGTGAAAACATGTGCTCCGTCTGATGAAGCTTCAGTGACAGAAGATTTTGAATTGTTTTAAGACGATAGTTAAATTATTAACCAAATTAAAATACTAATCAATACATCTCTAGCCTAATGAACAAGCTTGACTCACTTTTAGCTGCACAAATCTACTTTTTTCGTCAAAATGGCGTCTGTCAGTCCGCGGAAATGGCCTGGCTTTCTTCTGTTTTTGATCAAATATAAATAATCCATATTCTGCAAACGTTTGATAATCCTGTCCACCGCCGTTGAATTCTAATGGTATCGTCCCTGCGAGGTGCGTGTTGGGATAGTGTGACATCAGCTGTAGGAGCTCTAAAGTTCAGGTACATTTTCTTTTTATTTATTTAAGAAAGCCTGTGTTATGTGTGAGTGACGTCAGCTGCTCATGTAACAGAGCCTCAGGAGTCTGGACCTGCTGTGGAAACACTCACCATCATTAACATAAACGGCCTGAACTTTCTCCAAAGTGAACCGGTCTGGGAGATCAGGCTAATGGAAACATGGCTCTGCACTTACACAAGTAGCTGCACCTCGAAGGCGACAGTGACACGCCTCACCAGCGGAACAGCAGCGAATGAAGTGGCATTTGCAGAGAGAGCTCGAGTCCGGTCGGGACCAGTAATATATTAATAGTTATTCACAAATTCACATGTGTTTTATATACAGTTGAGCATAAGTCACACCTCCTGTCAGACGATGAAAAAAGTGCGACTTAAACTGTTGAAGATTTGGAAATGATTTGTCAAGCCTGGTGTCTACTGCGTTTTTCTTCATGTATTTATGTCATGATTTGATGTGACACATGAAGAGTAACGTGCCTACCGTTGCGTCCTCAGGTACGGGCGTTATGTCGAAGGCACTGGATCTGTTCTACAGTCGTCTTCAGAGGCAGAGGTGACACACTGCATCATCATCACAGACTCACACACAATTATTCAAACTAAGGACTACTCTTTATATGCACTCACTCGGGGTGTGACGATTAGGGATGGGCATCGTTGAGGATTTATCGTTACTACTACTACTTATCGATCCGGTCTTTTAATGATTCTGTTATCGATACTTTTACTCACAAAAAAATAATACAAGAAATTGCTTTTTATCTACTAATGAATGCATGTTTTATCTAAACAAAGATTATAGAATAAAACTTCAAAAAGACAACAACAAAATAACTACAAGCCACCTAAATTTATATTTATTTCTTTATTAATAGTATTTTTTGCTGTATTATTTTTACAGCTTCACAGGCTGAATTGAAAAGTCTACAATTAGTTGGAAAGCTGCTGTGCTTATTCCACAAGTGAGCAGAGTTTGTGAAATGATGTGGCAGATTAGGCGTTGTACCGCGGGCCTGTGTATCTCTCCTGGTGAGCGCGCGGTGTCGGGTCGTTTGGTACAGAATCAATAAGGTAGGGCTGGGCAATCTGGGGAAAAAACAAATCACTTAAATAATCATTTTATTTCTCATATTGATTGATCTCGATTTTCGAGTTGATTTTGTTTGACCTTTTCAAAAACACATGATAAAGCCATTCATGAAAATAAAAAAATAAAAGCACTTTTAATATGTCTTATTTATTTGTTTAAACTATATATCCAAATTCTGCCTCAAAGTTTGGCTTTGGCTCCAGATCACACATTTTTACTGACAGAAGATTGTTCTTTAATAGTATAACCACCAATAAAATGGCAATTTGATTTGATCTCGAACTCTTGATTTTTCGATTAATGACCCAGCCCTACAATAGGCCCTTTTCACGCTGTGGCTATGCTAGCTCCGGTTTGCGAGATACCTGTGGATAGTTCCTTCTTGTCCCATTCATTCCTTTGGGGAGTTTGCCGAGATGCGCTAATATTAATTAATACTTAAAAAATTCAAAGCAGTGAGTGAATTTCAACTAGATAACCACTGCAGCGAGTTCAGAGCTTAACATACGAGGTAAGTACTTCACCAGAGAAAGACTGTGTGTTTATAAAAGTGCGTAAGTTTGGCGCAATGCTAAATGCTAACAAATAAATGAGCGCAAATATAAAGCAGAAAACTTGATAAAAATACATGCCATGATAGGCCAAGTGCTTTTGTATGAAGCTAGTTCAGTTTGTAGAGTTATTTTAAAATTAATAAACAAATTAAATACAGGTTAACATTAGCTTCAGAGACAAAACGGCACATTTTATAAACACATGGTGAAGTATTTACCTCGTATGTGAAGCGCTGAACTCGCTGCAAATGACTGTCTGGCTGTAACTTGTTGTCCAGTTTGTGTCAATTAATTATTTTAATCAGTGTACGGCATTTGAGCTAGCCTTCCGAGGAAATGAACTGACCGGAAACAACGAAGCGCTGGTATATTCACACCGGAACTAGCCAAGCCGCAGCGACGTGAAAAGGGCCTATAAGAGGACCGATAGACCGTTGAGCTCCGGGGCTGTTATGAAACTGGATCTCTGTACCCATCCCTAGTAACGATCCACATTGGGCACTTGTCAATACAGGGATGCTTTAAAGTCATTAGGTGTAAGGTTTATTATCTTCGCTGTCTCTGGTGCTTGTGTGCAGATGGAGGCTGTGTTCCGAGGTCTGGAGCAGCTCAGCGAGGACCAGAAGCTGAAGCGCTTACAAACTCTGGGCCTCAGATACTTCACACCCAGAGAAGTGGCCAACCTCATGGGCTTTCCTCACACCTTTGGTACGAATCACAGCAAAAAGGTCTCAGAATTGACACGCACGAGGACCAGGGTCTTTTTGTGTGGAGTTTGCATGTTCTCCATGCGACTGTTTAGGTTTTCTCTGTCACTAAAACATGTCCAGTAGCCTGGGCTGGACGATCTTGCCACAAAAGACAAACATGTCTTTAATTATGTTGGTTAAATTTTATGACAGTGTTAGATTTATGACAGATTGACAAGTCGATTTTTCTAAAATAGAATTAACTCAACCAGGGTTCTCACACATCCTGGAAAACCTGAAAAATGAGAAAACAGCCAAATGTCATGAGAAATAAAACATTGTCCTGGAAAATTATTGAGATCTATTTATTAAATGTATGATTGCATGCAAACAAAGGAACCAGATTTTCCTAATGGGTGTGGCTGAATGGCATTTCGTAGCAGTCACATTTTTATTTATTGACCTTTATTTAACCAGGAAAGTCCCACTGAGATTCGGAATCTCTTTTACTGGGGAAGGCATTAATGGACATATTAGAAGTAGGGGAAACCTACGCAGACACGGCGAGAACGTGTGAACTCCACATTGGAAGGCCCCCCGCTATGAGGCTAGAGCACTAACCGCTGCGCCACCGTGTTGCCATAAAACTTTGAGACAGTTTTCAGAAAAGGCAGAGGTTTCTCTCTCTCCTAAAAATATGTCGTGTCATTGACAGCAAATGGCGTGAAAGGCTATAGTAACAGTTTAGACAAACTTTTAGCCAGTTTTTATTTTTTGACAACTTGCCTTTTTTGATCATCTGTTTTGTATTTGCAAAGTTATGAGCAAAACTACTGGGAACCACTGAAACATGATTATAACATAGGCCCCAGCACCTCCTAAACCAAAATATGTTGAACATCAATTTTTTATATATCTGTTTTTCAGTTGGCTGTTTAATCAAATGTTTTAATTAAAAACATATTTTAACAATATAGACTCAGTAATAAATTGGTTTTAGTTCAGCCTGTGGTGAAAGTGTCATCAAAAAACATAATTTTAGGATTTTATTTTGTGGATCTTATTATATATATATATATATATATATTTTTTTTTTTTTTTTTTAATCTGTGAGGAAGGACCCCCAGACCCCCCTCATATTTTCACCACTGTTGAAAGATTGCTATGCACATGAACCATACTAAAAAAATACTGTCAAAAGGGAGTTGCTGCTTTACAAATTGTCCCTGTCTCACTCTAAGCCAAGATCACATTTTGAGAGATCTGGCCACACTACTGTGTTATACCCTGATTGTCATAATTGTGGATTATTAGACTGCCACGAAATTGACTAAACGGGCTAAATATTGATAATGTAGATGCTGTAATTACATAAAAACTCTGTTGGAAATGTACTGGAAAATATTTTTGGCATATGAGTGGGAACCATGTCAATGATTTGACCAAGTAAATGAGATTTTCAGATATTAACCCTAGAACACGTTCGCTATAAAAAGTTACACCATCACTTTTGCCGGGTAATTTTTACCCGATATAATATACCCCAAAAAAAGTACTTGTCGTAAAAAATAGATCAAAATATGACAACACTTGATAAATTACAATGGTTTTCTATTATTTTAAACTGTGGTACGTATGTGTAACAAAATGGAAAATAAAAATATAGGAAGATCCTACTAACATGCTCAAAAATTAATGAAAAATTTGGAATTTGAGAACAAAAACTTCCTTAAAAAAAATAATAATACTGATACAGGAAACTTGGTGTTTGGTCCAATCATTCCTGAGACATGTGAGACTTCCCTGGTGAAGCACAGACTCCTGGACACGCAAACAACTACAGGAGAGAGGAACAAAAAATTTTTATTTTTTCAGTGTGTAAAAATGACCAATTGATTAGAATATTGTTTTCACCATACAAAATCACTTTGAAATCACCACTTTGTGATATATATTCATAATTCATAATAAACAGCTAGCTGCATAATGTAGCTTTTAGCTAAAAAAAATTTAAAATAAGTAAACGTACATTACCCTCTATTACTGTTGCTGGGTGAAAATCACCCAAAAGCAAGCCTGTGTTACTCACTTGCTGAGGTGTCGGAGACACTAATCCTGCGACAGAATGACAGCTGGAGTTGACCAGGGACAGTAAATATGCTGAGCCTGAATGTTGTCACCCTTGACATGTGGCAGGATCGCTTGATAAATAATACACATTAACACTATCGCTGGTGAAATCTACCCAAAACGTACATTACCTCTTTCACTATTGCTGAGTGAAAATCACCCGAAAGCAAGCCTGTAGGAAAAAGTGGGCTTTGGGGCAGGGAAACACCCACACCTTCATAGATGTCAAAAACAATGGTGAAGCTCCCAGGACTTATGACACTCAGAAAAATGCAACATATAGACAATCATGTAAATACATTTGCTCGGGTGAAAATCAACCGGCGATAGTGCTCTTGGCTTAAAACAGTTCCTAATCCTTCCTCTCACTGTAAAATAATGCATATTTAACATATAGCATTGAGTTATTAATTAATTAAATTACTCTGAATATAACAATGAGTGAAAATGTCTTTTTTCAGTAACTTGAAAGTTTAAAATACATTTTGCAGTTTTAATTGTATTTCTTAACACAACATTCACAATCTTATCTGATATTTTGCCCCTTATCTAGATTCACGAAGGTCTTGTTCTTGTTTTCATTACCGAGGTTTGTCTGTAACTATGACTGAATACTTTTTTAAAGAAAACTTGTCCAACACTGCTGACGACTTTCCCAAAAAAGGTAGACTGCCCCAGAGATAAGCTCACAGTTCAGAGAGAGAATGAAAGATCTGGTGTCAGAGGCTCGAGCTTGTGGCCTTGTTACTGCTTTGATTTGATTTAGCTGTAACTGTTGCTCATTGTTGTCCCTGCAGAGTTCCCAGAAGACGTTCCAGTGAAGCAGAGGTACAGGGTGTTGGGGAACAGTCTGAACGTGCTGGTGGTGTCCAAGCTGCTGCAGATCCTCCTGTCAGAGCACACGCGACTGTAGGAACACCACACTGTCCACAGAACTCACTACGCACCGCTCCTCATTCACCAACCACACGAGAACCATCAGCTGAACAAGTAACAAAGTTGCTCAAATACCTGTGGCCATTATTATCCTCGTTCTTTTGGTCTGTGAAGTGGCAGAGAGACATTTTTGGATTCTGAATGTAGACTTTCAGTAGCTGGCAAAGTGGTTAATTTACATTGAAATTAATGGTGAATCAGACATGTGAAAAACCACTGTACAGCCTGTCTCAAAACTCTGTGTCAGCGCTGAGCATGGATCTATTTAATTATCTGGATAGAACATTGCTCCTGTAAATCAGCCCCAGTGGTCGCTCCATTGGTACTGCAGCGGGAAAATTCCTCTACAAACTGCAAAGCATTTTTTCCCTAAAGCGCAATGCAAATACAAACTGCTCGTGTTCTGCAGAAACAACTACTACAGCGTCAGATTTTGCGGCATTTCTTACCTAGTTTCATATCTTAAACTTTTTTCTGGTTCAAAAGGTTTTAGTTTTGTATAAAACGAAAGTTACGTATGTAACTACGGTTCTATGAATTCCTGAAGACCGCCAAAGAGGCGGTGCTGAACGCACTGAATGACCATTCTTGGCGCATGCGCAGGTCGAGATTCTAATGACAACAAAGTCACCTGTGACCTCTCAGTGACCCACGTGAGTCTATATAGTCATGTGACACCATGACACTGAGAGCTCAGTCTCCTCCGATTAAGGCAATGGTCGAGTGGGCGGGGCTATGTTCGAATGGGCGGGATTATCGTCGATTGGGCGTGGCTAAGTCCGAGGAGGGTGGGCAAGGTCCGAGGAGGCGGGGCGAGGTCCGTGGGGGCGGGGCTGGGTCCTTGTCTGGCCAAAAAACGTGCACTTCAATCGCGGGGGAACCAAAATTCTCCTCCGATTAAGGCAATGGTCAAGAGGGCGGGGCTATCGTCGATTGGGCGTGGCGAGGTCCGAGGAGGCGGGGCAAGGTCCTTGTCTGGCCAAAAATCATGCACTTCATCAAGGGGGCAACAAAATTCTCCTCCGATTAAGGCTGCACTTAATCGAGGGAGAACCAAATTCTCCTCCGATTAAGGCAATGGTCAAGTGGGCGGGGCTATGGTCGAGTGGGCGGGACTATCGTCGATTGGGCGTGGCTAAGTTCGAGGAGGGGGGCGTGGTCGGAGGGGGCGGGGCTAGGTCCTTGTCTGGCCAAAAAACATGCACTTCATCGAAGGGGAACCATAATTCTCCTCCGATTAATTGTGTTTTTTCATTGTTTTTAGAGCAGGGGACTCAAACTCAAATGGAGCTGGGGCCGAAATGATCGGAGGCAAATGGGTCGAGGGCCGCATTTTAAAATTTTGGTCTGACTTTGATAATTTCAATATAAATAAAATTATTACGTTGTACCTCCAATATAAAGCCTACACTATAATAACAGTATTATTTTAGCCTATATAATGCATTTTACAATACTCTCTTCTATGTAATGAAAAAGTAAATAAAAAATGTTTAACCAGGGTTGCACTGTCCTCCTCAGGAAATTTTTGAGCAAATTGAATGCAATTTACTGTATTCTGGTGCATTTTAGAGGTTTTCAAGTCACATTTCAACAGTAAAAGCCTTTATATTTCCATAGGTTCATTTTCCAGTCTGTCTGTGTGTCTCCTCTTGTGCTCTTCACACTTTCAATCTGTTTCACAAACACTACAGAAGTGAGCTCTTGTCAGGACGTCTCAACACACGTTTATATTGATAACGATTAGCTACTGATGAAGCCGCGTGCGTGGTGTCGCCGCGTGTGTTTTCTCGTGCGTCTCTCTCTCTCTCTCTCTCTCTCTCTCTCTCTCTCTCTCTCGTTGTGGTTGTTTCTGACTTTACTGAAAAATGCCATTCATTCTCTATGGGGCTCGCGAACTGCGATTTGGCGGGAAAACAGCGGCGCATTTCATTCATTGTTCCAGGACACAGGAGATGAAAAAGTGACACTGAGTTCAGACGTTCTGATCCAAGTTCGTGAAGTTTGTGGTGTTTTGAGAGCGTCTACAGCTCCTGCTTCACTGTCACTGCTGCGTAAAGGCTCCATACCTGGCCTGGGCCATACCTGGGCCATACCTGCTTGTCAAAGCCTGATCCCGTCAGATCTCAGAAGCTAAGCAAGAAAGGGCCTGGTTAGTACTTGGATGGGAGACTGTTAGAACACCAGGTGCCACAGTGGGACGAAAGGAGTAGATTGTCGTTGTGTCCTTGGGCAAGACACTTAACCCACACTGCCTCAGTGTCTGCGTACACTGGGTGAGTGGATGCTGGATTGTAAAGCGCTTTGAGTGCCTGGAAAGGTAGAAAAGCGCTATATAAATAGACCATTTAGACCATTTACCATGCCTCTCCACGGTCTGCGCTGGGAAGAGCAGGGCCGTTTTAAAGGAATATAAGGGGGGGCTCATCTAACATGAAAATGTTTAAACTGATATTAGAATATGTTATAGTTTATTTATGTAATATTAAAATTAAATGGGTCCAGTCACCCCAGAAATCACCACTTTTTAAATTTGTAAAATATTTTAATTAATTTTAATTGACCTTTATTTAACCAGGGAAGTCCCACTGAGATTCAGAATCTCTTCAAGAATTCTAGAATGTGAAACCCAGCAATTGTTAATAAACTGACTCAGGTTTTTTTTAAATGATAGTCAAATTACATCACATAATAATAATATCACATCTAAAACTCACCAAAAAGCAGAAAATTGCACAGAATTTAATTCCCCCAGACCCCCTCTGAATTACATCAAAATGTTATATTAAAAACATATGTAATAAAGGGCTTACCAGTGTCAGTGTCTAAATGTAATTCAATCAAAAATTATTTTGCCCCCTGGTGGTGGCAGTAGGTCGATTCATGATGTGGCTCTCAAAGATGACAGCTGAACATTTTGGCAGTTCCAGTTCACCACCCCTAATGTAAATGCTAAAATATAGCCCCTTTATTCTGAACTAAAGCCTGCTGAAACTAGGATCTGCAGGAGCTGAAACATTCTCCAAATCACAGGAAATTACATCTATTTTAGCCAAAATCTCCTGAGGAGGACCCCAACACTTATTTTTTTTTCACTTTTGATAGTAAACCTAATTTGTTAAGCTGCACATATCAGAAAGTCACTTCTAAAATAGACATACGCAAACATACAATAGACATATTTTATGTTTAAACAAAAACATTTTTAAATTTTTTTCCACATAACACCTGCCCCTCAAAATGTTTATGCGTGGCTGATGAAAGGGGGCCCTGAATTTACAAAGCCCCGGGGCCCAAAAATTTTTAATGCAGCCCTGGTTGTGGTGCTTGACACGTGAGGCACCTCATTATGACATCGAATTTAGTCAGAGAAGCTCACCTCCACAAAAAGAAGAATCAATATCTGTGCCTTTCCGTTGTAAAAGAGCAGCTGCTTACGCTGTGACAGTCTCTCCTCTCGTGTCTGAAGCTTCTGCTCTCATAATCCTTCTGTCCTCTGTCCGATTCTTTGTTGTGGAGAGTTTAAAAGGGTTTCTGAGTTTAAAAGTGTTTCTGCCGTGCTGCTGCTGCACGGGGCAGCGGGAAGGAGCTGTGGCTGCGCTACACTGTAGTGCATTGTGGGACCTGTAGTTCAAATTGTTAGGGGCGGGCCACTGACCTACGATGCGGGCCGCTGACTTATATGGTGCGGGCCGCATTCAATGTTAATTTGAAATCATCCCGGGGGCCGCAAAAAATCCTCTCGGGGGCCGCATTTGGCCCCTGGGCTGCGAGTCTGAGACCCCTGTTTTAGAGGGTGTAGGTGGTCGTAGGTGGTGGTAGGTGGTAGTACTAAGTTGTAGGTGGTGTTAGGAGGTAGTACTAAGTTGTAGGAGGTGGTAGGTTGTGGTTGGTGGTGGAAGTAGATGAGGTAGGTCCATATTTGGGCAAAAAACATGCACTTAATCGAGGGGGAACCAAAATTCTCCTTCGATTAATTGTGTTTTTTCAGTGTTTTTAGAGGATGTAGGTGGTTGTAGGTGGTGGTAGGAGGTGGTAGGAGTTCGTACTAAGTTGAAGGTGGTATTAGGAAGTGAAGTAGGTCCATATTTGGGCAAAAAACATCCAATTAATCTAGGGGAACCAAAATTCTCCTTTGATTAATTGTGTTTTTTCAGTGTTTTTAGAGGGTGTAGGTGGTTGTAGGAGGTGGTAGGAGTTCGTACTAAGTTGAAGGTGGTGGTAGGAAGTGAAGTAGGTCCATATTTGGCCAAAAAACATGCACTTAATCGAGGGGGAACCAAAATTCCCCTTCGATTAATTGTGTTTTTAAGTGTTTTTAGTGGGTGTAGGTGTTGGTAGGTGGTAGTAGTAGATAGTACTAAGTTGTAGGCTGTAGTAGGAGGTGGTAGGAAGTGAAGTAGGCCCATATTTGGGCAAAAAACATGCACTTAATCGAGGGGGAACCAAAAGTCTCCTTCGATTAAGTGTGTTTTAAGTTTTTTAAAAAGCTGGGTTTTCGTTGAGTAGGCGGGGCCAGGGTCGAGGAGGCTGGGTCTGCGTCTAGGAGGTGGAGTTTGTCTCGAATAGGCAGGACGAGCTTCAATGAGGCGGGGTCTTTCTCGAGTAGGCGGGGCGAGGGTCTCGGAGTTGATGGTACCTGGAAGACAGCCATTTTTTGCCCAAAATATGCACTTTCACCAATGACTAACTTAATATTGACCACAATCTTATTCAAATAGACACAGGAGTCAAGAAAGTTTTGATTTATATTAAAATGTATTTTTTTTTTTTTTCAAAACACACAAAAATAGAACACCACACAATTTTTTTTTGAAAAACACACCCAATTTGTTTGAACAGCACACCAAATTATTATTTAAAAACAGATCAAAATTTTCAACACCACACCAAATTTTTTTTAAAACAAACCAAAATTTTCTAAAAACACCACACAGAATTTTTTAAAAACAAACCAAAATTTTCAAACACCACACCAATTATTAAAAAAAAAAAAAAAAAAAAAATTACAAACACCACACCAAATTTTTTCTTAAAACAAACTAAAATTTTCCAAAAATACCAAACAAAATGTAAAAAACAAAACACTCGAAAACACACCGATATAAAAAAACAAAAAAAAAGTCTTATGACTCAGTAGTTTTCTCTACAGGCTTCTCTACAGGCTTCTCTACAGGCTTCTCTACGGGCTTCTCTACAGGCTTCTCTGCAGGCTTTTTCTTTTCTCTAAGCCTTTTTTTATATGGGCTTTTCTTGGGGCATTCTGTGCTGCTCCTCCTTGGTTGCTGTGAACAAATAAACATAATTAATTGAGCTACGGTTATATTTTAGTTTAAAATTTGTCAAACTTTTTTCGGCCTATGTTATACCTCTTGTGTGGAAGATGAGGACTTCGCATGGGGCAAGCTTTGGGGCTCGGAGTCCTCCTGCAGGCTCAGCGCAATAAACAAGCGCCGCATTTCTTGTGCATGATGTAAAGTCTTGTGCAGACTATAGAACTTTTCCTGCACCTTTACCGTATGGCACATAAAAGTTGCCAAATTCACCCTGACCGCCGGGTCCTGGTTGAGCTTGAAGTTCTAAAAAACAAAAATAAAACACACATTCATTAAAACGATAACAACTTTATCATTCAATATGTACATTGTGTTTTGTAAGTAATATAATTATCTTTAAACTTACGTAGGTGGCCACAGCGGTCCTTATCTCAATAAATGTAGGAGGAGAATCTCCGAGCCCCATCTCGACCCATGCTCGCCCCATGTAGGTCCTCAAATCCTTGATGGGACCCTGCCCAGTGGAACTCAGAAAAAACTTGTTAGTTATGAGTCCCCTCCTGAGCAGGGTCAGCCATCTAGTGCACCATGCGTACTCTTCGGGTGTCATATAAATCTGTGCGAAGCCGTACGTTTGAACAGTTTTATGCTGTAGCACCTGCAAAAAGAAAAGAAAATAGGTCACCAAGGTAAGTATGTGTTTTTCTTTGGAAGGAGAGGTAAGTATGTGTTTTTCTTTGGAAGGAGAGGTAAGTATGTGTTTTTCTTTGGAACGAGAGGTAAGTATGTGTTTTTCTTTGGAACGAGAGGTAAGTATGTGTTTTTCTTTGGAAGGAGAGGTAAGTATGTGTTTTTCTTTGGTAGGAGAGGTAAGTATGTGTTTTTCTTTGGAAGGAGAGGTAAGTATGTGTTTTTCTTTGGAACGAGAGGTAAGTATGTGTTTTTCTTTGGAACGAGAGGTAAGTATGTGTTTTTCTTTGGAACGAGAGGTAAGTATGTGTTTTTCTTTGGAAGGAGAGGTAAGTATGTGTTTTTCTTTGGTAGGAGAGGTAAGTATGTGTAATAAAACACAATATGTTTAGTATGTGTGGGGACATGTAAGTAAGTGTGTTTTGGAGGGACAGGTAAAACCAATGGCAAAAATGAGCACACATTTTTTGGCTGTTTTTAGCACTAATACAGTAGTTTTAATTTTATAAAAATATGTATTAACAAAAACTCACCACATTGGGCACCTGCTCACACCAGGGCGACTCAGGGGAGTGGGATTTTGGCAGTTTTATGGGAGTGAGCTCAAGTACTGGCACTAAGGTGAGCTTGTTCTGCTTCAGTGGCTCTGGGACTGGGGTGGGGTCGGGAATAGGGGTCGGTTTGGGAAGCGGGGTCGATTCTGTAACTTGGGTCAGGTCGGGAACTTGGGACGGGCCGGGAAGTGGGGTCGAGTCGGGAAGTGGGGTCGGGTCGGGAAGTGGGGTCGGGTCGGGAAGTGGGGTCGGGTCGGGATTTTGTGTCATTTCCGGGCGCTGCTGCTCCTCCTGCCGCTTCTCCTCCCGCCGCTGTTCCCGCATCTGCTCCCGCCGCTGCTCCCGCATCTGCTCCCGCTGCTCCCGCCTCTTTTATCCCTCTGCTCTCTCTCTCTCCCTGTGTCTTTGCTCCCGCCGCTGTCTGTGCCTCGACTCCCTTTCCTCCTGCTCCTGCCTTTTCTTATCCCTCTGCTCTCTCTCTCTCCCTGTGCCTTTGCTCCCGCCGCTCCCTATGCTGCCGTTCTCTCTCCTCCTGCTCCTTTCTTTCCTGCTTCTCTTTCTGTCTTTTTTTCAGCCTCCGCTGCTGCTCCATTCTCTTCTTATGCCTTTTTCTTCAACTTTTCTCTTTCTCCCCTCCTCGTCCTCCTCCTCGTCCTCCTCCTCCTCGTCCTCCTCCTCCTCGTCCTCCTCCTCGTCCTCCTCATGTCCTGCTCCTCTGATTCTGACTCATCCTCTGACTGTAAGGTAAAAAAACAAAAAAATAAATACAATTATGTCATACTGCTTTCAGAAAAGAGGAGTACAGATCTAAGCTCGAGCGTCTTCAAAGATACAGTAAGTTGGTATTTCACTGAGGTAAGTAAGTAAGAGAGAGAGTATAGTAGAAGTCTTCAAAGTAGTCATCTGGACAGTGTTAACACTGTCCAGATGACTACTTTGAAGACTTCTACTATGGATCACTCCTGGATGAATGAGGGACTACACCGTCTTGTAAGAGTGAGAGGTCCTCTCCGGCAGCTGCCGAAGTACCCGGTCCCCTTCTTCTCCTTTCCCTGTCAAGTTTTTTCTACAGAGATAAAATATTAATATTAAACATGTGCGAACAGCTCCAGCAACAAAGTCAACGCTTGCAAGTAAAATAATTTCACAATTGACTGTAATTTTACCTTTAGCAACTTGACTTCGTCCTCCAGGGCGTCAATCCTCTCCCTGCACTCTTTTTTGGTGCAGGGATAGTGCTCTAGCTCCTGGAGGTCGAGACGGGACACCATTGGGGGGACCGGGTTTGATGCCCTTAGCTCAGCAAGGGCCTTTAGGGCTGACCGACGCTTTACAATTTTCATATATTGGTTCTGGTCAGATTTTGTAAGGTCTTTGTGCGACCTCAGGTGATGCCACAGGTGGGACACCTTTGAAAAGCAGCCCCTAACTGGGCAGCGCCCAGGAAGGAGCTTCATGGACCCCGTTGCCAGTTGATTAAGAATGAGCCGTTCTTTGCGATTTTCCACCATGTGGATTTTGTTAATGTGTTTTGATAAACACTTATATTGCTTTTTGCAAATCGGGCACAACTGCTCTTTTTTTGTTTTTTTTTACCCAGAAGCGAGGGGATTTTTTCCACTGCCAGCCTTTGAAAGGCTGACAGCGCCGTTTGGGGGATTAGGTTGAGCTCCTTCACGCTTTTGACCTGCAGCTGGTGTGCTGCAATGACCTGCCCCGAATCTCTGGTCAGCTTTCTGAGCTCCCACTGCGTCTTCTCTACCGTCTTGGATGAAAGGCTGCAATTTTTGGGCAAGTTCTTCGAAAAGTATCCCATAAAGGAATAAATGTTGTGTAAGTAGCCCACCGTTGTGGTGGGCTTCAGTCCAATTTTAGACAAGAGAGCTGGAAAGCTGCAGATTAAAAATATGGAATTATTACTGGATCAGCACGGCCATCAATAAAATGTTAACTGTTTTCAACTTACGCCCGGGTTGCTTGAGTATTTTTTAGGAAACGCCAGTCCCAATGTGGGGCTGGCGTTGCCATTTTCAGGTACATGACAAATATTTTTGCCCGGGTAGACACGGAAATGCAATTTTCCTTCACCTTTTGTGTGCCTTCCGGGCGGAAGATATGCTCCTGGTAAGCAGTCATGTATTCGGCTGCAATGGTAAAGAGAAAGTTATTAAAATGGTTATGCTAGGTCAATTACATATTGAAATAAAAATTATTTCTCATACCCATAGGTTTGGAAAAATCGAATTTGTCCGTGCTTCCTTTCCTTCTATCTTTAAGGAGGGTGAGGAGGGCTGGATGGACTTGGAGTCCAGGTTGGACAATCTCACCTCGCTTAAGTATCAGTTCACATTAGTTAATTTTTCAATGTACAAGAACACCAGTAAATTAATTACATTACTGTCCCATCAATGTGATACTTACTTTATCCGCCTGGTACTCCTCATATATTTGGTAGATGTTTTCTTGGATCTCCGCAACATCGTAGCCCTCCTCACCCTCCTGTTGGCTGGCTGTTTGGGTGTCATGGTCTGAGGATGTCACATCCGTAGATGTGCCAGGTGCTGGGGAGTGAGCAGGTGCCTCCACATCCGATGACATGATTTCATCGGATGTGATATCCTAATAAAAACACAATATGTTTAGTATGTGTGGGGCTTTGGGGACAGGTAAGTAAGTGTGTGTTTTTCTTTGGAACGAGAGGTAAGTATGTGTTTTTCTTTGGAAGGAGAGGTAAGTATGTGTTTTTCTTTGGTAGGAGAGGTAAGTATGTGTAATAAAACACAATATGTTTAGTATGTGTGGGGACATGTAAGTAAGTGTGTTTTGGAGGGACAGGTAAAACCAATGGCAAAAATGAGCACACATTTTTTTGGCTGTTTTAGCACTAATACAGTAGTTTTAATTTTATAAAAATATGTATTAACAAAAACTCACCACATTGGGCACCTGCTCACACCAGGGCGACTCAGGGGAGTGGGATTTTGGCAGTTTTATGGGAGTAAGCTCAAGTACTGGCACTAAGGTGAGCTTGTTCTGCTTCAGTGGCTCTGGGACTGGGGTGGGGTCGGGAATAGGGGTCGGTTTGGGAAGCGGGGTCGATTCTGTAACTTGGGTCAGGTCGGGAACTTGGGACGGGCCGGGAAGTGGGGTCGGGTCGGGAAGTGGGGTCGGGTCGGGATTTTGTGTCATTTCCGGGCGCTGCTGCTCCTCCTGCCGCTTCTCCTCCCGCCGCTGCTCCCGCATCTGCTCCCGCCGCTGCTCCCGCATCTGCTCCCGCCGCTGCTCCCGCATCTGCTCCCGCATCTGCTCCCGCTGCTCTCTCTCTCTCCCTGTGTCTTTGCTCCCGCCGCTGTCTGTGCCTCGACTCCCTTTCCTCCTGCTCCTGCCTTTTCTTATCCCTCTGCTCTCTCTCTCTCTCTCCCTGTGTCTTTGCTCCCGCCGCTGTCTGTGCCTCGACTCCCTTTCCTCCTGCTCCTGCCTTTTCTTATCCCTCTGCTCTCTCTCTCTCTCCCTGTGCCTTTGCTCCCGCCGCTCCCTATGCTGCCGTTCCCTCTCCTCCTGCTCCTTTCTTTCCTGCTTCTCTTTCTGTCTTTTTTCAGCCTCCGCTGCCGCTGCTGCTCCATTCTCTTCTTATGCCTTTTTTCTTCAACTTTCTCTTTCTCCCCTCCTCGTCCTCCTCCTCGTCCTCCTCCTCCTCGTCCTCCTCATGCTCCTGCTCCTCTGATTCTGACTCATCCTCTGACTGTAAGGTAAAAAAACAAAAAATAAATACAATTATGTCATACTGCTTTCAGAAAAGAGGAGTACAGATCTAAGCTCGAGCGTCTTCAAAGATACAGTAAGTTGGTATTTCACTGAGGTAAGTAAGTAAGAGAGAGAGTATAGTAGAAGTCTTCAAAGTAGTCATCTGGACACACTGTCCAGATGACTACTTTGAAGACTTCTACTATGGATCACTCCTGGATGAATGAGGGACTACACCGTCTTGTAAGAGTGAGAGGTAAGTATTGTGTGGCCTGAAAGCACAGGTAAGTATGTAGTAGTAGTAGTAGTAGTGGTAGTGGTAGTGGTAGTGGTAGTGGTAGTGGTAGTGGTGGTAGTAGTAGTAGTAGTAGTAGTAGTAGTAGTAGTAGTAGTAGTAGTAGTAGTAGTAGTAGTAGTAGTAGTAGTAGTAGTAGTAGTAGTAGTAGTAGTAGTAGTAGTAGTAGTAGTAGTAGTAGTAGTAGTAGTAGTAGTAGTAGTAGTAGTAGTAGTAGTATTTTTTTTGTCATAGCTTGACACATCATCATATTTTACATTAACGCAGGTTGTTCAATGTGTTCTTTTTTCCTTCTAGGATGGAACCAAAGTTCCATCAAGGAGGAAAGCGAGGAGACAGCAGTCTCAATTTAAGTGACTCTCTGGAGGCCAGAAAGGTGAGGGAAAACACCAAAGGGTTAAGCCATGGATGACACTAGACCAAGTCTTGGAAATAGCAAAAAAATAAATAAAAATGGTGGAGCTAAATGGGGACATTACCAACAGAAAACATCTTCTGTTTTTTTTTTTTATTCAGTTTGGAATGTACCATGAACAGACATTTAGGTGATTAGTTGAAAATACTCTTGGTTATGTTGCTTTTCTTTCTTGACATGTACAGCGTGTGTCCTTCTTTGCAGTCTCCACACAGCCACCATCCAGGACAGCATCCTTCTCTGCAGTCTCCACACAGTCACCATCCAGGACAGCATCCTTCTCTGCAGTCTCCACACAGTCATCATCCAGGCCAGCATCCTTCTCTGCAGTCTCCACACAGTCATCATCCAGGCCAGCATCCTTCTCTGCAGTCTCCACACAGTCACCATCCAGGACAGCATCCTTCTCTGCAGTCTCCACACAGTCACCATCCAGGCCAGCGTCCTTCTCTGCAGTCTCCACACAGTCACCATCCAGGCCAGCGTCCTCCTCTGCAGTCTCCACACAGTCACCATCCAGGACAGCATCCTTCTCTGCAGTCTCCACACAGTCACCATCCAGGCCAGCATCCTTCTCTGCAGTCTCCACACAGTCACCATCCAGGCCAGCGTCCTCCTCTGCAGTCTCCACACAGTCACCATCCAGGCCAGAAGCCATTAGAGTGGAAGAGGCTATCCCAGGCATGTACCTAATGTTCCAAAGGATAATATATTAAAAAAAATGTGTAAAACGTGTAATTTGATGTGTATGCTTTAGGGGTGTAACGATTCACCTAAATATTCGAAGTATCGATACACAGCCCTTACGATCCGCTACATCGATCGGCGTTCTACTAGTTGGCCTCAATCCAGGCCACACATCGTTGCAACTTTGAATCGCTTCGAATTCAAGCCCAAAGAATCGATTTATTTAGATATATGGCGAAACATAAACCATACAGACAAACAGCATTCTTAGTAGTTTATTTTTCCCATAAATGTTTCATTAAATGCACGTTTAATACGCTGGTTTTCCGCGATGCGTCATCATCAAGAGCCTGCAGCACTTGTTTCACACGGAATCTGCACAGCCCAGCGGAGGAGACGGACAGTGCCCATCCCGCGGGCCCGCGAGAGCGCACAGAGCGGAGACCATGAGGGACAAAGCCGTAAAGGCGAAACCAAACTGGCCCACGGAGGTAACGCCGCGAAACGACTCGAGCGAGCTCCGAAATAAACCAGACGAGCTGCAAACACGCCGCCGCCGCCCCCCGAGCTGCAACGCCACAGCCATAACACAGACTCGCGCATTTGTGCAGGCTTATGACTCCGCTGCCAGTCGGCGGCATATGTCACATTTTGGACATATGCCGTACTTAAGACGCAACATCACCATGCTTTGGATCTAAACTTCGAGTCTGCACATGTTTGTGGATTTAATATTTAATCTAATGATAAGTCATGAAGATACAGTAAGTTACAGACTCCCATCTCAACACACTTCTGCATCTGTGTGAAAATGACTCAATAAGATGGTGAAATGTGAGTCACTACTTTATTATGATACTAAACTTGTGAATTAAGGGGAAAGTACAATGAAAAATAATTGTCATTAAACTGAATATCTTATTACCCTTATCCTTACTTTATCATTTATTATTTGTTATTGAGTTTTTGATTTAATGCAAAATCTTGGTAATTAATTTATTTATGTTGTAAGTTATCAAACTGAATCGGAATATCGTTTTAAAACTGCTGTATCGTTCTGAATCGTATCGTTCCCTGAAACCCCAAAATCGTTTTGTAATCGTATCTCTTGGCCTCATATCGAAATGTATCGTATCGTTCTAAAAACGTATCGTTACACCCCTAGTATGCTTAAATTAAGAGCAAGGTAGAGAAGCTACAAAACAAATTCTAACTGAAGTTGTTGTTGCCTATGTTTTTGTTAGAATTAGTTGTTGCTTTTTACCGGTACATTTGTAGATACAATTTAGACAGATGTCAGAGATATTTATCATCCTACTGTGTGGTTTACGGTACACAGCTAAGCCAACACATTTATTCATCCTAGTGCAAATGTATCTCCTTTCTTTAGTATAACCTGCTGTACATTTCAAACATTATATTTACAAACACTTGATTCTCCAGACATATTTGATATCACAATGATCATTATGTTTAGTCAGCAAAATATAGAAAACACACTGACATTTTCAACACAAAATAGTTGTCTCTTCATTCAACATTTTGACTTTCAGCTAGCTTTT
The DNA here is from genome assembly GCA_038363315.1 of Mugilogobius chulae. Classification (NCBI taxonomy): domain Eukaryota; kingdom Metazoa; phylum Chordata; class Actinopteri; order Gobiiformes; family Gobiidae; genus Mugilogobius; species Mugilogobius chulae. The sequence goes on from CM076416.1 coordinate 9,552,036, forward strand.
ATAAAGTCCACTATCAATTTAAGTTTAAAAAAGTATTGACATTTGTTGCAGTTAGTTCTTTAATATTAATTTTAGTAACTATTAGCATACCAAACCTGAAACTGCCTTGATGCAAAACAAATTTGTTGAGCCATAAGGAAAATATTTTTTTTACTATCAAGATTCTTAATTTACTAGATTATTTATTACTATCAAGATCTCTTTTGCAAGTGAGGTTTTGATCAGGTATAAATACTGCAGTATAAAAGCCACAATCAATTTAAGGTAAAATTATTTGAAGTAAAACTTATGTTAAAATTAATTAACTCTACAATAATAAGTCAGATATTACTACATAGATCAAGTTTAACCTTGATTTACACCTAGTAAGTCTTCATCTAGATGATTGTTCATTCAAATTTGTGTGAAATGTAGTGCCTCTATTTTACTTTGTATACACAAACCATTTTTTTTCTTGTTGTATTTTGTCATATGTCATACAATTTTAATCAATGCACAGTTGTCTGTGTATTAACAATCTTTTTTGTTCTATAGAAAGAAAGTCTGTCTCCCTGCTGGATGGATACCTGCTCTGCCTGTGGTGGACCAGTGATGAAAGAACGATTGAGCATTGTAAATAATGGGATGATTATTGGAAAAAACAACAATTCAGCTCCCAGAAATTAATTCAGCCACAATTTCAAGCTGGTGAGTCAGCTACATAGCATGCTGATAAAATCACATAGTTTTTTATTTTAATTAACATTTTCTTATACAGTAGCTAATGTTTATATTTCTTACTATCTTGTAAATTAGTTCTTAAGTTCTTAAGACAATAAATATTTGTCATTAATATTGATATAGCTTCAGTACACACATAAAAATATATATGTTTATTCATTTTAGGTTTCGCAATAGAGAGAGGCAGCAGGAGAGAGCTGCTTTGGAACAGGAGATCAGCACACCTGTTCCTAATGCCACCTGCAAAGAGAACTTGCCACCTCCAATAGAAGTTAGAGAAGTTGTATAGGCCTTCCAGTGTGGAAGATGCCCATACCTTTTGTCTTCCGCCCAACACTGCAGGCATGGCCCAGTTGAAAAGGAGACGCAAAGAACCTCTTCCTTCATCCCTACTGCAGGATGCAGGTCCTTCACCATTTTTGTCTGATCAGAGGGCTCAGCCACAACAGTCTGCCAAAGCACTTTAACCATCGTATGGCCTCTTCTACCTGCACAAAGCACTGTAGCTTTTACTCAACCTCAACTGCCTGCCCAAAATATTGTGCCCTCTGCTCAGAATCTTCTCCCAACACAGAGCACTGTTCTTATCACACAGCCTCTACTGCATCTCCCAGTCACACAGCCATTTACGATAGGCCCTCCCTTGCTACAATCCTCACCAATAGAGGTTATGCACTGACATAATTTTATTCCAAAAATGCTTAGCAACATTTAGAATGAGTGGCATTTCTTCAATGTATTTCTTTGTTGTCGTGGCAATAGCTTGTCTGCTAACAACAGTTGATGATTTAGGACATTTTAACTGCAACAAACGGACTCAAAAACTCTTTTTTTTAAAGAAGAAAAAGGTAATAAGTTCAACTGTGTTTTTGATTTCAATGTCTGATAAATGTGAGAAGCTAAAGTCTTGTTGTTTATCTGCTTTGCTACAACTGTTGACTTGATTTACTCTTTTTACATCTCACTTGTTGTGGGTTGAATTTGTTATCAACTGTAATTTTTTTTATTTATTGAACTCTTACAAGAGAAAATGTCCATTCTCTCCATTAACTCTCATGCATCGTTGCCACTCAAGCATGAACATTTAGAATGATGTCATGTCACCTGCATAACCTCTATACCTATTCCAACTCCACCTGTAGATGTGACATACACCACTCAATGGTATAGGAAAAAGAAAATGCAAGAGGAGCAACAGGGGAAAAAAAAGAAAATACTGTATGTGCGCTGACACAGTAGTAGTCCATGGGCCAGAGGCCAGATTTTGCCAAACGGGGCTCACCAGAGGTGGCAAGGGCTATCGTACATTTTTGGAAAGGTCAATATCTAAGCTTTATATTTTTGCATGATAGACTTTTCTGAGCTTCAGCGATAACATAAATATCCACCATTGAAGTTTACAAACCACATGTTAAAAAATACACTTTTGACACTGGTTCATATTATAGTTTAGACCATGTACCGCCCATCAGATAATGATTAAACTATTATGTTTGGTATCATTTTGAAGAAAACAATCTTGTCTTTCATGTAGGTGCATTTGTTGTCCTCTGATAATTACTATGGCAACAACAGCTTTTCAAACTGTCACATGAGGACGGTTTTTTATCATTTTTTCCTGAACTGTTTTGCTACGTTTCTCACTGAAAGCTCTAGGAACATGACAGACACGTAAATGTGATATCAAAATATTCACTGGAGTCTGAGGATTCAGAAAATGCAAACGATGTCTTAACTTTTACAAAACACAGCCTCACAGTGAGCCACAAAGTACAAGAGTCATTCTCACTGAGGGGCATTTCCCATAGAACTCAGGCTATTTTCTGTATTCTTGCTTCTGATGGTTGTTGGACCTTTTTGATCTGGAAAAGTCCTCTTGGTTTATTTTTTCTTTTTTATTTTGAGTAGAATAGTCTTGTTTTTACTAAAAAGTTGTGTTTTTCCCTAGTTTTAGCCAAATTTGAAGTCTCACAGCGATAAATGAGCACACAGCTCTCAGAGTAATTCTGTCTAAACTTTCACTGATAAAAAGTGAGGCTGAAATATCACAACTGTACAACATAATCCTATTTTCTGTTGTGTAACTGTAAAAAAAACATATCACACTAACCAGCATTAATGATAATCACCAAGATAAATTTACTAATTTGTTAAATGAGAACCAAAATCACAGACCAGGACCTGGGTTCTCTTTGTGTTATTTACTGATACAGCACTTTTTTTAAACTCTTATGCTTCACATTGAATATTTTATCCACTTCTCACTCAGTGATTACTGTAGTCACAGCTGCCCCGGGGCAGAGTGACAGAAGCAAGACTTCTGGTCTTGTATTAACCTCTGACCAAGTTCAAACTCAGTGATGTGAGGAGAATGAGCTTTGAACATTTGGCCTCAGTGTCTGTTCAGAAAACCAAATATGTTGTTTGAAGTTTTAAAAGTGCTTTATGAATAAAGATGGTATTGTATCGTACAGGTGTCCCCACCCACCGATCTGGGGCCCAAAACTGGTCTGCGGGCTGTTCGCTGGGCCCCAGAGTATCTTTTAAAATGTGTTTCTGTCTCTACTTCCTTGTTCTGTATAATGAAAATATAGAGCCACATAACCCAATAAACAGCAGATTCAAGCAATAAGAACTAAAATGTATTTACATTAATCAGTTGTATGTATTCTATACTGTTGTTATTGGTGCTACCCAACCTCGACCAGTTTCTGGAAAAGAAAATGGTGACTTTACTGGTCCTTACAAGAAAGGAGGTTGGGGACCGCTGGTATATTTGCATAAGCTACATATCAGATGAATGTCCATCTATGTCCTTCCCAAACCAGGCTCACTGCTACTGTACAGTAAATGTGCCTATAATTTTGCACTACTGAGTGCATTTGAATAGAAAATGGTTCATCTATAGGCCTCACATGTTTATAGTAAGTTAATAATAATCATTTTGCTGCTGAGACTTATTGTAAGAAAATAATTTACTAAACTGTCCAAATCAAATTTAAATTTGACGGTTTAAGTTCCTGAGCATTCGACGAATGCATGAAACAATGTAGGCAGATGTCAGTTTGGCCTCTTCAGGTTAAAATGTACAGTCTGGAGTTACAGTTTACTGTCTGGATTTACTCGACTGGACTTCAAACAAACTATTGTTTTGCTTGAAAGATTTACACAGTTGCAATACAATACAAGGTGTTGTGTGTGCTTCTTCAACTTTTTTCTATAAATGTAAAAGGAGGGACAATGGTATGGACATTTTCACGCTGATCTTTTTGATTTAAGATTATGTATCAGGTGCAATTACCCTCAGGGTTATTACAGGGTAACTTCCACCCTCCTGAGAACATCCACATTTCTCAACCATCTGCCTCAATTGGAGGAGAACATATTCTCTGATCCAGCCACATTATGCAAAGATAAGGTGAGCCTCAATAAAGCCAAAATGTCACAAAAGATAAAGATGTACAAATCAAACAGTTTGAAACATCAACAAACTCATCTGGCAATTCTGCAGCTGCCTGGTTGGCTCTGTAGGAGGTGCATCAAGTAGATCTGTTTGTTTGGTAGAAATACCAACACCTGTTACAACTAAGGGCTCGTTCGTGATCAAGAGAAGGATGATACCACCTGGTATCAGGTGGTATCAGGATGGGAGATGGGAGACCGCTGAAACACCAGTTGCCACAGTGGGACTTTGCTGTTGTGTCCTTGGGCATGACAGTTATCCCATTCTGCCTCAGTGTCTACGTACACTGGGTGAGTGGATCCTTGCTTGTAAAACACTTTGAAAAGTAGAAAAACACAGAGAGACCATTTACCGTACAGAAGACAGGCCTGTGAGTGGTGTTTGTGAAGTCAGGGGAATGTGGGATCAGTGATTTCTCCTCCATCCTCCTAAAGCTGCCTGTTCACTTTGTGTGTTGTGGGACATCAGGAGGAACTCAGAACCCTCACAGACTACAGTCTCATCTGAGAAGTTTATTCGGATGGTCACCTTTGGACACTCAGGGGGAAACTGTTAAGCTCTGTGAAATCCTTCTTGGAGAAGTCTCTCCTGATCTTCATTGGTCCAGCAAAAAACTACTCTGATCGATGTTTCATCAGTATAATGCTTTGTAAACCCTCACATGTCATGGGCTCTGGGTAAACCTTATTTCTTCTGCAAACAGCTCAAAGCCCAGAAAGTAAGAGAATATTTATTGTTCTCTTTGGTTGAACATCAGCCTGTCTACTGGAGCCTCCTCCTGCTCTGAGTACAACAGGCCTCTTTATATAGTCCTTGATCACAGCACAGAATTAATTTGTTTCCACGTTTCAGACATGTACAGTCTGTTGAAGGCCCTGGGTGAAAAGTCCTGTTTAATGCTCTGCGTTTCTTGTTTTGTCTTGTCTTCCTGATGCAGTAATTTACTTAAATGTTTCTCCTTTGAGTCCTCAATCTCAAGGAGGAAGCAACGAAGGACTAAGTGAGACCAGACAATGAAGTCAAGTTGGTGACAAGGCTCTGGGTGGATGAGACACCTGAAGTCTCTGAATCTTGTGGGACTGTCCCGGCACGCCTGGCTTACACAGCGAACTGGGACAGGACTGGCAGACCAGGGTAATGGTCCATTTGTTTAAAAACCTGTAATGGAAGATGTGTTCCAGGTCCAGAGGAATCAAACTCCTCAGCCTCAGCTCAGATCTACTTCATGTCCTGGAGAGGTGAATCCAACATGTAGTCAAACCTCAGATTTGTGGTGTCCTGTGAGGGGCGCTGCTATAGGATAAGGTTTAGGGTCCTTTACTCAGGCATGTCGGCTCCCTGTATGACCAGAGCTGTGTTTGGATTGTTGGCAGTCAGACCTCTTCATACTTGTGTAATTTGTGTATTGGCATCGCCAAACCTCCTGTATTCTGGTGATTGTTTCTAAAAATCCATATAAGTCGTAACTTAATGTAAGTAATTGTCAAAATAGTAACAGAAATCAGGCTGATTAGATATATTTTGAAGGCCACGCATTAAAAACAGGAACACAAATCCATTTAGTTTGATTTGGCAGACCAGAATTGTAACTCTCATTTTTGCATCATTATATTAACATGTATCTTGGTGGTGATTATCATTTGTGTTGGTTTTAGAGTCCAGTGTCATGTTTTTTTACAGTTACACAACAGAAAATATGATGATGTTGTACAGTTGTGATATTTCAGCCAAACTTTTTATCAGTGAAAGTTTAGACAGAATTACTCTGAGAGCTGTGTGCTCATTTATCGCTGTGAGACTTCAAATTTGGCTAAAACTAGGGAAAAACACAACTTTTTAGTAAAAACAAGACTATTCTACTCAAATTAAAATAGAAAAAATTAATCAAGAGGACTTTTCCAGATCAAAAAGGTCCAACAACCATCAGAAGCAAGAATACAGAAAATAGCCTGAGTTCTATGGGAAATGCCCCTCAGTGAGAATGACTCTTGTACTTTGTGGCTCACTGTGAGGCTGTGTTTTGTAAAAGTTAAGACATCTTTTACATTTTCTGAATCCTCAGACTCCAGAGAATATTTTGATATCACATTTACGTGTCTGTCATGTTCCTAGAGCTTTCAGTGAGAAACGTAGCAAAACAGTTCAGGAAAAAATGATAAAAAACGTCCTCATGTGACAGTTTGAAAAGCTGTTGTTGCCATAGTAATTATCAGAGAGGACAACAAATGCACCTACATGAAAGACAAGATGGTTGTCTTCAAAATGATACCAAACATAATAGTTTAATCATTATCTGATGGGCGGTACATGGTCTAAACTAGAATATGGACCAGTGTCAAAAGTGTATTTTTTAACATGTGGTTTGTAAACTTCAAAGGTGGATATTTATGTTATCGCTGAAGCTCAGAAAAGTCTATCATGCAAAAATATAAAGCTTAGATATTGACCTTTCCAAAAATGTATGATAGCCCTTGCCACCTCTGGTGAGCCCCGTTTTCGGTCTGGCCCATGGACTATAGTTTGTCATCAGTGTGAGAAGGAGCGTGACCCTGCCTCTCACCATCAATACTTTGGGAACTGGTATTGCCAAACCACAGCCAAAGAATCCCTTACTGAATGGAAGAAATCCAGAGCAGGGATATGGTAGAAAGAAACATTCTACAAACGCCAACTAATAAGGCGTGTTTAGTGTTTGTTTTTCTTTGAATCCACTGCATATCAAAACAGTTACAGTACTAAACTACAAGTAAAAAGCACTTTCTCTTTAAGGGGTTCTTTATTAGCACATTCATCCTAATACATATGTGTGAGAAAAAAAAATTCATTAGTACATTCTTTAATTGGCACTTCAATAATAGGTATCCTGTGTGATAATTTTACTGTTACTTGAGTACATTTGATCCTGTGTAAAAAATTGTACTGTTACTTGAGAATATTTGTTCCTGTGTGATAATTTTACTGTGACTTGAGTACATTTTGATCCTACAGCTGCACGTTGTGATAATCTTACTGTTACTTGAGTATACATTTTGATCCAGTGTGATAATTTTACTGTTACTTGAGTATATTTGAGCTTGTAGATGCACTTTTACAATTATAATAAACAAACAAATCTTCCATCACTGCTTCAGATCTTTTTGACCTACTGTATTTATCCTTCCTTGGTTTTTATTCCACATTCACAAGTCAATCTCTTTGTCATTGTAGTCTGGAAATATTGTGCCGCTCACTTCATTTTTAATACATAATTAATTGTTAGAATCACGCTACTGAATGCACAGTTTTGCATTTTTATAGTTTTGCTTTGTTTTATTTGTTTATTTATGTCAACAACCTGCAATTAATGTGTGGCACTCAATTTGTTGAGTGAGGGTATAATGCACATGTTGTAAAAACCAATTTAAAAAAACAAACACCCAAACATACATATAGATCAGTAAGTAAGGTAACATAAAAATGTAGATATAAATCTTATGGTGACATACTTTAATTTGTTAATTAACTAAGCTTTGGTTTTCCAATTGTGAAAAATTTCTCATTAAAAGTGTTTTATGGAAAAGGGAATATGAAAAATGAAAAGACTTACAGAATAGAATTAGTACACAGTTTGAAGCAATAAAGCAAAATAGCATTCTGGAATTTCAATATTTAAATGTAGGTGTTTATTTACATAGAAATGAGAACTATTCAAGTATGAATGTATGTTGGCTATGGATATGATTATGCATTTTGATGCTGGTTGATTACCACTCATAGATTAATAATAAGGGTGTTGGACAACACACAAATGGCTGATGGCTATAAATGCATCACCATTACAAACTCTAAGATTAAATAACAGCAAAAGAGTGTGTTATGTTGGTCTACATAATGACTTATAGTTCAAGCAGGGTTCTGGTGAAGTCTCTGAAACACATTTGAAAAGACAATATTTGCCTATGGTGGGATACGAACTCGCACACACACGGTAATAATCCGGTAGAGTGCGCTATTAATAGTATCAATACCTCTACAAACACGTTACGGCCTTGGCGCAGCGGTTAGCGCTCTGGCCTCATAGCAAGAAGGTTCTGGGTTCGATTCCCAGTCAACCCGGGGCCTTTCTATGTGGAGTTTGCATGTTCTCCCCGTGTTTGCGTAGGTTTCCTCCGTGTACTCCGGTTTCCTCCTACAACTAAAAACATGTCCATTAATGCCTCCCCTGACCCTTCCCCCAGGGCTCTCCTGCAAAAGAGATTCTGAATCTCAGTGGGACTTCCCTGGTTAAATAAAGGTCAATTAAAAAAATTAAAAATGATCACTTTATTCAATCGGTCCAAACACATTCCCCCAGACAATTACAAAGAAGAAGAAATCAACTATTAATATGAGCTGATTTTTGCGCCTGCAGATGAACCTAAAGTAAACAAAATTCTCTCTTCTCTCTCAAGCTCCTGCACTGAGGATGTTCACGGAATAGACACTCTGTTCTTAAAAACACACAAAGGCCCTGTCCCAATACTCACACTACACACTACACACTTCACTGAAGTGTGCATTTTCTGAAAGTGCGCCAAGTGTGCACTTGCACAAGTGTGCAGGACAGGTAAATGGGACAGTCCACACTTCACTTGATGTGATCAACTCAAACAGCTGTGTTATTAAACTGCTGCCACAGCTCACTTTAGCTTGGATCATTTGCTGATTTTGCCTAAAACAAATAAGAGCAGTGCTGTGGATGACAGTGGATTAATGCTTATGTTTGTATTAAAAGTGTTGTTAATTTGTTAATATTATATTTTTGTTTTACATATATTACATTCAGACATACATATTTTTAGCTGTATTAACAACTAAAATTCATTTGATTGTATTTACTTTGATTTCTGGATATTATTTAATGTTTGTTATATTTTTACGTTACTGTCACTTTAAGAGAGAGAGAGCTTGCGCTGTGATGGTCAAACGAACTTTTTTATTTTATTTATTTTTTCATTAATAATACATCATACAGTGTACAATTTGATAGTTACTAAACAAAATTACAACTGTACAATTATTACACAACCTAAATAAAATCAAACTAACTGACATCGTCATTTTTCTACACGCAGCAAAGAACTCTGGGTAATACACTTCAGCCAAGTCCGCTTCCATGCGGACTTGGCTGAAGTGCAGATAAAGTGCGTGAAGTGGGCGGGGCTAAAGGCCGTTTGTGACAATTGGGACGCACTACGCACTCCCACCCCACAGCGGGAACGCGCTTCTGAGGGCCACAAGGGTGGAAGGGTGGATATTGGGACAGGGCCAAAGACTCGCTAACCACCCCATTAACAAGACTGATAAATCAATCTAAACTGGAAAACACATTCCTGAACACACTGAAAACCACCATTGTCACCCCAATTCACAAAGCATGAAATCAGTATTCTTCCTATTCTGTCAAAAAGCCTTGAAAAAGTAGTAGTGGAGCAACGCACCCAACATCTGGAAAGTGAAAAACTTCAAAATCTCATGCAGTTGGGGTTTCGGGCAAACTGCCTGCTGTCGGTTTATTGAAACAATAAAATCCAAACTAGATAATATGTACTATATACTATACTATTGTCAAAGAGAACTAACTACAAGCTGTCTGAACATACTGAACTGGATTAAATCTTATGTTTCAGCCGCTCACAGTGTGTCCACATAGACAACACCACATCCAACATCATTCCATCTCACATTGGCCTACCGCAGGCTTCTAACATCGCTTCTCACTTTATAGAAATCCACTCATTCATCTCACTCTCTGCTCCTCTGGCCGGAGAGTACGGAGACACAGATTTTTAAAGAAAGGTTTTCCCCAAATACCTGAAGAAGAATATTTACAAACTGTGCTACAAAAAAATTAGCCAGGACATCTCCATCTGGAACAATCCACATCACAGAGACAAGTATCTGAAATACTGTAACTTCCTGCCAAGGATAAACGGAGAAATTCAACATAAAGATACAAACGTCTGGAGAAAGAACTTCCTGAAGATAAAGAAGCTGGTTCTGATCGGAGGTCCAGACGACGGGGTCATTACTCCGTGGCAGTCCAGTCATTTGGGATTTTACGACAACAATGAAACTGTGGTGGAGATGAGGAACCAAGAGTTTTACCGCAGTGATGCTTTTGACCTGAAGACACTGGACGCTAGTGGAGACGTGTTTATCTGTGAACAGTCTGAGTCGTTCACGTTCACTGGCACTCCAACTTCACAGTCTTCACCCACTGCATCCAACAGTGGCTCACCTGAGAAAGAGAACAACACATTATTCATTTATCATGCAAACTTACTTTTCCCAAAACACCTGGAGAAAATGAACTTTCAAAGCACAAATGTCTGGAAACCAAGGCTCATATGTCTGATTGACTCTAATTATAAATGAGAACAAGCTCTGCACAGAAGAATATCAGATTTTACAGTACAGTCGAATTTAAAAGTGCACTGTGTAACTTTTTGGAGATAAAAGTCAACTACACAGTCCAGTTGAAATAGAAAGTTTTAGACTATAATTTGTAATACGGTTAATAGTGGAAAAAAAAAGCTACATTATATTTTCATGTTATTGTACAGAAAGAGGCTCCTTTAGGTCAAACTACAAAAGGTCTGCTCAAAGTAAAGACACAGATTCATTTATTTAGTGCAGCAGTGCTCAAATTGGGGCCTGGGTGCCAAACTCAGCCCACGAGGGAGTTAAGTTTGTCCTGCGAAATGGTGCTCAGGACGTTAGGACAATCTTTTTGATTCAGTTTTTTTTTAAATCAAAATATGTTTATTGTTTTCAAGTATAATTGAATATACAGTAACAGGTAGAAAATTAACAGGTTACATTTATGTCAAACAAACAAAAAAACATATACAGTATATATAGATGTATATACAAAATATATGTATATATATTGATAAACAAAAAAAAACAAAAAAAAAAAAAACACCCAACAAAAAAAAAAAAAATCCGTCACTGCAGCATTAGGACATTATTACCAGGAGCCACATTCACACACAAACAACAACAATAGTATCATAGAGCTGGAAACATCTGGAGAAAACGACCCAGTGAAGCTCTTATTTTTTCAAGTTTTAGGCAGGACATAACATCACGTAACCATTGCGCATGGGAAGGAGGAGTGGGGTCTTTCCAAAGTAAAGCAAACGCTATAGAGTGTTTCTTTATAGCACTAAGATGAACATGGTCCTCCACAACCCCAAAAATGACTGATACTGGATTTGGTTCTAGTCTAAGAGTAAATACTTGAGAAAGTGTGTTAAAAACGGCTGTCCAGTAACTTTTCAGTTGAGGGCATGACCAAAACATGTGGCCAAGTGAAGCATCAGTTAGGTTACATCTGGTGCACAATGGACTGACTTCAGGATACATGGAGGAAAGCCTAGCCTTGGAAATATGCGCTCGATGCACAACTTTAAATTGGATTAGTCGGTGTCAAGCACAGAATGAAGAGGAATACACCAGTTTGAGTGCAAAGGACCATGACCCATCAGCTAATGTAATTCCCAGGTCCTCCTCCCAAGCATTTTTAAATGTGTCCGCCGGTGGACTTTTAAGATCGAGCATGATATTGTAAAGCTTAGAGATTAGACCTTTAGCTGGTTTAGATGACAATATTTCATCCAGTGCAGTGGTTTGTGTAGCAGTTGCTGTATTGGCCAATTGTGATTGTAGAAAGTGCCGTATCTGAAGATGTCGAAAAAAGTCAGAATTTGGAAGGTTGAATTTCTCTTTCAGCTGGGCAAATGATGCTATAGGGCCATCTATCATCAGGTCTTTGAAACGTTTAACACCCTTGTCATGCCATTTCTGAAAACCTCTATCCATAACTGATGGCTTAAACAACTGGTTGTCAAGGACTGGACTCCAAAGTGAAAAACTGTCAAGACCAAACTGCTTTCTAACCTGACCCCAGATCTTTAGAGACTGTTTTACTATTGGATTATCAAACAAAGTAATGGATGGCAAAGGTAGGGCAGAACCACAGAGGCCAGAGGAGAAGAATTTTGGGAAAAAAGCTCTAATGCAACCCAGTCTGGGCAGTTAGGGTGGTCATAATAAAAAGACCAGTGAACTATTGATCTTGGATGAGCTGCCCAATAGTAAAAACGAAAATTTGGCAACGCAAGACCCCCAGAGAGCTTAGATTTTTGAAGGTGAGTCCTGCGTAAACGTGGCCGTTTGCCTTGCCATATGTAGGAGGTTATAAGGGAATCCAATTGTTGGAAAAAAGCATAAAAATAGGTAATGTTTGAAAAACATATAAGAATTTTGGTAATATGACCATTTTGACAGAGTTTACTCGGCCCACCAGTGACATTGACAGTGGCGACTATTGTGACATCAGTTGCTTGGTCTGATGCAACAAAACATCAAATTGATGTTTTGTTGCATCAGACCAATTGATTCATTGATTCAATGTTTTCTTTAAATAATGAAGGCGATGTGGCACTAAAACAGGGTTCGTACAGATTGAGTTTTAGGATTTTCCATGACTTTTCTAAAACAATTGTCAACATTTCCCTGACTTATTCACACGACTTATTCACACGTCAATTACATATTTGTTTTCATTAACTTAAGTCCTAAATATATTAATTTCACAGATTTATAAAGTTACATAACAAATGAAAATGTTTAAAACTTGATTCAGTTACAATATAGTGTAATTACAACAGGAACTCTATTTAGCTCGTGCTTTTTCTATGTCCAAACTAAACAAGAGTGGGACTGTGTCAAATGATCCCAACTCGGAGTATTGTTCAGGGCTCCAGACTAACTTTTTTGGGAACCATCCCGAACTTCTTTTCTTTAAAAATGAAAATAAAAATATGAGATGTAAGATATGAAAGTATGTAATTTGTGGTAATTTTAGTGCTTTTTTTTTTTAAACATAGCTGCAGTTTATAGAATCCTTCTAGGCTTTCATTAATTACTTTTTTTGTCCATTTTGACATTTATGTGACACCTTTATACCTAGCCTAATTAAAAGTATTTGAATACAATGTGTGGTTATCTACTTAACTTACTTGATTGATTTGTTTATTTCAAACATGCAAAACATGCAAAAAGAGACATGTAAGCATAAGTCACCAGTTGCTTATGATACTGCGTGAGCACAATTCAAAATAGAAATTTTGTATATAAGCTACACAAATATCAGTTTACATGTTCAAAAAGGAGTGGGAAGAAGTATAACTAAAGTATATTTAATCCCACACCCTTTCCTAATTAAAACTTATTTATAACTTTTCAGTTTCCTGTTACATATTATTATGGTCATAACATTAACAGGAGAGAAAAAAACAAAACAAGACATATACTAACACTTTTCAATGTCTTCATAATTCATTAATATCATTTCTTTATATTTCTTCTTAAATGACATCATGCTGGAACATTGCTTCAACTCTAGGCTCAGATCCTTCCAGAATTTGCAGATACTGAGATACAAAAGCTTTTCAATGTATGAAATTTAGGTAAGCTGTATTTGTTTACTTTGCCCCTTAGATTATAAATAAAATGCTGTTCAACAAAATGTTTTTGTATATTTTTAGGTAATTTTTTTATTATATAGTTTATGAAGTTTGTTTTATGCAGAGAATTGTTTTGTGTCTAAAGTCTGAGGCAGCAAAACTTTTCATTCATTACAAACTCATCATTCACAGATCATATGTTGTCGTAAATATCCATTTATTTGCGGAGCGAGCTGCGCAGTGCATTGTGGGATGTCCACTAGCTCCTTACCGGCAGTAAGTTAGCATCAGAGGTTCCTATGCTAAAGGAGCCAAGTTAGTTAGCATAGAGGCTCCTAACTCCTAACTCCCAGTTGCTCAATTCGATCGGCTCTTAATATGGCGTGTGGTCATGTGCATCCGGTTTGGGCTTAAGTGGCTAGTGGCTATGGGGATATTTGATGAATTCAGAAAGAGCCCAGAGTTCAGAGGCAAGTGTCCACTGATGGCGTGAGTGAGACTTGGCAGAGTGGGTCGCAGAGAGAGAGAGTGTGTGTGTGGGGGTGTGTGTGTTCTTGTTTATACATAAAAGTGAGGACCAAAATTCGCATTCTACTATCAAAGTGAGGACATTTTTGGAAAGTGAGGACATTTTCCATGGTCTTCACTTTCTGAAGGGCCTGTTTTGGCCTGTTTGAGGGTCAAGATGAGGTTTTAAGGTTAGGGTTAGAATTGGGTTAAGGTTAGGTTTAGGGTCAGGGGTTAGTTTGGATGGTTAAGGTTAGGGTAAGGGGTTGGGTAATACATTATGTCAATGGTTGTCCTCACTTTGAAGCTAGCGCAAGAATGTGTGTGTGTGTGTGTGTGTGTAAAAGTCAACGTAGGCTGCGAGAGCCTCCTACCAGCCCAGCTCAGCAGAGGGTGGTAGGCAGAGAGTTCCGTGGAGGATTCCTCGAGTTGAAGTTGAGTTGTTTGAGGTTCTGGACTTAGCTCGCCATCGAAAACAGGCCTGAATAAAGCACAGGTCTATTATAAGTCAAGTATCTATCTATGTGTACACAATTCATTCAAGTAGTTACTAAACCCAAAATAAAACTTGTTGCATTATAAAGTAGGTCAGTAATTTCCAAAGTAAAGTTCCATATTGTACAATATAAATATTTCAAAAAGATTCATTTAATTAATAAAAAGTCGAGTCATTCTAATTTAATTAATTAGATAACTTTCATACACATAGAGTGCATAACAGTAGCACCGTATTGTGTGTATCAGGCTCACAAAAAAGAGTGTTGCATTTGAAGTGCATCTAAATGCATAGTGCAAATCAATGGAAACCAAGTAAGCACAGAATAAAGGCTAAAAAACGCCGTAAGGTGCATAGGAACCACTTGGTAAACAATGTATGATATAAATAGACATGTCACATTCAATGCGTTTCATTTAGACAACAATCAGAATAATTTTAATAGATCCATGGACATACCTCGCAGCAAACATCTCCCTCTCGTAGCTACCGGTAGCTTCCGGGTAGCGCCTAATAAAGCAAGCCAATTGGTCGGTTACGATCACATGACTACACGCACTGCACGTAAGGTCAAAGAGTAAAAGAGCTGAGATACAAAAGCAGGGTATTTTTATATTATCGTTTAGAAAACGTACAAAAGAAATGAATACTATAGTTTATTGTTTTAATCTAAGCATAATGCATACTCCATTGAAATATTATTTAAAACACACAATTTTTTGCTTTTTTTTCCCAATCCTTTTTTTTAGTTCTTTCATTTTTCTATGTTCAAAAAGGTTTCATTTGCTCTGTTGTTTTCATCACTTATCAGCAGTAACCAGAGGGAAAAGATTAGAATATTAGAGTTATTTATAGTCATTTTGAGGGGGAACATTTGCATATGAACTTTATTATTTTTATTTTAATTAATCAATATTTAAGTCATGGCAAACAACAACAATAACAACAACACAATTTGACCAACTGTCACAAAACAAGGAACTTCAGAACATTATTTCTCAAATGGATTATTTTGGACAAATAAACACTACAGACAAAAGTGAACTGACTGATTCTCTAATCATTCTTGGAGTTTGAATTAAATCAAAGTTTGAATTACATCCAAATTTGGAGTATACAAACTTTAGGATTATATCAAAGTGAAGAGACTGATCATTACAAAGTAACTGAAATACACGCAAGTTGTGTCCAAATCGATCCTGGAGAGAGGCACAGAGATCATCGGGACTATAAGCAATGGAACTGGACATTAACAGGTTTAAGACGTCATACAAGCAAGAACCGAATAGAAAAGAGGAATTCTTTTTAGAAGAAACTGAAGCAACTTTTTAAATGTGCCTTTTCTGAGTGACTCTGTAAATCATTTATTGTTTGAGTTTATATGATTTTAAATATAGTTCCCACATGGACACAATCCGACTAATGCTTTCTGTAAATGTTTACGAAATAAAGAATTTTAAATTTGCTGAAGAAAAAAACTAAATGCAGATGTAAGACAGACAGTGAATATATATTGTTTTGTTTTAAATAATAATTCAATGGAGTAAGATATTACATAGAAAACGCTTTATGCTTGGGTTAAAACGGTTAAAACAATTAACTTAGTATTCAATTTTTTTTGTACATTTTCTAAACAATAAAAACAAAAATATCCAAACCTTTAGATCTGGTGATGTTTTTAGGTTAAATAAGCTTCTACATGATTTAGGAGAAAAGAGAAGCTTTCAAGATGTGTTTTCAAGTGTATTTATATAATGTGTTTGTGTTTTTATTTTAGGTGCAAAGGTCTTGTTCTAATGTTATATGGTTTTACTGGAAGTTTAGGTTTTCTTGGATTGAGTTTACAGGTTCTTGGTTTAGAGATCTGAACTTATCTGGATATTACAGTTTTGTTTTTTTGAATCGCTTTGGCACATTTATTTGGAAATTGCCATAAATATGGCAAAACCTCTACATATCCAGTCAGATTTGTCTCTCATCACAACATTGTAGAATGACTGCACATGTACACTTTTTGTGCAAAACTCCTGACACCTTTGTAAAAGTAACACTTTGTGGTTAAAATGATAAACACTCATCTCTAAACTGCACTTTTTGTGCAAAACATGAAACAAAAGCAGCACATGGATTCACTTTCACCTTTACCAGTTAAACAGTTTGGAATTTATTTCAACATGATATCAATTTATGTTTCAGAATATTTTGGAAATTAAGGAGATTGAAACAAAAATATTCAGAATTGTGAAACAAGAACATGGTTGGGTTAGCAACAATGTCAAATACAATACTTCGACGAGCTAAAAGTGTGTTCCTGAAGAGTCTGACATTGGGCTAAATCATCTGTCCCTGTCTCCATGTCCTCTTCCTCCTCACAACCTCACACTTCTGTCTCCATGTCCTTTTCCTCCTCTCATCCTCACACTTCTGTCTCCATGTCCTCTTCCTCCTCTCATCCTCACACTTCTGTCTCCGTGTCCTCTTCCTCCTCTCATCCTCACACTTCTGTCTCTGTCTCCATGTCCTCTTCCTCCTCACATCCTCACACTTCTGTCTCCATGTCCTTTTCCTCCTCTCATCCTCACACTTCTGTCTCCATGTCCTCTTCCTCCTCTCATCCTCACACTTCTGTCTCCATGTCCTCTTCCTCCTCTCATCCTCACACTTCTGTCTCCATGTCCTCTTCCTCCTCACATCCTCACACTTCTGTCTCTGTCTTCGTGTCCTCTTTCTCCTCATATGCTCACACTTCTTGTCTGGTTTGATTCTCTAAAACAAAAGTAACTCTATTTGTCCTAATGGAGTTGTGTTCATGGGACAGATTTATTTGTCAGAAGAGTCACAGCACATGTGTACATTGTTCAGGTGATTGAACCAAGAAAACACCACTTTGGAGCAAAAGTGTTAGTTCTAAAAACATAGTTTAACAGCACTGACCGGACAGTTAAGGAAGAATTGTGTGTAAGGTTTTGCAAAAAAAAGTGTGAGGAGTTAAGCAAAAAGAGTGAAGACAGGCATGGTGTTACTGTTGTAGCAAAAGTAGAATGTGTTTTGCATCCTGGATGTTAAGTTTTGAAACATGTTCAGTTACCTTGACTTTGGAGCCAAAGCTACAGAAAAAAAAAAACTGTAATTAAGCAGTTTTTGACTTCACCAATTTGTGTTATTTATGGGTTCAGTTAAATTTAACTTGCTCAATGGATTTCTGCTACTTTTGTGTGTGAAAAAAGGAGGAGTTGTAGACTTCCGTTTTTTATTTAGCTAAATGTAAGTGTCATACTATTACATTCTGCTCTGTACAAGCATTATTCAAACATCAGCCGTTTTTCCTTTGACACACATTTGTTAAGATTGTTTACTGTTATCTGTGATGTAACATCCTGTGACACTGAAATCATATCAAGCTAAAGTTAAAGATGTTCTGTAATTCTGTATGTAAGATTACAAATATGGTATCAATGCAATAGCTCACATGTTCTTGACATTGTTTAATTACAAGATATACAGTAGGTGACAAAGAGTCAGTGAGGTGCCAAGATAGATAACAAAACAATGTTAAAAAGCTTAGACCAATTTCTGATATGAGAGTGCAAGTATGAGAGAAGTAAGAGAGACAAGAGCTACGAGAAAGAACGAGTGCGCCGCAGTGTCAGAGATGTAAGCTGCAAGGGCTGCAAATGGTGATGTGTCGTGTTGTTCAATAAAGATCTGCTGATGAAACTATCCTTGACTTCAATGACTTTTAAATCTAAAAAAGTCAACAATCACAGTTTTCTCCTTGTAACTAGTAATATATAATGTATTAAAATTTTAAAGTAACTTACCCAACACTGCTCTTGTTAGTGTTAAAAAAACGAAACTGTCTCAGACAGATCCTGAATATTGTGTGTGTGTGTGAGCATTTCTCCATTCTAATCATTTATTATGTGATTGATACAAACACACACTTTTACAACAAAGTCAAAATGTAACAATGTTAGTGAATCCAAGCTCCTGTACATGGCCTTTAGCTTTCAGACAATATTGTACAAGATATGCACAGCAATGTTTCCAAATGGAGCCTTAGAATGTGAGACAGTCTGGGCCCTGCCTCAGCCCCAGTGGAGCAAAGACATTTTGTCTCCATCTAGTGGACACATGAGGACAGTATAGCAGGGATTTAAGTTTAGTTTTTCTCCCACATCCCTCTTTTTATTGGTAGTTGGAGTACCTTTTTGAAACATTATTCACTTCTTTTTATAAAACTATTTGTGGACATTATTTTTCGTGGAGCGTCAGACTCAGCAGGAGAAAGAACTGACACTACATCCAGTTTGTCCTCCTCTCTCTTCCTCTGGTGTGGTCCAACACAAAGACCCTCCCTCGTGTCTCCTCAGGTCATGATGGAGATGTTTGTAAGTTTTAAACTCATTTGAACGTCTCATGTAGGACCAGACCAAGATATTTTAATTGCTCTACTACACACACTAAGGCTAAAAAGCATATACTTCTATAGAGATCTAATGTTTCTGGTCAAAGGTACAAATATCTGATCTGTTTGGGTGTCTGAATAAATAATTCTGTTTTCATTCCTCCCGAGCAGAGTGAAGTTTTGTGTGTAACTGGAAGCTACTAGAGCGTTCAGACCTGCTTCAAAGTCAGATTTATCTTCTATTTATACAATAACCAACTACCTTTCAAGAGGAACTACTCAACACTGCTTGGAACTTGGTGGAGATAATCAACTTTATAAAGTTTGACTTTTTGTTCTGACTTTACACACAATCCTCACAGAACCAAAGGTTCAAATGACAGCTGTGAATTTAGGTTTGCAGCTGTGTTCGCTCTAAACAATCATCAAATGGAGGACAATGTGAAATAGTTCTGAGTATCACTGGTCTGAGCAGTCAATACATGTTCTTACTTTCACTCTCAGTGTTTTATCCACTTCTAGATGGAGCAAAGAAAGAACAAACATGGCCAATAACAAGGGTTATTAAGAGACAGAAGATTAAAACTACAAACACATCAGTAAAATGACTTGAGTTGTCACAATCCTAAAGTTTTAAACTCAATAAGATCAAAAAGGAAAAATCTCTGAACACATTGTGATACCAAAGTAACTGTAAAGTGGTTTGGACATTGTAGATAGTACGCTGACAGTTAAAACAAATGAACTGTACTTTCTTTATTGTAGACAGTTCACTAAGACATTTCTAATATTTTTTGTCTCTACATGTGACCACAATGGATTTGAAATGAAACAAGCCCAGAACATGCTGTGAAAAGAAGAACACATGTTTGTGCCTTACACACTTCAGTCTGAGATTCAAAAACACAAGTTCACGTTTGAGTTGTTCTTATTAATTTGTCCCATTACTTTTGCTCTCTTAGAACATGGGAGGCACAAACTCGTCATTCCTACACTGTTCACCTGATTTGGATGTAAAGACCCTCAAATTAAAGCTGAAAGTCTACTGTTGAACCACTGGAAGTGAACTCTGAGGTGGAGAGGAAATAAATACTGTATTTGGTCAAAGCTAAAGTGACTTCATTCCCTCTTGCCAGACTAGACTGTCCCAAAACTACAGCTAAACATGTTTGCACAGTGGAAACAGGAACTTACCAATTACAAATAAAAATGATCTGAGGTCTTATCTGTCTTTCCATGATGTGTGCTGTGCTTTGTGTTGTGACTTCATGTTGTGCTGAATGTCATGAGTTTGGCTAAGATCCCCAAGAGTCTAAAACTGACTCAAACAATCCTGATGTACAAGTCATGTGACCCTGCCCAAGCTCCCTGCCCAAAAACTGAATTACCCTGAGCTCTACCTTATTGAGACTTTTTCCAATATCATGTCTAAGAGATCGAAAGAAGCCTGCCAAGTACATCCCAGACAGAGAGGATGTGTCACTGTTCCAGGTGCATGAGAAAATGTTACAGTGCTGAGCAGATTGGTCCAACAAAGGAAAAAGAGCAGTAAGGAGCTGGCCGTGGTCCTGATTGACTTGACCAGGGCGTTTGATACTGTTTCTCATCAGCTGATTGATGACACTCTGCAGCAGCAGGAGTAGATCAGTTAATCAGAGCCTTACTCTGGGTACATATCATGTGTTGGTGCTGTGGGAGGAGCACACGCCCCCTGGACATCAACACTGGAGTAAAGCAGGACTATCCTATTCAACCTGGCTCTTGACCCTCTGCTATACACACTGGACAAGTCCAAGAAGAGAGTTGACTTTAAGAAATGACTATTTCAACTTGTGACTCTAACATCCTCAGATGCACTCTCACCTTTTCACTGTTGTCCAATGTGTTTTTACACAAAACAAGTCAACATTGTTTGAAAAATTCTTCACAACCAGATCCACTGACTGACTGAGACGTTTTGTTCACAATTCTTTGACTCTAGGTGACTCCTTCATTTTTCACACATCAATGTAACTTTACTGTAATTCCCTGATTGTGTTGTGTCCTAAAAGCTCAATAAAAAGCTTTCAATAAGTTCAGAATACAAGAGGACTAACAGGTACTAAAAAACAAGAACACATTACCCCAGAACTAAAAGATCTTCACTGGCTTCTGTTGAGTTGAAATAACTCCTTATCATCGTAACTGTTCACTTTGCTCTCAAGATGCTGGACTTTTGGTGGTTCCTAGAGTCTCTAAAAGCACAACAGGAGGCAGAGCATTTAGTTCTGAAGCTCCCTGGTTCTGGAATCAGCTCCTGCTCATGTCAAAGAAGCTGACACAGTCTCTACATTTAAGATTAGGCTCAAAACGTTCCTCTTTGAAATAGCTCATGGTCAGGTCAGTTAGGAACAGACTTAAAAACACAGTTCTAGTCAGGCTGCCCTAGGAGCAAATACACTGGAAACACTCTCCTCTCACTTCTGCTTTCCCTGTAAAGAATCTTGAACTACAGATCATCTGAGTCTGTTCTATGCTCTTCACATGTTGTCCCCTGTCCCACTGTCCTCTTGGGGAGTGGAACTGTTTCAGATGCTGCTGTTCCAGTGACGAGGGCCGGACCATTGATGCAGGACCCCTCCCTCCTCCTGGACACCCGCCCCACCTCCCTCTCCAGGATTAGAATGTCCTGGTCCTGGTAGATGAGTCGTTTCCCTCTGCTAATGGACTCTGACTCTACAGACTTATAGTCTAGATCTGCAGTTAGATCTGCGTTAGTCTTAGTTACATCTACAGTCTGTCCGTCTATAGGAGTGGATCTCTTCTTCACTGTGGTTCTCCTCCAGGTTTCTTTTTCCCTTAGGGTTTTTTGAGTTTTTTATTTGCCAAGAAGGAGGGTCTAAGGACAGGGGATGCTCCGGACAATTATTCATTTGCTTTTTTACTAATAATCTGCTTTGACGTTCTTGATCAATCACTGCTTCTGTAAGTTTATTGTTTTACTGAATGGGTATTGTTTTATTTTTATTTTATAATAAAGGAGGACAAGCCCGCACACTACCTTTCGACGTTTCGATCCATGTAGGATCTTCTTTAGGTCAATGTTTTCACTATAAGTGTGTCTAAGATGTGAAAATCTCTGTCTTTATTGCAGACGAGAGCAGGCGGCTGAGGCAAAGAAGATCAGATTCAACTTGGACACTTGTTGAGCCCAAGAGCAGCGAGGCAGCCTCAGGTCTCACAGACTCACCTACAACTTTGAAAATGCATTTCTGTTTCCCTCACACATCGCAGACTCACTCACACATCACCAGAGCAAAGAATACAGAACTCTTCATAAAGTTGGCACACTTGAGCTCTGTCTGTGAGAAAATGACTTTCAGCTCATTAAGAATCATGTAATAACGATGCTGTGTGTAATGTACAACATCCTGGTCTTTTCTGACTCATGTTAAACACGTGTGATGTTATAAAAGTTCACAGAGAGGATAAGGACAGAGGAGGAGGAGCGGTCAGTCACTGCACTACATTTCCCATCATGCATCATGGTTTGTAGTCATCAAGGCGGTAAAGTCGGGCTACAGTTGCTTTTTCTCACTTTGACGATTTGTCAAGTCGACTTGAGCCGGATTGATCTCTGGAGACTACCATCTTGAACACACCCCTATCTACACTCTGTTCACTGACTGGCCAGATACATTTATAAATAGACATCACATAATACATGTCAAGATACATAAATATCAAAAGTCTATACAAATGTTTTATCTCATATTCCTGATAAAGGCCACTAGGGGCCAGTGTTTTTAAAGTATAATATGAAAACGTTCTCTCTGTAGGAGCAGCCTGTTGATGTCTCCTCCTCTTGTTCTGTCCCAGTGTGTTTCACAGGAGACAGCATGTTGTGCCTCTTTCAAATGAGCAGCTACAGGATTTCTCAAGTCTCCTTTCCTGATGTTGCTTCTATGTTCAACAAAGTCCACAGAGGCATTTTAGAAGACATGACATTTTTAGTGGAGCAAGTGATTGTGTCCTTGATTTTCATGGTCTTCCTGTCATTGGGTGGGTAGATGTTGCATTTATAAGTGAAGTTACATTGTGTACATGACTCACACCTGTAGTTTCCTGGTGGAGGCTCTAAAAAGTAAAGCTTTTTGATGGAATCAGATCACATCTTGTATTTGTCTCAAGTTTGGGGGTCGTTTCTACACAACTTAAGGAGGTTTATCAAACACTTTGTTGTGCTGGTTCTGTGTTCTCAATGTACCAGTGCTTTCTCAAAATGTTTTCAACGTCTTTTCCTTGTGTTTTAGATATTTTATATAGCATCTTGGTTCAATCATAGTCCCTTTATCTTTTTTGTTTCTATCATGTGTGGTTCTATCAAAAATATTCCTCTCATTCTAAACCGGTTCTCCAGGTTATCGGCTTAATCCGACTGTTTCGTGCAGATTCTTCTGACCTCGACTGAAATGGCTGATGGGCAAACTTTTTTCAGGTGAGGCGGATGGAAGGAGGTGGCATGTAAAAAGGAACATTTGTCAGTTTCTTTTGGATACAGACCTGTCACTAGTTCAGATCAGAATGTCCAGGAAGCTGATCACTGCTTCACTGAGGTTTATTGTGAATTTTAAATGCTGATGACTAGAACTGAGGTAATGAAAACAGTGCATTAAACATTCTGTTGAACCCTCACAGATCATAAACACCTCATCAACATATCGCTTCCAAACTTTTATATGGTTAAAAATAGATATTTTTTATTCATTTTCAAAATGGGGGACATACAGAGAACTGAAATTAGGAGACATTTTACTTCCCAAAGCCGTACCTTTACATTGTTTAGAAATAGAAGACACTTTTTCAAACATAAAAGTTCAGGCTACAGGATGTTAAACCATTGATCTGAGGAAGATCCTACGTGGTCTTATTCTTAGATTTACTGCAACAGCCGAGCACCTTTCAGTGATGTGCGTGTATTTACACTTTTTGTGTTGTTATTCTTATTTTCTACCATTCATGTTTGCTAAATTAATAATCTTGGGAAGTCTTCAGAGATGAGTGTTGTTGTGATTTTGGGCCATACAAAAATAAATTGATTTGAATGTTGAATATTGTTGTTTGGACTAAAGCCCTGCTGTACAACAGACTGAATACAAAATGAACCTTAAAAAGTTGATCAGATGCTCCAAAGGAAGTGGAAGCCTCACAGGGGATGAGATGTCAAACTTTTCAATCTTGTTCTTCTGTCGACCTGCAGCCAGGATGTGGGATGATCCTTCTTGTTACTTCGAAGACGCTGCTCTAGACTGAAACATGACTAGAAAACACAATAAAAACACAGATTATAAAGGTGTTCATAATGTTAGGCAGATTTTGTCCTAAAAGACAATCAAATGGATCAAAACTAAAACAAGTATCAAATCTAGATCCTCATTTGAACAACTGTCACTAAAATATTGACTTAAACAGGTTCAGAACTAGACCTCAGTGTTGCTCTAACTGTCTAGAGTCTAAGACCTTCACCAAAAAACAAACATATTATATTCAAACTGGTTTGGACAAAAGAGCATTTCCTTATAATTGTACAAAGTGAAATGTTTGTATTGTGACACCACACAGAACCTCTTGTTAGTGTTTGAAAAACTGTCTCAGATAGATGCTGAAGATTGTGTGTGTGTGAGCATTTCTCCATTCTAATCATTTATTATGTGATTGATACAAACACACACTTTTACAACAAAGTCAAAATGTAACAATGTTAGTGAATCCAAGCTCCTGTACATGGCCTTTAGCTTTCAGACAATATTGTACAAGATATGCACAGCAATGTTTCCAAATGGAGCCTTAGAATGTGAGACAGTCTGGGCCCTGCCTCAGCTCTTTGTCTATCTGCTCTGTCCATGTTTGTATTGATTGTGTCAGGACATTTTCAAAACTATTGAGCCTAATGAATTTAATTTACCTCTTTTTTGTGGACATTATTTTTTCGTGGAGCGTCAGACTCAGCAGGAGAAAGAACTGACACTACATCCAGTTTGTCCTCCTCTCTCTTCCTCTGGTGTGGTCCAACACAAAGACCCTCCCTCGTGTCTCCTCAGGTCCAGTCCAGGCTCTGGACCCAAACCACTTGGACCGGTGTGTGAGTTCTGGACAAAACAAAGAAATACAATAAACAAAGGTGTAAAAACTGTGACTCAGAGTGGAAAAGGTGGTGCACTTTGACCTGACTTTAGCTGAGGCTCAGTCAGTGACAGGAGCCCACAGTGTGTCAGAGGTGGAAGCTTCAACAGAAGCTGCAGCAGCAGTAAAGGTGGAGGTGGTGGAGCAGCCGCATGAGGAGATGAGAAGCCTGCAGCAGATGGAGAGATGACTTCTGAAAGAATCATCATGTTCACATGTGAGCTGAAAGGATTTATTTAACTTATTACAACTGAATCAAGTTTGAGCTGATTTGAACCTGAAAAGTGTGAGCATCAGCAGTGGAGATGGTGGAGGCAGGTGGAGCAGCTCCACCAGAGGAGGAGACACATGGATTATCTGAGCAACTTGTAAATGACAGTAAATAAGTCCCATGTGGGCTGATTCCTCTGGATCAGGCTGTTTGTGCAGAACAAAGCAGAGTTAATGACTGTTCGAGCTCCATTTTGCAACTTCCACATGTCCACATGCTCGGTGGATGGAGGAACGCTCTGTCCAGCTCTTCAGCCTCATCCATGACTAAAGAAAGAGACAGAAGATGAAAAAGACAAGTGCATCTACATATGGGACTCAAATATGATGGAGATGTTTGTGTGTTATAAACTCATTTGAACATGAACACAATGTTGTCTTTTCCTGATTTCTTTCTGAGAGGGAAAGTTCTCCAAGTCACAGATGAGCTCAAGTATCTTGGACACTATGTTTCTTCTGATTGGTCACATGACACAGATTTGTACATGCAGCACTGTAAGCTTTATAGACAGGCTCATTTACTTCACTGTCACATCTGCTCAAAAGTGTTAAAATGACACTTTACAAAAGTTTCTGCTCGTACACTGAACACCTTTGGCACAGCTTTGAGAAAAAGAGTGTGCAGAGTTTGACTGTGGCACATAAGGACTCTTTGAGGACATTAGTGAAAGTCTGGAGCTTTTGAAGTGCCAGTGAAATGTTTGTTAAGTGTGCTGTGAGATCTGCTGTTGTTGCCATCACAAACTCTATTTATTCATTTCAGTGTAAAGTCATGAATGTGTCAAAGCAGATCATTCCAGCTCTAGTCTGTCCTCAGAAGAGATCTGGGACATTTACTTCTAAGTTTTGTATTAGTACTTTTCTTTTCTATTTTTAACTAGAACATTTGAACCAGATGATCTGAGTTCTTAATAAAGAATGAATTGAATTGTCTGTGTATGTTATGAATGCATTTGAAAAGAATGAAGACTTACTAAACAGAATGTAGTGTTTAGTTTGCTGCTGAGGACAGTGGTGGAAAGGACATAGGCACAAGGGACAGAGGAGGAGACAGAGGCTGAGAGCAGCTGCTGTCTCTTCTGCAGATCCTGCTGCAGCTTGTACATCCTGGTCTTTCACACACTTCTTTGAGGATGAAGATCAGCCTCCAGGTGCTGCTGACACCAACTGCTCCTCCTCTGCTGCAGGAGTGAGCAGGTGCTTTCTGTAAGAACAAGAGTCCAAACTAAACATTGAATGCATTAAAACCAAGTTTAAAAGAAGCAAATACACAAACACACAAATAAATCATTTTCTAGTATTGTATCATTGAAACTGGAGCTTGTATTGGAGAAGAGAGCTGATCTCCTGAAGCTGAAGACACACAGCAGGAATGACTAAGACTCACAGCTCCTGCAGCCTCGTCTTTTGATGCTCTGGACCAGATACAGGATTAGGTCCACATCCTTCTCTAGAAGCAGCCAAAGGACTTCCTCTTGTATTTCTCAAGCTGCAGGGTGTCTCAGCTTCATCTGAGGAATCTCCTCCTCTCACACACACCACAGTGAGGCTCTTCTACTTCACCATCTCGTCCTTCACAGGGGCACTGAGGTACTTCATGTTCATCTTCATGTTCTCTGCAGGGACAAAATTAGACTCATTGTCAGTAATTTATCTCCCACACTTGACTTTATACAAAGATAGATAAATAAAATACTTATATGTTTTTGTGTTTTCATAAGCTGAGCTACAACCTGAAGCATTGAGACCAAAACAGATTTATAGACAGACTTTACATAACTGAACTTATGACTTACTGTTACAAGAGGCTGGTAAAGTTTATTACATTTTAACTACATGAAATATCACTCAATTCAATCTAAAAGAACTGAGCAAAGATTTATATTTAAAATAAGTTTCAACACAAAGAAAACATCCAAAATGAGAGATCATTTTAACAAAAAGACAAATACAAATGAATTATGTTGTAATCTCAGTGCGCTGGCACTACTCAATGAATAAATCATAAATCATAAAAAGAACAGGAATAAAAGACTAACTTATTCATTCACAGACACAAAACAACAGTAAAAACGAACCTTTAACCAAGTCAAGGCATCAACAGTGACATATCTGGTTTAAGACCAAATGAATGAAGCTGTAACAACGGGACTGTTACTGTTCACATGTTCTCAAACACGTAGAAATGAGTCTGCACAAAAACAGAACAACTCAATGAAAGTCTAATATTCAACCAGACCCAGAGAACAGCTGTCACAAAAGCACATGGAAATGACAGCTGTGTTGGGGAATTAGTCGAATGTAAAATGTGAGACACACACGGGGTCATAAAGCACTCATCACGTGTGTAAAACCATCTATTACTGCACATCGATATATACAAGCCACTTTCACTTCACAGGGGCGACAATCAACAAATAGTGACAGAAAATTCACGTTAATCTTCAAATGAACACATCAGACAAGTAAGCAACAGAAATGACCTTATGTGAGTCACAAAGACAGCTCTGAAAACACGAACTGTATCTTTAAACCTTCCTAAATCTCCGTCTCAAATACTACAAACTGTGAGAGTTTTCAGAGTCAAACAGCCAACACATGACAAAGAGTCAAGTTTCTTACCGGTGTGTTGCTCTGAAGTCCACAGTGCGTAAACAGTCCGCTCTCTGGACAAATCCTAGTGTCCAAAAAGATTCAAGTATTGTCTTATCTGGACAGAACCTGACATGAAAACAAAGGTTAGTCCCAGTCCAATCTTACATGGCTCACGCCAGATTGATACGAGCGTGTCAGTCTGATTTTCTGATTGGTCGAAGCGTCTGACCCCGGAAGTACCTGAGAAATCACGTTTTTAGTCAAATCCAGCCGAGAAAAAACACAGACATCTTTCCCATCTAGAAAAGCAAACATGTCCTCTCTGTGCACGTTTTTCAAAAGTCAAAATAATCTGTATTTCTGCTCAAATTGACCAAAGTAGTTCGTCCGCATCCAAACTACAAACATGTAGTAGATTGGTTCTCTTCTGTGATTGGTTAAATTCATTTATGAAAATGAGGAAGGCCCTGCTGATTGGTCAATTCTGACACATCATGTCATGACCATTAACTATCAAGCCCAAAGTCTAAATTGACTCAAAGCACATTGCAACCCTCCACGTTGAACCACGCGCTGTCTCAACTATAAAAAGTATCTCTCTGTCCGTGATCGCTCAAGTGAGTGAAATTAGATCTCAACGAGTACAAAGAGCATTATTGGAAGAACACAGGTAAGTCTCCAAAGCTCGGAATGTCAGTGAAAAGTTCAGTATTATAAGTTACACAGTTCTGAGTCAACACTGTGAATGTTCAAGATTTGTGACACATGAAGTGAAACAGTTCAAGTTTCCATAAATTACATTTTGATTATTAAGGTTTCGGAGGTCAAGATGATTCCGGAGGAGATCCGGAGAAGGAGAGCCAGACGCTGGTCAGGGTCCAAGTTTGCGTTGTGGCGGGCGATGATGGCCAACATGCCGAGGATCGAGAGGATGTTGGCCAACAGACGGCGGCCGCGGAACAAGATCAGGATAACCCGGTCGTCATGGCCTGGATGTTGCTGTGGGAGGTCCTGTAATGTTCACGACCAGAGCCTGATTCACTTGTTTCAGCAGAACTGTTTCAAAGCTGATGTTCAAGATGTTCAACAAAGACAATTATTTGAACTTTTTATTTACTAATATTATATGATTGTTTTTTATTATATTATTTTATTTTTTCAGAAAAGCACAACCCTTGTGTGCTCAACATTTTAAGTTTTAGCTGACAACTTTAAATGACAAGTTTGTGTTTTTGCACTGTTTGAACAATAAAACAATAGAAATGTAAAACATTGTTTTTGTTTTTTCCTTCACAAGTAAATAAGTAGGCTAAGTAAGTAAGTACATTTTATTTATATAGTGCTTTTCACAGATAAAAATCACAAAGTGCTTTACATAGACAATTAAGAAACAAGATAAAACGCAGAAACTAAAAAGATGCAACAACCCAGTCAACTCAAAGTTTTTTGAAGCTGCTTCCTAAAAGAGTCCACTGAATCACTCTGGTGAAGGGCAGGGGCAGGGCAGTCCACTGTCTGAAGGACAGATCCACACCAGTTTTAAAGTGAGTCTTTGGGATCATGAGAAGGTTTTGGTCAGAAGACCGGAGAGTGCGGCTGGAGGTGTAAGACACAGTATATGTCACTAATATATTCAGGAGCCTGACCATGTAATGCTCGATAAGTCACAATACAGAACTTAAAATCAATTCTTCTATTTCTACAATACAAGTGCTTATGTCTTTAAACATTATTATGGGTTTTCACAATAAGAGCACTTTAAAAACCTTTTGGATATGCACAATCCTGGATGTGACTCCAGAGCACCACAGGCTGATGGAGGAGGATGGACTCAGTGTAAACTGCACCATCATCTGGGTCGGCAGCTTTCTTCAACTGCCACAGAAAGTACATCCTCTGCTGGGTGGTACTTGAAGTTCTCTGCAGGTAAAGTTTCTTCAGTTTTTAGTCAAATGACCGATTCTCTTCTCTGTTTTGGGTAATCAGTTTTTGAAATGGACTTATCCACAGTTAAGTTTGAGTTTAGAGTTGGTTTAGTCTAATTTGAGCTGAAGCAGATAAATCTGGTGGTCCTCAGAAAGCCAAAGACTGGTACTTGATGTGAACATTTGGAGAATCTCTGTTGTGGAGTAAACACATTATTGTCCCACAGCACTGCTTTTATTCAACAATAAGAGCAATAAATGTTAGTGTCCAGTCCAAGTCAAACACACATGTGAGTCTTTACACAAACACCTGCTTTTCAGTCTCACCAACACAACAGATCATCCATTGTACAAACTATTCACACTGTTCTTGAGATTGTCATGTGACATGGTGAAGAAATGACAAATATGTCCATTTAAAAAGAAGAAGAAAGTGGACATGTTTACAGTCTAGTTTAGGTTCAGTTAAGACAGTGTTTCTTTACATGACATAAACAGTATTTACACCAAACGCACAATAAAACTGAACTGGACAATGATCTGATGAGTTGATCTGCTCTTTTTTCTTGTATTAATTCTATTTACAAATGTCAGATGATAGACAAGAGACAGTTTTTCTGTTTGGAACACTGAATGAAAAGGTCCTTTCACACATTTTCACTTCTCTCAGCGACTAAAAGCTCTCACAAACCAAAAATACTTGTAGACCATCTTCATGTGTGTAAAATGTGATGGGCCTAGTGAATGTTGTGACGTCACATGAACACAACCTTAGAAAGAGAACATTTGATAGAAACACAACACTTTCAAGGTTCTAAGTAAACAACAGATGTCCTCATTTGTGCAGTGTCCAAAATGATAAGGACCAAAACTTTGACAACGCCTGTTGTCATGTCTGATTCCAAAAGAGATTCATCTGGGTCATTTCTCACTCAAATATTTCTTTTCTTTTCCATCCTGTGTTTAGATCTGCAAAAGGGTTCTCAGTTTGTTTCAAAAGTTTGCTCAATTCAAAATGTGTTAGGGTCACTTGAAGGTAAAATCCCTCAAACAGCTCGCTTATCAATTCTTCTAAATCTCCAACAACTGATGATATCAAACTGTTAGATATTCACTCCCTTGTGATTTGGCCACAACAGAGACACATTTTTCTGGTTGAGTCGTGAGTACTTTCATTGGAAGAACTTGATGTGCTACATTGATTGGACTGAGAATGAAACTGGTCCTCTGACATGTTTGTTTCCACTGACCAAGCGTGTACTTACAGACCGATCTCTGTTCTTCCTATACTGTCGAAAGAAAACTGTGGCAATACAAATATTAGATCATAATATTTTACATCCAAAACAATTTGGTTTTAGACTAAAATATTCAAAAGAATTCAACATGTTTCCTTACAGATTCTATTAAAAAAGTTTAGACAATGGGGATGTGGTGGGGGCAGTGTACCTGGACCTCCGTAAGACCACCAGATCCTCCTACAAAAGCTCAAAACATTACAGTTCTCTCAGCTGGTTCACATCTTACCTGGAGTCAAGACAACAGAGAGTCCAAATCAATGGCACCATATCTGCTCCTCAGGAATCTAAAATGGGACTTCCTCAGGGTGCCATTCTGAGTCCTATTTTATTTAGCTTCTATGTTATTGACACTGTCATCTATGTCTCAGCTAAGACCCCAGAAAAGGCTGCAGAAATACAAACTAAACAAATGGTCAGATCCTCACAGTGGCTTAAAGAGAATTGTTTGTCAAACAGTGTCAATGTGCTTTTCTCTGTAGAAAAAGCTAATAGTCAAATTTAAAGAAACTAACAAAGACGGTACGGACTAATCTAAACTGCTTTCTCCTGATAAGACCTTGTCTGTCATTAAAAGCTGTAAAGTTGTACTTCCATGCAATGATTTAATACCATGTTTCATCTTGTACTACAGTCTGTGGTCAGGCCAGTCAGGTGATGTAACGTTTTAGAAAAATAAAATGTTTAAAGTTAAGGATAATTTGATAAAGTACTCATTTCTAAAACAATTTTTCAAATGCCTCAATGGCTTAGCTCCAGTTGTTGTCAGGGATCTGAAGCTGTTGGGGTCAAAACCAGAGGCACGACCAGCGGAGACTGCAGACTGGACTCATATAAGACCTCATTTGGTCAGAGCGTTCACAGTTAAAGGTGTAAGATCAAACAAAAGCTCAAAGATGTGAACCTTGTCTTGACTTGTCTGCACGAGAAATAAATATTGTTAAAGTGTCTCCTCTGACCTCTGACCTGAATAAGACCTAAAGCTCTGCCTACAGCCAATGACAACAAAACTATTTCAACTTTTGACTCATCCTCAAATGCATTATCAACTTTCATTGTCCAACACAATCCTAAAGTTTTAAACTCAATAAGATCAAAAGGAAAAATCTCTGAACACATTGTGATACCAAAGTACTGTAAAGTGGTTTGGACATTGTAGATAGTACGCTGACAGTTAAAACAAATGAACTGTACTTTCTTTATTGTAGACAGTTCACTAAGACATTTCTAATATTTTTTGTCTCTACATGTGACCACGATGGATTTGAAATGAAACAAGCCCAGAACATGCTGTGAAAAGAAGAACACATGTTTGTGCCTTACACACTTCAGGCTGAGATTCAAAAACACAAGTTCACGTTTGAGTTGTTCTTATTAATTTGTCCCATTACTTTTGCTCTCTTAGAACATGGGAGGCACAAACTCGTCATTCCTACACTGTTCACCTGATTTGGATGTAAAGACCCTCAAATTAAAGCTGAAAGTCTACTGTTGAACCACTGGAAGTGAACTCTGAGGTGGAGAGGAAATAAATACTGTATTTGGTCAAAGCTAAAGTGACTTTATTCCCTCTTGCCAGACTAGAATGTCCCAAAACTACAGCTAAACATGTTTGCACAGTGGAAACAGGAACTTACCAATTACAAATAAAAATGATCTGAGGTCTTATCTGTCTTTCCATGATGTGTGCTGTGCTTTGTGTTGTGACTTCATGTTGTGCTGAATGTCATGAGTTTGGCTAAGATCCCCAAGAGTCTAAAACTGAGTCAAACAATCCTGATCTACAAGTCATGTGACCCTGCCCAAGCTCTCTGCCCAAAAACTGAATTACCCTGAGCTCTACCTTATTGAGACTTTTTCCAATATCATGTCTAAGAGATCGAAAGAAGCCTGCCAAGTACATCCCAGACAGAGAGGATGTGTCACTGTTCCAGGTGCATGAGAAAATGTTACAGCGCTGAGCAGATTGGTCCAACAAAGGAAAAAGAGCAGTAAGGAGCTGGCCGTGGTCCTGATTGACTTGACCAGGGCGTTTGATACTGTTTCTCATCAGCTGATTGATGACACTCTTCAGCAGCAGGAGTAGATCAGTTAATCAGAGCCTTACTCTGGGTACATATCATGTGTTGGTGCTGTGGGAGGAGCACACGCCCCCTGGACATCAACACTGGAGTAAAGCAGGACTATCCTATTCAACCTGGCTCTTGACCCTCTGCTATACACACTGGACAAGTCCAAGAAGAGAGTTGACTTTAAGAAATGACTATTTCAACTTGTGACTCTAACATCCTCAGATGCACTCTCACCTTTTCACTGTTGTCCAATGTGTTTTTACACAAAGCAAGTCAACATTGTTTGAAAACTTCTTCACAACCAGATCCACTGACTGACTGAGACGTTTTGTTCACAATTCTTTGACTCTAGGTGACTCCTTCATTTTTCACACATCAATGTAACTTTACTGTAATTCCCTGATTGTGTCGTGTCCTAAAAGCTCAATAAAAAGCTTTCAATTAGTTCAAAAGGCAGCAGCAAGAGGACTAACAGGTACTAAAAAACAAGAACACATTACCCCAGAACTAAAAGATCTTCACTGGCTTCTGTTGAGTTTAGAGTCAAATTTTGCTGCTTTCCCTGTAAAGAATCTTGAACTACAGATCATCTGAGTCTGTTCTTTGCTCTTCACATGTTGTCCCCTGTCCCACTGTCCTCTTGGGGAGTGGAACTGTTTCAGATCCAGTGAAGAGGGCCGGACCACTGATGCAGGACCCCTCCCTCCGCCTGGACACCCGCCCCACCTCCCTCTCCTGGATTAGAATGTCCTGGTCCTGGTAGATGAGTCGTTTCCCTCTGCTAATGGACTCTGACTCTACAGACTTATAGTCTAGATCTGCAGTTAGATCTGTGTTAGTCTTAGTTACATCTACAGCCTGTCCGTCCATGGGAGTGGATCTCTTCTTCACTGTGGGTTTGCTCCAGGTTTTTTTTTTCCTCTTAGGTTTTTAAAGATTTTCCTTGATCAATCACTGCTTCTGAATGTTTATTGTTTTATTGAATGTGGACTGTTTTGTTTTAATTTTCTAATTCAGGTTTGCTAAATTAACAATCTTGGGAAGTCCTCAGAGACGACTGTTGTTGTGATTTTGGACTATATTTTGGGTGACACGGTGGCGCAGCGGTTAGCGCTCTGGCCTCATAGCAAGAAGGTCCCGGGTTCGACTCCCAGGCCGCCTGGGGCCTTTCTATGTGTTCTCCCTGTGTCTGCGTAGGTTTCCTCGTACAACTAAAACATGTCCAATGTGCCTCCTCTCCCCAGAACTACAGATGTAAATTAGCTGTTCTACAATCTGGTACAAGCATCTCTGCCTTTGTGCTTAATGTAATTGTACATTGTCCTGAATAAACATTACCTTACCTTATAAAAAATAAATTGATTTGATTTGAACGTTAGTTATTGTAGTTTGAATAAAGCAAAAAAACTGGACTAAAGTCCTGCTGTACAACAGACTGAATACAAAATGAACCTTAAAAAGTTCATCAGGTGCTCCAAAGGAAGTGGAAGCCTCACAGGGGATGAGATGTCAAACTTTTCAATCTTGTTCTTCTGTCGACCTGCAGCCAGGATGTAGGATGATCCTTCTTGTTACTTCGAAGACGCTGCTCTAGACTGCAACATGACTAGAAAACACAATAAAAACACAGATTATAAAGGTGTTCATAATGTTAGGCATAGTTGTTGTTTTTTTTTTTGTTTTTTTTTTCCAAAAGTTTCCTATTAAGCAATACAATTCTATTTACATAATCTAAACATAACACAATTCACAGCAAACAAATACTTTCTTTTAACCACAACAAATTATAAATCTGATTTATGCCTTTCCAAAAGTCAGCTTTTATCTATTTCTTAAATTTCAATGTTGTTTCTAATTCTTTGATTCGATCGTCAAGATGATTCCATAATTGAACTCCTTTTACAGCAGCTTCGTTCCATTACTTTTGTTCTAAATTGGTTATTGAAGATGTCCATTCCTTTTAACTTATAGTGACTTGTTCTTTTTTCAAGGAATCCTTGAATGTTAACAGGTAATGCTTTGCACTTGGCTTTATACGTCACTTTGAAGCAATATCATGAACTTTTAACACCCATTATTAAGTTTAACAAATAATGAGTTAGATGGTTCCCTATAATGACTGTTAGTAACTATTCTTTAAGCTCTTTCTGTAAAATAAGAAAAACTGGTTTGGACAAAAGAGGATTTTTTCATAATTGTTCAAATTAAAATGTTTGTGTTGTGACACCACACAGAACCTCTTGTTAGTGTT
Source organism: Mugilogobius chulae (assembly GCA_038363315.1). Classification (NCBI taxonomy): domain Eukaryota; kingdom Metazoa; phylum Chordata; class Actinopteri; order Gobiiformes; family Gobiidae; genus Mugilogobius; species Mugilogobius chulae. The sequence goes on from CM076416.1 coordinate 9,587,697, forward strand.
TGAAAAACTGTCTCAGATAGATCCTGAAGATTGTGTGTGTGTGAGCATTTCTCCATTCTAATCATTTATTATGTGATTGATTGTCTCCATCTAGTGGACCACATGAGAATGATATATCAGGAGGATTTAAGTTTAGTTTTTCTGCTTCATCACTCTTTTTATTGATAGTTTGAGTACCTTTTGAAACATTATCCACTTAAAAATGAATAGTGCTGTCAAGCGATTCAAAAAATTGAGAGATTAATTAATTCTGATCTGTAATTAATTAATTAATCCAAGTTAATTAAGGTAATTAATCTCACCTAAAAATTGCTGAGAAAAACACTCAACCTAAGTGTTTTTGTCCTCTTTTTATCTATTTTAATTAATTACATTATTGTTGCAGATGGGAAATATTAATATAATGCAAACAATGAAGACTTTTATTGCGTTGTCAAGTCGAACAACCCTTATGTCCACTTTGCATCTCGCATATGGAAACAATGAAGTTAAAGATTTCAAAATAGATTATTGTGATTAAAAAAATGTACTCGATTAATATGTCTGTAATTAATTAATCTCAATTAATGCACTAATTTGACACCCCTAAAAATGAATTTAATTTACCTTTTTATAAAACTTTTTGTGGACATTATTTTTCGTGGAGCGTTAGACTCAGCAGGAGAAAGAACTGACACTACATCCAGTTTGTCCTCCTCTCTCTTCCTCTGGTGTGGTCCAACACAAAGACCCTCCATCGTGTCTCCTCAGGTCCAGTCCAGGCTCTGGACCTAAACCATTTGACAGACAAGGACCGGTGTGTGAGTTCTGGACAAAACAAAGAAATACAATAAACAAAGGTGTAAAAACTGTGACTCAGAGTGGAAAAGGTGGTGCACTTTGACCTGACTTTAGCTGAGGCTCAGTCAGTGACAGGAGCCCACAGTGTGTCAGAGGTGGAAGCTTCAACAGAAGCTGCAGCAGCAGTAAAGGTGGAGATGGTGGAGCAGCCGCATGAGGAGATGAGAAGCCTGCAGCAGATGGAGAGATGACTTCTGAAAGAATCATCATGTTCACATGTGAGCTGAAAGGATTTATTTAACTTATTACAACTGAATCAAGTTTGAGCTGATTTGAACCTGAAAATAGTGAGCATCAGCAGTGGAGATGGTGGAGGCAGGTGGAGCAGCTCCATCAGAGGAGGAGACACATGGATTATCTGAGCAACTTGTACACACAGTCTGTTGTTAGCGGAAGAGAGCAGAGGAAGCATCACATCAAGTGTCAATGTACAGTTCATCTATCAGCAGTCATTCCAAATGAACAGCATGTAGAATCCAAACAGTATTACTGAGCCTCATCACAGACGCTTCAGTTCAGAGGCACTGGGACTTTTGGAAGAACACACATGAAAGAACAAAAGCTCAACAACACTTGGACTCATGCAGAGGACAGAACGTGTCCCAAAATAGTCCTTCATGGCAGGACATGAGTGAAGTTGTGTCTAAAGCTGAGGCTGCTGGAGTAAAAAACAGACTTTGAACACTTGGTAGAGCTCAGAGAGAGCTAAGGTGTGTCACAGATACAACTTCCACATGTCCACATGCTCGGTGGATGGAGGAACGCTCTGTCCAGCTCTTCAGCCTCATCCATGACTAAAGAAAGAGACAGAAGATGAAAAGTGCATCTACATATGGGACTCAAATATGATGGAGATGTTTGTGTGTTATAAACTCATTTGAACATGAACACAATGTTGTCTTTTCCTGATTTCTTTCTGAGAGGGAAAGTTCTCCAAGTCACAGATGAGCTCAAGTATCTTGGACACTATGTTTCTTCTGATTGGTCACATGACACAGATTTGTACATGCAGCACTGTAAGCTTTATAGACAGGCTCATTTACTTACTTGTAACTGTCACATCTGCTCAAACATGTTAAAATGACACTTTACAAAAGTTTCTGCTCGTACACTGAACACCTTTGGCACAGCTTTGAGAAAAAGAGTGTGCAGAGTTTGACTGTGGCACATAAGGACTCTTTGAGGACATTAGTGAAAGTCTGGAGCTTTTGAAGTGCCAGTGAAATGTTTGTTAAGTGTGCTGTGAGATCTGCTGTTGTTGCCATCACAAACTCTATTTATTCATTTAAGTGTAAAGTCATGAATGTGTCAAAGCAGATCATTCCAGCTCTAGTCTGTCCTCAGAAGAGATCTGGGACATTTACTTCTAAGTTTTGTATTAGTACTTTTCTTTTCTATTTTAACTAGAACATTTGAACCAGATGATCTGAGTTCTTAATAAAGAATGAATTGAATTGTCTGTGTATGTTATGAATGCATTTGAAAAGAATGAAGACTTACTAAACAGAATGTAGTGTTTAGTTTGCTGCTGAGGACAGTGGTGGAAAGGACATAGGCACAAGGGACAGAGGAGGAGACAGAGGCTGGGAGCAGCTGCTGTCTCTTCTACAGATCCTGCTGCAGCTTGTACATCCTGGTCTTTCACACACTTCTTTGAGGATGAAGATCAGCCTCCAGGTGCTGCTGACACCAACTGCTCCTCCTCTGCTGCAGGAGTGAGCAGGTGCTTTCTGTAAGAACAAGAGTCCAAACAAAACATTGAATGCATTAAAACCAAGTTTAAAAGAAACAAATACACAAACACACAAATAAATCATTTTCTAGTATTGTATCATTGAAACTGGAGCTTGTATTGGAGAAGAGAGCTGATCTCCTGAAGCTGAAGACACACAGCAGGAATGACTAAGACTCACAGCTCCTGCAGCCTCGTCTTTCTGATGCTCTGGACCAGATACAGGATTAGGTCCACATCCTTCTCTAGAAGCAGCCAAAGGACTTCCTCTTGTATTTCTCAAGCTGCAGGGTGTCTCAGCTTCATCTGAGGAATCTCCTCCTCTCACACACCACAGTGAGGCTCTTCTACTTCACCATCTCGTCCTTCACAGGGGCACTGAGGTACTTCATGTTCATCTTCATGTTCTCTGCAGGGACAAAATGAGACACATTAACAGTAATTTATCTCCCACACCTGACTTTATACAAAGAAGATAGCTTAATGTTTACAGGCAAAAAATACTTGTTTTTGTGTTTTCATAAGCTGAGCTAAAACCTGAAGCACTGAGACCAAAACAGATTTATAGACAGACTTTACATAACTGAACTTATGACTTACTGCCACAAGAGGCTGGTAAAGTTTATTACATTTAAACTACATGAAATATCACTCAATTCAATCTAAAAGAACTGAGCAAAGATTTATATTTAAAATAAGTTTCAACACAAAGAAAGCATCCAAAATGAGAGATCATTTTAACAAAAAGACAAATACAAATGAATTATGTTGTAATCTCTGTGCGCTGGCACTACTCAATGAATAAATCATAAATCATAAAAAGAACAGGAATAAAAGACTAACTTATTCATTCACAGACACAAAACAACAGTAAAAACGAACCTTTAACCAAGTCAAGGCATCAACAGTGACATATCTGGTTTAAGACCAAATGAATGAAGCTGTAACAACGGGACTGTTACTGTTCACATGTTCTCAAACACGTAGAAATGAGTCTGCACAAAAACAGAACAACTCAATGAAAGTCTAATATTCAACCAGACCCAGAGAACAGCTGTCACAAAGCACATGGAAATGACAGCTGTGTTGGGGAATTAGTCGAATGTAAAAATGTGAGACACACACGGGGTCATAAAGCACTCATCACGTGTGTAAAACCATCTATTACTGCACATCGATATATACAAGCCACTTTCACTTCACAGGGGCGACAATCAACAAATAGTGACAGAAAATTAACGTTAAAACATTTCATTGGCACTTCAAAAGCTCCAGACTTTCACTAATGTCCTCT